>CM077645.1:163360002-164072502 GCA_039707465.1 Rhabdophis nuchalis | reverse complement strand
TGCCTTGCTAGTCATTCCCAACTGTAGGGGGCAGTGCTCATCTCTATTTCAAAGCTGAAGAACCAGCACTGTCTGAAAACATTTTCTGTGGTCATGTGGCCGGCATGACTAAATGCCAAAGGCTCATGGAACACTGTTACCTTCCCAGCAAAGGTGCTTCCTATTTTTCCAGTTGCATTTTTGCATGCTTTCGAACTGCTAGGTTGGCAGAAGCTGGGACAAGTAATAGAAGCTCACTCCATTACGCAGCACTAGGGATTCGAACTGCCAAACTGCTGATCTTTCTGATTGACAAGCTCAGTGTTAGATTTTGATAAAGGATGAGTACGACTCAGGTCTATAACAAAACAGCCGTTTATTGGCTTTGCTATTGCAAATACGGACAATTATGTACAGCAACTCCAAAAGAGCGGTAGACAGGGGATTCCCTGCTTGACAGCTATTTATACTGGAGCTGTCAAGTGGGGAACCAATCAGGGCACTCCGAGACCCAATTCCCACCAGTCGCGTCTGGGCCAATCAGGCGCGACTGGCTGTTACCACGGCTACAGGGGGAAGAGGTGGAAGAGTTGCGGCCGGTCGTAAGTCGAGGACCGGTCGCAAGTCGAGGACCTCAACACTCAGCATGTTAATCACTGAGCCACCACATCCCTTTTGGTAACGCGGTGAAAGTTAACAAGAGCAAACCTCTATCATGGCCTACAGGCCAGAAAATAAAATATTCTAAGGCATACAAAAATTATCTCAAATAATTTGTATTTTACTGAGTATGTCCTTTTAAAAAGCAAGGGTGTTAATTTAATCAAAGCATGACAAGTATGCTGGATATGAACAGATGTCAATTTCTAATCCCTATGAATGTCGCAGTGACCTTCCTTGGCTTTTCTTTCTTTCGCCGATGGCTCTCTTATGCAAGAGAAGCCCTTTTATTATTAATAGACTTCCAAACTCAGAAATCTAATATCCATAGCTGTATAACTGACACACCTGTCATTTCTAATCAACTGCATGGCCATAACTAAAACATTTAGATATGTTTGGGTGCCAGATGCTGAGACCTCTAGGCCCTCCTCTAGTTGCCGAGCAAGAACATCAAATTTTCATGACAAAATATGGAGGTGATGACTTTGCCAGACCGATGTCATAAGGAAGTCTAGTCACTAATGAAGTTGAAAGAGGGCTGAGGAAGAATTCATTCTTTTACCGATACAACAGGAATGAAAAATAGCATATTTTTGGAGTGTAAGAGGCACTTTTCTCCCCTAAAAGAGGGTGAACATTTGGGTGCATCTTATACACCGAATGTAGCCCCACCCACCTGCCAGACTCTACCATTTGGCCTCTGTCTCCCAGCAACTCGCCTCCTTGCAGCAAACAGCGAACAGCCGGTTTCAGTTTCAGCTTCAGCACAACCTGATTAGCACAAGCAGCTGATTGTCAGTTGGATCGGCCTCCCGACGATCAGCTGTTTTAGGCTGCAGGGATTGTGATTGCCTATTGCTGTCTGCATTTTCAGCCTTTGCATCCCATTTTTTGTCTCTGCGCACCCCATTTTCCACCCATTACAATTCCCGCTGCCTGGAACAGGTGCAAAATGGGTGCATGGAGGCCGAAAATGGGGCGTGCGGAGGCTGAAAACAGGATGTGGAAGGCAAAAATGGGGCACGTGGAAGCAGCAATAGGCTATGGCTATCATAGAGAATTTATTTTGCATTGTGAGCTTGGATTATATATGCATGTAGGTATGTATGTAGGTATGTATATGCATGTATGTACATACATACGTACGTATGCATGTATGTATGTATGTATTTATTTATTTATAGATGCTATCTCTTCAGTATATCAGACACCCCAAAAGAAACATACAAATAGTCCTTGACTTATGACCATTTGTTTGAAGTTATGACAGGGTTGGATAAAGTTACTTACAACCTAGGTCCTTGGACTTATGAGCATTGTATTTATGCTTGTTGGTTTTATGTATGTATTTTTAAATTCCCTGTGCACTGCCTCGAGGCCCTTCGAGGAGAGCGAGTGGTTTTATAAATTAAAATTATTATTATTATTATTATTATTATTATTATTATTATTATTATTATTATTATTATTATTATTATTATTATTATTATTATTATTATTATTATTATTATTATTATTATTATTATTATTATTATTATTATTATTATTATTATTATTATTATTATTATTATTATTATTATTGCAGTGTTTCCAAGATCACCCAAACGTAGACAACTGACATGTATTTACAACTAGGCAACTGACATGTATTTACGAAGGTTGCATCATTCAGGGGTTATATGATTACACTTTGCAATCTTCCCAAGGATTCTGGCAAGCAAAGTCAATGAGGGAAGGCAGATTCCAATCGCTTCACCTCACCACGGGGAGGTGGAACCAGATACTCCTATATCGGAAAGGTTCCAGAGGGAGCTTGGGCCAATTCCTGTGACCCTGCCTCGCGACTCGTCCGAGGACCTAGTGGCCGCATGGTTAAGTGCGGCCGCAGGGGCCTTGGACCGAGTCGCGCCCTTGCAGCCTCTCTTGCGGCGACGAACCACCCAGGCTCCCTGGTTTACTGAGGAGCTTCGGGGGATGAAACGCCACAAGAGACGCCTAGAGAGCAGATGGAGATCCTCTTGCTCCGAAGCCGACCGAACACTAGTGAGAACCCATATTAGGGCTTACTTAGTGGCGATAAGGGTGGCCAAGCAAGAGTATTGTGCCACCCTTATTGCATCCGCAGATAACCGCCCTGCCGTCCTGTTTGGGGTGACCCGCTCCCTCCTTCATCAGAGGCCGTGGGAAGCCCCTTTGCAAGGGTGAGCAGAGGAATTTGGGATTTATCTGCAGGAGAAAATCACTCGGATTTGGAATGAGCTACCCTCCATCGACGGTGGTCCTGTGGGACTGTCCGAGACTAGTCTTGAGGCTCCTTCTTGGGAGGAGTTTGACTTTGTTACCACTGAGGATATGGACAGGTTGTCAAGGAAACTTAGGGCGACCACATGTTTATTGGACCCGTGTCCCTCCTGGCTTGTACTGGCATCCTGGGAGACGACACGAGGCTGGCTCCAGGGCATTGTCAACACATCTTTGAGTGAGGGGTCCTTACCTGCCATCTTGAAAGAGGCGGTAGTGAGGCCCCTCCTCAAGAAGCTGTCCCTGGACCCAGCATTATTAGAGAACTATCGTCCGGTCTCCAAACTTCACTTTTTGGTGAAGGTTGTTGAGAGTGTGGTAGCCCAACAGTTTCCGCAACACCTGGAGGAAGTTGATTATCTAGACCCGCGCCAGTCCAGCTTCCGACCCGGTCACAGCACCGAGACAGCATTGGTCGTGTTGGTTGATGATCTCTGGAGGGCGCGGGATAGAGGTTATTCCTCTATCCTAGTCCTATTAGACCTCTCGGCGGCTTTTGATACCATTGACCATGGTATCCTATTGCACCGACTGGGGGGGTTGGGGCTGGGAGGCACTGTTCTGCGGTGGTTCTCGTCCTACCTCTCTGGTCGGTCGCAATATGTGTTGACGGGAGGGCAGAGGTCGACCTCGAGGCCTCTCTTATGTGGGGTTCCTCAGGGGTCGGTCCTCTCGCCCCTCCTTTTCAACTCATATATGAAGCCGCTGGGTGAGATCATCCGTGGTTTTGGGGTGGAGTACCACCTGTACGCTGATGACACTCAGCTGTACATATTCACCCCAAACCACCCCAATGATGACACCGAAGTGCTGTCCCGGTGTTTGGAAGCCGTATGGATCTGGATGGGTGGTAACAAACTCAAGCTCAACCCTGCCAGGACTGAGTGGCTGTGGTTTCCGGCACCCCGGTTCAGCCAGATAAGTCCAACACTGGCCATTGGGGGCGAAACACTGGCCCCTGTGGAGAGGGCGCGCAATTTGGGTGTCCTCCTGGATTCCCGGCTGTCCATGGAGGACCATGTGGTGGCCGTGGCCAGGGGGGCGTTTCATCAGGTACACCTGATGCGCCAATTGCGCCCCTTACTGGACCGGGCTGCACTTCGCACAGTCACTCAAGCTCTCGTGATGTCCCGACTCGACTACTGTAATGCTCTCTACATGGGGCTTCCCTTGAGGTGCACTCGAAAGCTACAGCTAGTCCAAAACGCAGCTGCGCGAGTGATTATGGGAGCCACTAGATGCTCCCACATAACACCGATCCTGCGCGAGCTGCATTGGCTTCCTGTGGCCTTTCGGGTGCACTTCAAGGTTTTGATGACCATCTTTAAAGCGCTCCATGGCTCGGGGCCTAGTTATATGCGAGACCGCCTCCTGCCCCATACATCCCTTAGACCGATCCGCTCCCACAGAGAGGGCCTTCTCAGGGTGCCATCGGCCGGACAATGCCGACTGGCGACACCCAGGGGAAGAGCCTTCTCTGTGGCGGGTCCTGCCCTCTGGAATGACCTACCCCCTGAATTACGTACCATCACCGACCTCCGCCAATGTCTTAAGACTTATTTGTTTCAACAAGCCGGCCTAGCCTAACCTCCTATGGGGACGTTTAGGTAGTTTTAAATTGGGTTTTTAAATTTTGGTTTTAGCGCAAGATAGGATTATTTAATAGTTTTTTAAATTATATTTATTGTATTTTGTATGTTTTTTAAATTTCCTGTGCGCCGCCCTGGGTCCTCTGTGGAGAAGGGCGGGATATAAATTTAAATAAATAAATAAATAAATAAATTAAACCATATAAGTCAATTAACAACTGTGGTGATTCACTTAATGACTGCAGCAAAAAAAAAGGCTGTGAAATTAGGCATGTATCACTAAAAGCATCAGAAAGTATGGTTCCAATTCTGGCCCTATAGGGAATCAAGGCAAGAGAGACACATCAGATTTTCATACGAATGGATGCCTAAATAGTCATCATCATCATCATCTTGGCCATTGTCTATCCACTGCAGGATGAAGGCCTCTTCCACATGTTTCCAACTAATACGGTCCTGAGCTTTCTTTAGCCAATTGGGCACAGAATACTTGCTGATGTCATCGATCCATCTTGTTTGGGTCTCTTTTGTGGACACTTTTTATCAAGTGAGATAAAGCCCAATTTGTAAGGTGAGTGGTTTAGACCAGGGGTCCCCAACCTTTTTTGCACCAGGGACCGGTTTCATTTTAAAGAAAATTCTGCGGATATTGGAAAATAGAGGTAAATATTAAAATAGAAGAATGGTACTGTGAAATGTGGAAATTAGCCTTAAATGATAAAATGACGTGTGATATTAAATTTAGAGAGGGGGTTTATAAAAACGATATCTTTTGGAAGACTTGGAAGCCATTTGTGGACTATGCACTTGGAACTTTGGACGTCTCGACGCCTGTACCGAGGGAACGTGGATTTTGGAGATCCTAAAGATAATAGATGATACTTGAAACCAACTCTTCCTTTTGTTTTGTACAGCACTGGGTGATATATTGTAAAACAGTATAAAAATTTCAATTAAAAAAAAAAAAAAAATTCTGCGGACCGGCTGGCATAGAGGAGGAGCGGGGGGAGGGGTAACTGGCGGCGCATGCGCACATGGGGGGGAGTTGGCTCACTCGGCCCTCTAGGGCCTCCAACGGCGTGAACAGCCGTGCATGCACATGCAGGGGGGAGTCGGCTCACTCAGCCCTCTAGGGCAGGGGTCTCCAACCTTTGCAACTTTAAGTCTGAAGGACTTTGCCAGAGAATTCTGGGAGCTGAAGTCCTTCAGACTTAAAGTTGCAAAGATTGGAGACCCCTGCTCTAGGGCGTCGAACGGCCATGTCTGCGCTCTCCCGCATCCAGCGCGTGCTCTGCCCAGGGGGCTGCTCCCTCCTACTCCTCTCCGGCCCTGCGGCCCAGTTCCTATCAAGCCACGGACCGGCACCGGTCCGGGGACCGGGGGTTGGGGACCCCTGGTTTAGACATCTATGGAATTACTTTTAGTTTTTGGATTCAAAATACTCTTTTGAGCAACTCTTTTCTTTCAGCTATTGGTAGCTAATCTAAAAAGAAAAAAAAACACCAGTGAGTCTTGATTAGATTGAGACAAGTTGCAGGTTGGTATTTATAATATCTAAATAACTCTCCTTTGCTTATGGTCAGGAAGCTTTCAATATCACTTAGTTTATTCCCTTCCTCTCTTGTTTCCTCCATAATTTTAAATTGGCATATTTAGAACTATCTTTTACAGGGTTTTTTCCTGTCCATTATCATTCTTACAAGGTTATAACTGAATTATTTCAATCAGCTTCTATGGCTGAGAATGGACTTAGATTTTCCCTAGTCCTGATCTAATGTTTCAGCCACTGAATCTCAAATACAGAGTGTCAAATTGTTTTAATGAACAATTGTAAAGTAAAAACAGCCAAAGAATGTTGGTCTTCTGGAAACAATGGTGCCAATTTTTTTTAAATCACAAAGCTGAGACAAATGAGCACTATTGAATAACAGCTATATGAAAAACGACATTTTAAGAATGTAACATAATGTTTCCTCATTCCTTATTGAGATCCTGCCACAAAGAAGAGGGGAGTCAACCTATTTTCCAAAGCACCAGAAGGCAGGAAAAGAAACAATGGATGGAAACCAATCAAAGGGAGAAGCAACCGAGAACTAAGAACTAAATTTCTAACAGTGAGAACAATTATCCAATGGAACTGCTTGCTTTCAGAAGCTGTGAGTCCTCCAACACTGGAGACTTTTAAGAAGAGACTGGACAGTCACTTGTCTGGAATGGTATAGGATCTCCTGCTTGAACAGAGGGGTTGGACTGGAAGACCTACAAGGTCCCTTCCAACTCTGTTATTCTGTTTTTTATTTGCGCTTTTAAAGAAAAAGAGGAGGGTGGCCAGTGGTGAGGTGGACTGATTTAGTTACAACATCTATGAGTGCATAAAAAGAAACCTAAAGGGTCAGGCTGAAGACAAACATTTTGGAGAGAATATTTCCATATGTTCACAAGAACTTGACATTGACTTGATGGTGCTTAATCAGTTAATCAATCAAGACATTGAAATGGGATTTTAAAGATCCAAAAGAGAGCTTACACAGCATTCCCTATTGAGAATACATCAAAATGATATCAGGTCCTCGGTGATATCATGACATCAATCCCATTTGCATCTTGATGTTTTACATAATGCATGAAAACAATAACAACAGCAGATCAGTCTGAGGCTCAGAGAAATGTTTTTTTTTTCTCCAAGCCCCTTAATTCTGAATTGTGCTTCTGGATTCTCAGTGGTGGCAATAATTCTTGCATTAAACAGTTTGCTTCCAATTACAAGATTCTTCTGAAGGGGTTATGCAGTTTTTGGAGCATTCTCTAAGTCCCTCCTTCCAGGCTGAACCTTTATTTCTCATTAATAGAGAGGTTAGAAATTCCAGGAATACTTGACTACTCTAACTTGGTTTTCTTTGGAAAGAAGTCAAGTAGCTGAGGTCAGATCACTCTCACACAGGTGTTAGTCTCAGAGAAGTCCAAATCTAGTCAGCTCATTACAAGCCAAGAAAAATAATACTGTTTCCAAAAGTGTTGGAGGTGTAGAAATATGGGTGACGTATAGGCAATGGTCAAGAAAACCACAGAGTTGAAAGCCCTAGATGCAGAGCATACAGTGGGCTGAATAAACCACTGAGCTTTTGTTGTCCCTTGGAAGTAAAGTTTGGAATGTCTCAGTTAACGCACATTATTGTTGTTACATTGATTCTGATTCTTGAGAAAATCAATTCTCCTTTCAGGCTAGAACTCTCCACCCCTCTTCTTTCACTTGCCAATGGTAGTGAAGACTGTGGATCAGGATTGATACTGATTAGCTGAATGGGTAAATATAGAAGGATGAAACTTCAGATCAGGAAAAGGAGGAGTCTCTACACCAGGGGTGTCAAACCCAAGGCCCGGTGGCTGTATCCGGCCTGTGAGGTGCTTAGATCTGGCGACAGGGCCAACCTGGAAACAGCTAAGGACCAGGCTGCAGTGCTTCTGCCAGCGAAAATGGAGCACAGGAGGGCTGCTTGTAGCCCTCTCAAGCTCCATTATCACTGGCAAAGGATTGCAGGAGGCCATCCCAGCCAAAAATAGAGCTCAGGAGCCTGTTTTCACTGACAGAGCACTTCGGCTACCATAGTCGCCCCCAACATGAGTGATGTCAAACTGGCCATTCCCACCCTGGCCATGCCCACCTGGCCCCCTGAGGTCAAACGCAACCCTGATATGGCCCTCAATAGAATCAAGTTTGACACCCCTGCTCTACATCTTTATTATAAGAGCCTCAGTGGCACAGTGGTTAGATTGCACAACTGCAGGCTATTTCTACTGATCACTGGCTGCCAGCAGTTTGACAGTTCAGGTCTCACCGGCTCAAGGTTGACTCAGCCTTCTTTCCTTCCGAGGTCAGTAAAATGACGACTGAGATTATTGGGGGTAATATGCTGACTCTGTGAACCACTTAGAGAAATCTGTAAAGTGGTATATAAATCTAAGTGCTATTGCTATTATCTGATTATTTTAAATAAGTGGAAATGATCCATAGGAAACATGACAGTAACATTTCAAAATATTTATTTAGATTCCCTAAAAGCCTATTCACTTAATTCTTATCTAAAGTATATAACATTTTCTAATAAAGCATGTGTTTCTCTTCAGTATTTGAGAACCTGAAAAGTATGTTTTGTTTTGTGGTTGTTATGTGCCAGAATCCAAAATAAAGAAGTACTATATATTAACTGGTATATTTTAAACAGAATTAAGAGGGAGGGATTGCTTGCAAATATTACTGAATACAAATATAACATTAATTAAGAGGGAGGGATTGCTTGCAAATATTACTGAATACAAATATAACATTAAAAGAGCAGTATCTATATCTTGTTACATGTTATTCTCTGTGAGGTTTAATTATAGAGTTGGTTTATGTAGGGAGGAAGATGTTAAACAGTGTGAAATCTAAACTTGGCATTTTGCCTAAATTTTTCATAGCTTCAGAGTTAATAATGCAAGACTAATAAGTAAAGTACAAAATTACAAAATACAAAAAAGAAACTGCACAATAATGCATTTCTAAAAAGAATGAGACTCAGAGAGAAAAGTTGGAACAACAAATATATAATATATGGTTATTTTTGAAGCCGTGTGTTTGGCTCTTAAAACTCTTGAAATGGGGAGCAGGATATATCATTTTGACTTAAGTCAGATTCTAAAGTGTATACTGGGTGTGGGGGGGAAATGAAATACAGTACTGCCCTCCCATCAGCAAGTATGAGTCAAACATAAACATTACATATGTAGTCACATAACAAACCAGCTACAAATACCACAACCACAGAGGAATCACAATGAGGAGAAAAGGAACACAGCAACATCCAAGTAACATCATAGGTTCAGACAGGTCCTGAAGAACTAGCTGAGTGGGAAGAACAAGATCAATGCCACTAACATGTATGTTAATCATCAGATATTCTCCTGGTATAGTGTGCTGGTCAAAGAAGGATATGGAAGTTGCCAATGTGAAGGCTGCAAAATTTCTCACAATATACAGTGGTTTCCATTCTAAGTCAAACATCTTTACGACACCAGTCGTAAAGAGGATGGGTGGAGTTTGGTGAGTGTCAAAGCCAGTGTCCTGGATAAAACCCAGAACATCCAGGAGTACAGTGGTAAGATGTCATCCAAAGATGAACTGCTGAGAAAATAACTGAGCAGGAGACATGGGAAAAGATGAAGCAGAGGAAATGCCATGGCGGGACTAGGCCCTGCACTGGATATACTGTTGGCAGATATCTGAACAGACATTGGAACATTCCAGTCCTTTCCAACCACATCGTCTCATTGTTATATTTTTTAACCTCTTGGTCACCAGGTAGATAGTGACATGCTATCCACAAGCCTTTGCCCACTGATTCTCAGAGACTGATGTTCAGGAGAAAAACAATCAAAACCTTTCAAAACACTAGAAACCTGATGGGGACTTTTTCTTGAAAGAAGAAAAAATTAACTGGATTTATGAAAGAGGGGGAGGAGGACAAACCAAGAAGATATAAGAGGGAGGGGAAAAGTAAGATATTAACTACTCAATAAAAGGGCAGAAGCCATATTTCTACAATTTTTTTCTTCCATAAAGCTTTTTCTTTTCTTGTTTTCTCTTCGACTTTTACTGTATTCAAAAGATTTACTAAAAGTATATTTTGAAACTAGCCCCATAGTCCGTATGCATAGGATCATTGTCTTCATTCAGCATACAGTGCAAATTCACAAAAGGGTATGTTTTGGATGCATAATTCAAGGTAGAAACCTTTAGCTTGTAATGCTGAATGACACTGCTGTGTTCTGAAGCTAATATTTGGGTTTAAGCTTAAAGTATTTGGACACATTTGTATAACAATTCTGTGTGTCTGTGTGCGTCTGAGTTTTAATTCCTCAAGAGGCCAGTGGGTGGATGATTGCTAAAGCAATCTGTTTTGCCTGCTGGGCAAACATAACAAGGCACTGTGACAGTGATCCTAGCCAAATAGGTGGGTGGATGAGTTTGAACAACTTTGTTATGTTGGCTTGCTAAACAGTCAAGAGTCTATTGTTCAAAATGCATTTAAAGTAGCAAAACCATCCTCTCACCAACATCAGTTTCAGCAAGCTTTTATTTTCAAAGAAAGAAGCTGTTTCAAACATTTAGCAGCATGAAGAGGTGAGGATTTATTCTGCAAGTATTTCATTACAGCAGAAAGAATAAAATGCTGCTCCAATGAGTTGACCACAATGGGAACAAATATCTAAACATGTTTGGAAAGTTTTTAAAAACTATTTTCCAGAACAGGCCTATTTGCACATTCTGATTTATTTATTTATTTATTTATTCAATTTATATCCCGCCCTTCTCCAACAGGACCCAGGGCGGGGCAACAGGAATTTTAAAACAGTATACAAAAATAATACAAAATACATAAATTTAAAAAGCTATTAAATAACACAAAACCTGCGCTAAAACCAAATTAAAATCCCTCATTTAAAACTGTCTAGTATTAGTTCCAGCGGAGGCTATGTTAGGCCGGCTTGATGAAATAAGTGTGTTTTTAAACAACGGTGGAAGAGGCGGAGGTCGGTGATAGTGCGGAGTTCAGGGGGTAGGTCGTTCCACAGGGCAGGGCCTGCCACAGAGAAGGCTCTTCCCCTGGGTGTCGCCAGCCGGCATTGTCCGGCCGACGGCACCCGGAGAAGGCCCTCTCTGTGGGAGCATATTGGTCTAAGGGATGTATGGGGCAGGAGATGGTCTCGCATATAACTAGGCCCCGAGCCATGGAGCGCTTTGAAGGTGGTCATCAGGACCTTGAAGCGCACCCGAAAGACCACAGGAAGCCAGTGCAGCTCGCGCAGGATTGGTGTTATGTGGGAGCATCTAGGAGCTCTCGTAATCACCCGTGCGGCTGCATTCTGGACTAGCTGTAGCTTTCGAGTGCACCTCAAGGGAAGCCCCATGTAGAGAGCATTGCAGTAGTCCAGTCGGGATGTCACGAGGGCCTGAGTGACTGTGCGAAGGGCAGCCCGGTCCAGTAAGGGGCGCAATTGGCGCATCAGGCGTACCTGATGAAACGCCCCCCTGGCCACGGCCGCCACATGGTCCTCCATGGACAGCCAGGAATCCAGGAGGACACCCAAATTGCGCGCCCTCTCCACGGGGGACGGTGTTTCGCCCCCAATGGCCAGATTTCTCTTCAAATCATGGATGTCAAACTTAACTTGCTACATCACGTTGTCATCACATGACAATTCATGGCATTTTTTTCCAATTTGTGGAGCTGGGGTGAGTGTGGACTGTGCATGACGCATCCAGCCCATGGGGCACCAATTTGACACCCCTGGTATAAATCTTGCTCTTTTACATAATAATTTCAATCTCTCTCTCTCTCCCCCCCTCCCCCCCCTCTCTCTCACGTCCCCCTTGAAAATCAGCTAGCATTTTTATGAAGGCCATTTGAAATGGTATAATCTGAAAATTTTAGGAATTTCACAAAGGTTTTCATTAGGGAAAAAAGCAAGAGTCCTGAATTTAGGCCAGCTGTTCAAGTCATGAAGTTTCTTTTTTGGATTTCAGCTCCTTCTTCCCTTTGGCCATAGTGATGGCCGAGTGTTCTCTCCAGATCATAGTTAAGATGGGGCCTGGTTGATGGATTCGCTTCTTTTCTCTTTCTACCTATTGCTTTCACTTTTGTGGGCAGGACTTTTGAACACTGATTTAAAAAATCAAAAACAAAACAAAACAAACGAACGAACAAGCAGTTTTACAGCTCTTCTAGTTTCTTTGTAAAAGAGAAACTATTCTTAATATCATACAACTGTCCTGTCCTGTCCTACCCAGCTCTACCCTACCCTACCCTACCCTATCCTAGGATACATATATTCACCTTCATTGATCAGATATTTTCCATTAGCAGAAAACTGCAACTGAAGCAGAAGAAATCTAAACAATGCCACATGTAATATGGAGAAGATCATTTACTCCACACTTCTTCAGTCCAGCGCTCTGGGTCCCACAGTCACCAACTGGATGTATTTGGGAAGTCACTTGCTTGTACCGAAAAGCAATAGGAAGCAACAATTTTACTGTCACTTCCTGAAACTAGTATTTTAGGCATACCACTTATAATCCAAGAAGCAATAAACAGCAATCTGTATTAGTAGCCAGTGATAGTCTGATGCACCAGGAACTTTCCAGTCCCTTTTTAAAACCATTCAAATTGTTTCCTACTGCCACAACTGAGGGAAATGAATTCCGTAACTGAACTATGAAGTTTTTTTGGGGGGTGTATTTCCTTTTGGAAGTCCCGAATCCCCCTGCATATAAGTTCAGCAAGTGTCACCATAGATTTGTGTAAAGGCATTTTCTTATTGATAATTATATTTTTCTATCCCTTTTCTCATAATTCCAATAGTTTGCTTCTTCTTTTTTTTTTAAGTAAACTGAACTGCCCCATGGAATTTTAAGATCGCTTCCCTAGTCAGTCAGATCATGTCCAATTGAATTGTATTGTTCCAACTTGCATCACTTTAAAATAGTTTTCATTAAACTGTACTTATCACTTAAAAAGCCATCTAGTTTGGATTGATCTTTCTGCAGGTATTTATAACCTTGGGTTTTTTTTTTATCACTTTGAATGGCTTGGCATCACCAGCAAGTAGGAATACCTCACTCCCTCACATAAATTCAGGTAATTTAAATGTAAGATTAAAAGGCATCAGCTTCGGAGCCAATCTCTGGAAAACCTTACTTTGCCTTTCTTATCTGACCAATGTGCGAATTGCCATTTTATTCCCCATCTCTGTGTCCAGTTACTAATCCATGAAAGTACCTGTCTTTTTACCTCCTGGCAGGTAAATTTACTTTAGAGCCTTTGCTATGGAACATTTAATATGTATTGATACATGCCAGCGTAAAGAAGATATAGGTTGGCATAGCAACTTAAGGATTCTAAAGATAACAGTGAGAATATGCCTCTCTATGTTTTAAACTAGAATATACACCAGCAAAGAATATATAAGCACCTATTTAATATTCTGGCTTAAATTATCAACTCAAGGTAAAATTCAAGGTGTAAGATCTAGCTAAACAAAAACAGCAGCAACACTGCAACCAACTGCATTTTACAATTTATATTTCAAATGACTACAAATTATATGCCACCCATCCTCAAATCCTTGAATAATTTCAGGTTAAAAGTCTTCTAATATGCAAATGAAGGATGATTTAGCTGTCAATCTTCAGTTGTTGCTGTTGTTTGTTTTACTTTCTTCTATAACAATAATTTATTCAGAGCTAAAGTAGAGAATGCATGAACCACATGTACTTCACATTTCTTCTAAATGTGTTTATTTAGCTGAAACTATTTCAGTTAAGACTATCAAGTTTAGGATAGCGATTTTTTTCCTTCAACCCCATCATTTATTTATTCACTTTTTCCTTTTTGATAGTGCTATTATAAATCTTGATGCATTGTACTATTTCAACACAATGATGTTTATGTGATATAATTAAAGATTGTTGACATTCTGTAATTTTGATAGCTAAGAATGTTAACAACAGAGAAGAACAAATATTCTATCAATATTAATTATAATTTAGGAGTTGTATACATGTGTAAAACATTTTGTACCAATTTTCCTTTAGGATATAATTTGATGTAAATCTGAATAGATAGATAGATAGATAGATAGATAGATAGATAGATAGATAGATAGATAGATAGATAGATAGATAGATAGATAGATAGATAATTGTTCCACAACACCCTGTTAGGGCCCCAATTAAGGGAGGAGACATACTGTTTCCTTTTCTGCCTTTCGACTCATCACCAGAGACCATCTAGACAGAAAGCCATGAGTTCCATTGTGTGATTTTTTAATATGTGTGTTAGTTTTATGAGCTGATCAATAAATAAATAATCTTGCCTGATATGCAATACAGCCCCGGTTATTTTGAATTTCAACAGCTTGGGTGGAGGTTGGGGCTCGTCATTGAAATTCAAAATAAGGAGAAACATACAAATGAGACCAATCAGCATCAATGTACCAGTCATGGTGCAGCTGCACAGCCAATCAACCCACTCACAACAATAGTCAGCACTCCACCCCCAAGATTTAAGGAAGGGTGACGCCTTCGCAATCGCATACCGAAGCCTGAGGGTGACAAGTGAGATCTTGTCGAAATGTTGCAATAAAAATGCCATGCTATATACACGGGAAACATCCAAGGATGGCAATACCAGCATACCTATACCCTGTGAAAATCTACGAAAACATATATATATGTTAAAAATTTTTTAAGGGATGATTAATAATTAATTAAGAGATTAATTAAGGGATGATTAATAATTAATTAATTAATTATTAATCATCCCTTAAAATTTTTTTAACACATATCTAAAAAGACAGCAGCAATTTAATAGGTCTCTGTCTGGATGGTCTCTAGGTTGAGTCGAAGGGCAGAGAAGGATGACAAGTTTGTCTCCTCCCTTAAATAGGCCTAACAGGAGCTGTAACAAAATATCCACTTCATTCATATATATATATATATGTATGTATGTATGTATATATATGTATGTATGTATGTATGTATGTATGTATGTATGTATGTATGTATGTATATATATATATATATATATATATATATATATATATATATATATATATATATGTTAGTTTTATGAGCTGATCAATAAATAAATCAGAGACTATATATGTGTGTGTGTGTGTGTGTGTGTGTGCGTGTGTGTTTTGTAGATTTATACATATGCATATACATATAGATATACATATTATATCGCAATGTACTCCAGGACTGATTTACTGCTGCTGCGAGAGTCCCCGCTCTCGCAGGTCTGGCCCTCCATTTTAACGAGGGCCCGCCTTGATGAGGGATTTATAAATCCGGAGAGGTGGGCGAAGCGCGGTCTTCGGGGTTTTTTAATTAACAAATTAGTGATTATTTTAGGGGGTACCAGGGAGGGGGGGGTTTAGGCAGGTAGAGACGGAGGGGGGAAGAGAGGGCCAGGCCAGCAGACGACGGAGGGGAGCGGAAGGATCCTTCAAGGGGGGGGAGATATGTGTCATGTCGGCAGAGGGCAATTCCATTCAGAGGGTCGTGGGGAGAGGCAGGTCCGAGGGGAGACAAGTTCGATCCTCCCAGTTGGGGGCACAGAACCGTTGGTTGCAAACGGTGAAGTGCCACAACCCCCGCAGGCTAGGTGGTCTGGGAGTACAGAGCCAGGGCCTGCGGCTGATGTTTTGTAACGCCAGGTCCGTGGTCAACAAGGCCCCCCTCATCCAAGATCTCGTGTTGGAGGGGGAGCCGGACCTGGCGGGAATCGCGGAGACCTGGTTGGGCCACGAGGGTGGACTTCCCCTCGTTGAAATGTGCCCACCAGGCTACCGCGCCTTCCATCAGCCCCGGGCCCTAGGCAGGGGTGGTGGGGTAGCGGTCATTGTCAAGGAAAGTCTTGAGCCGAGAGAGACCAATGTGCCACAGACCACCGGCTGTGAGTCCCTCTGCGTGAAGTGGGGCCTAGGGAGGCAGTTGGGCTTGCTGGTTGTATACCTGGCTCCCCGCTATGTAGCAGCAGCCCTGCCCGAGCTCCTGGAGGTGATCACTATGGTGGCAGTGGAGACCCCCAGACTTTTAGTCATGGGGGACTTTAATCTGCCATCGTTGGGCGAATCATCCGAGGTAGCTCGGGAGTTCATGGCTTCCATGACGGCCATGGACCTGACCCAACTAATTCAAGGCCCCACTCACGAGGGTGGACATACGCCGGATCTCATCTTTGTCTCTGGCCAATGGAAGAGTGATCTGGGTATAGGGGATATAGTCATCACGCCCTTGTCATGGTCAGACCACTCACTTCTCCGACTCGACTTTCCGACCGCTGCTCCCCTCCGCGGGGAGGCGGAACCAGAGTCTCCAATCTGGTACCGCCCCAGGCGCCTGATGGACCCGGATGGGTTCCAGACGGCGCTTGGGCCATTTCCTGTACCCCTGACCCGTGCCCCGATAGAGGACCTCACGGCCGCATGGAATAGTGCGGCCGTGGGAGCCTTGGATCGGGTCGCGCCCTTGCGGCCTCTCTTGCGGCGCCGAACCACCCTGGCTCCTTGGTTTACCGAAGAGCTGCGGGTGATGAAACGCCGCAAGAGATGCCTAGAGGGAAGATGGAGGTCTACCCGATCTGAATCTGACCGGACACACGTAAGAGCCCATTTACGGACTTACATTGTGGCGCTGAGAGTGGCCAAACACCATCATTGTGCTACTCTCATAGCATCCGCAGAAAACCGCCCTGCCGCCCTGTTTAGGGTGACCCGCTCCCTACTTCAGCAAAGGGTGCGGGAAGCCCCGTTACAGGGTAGAGCAGAGGAATTTGTGACTTTTCTGCAGGAGAAAACCGCTCAGATACAGAACGGGTTACCCTCCATTGATGGCCCAGTGGGATGCCACGAGACAGATCTTGTTTGGGAGGAGTTTGACTCCGTTACTTCCTTTTTTTTTTTTTTAAATTATTATTTTTATTATAATTTTCAACAAATTATACATCTACACATAAAATTTACTTTTTTTTTTTTTTAACAATAATCAATAATCCACCCGGTGCTATACAAAACGAAAGGAAGAGTTGGTTCTTTGGATATCTTCAATTGTCTTTAAGATCTCCAAAATCCGCGTTCCCTGGGTACAGGTGTCGAGGCATCCAAAGTTCCAAGTGCATAGTCCACAAATGGGTTCCAAGTCTTCCAGAAAATGTCTTTTTTATAGACCCCCTCTCTGAATTTAATATCACACGTCATTTTATCATTTAAGGCTAATTTCCACATTTCACAGAACCATTCTTCTATTTTAATATTTACCTCTATTTTCCAATATCTTGCTATTACAATCCTACCCATTATAATCATAATTCTAATCAATTCTTTCTCCTGTTTTGTTAACTCAGGTTCATTAATTATCAATAACAATATAGTTTCTGATCTCAATATTATTATTCTTTTCATCATTTCACCCATCATTTTTTCTAATTGCTGCCAAAACTTTTTAATTTTCACACATTTATACCACATATGTTCATAAGTTCCCACTTCCATATTACATCTCCAACATTTATCGCTCATTTTTTTATCTATCAATGATAATCTTAATGGGGTCCAATACCATTTCCAAACAACCTTAAAATTATGCTCTTTAATCCTTATAGACAAAGTTCTCATGATTCGACTCTTCCAGTTCTCATTCCAATCCAAATCCAATATTTTAATTTTAAGGTCTTCCTCCCAGTTCCTTTTCATTATCATTTGTGGATTTCCATCAAAATTTATAATCTTATATATCTTACTAACGAGTCCTTTTAACCCAATTTCATCTTTAATAATTTGAGATACTAAACTTTCAAATTTAGTTTTATTTCTATCTATTTTACATATTCCCTTTACTTTCATAGTCCATTTTTCTACCTGTATTTTTTCGAACCAATTCAACCCCAATCTTTGGATTACTTTTTTTTTCCTACTCTCAATTCCTAGAGCTCTTAACCAATTTACTATATTTCCTATATTTTCATCCTCAATTACTTTATCCCGACTTATATTAGTTTTAATCGGCCAACTTTCAGTTGTCTTCCCCAGGAAAGCTATATCCGGGATCAATTTTTTAACAAATTTATTCCAAATTTTGCTCAGCCCCTTTAACCAATAACTATTAATTGCCTTTGTTTTTGCTCTATCTAGAAACCATATAGACCCAAATCTCTTAATATCTTTTAGCTCCAGATCACCCCAATGACCATCTCCACCTTTAAGTATTTTTATCACGGTTCGAATATTATACGCCCGATAATAATTAAGTAGATTGGGAATTCCCAATCCACCCTCTTTTTGATTTTGATACCACATTTTCTTCATTATTCTTGGTTTTTTCCCACCATTACAAAATTTATCCAATTTCTTCTGATATTCTTCTATATCCTTCTCTAACAAATTTAGTGGTAGCATCTCAAACAAAAAATTGAACTTTGGTAACAACATCATTTTACACATTGCAATTCTACCAAACCAAGACAGCTTTATCTCTTTATACTTATCTATCTTTCTCTCTACTTCCTTCAACATCACCTCATAATTAATTTTTTTCAATTCTCTAACTTTAAGTGAAAGTGTTATCCCCAAATATTTCAATGTATTCTTAACTCTTATCCCAAATTGTTCTTGCATATTTTCCCACTCCTTACCATCTTTATTCATTAGTAGTTCAGATTTTGACCAATTTACCTTTAATCCTGTCATTTCTTCAAATTCTATCAAATGTTTATTTATCCTCTTTAAATCTTTCTCTATATCTTTCAAAATAATCAAGGTATCATCCGCATACAAATTTATCTTATATCCCTTGTACCCTTCCAATCCTTCATCTTCTTCTATCAATTTAGTCAAAACCTCCATAACTAACAGGAATAATGTTGGGGACAAGGGACATCCCTGTCTCGTACCTGCTTCCAATTTAATCTCTCCCGTCATTGTTCCATTCACCTTTACTTTTGCACTACTTTTTTGATACAATTTTGAAATAACATGTATAAATTTATTACCAAAGCCTAATGCCTCAATAATTACCTTAATAGTTTCCCATTGTACAGAATCAAAGGCTTTGAAAATATCTAACGATATTATACCTATTTCATCACCATTATTTTCAGCAACGTCTATAATGTTCAATACTCTTCTAATTATATCACTCATATATCTACCTTTAACAAAACCTACTTGATTATAACTTATATATTTATCTATAAAACTATTTAATCTATTACTTATAATAGCTGTAAATATTTTTGCATCCTGGTTGATTAAAGAAATGGGTCGGTAGGATTCGATCCTCTCAAGATCTTTATCAGGTTTAGGAATTATAGATATTACTGTCTTATTCCATGACATCGGGACTTCTCCACCATGTAAAATTCCATTAAATAATTTTTGCAGTCTTGGTATTATTAGTTCTTTAAATTCTTTATAGAATTCAGCAGGTAATCCATCTTCTCCTGGGGTCTTCCCTAGTTTTAACTCTTGTATTATTTCGTTGATCTCCTCCTGTGTTATATCTTTTTCCATCAAATCTTTATATATTGGATCTATTTTTATAGCATATTTTCCAAGATGATTCTTCAATTTTTCTAAATCAATTGGTTTCTTTAAATATAATTTTTGAAAAAAATTCCTAGCTATTTCACATTTCTCCAACCTCTTATAGCACCTTGTACCTTTTTCATCTATCAGAGAACCAATTTCTCTCTTTTGAGTTTTATTTTTCGCCATCTTTGCCAATAACCTAGAATTTTTATTACTAAATTCAAAAAAATCCCTATTTAAATATCTTAATTTTTTTTTAACTAATTCGATATCTTCTTCTATCAATTTAGTTTTTAATAAGTTCAATTCCTCCAAACATTTTTTATCTTTCGTAAGTGAGAATTGGTTCTCCAATATCTTAATTTGTCTTGTATCCTGTTCTATTTTAGTTTTATATTCCCTATATTTTCTACTTGACAATTTAATACTTTCTCCCCTAAATATTGCTTTCATTGTATCCCAAACAATTTCAAATTTGACCTCCCCATTATCATTCAATCCCCAACTTTCTTCCCATTTTTTGAATATCCATATTTTGTCTTCTTCCTTTTTATACAATTTTTCATCATATCTCCAACCTCTCTCCTTTTTCTCAAAGTTAAAATCTATTTCCATCGTAACTTCTGCATGGTCAGAATCCTTAAAAATTCCCACATCTACTTTATCTACATTATTCAACAAATCTTTAGAAACAAAAATATAATCAATTCTTGAATAAGTATTATATACCTTAGAACAAAAGGTATACACCCTTTCAGAACCTTTCAACTCCCTCCAAACATCAACCACACTATTTCGAAGCATCCATTTGTTTAAAATTTCCCCTTTATTTGTTTGTCTAAAGCGGGTAGGATTATTACTATCAATTCTATCCCTAATTAAATTAAAATCCCCCGCCACAATTACTTTCCCTACACTTTCTATTTCCAAAATCTTAGTAATTTTATCAAGAAATCCCTTTTGTTTTTCATTCGGTAAATATAAGTTAACCAATGTCACTTTTTGCTCATTAATATTCCCTATAATTATTAAGTATCTTCCCTCTTCATCTCTAATTACTTTTTTTTTCTCAAAGTATACCCTATTTGATATCAATATCGCAACTCCTCTAGCTTTAGAGGTCCCAAAAGATTTTTCATAGATCTGCATACCTTTAATATTCATTCTATTAAAATCCTCCGATTTTTGATGAGTTTCCTGCAAAAATAATATGTCAGGTGAGTCCCTTTTAATTTTAAGCTCCAATCTTTTCCTTTTTATATGATTGCCTGTACCCTTCACGTTCCATGTCATTATTTTTATAAACCGCATTTAAGCAGTAACTTTTTTAATCCTGACCCCTCCTCTTCCTTTATGTGCACACCCAACACCAGACAAAAAAGACATACAAAAAACACAACAAAAACAAACTTAAGACACAACCACAACAAATAACAATTAATCTTCACCCCCCACATCCTCGTTCGAGTTACGCCTCCATATAAAGAGTGTGGGGGGGGGGAACGTGCCCATGGTCGGGTCATTTCTTTCGGGTTATTCTTATTTTCCACTTTCAAAAAAAGAAGATAACACTGGCTTGTCCCCGCACTCAGCTTCCTGCTTTCTTCTAAGATCCTCCTCCTCAGCTGACGCTCTCTTAGATTCTTCACGGGTTTTCTTATGTTCGGACATTGCCGGAGAGATTTCTTTCCGTTTTAAGCTTTTAGGATCACCACCGACTGCTCCTTTTTCCTCCAATGTTGGAGATCCCACTTGTATTCCACCCATCTTAAGCATATGATCTTTAATTTCTTCTAAATCCTCGTCTTTCTCAACCAGCCCGAGCTTCCGTATCAATGTTATAGCATCCGTTTCCAAAGTAATAGTTTGCATTTTCCCTTTGTAAAAGAATTTCAATTGTTGTAACGGTCTCCAATTATACTTAATATCATTGTCTCTGAGGACTTTTGTAATTGGCTTTAAGAAAAATCTCCATTCCCTGTCTTCCCTAGAAATGTCTTGAAACAATTGAATTTCCTTCCCCTCAAATTTAGGGGGTTCTCCCAATTCCCTTATTTTTCCCATAACTTCTAATTTATCTCCAAGATTTGCAAATCTCACAAGGACATTTCTATTGGCTCCACCTTGTCTCTTATAACCAATTCTAAAAACACTTACTAAGTCCGCTGCCGTGTATACAATTGACGCACCAAGTTCATTCAGCCATTTTAACATTCTTTGCTTCAAGTTATCCGCCCTCTCCTCCGGAATCCCGCGAATAACAATATTATATTTTCTTGCTTCTTCTTCCAAAAGACTGATTCTCCTGTCTTGTTGTTGATTTTTCAAAAAAATCCCTTCAAACTTACGATCAGATTGTTCCTCATGAGCAAAAATCTGTTTAATATCATCCTTTATAGAGTTAATTTCGATATTTTGCTTTGCAAAATTAACATTCATGTTATTGACCTCTTCTTTAATATTTTGAACCTCCAATGTCAAATTATCTAAACGATCAGTTACAACAGTCAGTTTTTCTCCAATCGTATTCAATGCACCTATAATCCGTTCAAACCGTTCAAATTCAGAAGGCTGTTGAGTCATCGTATCAAATCAGTAATCTCTTTTTTAAAAAAAATTTTTTTAATTTAAACCTGCCAAGAGGGTCTTTAATGAGAAAAAAAACAGAAACCCAATGGAAAATAGCTGAGACGGCTTTTAAAAACACCAAGAAGCCATAACAAAAGTAAAAAAGGCTGGAATCCAAACTCATAAAATGCAAAGCCTGTATATATATTTTTTTTAGCTTGCCAGAAGCTCTCGCTACATCCAGCATAAACAACTCACTTAAGTTCAACAGTTTGCAGTCCACATAACTCTTTCGTTTATGTCTTGTCTTGTAGCAGATAAGAGAAACTTACAAATCACGCTTGTCAAAACAGAGGCAAGCTGCCGACGCCGCTTCGATCAAACCTTTGTTCTTTGTTCTCCACGGAGAAACGAAACTTTGAAATTCAAACAGTCCGGTTTGATCTATCGGTGCAGAAATCAGTCAACACAGTCCTCTGCCTTTCCGACCCCGTTGTAAACAATCTCGGCTTCTAACGGTGCATTTAATCACTTTTAATCCACAGTTTATTAAAAAAAAACAACCCTACGAAATGAAGGAATGCCCTCAGCTACTCGGCCATAAGCCACGCCCCTTGACTCCGTTGACTCCGTTACTTCCGATGATATGGACAGGTTGCGTGGGCGACTGCGAGCCACCACATGTTTATTGGACCCGTGCCCCTCCTGGCTTGTACTGGCATCCTGGGAGGTGACACGAGGCTGGCTCCAAGAGGTTGTCAACGCATCCTTAAGTGAGGGTTCCTTGCCTGCTTCCCTAAAAGAAGCGATGGTGAGGCCCCTCCTTAAGAAGCCCTCTTTGGATCCAGCTCTTTTAAACAACTACCGTCCAGTCTCCAACCTTCCCTTTGTGGCGAAGGTTGTTGAGAGTGTGGTGGCACAACAGTTTCCCCATCACCTGGAGGAAGTTGACTATCTAGATCCGCGCCAGTCCGGCTTTCGGCCCGGGCATAGCACCGAGACGGCATTGGTCGCGTTGGTTGATGATCTCTGGAGGGCCAGAGATGGGGGTTGTTCCTCCATCCTGGTCCTATTAGACCTCTCGGCGGCTTTCGATACCATCGACCATGGTATCCTATTGCATCGGCTGGGGGGGTTGGGAGTGGGAGGCACCGTCTTACGATGGTTCTCCTCCTACCTCTCTGGCCGATCGCAATTTGTGTTGGCAGGGGGGCAGAGGTCGACCTCGAGACCACTCACTTGTGGGGTGCCTCAGGGGTCGGTCCTCTCGCCTCTCCTGTTTAACACATACATGAAGCCGCTGGGTGAGATCATCCGTGGTTTTGGGGTAGAATACCATCTATACGCTGATGATACTCAGTTGTATATATCTACCCCAAACCACCCCAACGATGCCATAGCGGTGATGTGCCAGTGCCTGGAAGCCGTGCGGATCTGGATGGGAAGTAACGGACTTAGGCTCAACCCGACCAAGACCGAGTGGCTGTGGTTTCCGGCTGCCCGATTCAACCAGCTTATTCCATCGCTGGCCATAGGGGGCGAACATCTTGCCCCTGTGGATGGGGCGCGCAATTTGGGTGTCCTCCTGGATTCCCGGCTGTCCATGGAAGATCAAGTGACAGCCGTGGCCAAGAGGGCGTTTTACCAGGTTCGCCTGGTCCGCCAATTGCGCCCCCTATTGGATCGGGACGCCCTGCGCACAGTCACTCATGCGCTCGTGACATCCCGACTGGACTATTGTAACTCTCTCTACATGGGGCTCCCCTTGAGGTGCACCCGGAGACTTCAGCTAGTCCAGAATGCAGCCGCGCGAGCAATTATGGGAACCGCTAGGTTTACCCATGTAACACCGCTCTTGCGCGAGCTGCACTGGCTACCTGTCGTCTTCCGGGTGCGCTTCAAGGTGTTAATTATCATCTTTAAAGCGCTCCATGGCTCGGGACCTAGCTATCTGCGGGATCGGTTCCTGCCTCATACATCCTCGCGGCCGATTCGCTCCCACAGAGAGGGACTTCTCCGGGTGCCGTCCACTAGACACTGTCAGCGGGCGACACCCAGGGGAAGGGCTATCTCTGTGGCGGGCCCGGCCCTCTGGAACGACCTCCCCCCCGATATCAGGACGACCACGGACCTCCGCTCCTTCCGTCTTAAATTAAAGACTCACTTTTTCTGTCTGGCCGGCCTAGGATGAGTCTCTCTGCCTCTGGGGTTTTATGGGGAATTAGTATTATTTAGTTTTAATGGGAATTTTAGCGCAGGTTATATTTAATTTGTTTTTAGAATTGTTGTATGTATTTGGTTTTTATTCTACCTGTGCACCGCCCCGAGTCCCTGTGGGGAGAGGGTGCGGTTTTATAAATTAAAATTATTATTATTATTATTATTATTATTATTATTATATACATATACAAAGTCATTATATATATAAAGTCATTATAACACAAAAGACTAATGGGCACACAGCTAGTACCTCAGCCACACAGGATGTTACAAAATAGCTGACTAATCTGCAAACATCAACTCCATCAACTAATCAAGAAGTAACAACACAGCCAACCAACCTGCTTACAGCAACAAAGCATGCCACACCTTCCCACCAATATTTATAGAGAGATGGCAGCTCTGATCACACTTTGCTCGCAAAGCACAAGGCTGAAGGCACCAGCCTGAAGATGGCGAGTGGGACCTCATCGAATCCCGATCAGCTGAGCCAGGGGAACAGGTATATGTACTGTGTCACAATACCCTGGTAAGCCCCAAATAAGGGAGGAAGCAAAACTGCTTTCCTTTTCTGTCTTTCAGCTCATCACAGGAGACCAAGAAGACAGAAATATTTTTGTTTCATTGCCTTTTGTTTACATTTGTGTTGCCTTTGTGCTGATAAACAAACAAACAAGGGAGACTAGTATAGATCTATTTCAAGCTATTTAGCTCTCATCAGCTAACCATACCCTTACTGGGATTTGAACCTGGGTCATTTTACATGTAAGGCAGTTGTAATTGCCGCTAGCCTAGTTGTGACACAGTGTGTGTGTGTGTGTGTGTAATTTCCATTGTTTTTCTTTGTTCTATCTCTGTGTCATATTCTAATAAACTTCTATGTATCTGCCTTTTGTATGGAACACGGTGGCTCAGTGGCTAAGACACTGAGCTTGTCGATCAGAAAGGTCAACAGTTCAGCGGTTCAAATCCCTAGCAGCAGTTCAGCAGTTCAAATCCCTATTGAGCTTCTGTTACTTGTTCCAGCTTCTGCCAACCTAGCAGTTCAAAAACATGTAAAAGTGCAAGTAGAAAAGTAGGAAGCACCTTTGGTGGGAAGGTAAAAGCGTTCTGTGCTCCTTTGGCATTTAATCATGCTGGTCACATGACCATGGAGATGTCTTTGGACAACGCTGGCTTTTTGGCTTTGAAACAGAGATGAGCACTGCCCCCTAAAGTCAGGAACAACTAGCACATATGTGTAGGGGAATCTTTACCTTTACCTTATGAGACTGTATGAAATTTTGTATGTAGAGCCTTCAGTGAACTACAACAGCAGTATGGTTTTCTTTAATCCCTATTTCCTAATGAAATGGATCCAGCTCTTAGATTACATTCAGTTGATCATCCCTGTGAAAAGCTATCATTTTATGTAAGTAGCCCTTCAAATTTTTAGACCTTGTTAGAGACCCTGATCTAAGTTTCTCTGACAAATTATATAAGCTGTCCTACAATGAAAAGACATTCACGTTGATTGCATCTCAGTTTTGAAGATAAATAAATCAAATCCACCAATAATTTTATTTGGTGACATTGTTATAGTCTTCTGGTAGCAAATGTATAAGCAGATCTTATAATTCATTCCATCCTTATAGCAATGGCACTTAGACTTATATACTGCTCCATAGTGCTTTGGAGTACTCTCTGAGTAGTTTAAAGTGTCAGCATATTGTCCCCAACAATTTAGTCCTCATTTTACTGATCTCCGAAGGATGGGAAGTTGAATCAACTATGAGCTGGTCAGGGTCAAATTCCTGGCAGTGGGCAGCGTTAGCTTGCAATACTCCATTCTAATCCCTTGGCCACCACAACAGCTTTAAATGATGTATTAAGATTCAGAGCTCTCTGTTTTACAAGTGTTCATTTAAATGTGAACTTGTTTTATTGTAAAGCTATGTGGTAGTTCAAACCTAAAGATCAAGATTCTTGGAGTTCAGGACTGTGTCATCATAACACCTTTCTGTAAGTCCTTAGAGCATCTGTGTCTTTCCTTGGGTTTGTGCAGCTCCATACCAAGGACATTAATCTGGGTGGAAGGGGGAGGAATGCATTTGGCTTATAAAGTACATCTGGGGTAGCAAAAAGAATTATATTGAAAAATTGGGAAAGTGACATTCTTCCCTATGTTAATGAATGGTTTTTGGCAATGTCCAACTTAGGTGTCTTGGAAAAGACAACGTTTTTAATTAATCAAAGAATGAAGCCATTGGTGGAGGTTTTATAGTATTGTAAAATATGTATTTATTAGTAAACCAGTGATATTGCTAGGTTTAATATACAGTATAAGATAGATTTATTGGGAGTTTTTCTTTCTTTCTGTTTCACAATAGAAAAAGAATGAAAAAAGGTTCCACATGCACCTTTTATATCCCCTCTTTTTTACCTTTGTAAGAACTACATACCTTCCAAAGTTCCTTTTTCCTCTGATTCTGACTCATTTTCAGCTCTACTGTGTTGTTGTTCTTTGTTTGCTGCTTTTAATTTTACAGTTGGGTATTTTCTTTTCTATTTACCTAATCATGTTTATACCTATTCATTATAACTTTCTAAGAGAACGTTATAAAGCAAGGCAGCGTGCAAAGAGCATAAATAATCAAAGTCAGGATTTCAGTTCCATGACAACGTCTTGCTTCCATAAAGCTTCTTTTCTTGTTATGCCTTAGAGATGCTTCAGCTTCTGTTGTAATAGTCTGTTCTTGCTTTTCAATGCCATTGTCAATGATATTTCAGAAACAAACTGTTAGCCTTCCAGTCCTATGACACATACGCATACGCACGTACACATACACACATTGTCCTTGCCATATTAGAGGAAAGTAGGAGAAATATTCTGAAACTATTTTGCATGCATGCATAAACAAGACGCTGACAAGTTCTGAAAACTAAGTACTAATAGCTGCTGCATCCATCATATTCTTATACTTATGATTCTATTTCCGTGATGGCGAACTTATGGAACGCGTGCCACAGGTGGCATGCGGAGCCCTCTCTGCAGGCACACAAATTGTCTCCCCAGCCAGCTTTACTGTGCATGCCCATGTGCCTCCCAACGGCCAGCTGATTTTGGGTCTGCCGTGCATGCGTGGAGGGGCAGCCCATTTTTGGTCCCAGGAGGCTGCTAGGCCTAAAATGAGTGTGGGCAGAACCCATGGGGGAGTGCAGAAGGTCACATGACATGCACAAGGGAGTCAGGCGTGGGGGGATTGGGCACATATTGCATTATGGGTGTGGCATGCATGGGTGTGCTGTTGCACGCACATGCCTACTTTCGGCACGCAATGACAAAAAGGTTAGCCATCACTGTTCTATTTGATATTTGCAGAATCTTTCTGTGATCTGTACCTCAGACTGCAATTTATAATACTGCCTTCACAACAAGACTAATATCAACAGATACTATGTATAATTGGAATTTGATTGTGGGATTAAAGTAAGAATGACCAGGCTTCTTGTCAGCTTCTTCCTGGGAAATTGCTTTATTGTAGGTAGAAGTTTAATGACCCTAGGCTTATGTTTAAAGCATCATAAATTAAATCCCTGAGCATATAGTCAAATTTATTCACTAGCACAACTTGCTAAATGTTTTCTCTTTAAGTCAAATTTCTTGTCTCAACACTGTTTTGGTTTAATAAGCCCTGAACGCTACAAGGATAGATAATTATTAACATGGAAACATTTCTGCAAAATTCAACTATGATTCTCCTAAGCACCAATATCACAAATTTTCAGTGACATCGGTTGTAAAGCAAAGTGATAATGTCATATATGTCCTTTAACTACTATGTCTTTGAGGCCATTTAATTCAGATATCTTATATGCTATCATGTTTATAGATTGCACTACTATCATGAAGATCATTACAGTTTTGTCCTTGTGGTTTTAAAACATACATTAGAGAAAGCTAGGGAAAAAGAAATTGTCAACAAGGTGTCAAGGTTCCAAGTAACATCCCCAACGAAAGACGACTCTGAGGCTTGAGTTTCCTCAAAGTTCCATTTTATTAGAGATGTGATATCTCATCTGGGAAAGCCCGAATCTGAAAGTTTCCAGGTTTTCCCCACCCAAACAAAAGTTAAAGTCCCTGCCCAGCACCCACATGTCCATCACATAGTCCAATCAAGCACTGTCCCAACTGGATATGCCTCCCAGTCAGGCCACTCTAGGTGTAGGGCAAAATGTCCTTGACTCTCTGAGAAAGGAATGTTATTTTGACTATATCTACCTCACTCCATACAATCCCCCCCTCCTTGTTTCCCGCAGCACTAAATGTGGCAGGTCTGAAAGCCAAATGCAAAAGATGGCTTCCAGGTTTGACACAAGGTCCATCATCTTAAAACAGAAGCTCTTATAATTTTTGACACTAAACATGGACGTGTATGATTTATTAGGAAATATTTTAATTTAGGAAATCTCCATTTAACGTGAATACAGAATAATTTATGTTGTTTTACTGAGAACCTTAGAAGTCTCTAAGAGGTATTTCTGAATACTTTACAAAGCAGCTATTACTGTACTCCATACATACAAACTGAAAGTCACACTTAGACCTTGAATGGAACTACACTCTAAAAAGCAGATGGGGTCAGAAAAAAATAATAATTCCCCAGTTGACTTTACTTATTAATTACTTTATCAGAATTTCAGAATTTTCTTTTTAAATAAATAATTTTCACGATATATTGTAGGTACCTTCATTTTATTGTTTTCATTTGATTGCAACCAATTATGCAAATCTATTCATCCACTTTCATCTTTTTCTTTTAGAAAACTTGGGTTCTGCATAAGTGAAACACTTTATCTGCTACCAAAGTAGTCTTATTCAATAAAAAAATATTCCCAGAATTGTGCCATTGTTTTCTATAATATTCACAAATGGGGTGTTCTAAGAAGACATCAATAAATACATGTGAATGATATTCATAGACTTGCCATGGCTTATTCATCTTCAGTACAAGCTGATTATTTCTGCTAACAATTTGAAACAATTTTGAGACACTCTATATACAACGAAAATAGCTCAATACCATTTTGAAGATCTCCTCTGAAAATGAAACTCTTCCTAAGGCCATCACAACTTTTGCTGTTGCAAGACAGTTTTATACCTCAAACAATTTATTTCTCTTCTCAGAATGATTTGCTGACATTTGCCCCTTCCCCTGATTTTCTATCAATCTGTCTATATATCATGTGTGTAAAAGAGAAAAAAAAAGTATCAGAAAAGATATAAATCTGTTGGATTAAATAGCAAAGGGCTTACAAAAAAAGTACTTTGAGCCAGTTTAGTAGAAGAAGATTGACAAAGCAGTTATAGAGTATATGTTTGCATGAAGAGCAATTCTTTATTTTGGTAGGAGTTACTTTACAGATACGTAGCCAAAATAAATCTGAGATTATCAAACGTTTCATTTAAATAGGCAGCATGGGAAGATCAACTTTCTCATATCAATAAAAATCAGACTGTACAATATATTAGACCTCTGGATGTATGCAATATATATTGTGTTTATTGAAATAACAAATGTGGGGGGTACCTACTCAGGGCATATGAAAAGGGGCAGTTCAACCATTTTGTTATGTACCACAGTCTCTATAAATAAAATGTCATCCTCTACATATCTCTTACTTGAAATTGAAAAAATTCAATATTTAGGTAGAGGGTCAAGTCAAAATTGGAGAGGCATTGAAGAATCTCTTGATAATGACCTGAAGAAAGAAAATAGCATATCTGCATTCATGGGACAAATATAAAATTCAAAGGGTTGGACATCACCCCTAAAGTTATTTGTTATTTGAGGGATTGCCTTTCTCCCATGGTTTATGCTCATCCTGTCAAAGTCAATATGCTATAGATCCCTTCTCTTAAGCAGTATTATCAGATCAAGAGAATAGAGCTTCTCTGTCATGGCATCTACCCTCTAGAATAGGGCTGTCAAACTCCCAGCCCATGGGCTAAATGTGTCATGTTCTGGCCATGCCCATGTCCAGTTTAGCGAGTGGGGGATGTCCTGATATATCATATGATGCTGCTGTGATGATATGAATTGAACGTCCCTGCTCTAGAAGAACATCTATCCAGAACTGATATTCTTTCAGATGACCCTTAAATACCTATCTCTAATAAGGGATAATATTTGTAGCTCAGGATTGACGTGGGGGGTCCTTGGTGCTCTCTGAGCTTCAAAGTTTTCTTGCAGACATTTGATTACCCAAACATGGTAACATCATCAGTGCTAGTGCATAGTAAGTTGAAAACCTGGTAGGGAAATATTCTGCCCCATCTCCTAGGGAACCTAGTGTTTGGCAACAGCTTCAGCTTTCAAGAAGCAGTCAAGCATGCTGGTATCCATTCTGCCACCAGTGATCAGATTTGAAATTATTCAAATTGGAAAGAATTCTATCCACACAATTTAAAAGGGAAAAGATAGATTGGGCAGAGAGACAGAAACCGAGAGAAGGATCTTAGAAATCAGATCCATGTATAGCGATATTAGAACACAGAACCATACAATATAGGATGGCATTATTGTATTATCTGTTATCTAGAGCTGTAAATAAAATAGAACTGTAATACTTGAATATTGTTTTGGCTTTAAGCTCATTCTTGTAAACACAGTTCTGCTGTCACTGTGCTTCACATGTAAGCATCTTGAGAACAGTTTGCCAGAAGACCTTTGGAAGAAATGTTTGTTGAAAGCTGCAGCAAAGTACATATGAGCACCATGATATTCACAACCACAGTGGTGCACTGTTGCAATTACTACATAAATAATTCCTTATAAAGATATTGGCTCTGAGAAAATAGTTTCAAATATGATCATTGATTGAGTATGTGCAATCAAATCATTTTTGATGATGATATGGAAAAATAAAGGATCCATATCTATTGCTCTGTGTTTTTTTGAAGGAAGTCCAAGTGCCGAGTTTACTTTTTGAAATAAAAGAGGGAGGTGGAATATAATTTCTTCCATAAGAGAGTGACGGTGGGAGAGGAGAAGAGAGAGGGAGGGGGAAAAGAGAGCGAGAGAGAGACTCCCTTTGTCCTTCTGCCTTGTATAGCTAAGGTATATCTAAAGCAATGCATGAACCTTAATAACATGATTACCTTCTGCAATACAGCAACGGTGGGACATTTTGAATTTTCTCCAATAATACATCTTCAGCAGCTGACAGTAGGAGCAGACACTAATATTTCTGCTTTGCTACTAAGGTCACTTGCCTTGTGAGCTATTCTGTTGTTGAAAGTATAAAAATTTCCGACATCTACAAAATCAACTATTATTTCCAGCTGGTGACATTGTGCTCCACAGTACTACTAACTGCCCTTCCTAAAAAGCTAAAATAGCTTGCATTGTTTCATTGATAGCATTAAATCAGATTTATTTTTGAAATCCACAGATGACCTTTAGCATTTGGCATCTAATGGTGGTTGATTAGCATTTCGGAATGGCTGAGGAAACAAAACAATTCAAGTAATTAGACATCTAAGTGGGGGGGGGGGGAAGCTCTCTTGGCAAAACTCCAGAGTCCATATATTAATGTAAATAGCCATTGCAGCAACTTTCTTTATTGCTTCTTCTCAGGAGAGGCAAAAATACAAATAACAAAGATGCACCAACTGTTCACAACTGTGTATGATCTTGCATAGCCAGGAAACTAATGCAGAAAATCTGTTATTCCATCATGAGCTCTAGTATGTGTTTAACTTCTAAACCGTAACCACTTTTTATTTCTATGTAATGTATGTCAGCTAATGACTGATAAAGAAAAAGATTAATAGGTTATAGACGCGGAGTGCTTCACATTGCAAAGAACATTATTATACCAGTACAGATAATGGCACTTGCGCAGAAAGTAGGTTAACATTATTGCTGAATTAGAAAAGATTGTTTAGTACTTTAAACGTTGCTTACATTATTAAGTATATTATATACTCTTACAGTATGTATTTGAATTTTGCAGTTTAGAGATTAGCATATCACTCTGTTTCTTGTTGATGTCATTTTTATAATGCTTCATCAATGTTTTTTTCTGCCATCTTCCCATATAAACCTGTATAAACTTTTTCTTGATTTGGGCATATTAAACATGCTCTAGGTTTGTCCTGTGCGTAAATAAAAGAAGAGAGTTAAGACGTATGGAATTTTTACAGTTATCAAGACTTGTTTGCTGCCATAGCATCAGAGGTGGTATTCAGCTGGTTTGGGCTGGTTCACCCGAACCAGTAGTGGCAATTGTGAATTATAATTACCTGTCATTGAGGGCTTTAAGCATACTGCTGAGGGATACCCTGGGGGAAAGTGTAGGAATTCCTCCTCCCCTTTGCCTTTCATCTCTCCTCATCCTCCACTCTGAATTAAATATGGAGAAACCTTCACCTGAAGCAACTTTTGCAGGTCAACATGAATATGTCTGTATTAGAAATGTTCCTTAGTCAACGGCTTATGCAAACATCCAGTGAAGGCAACATATATTAAATTAATTATTAATATTTAACTTGCCTTAAATATATTCCAAAACTTCTACCCACAGTTGTAGGGGACGATATGTTTTCAACAGTGTATGCCATTCCCTGCTAAACTTTATTACTGACAGCTGTTCATTTCCAAGTAGAACTGAAGTAGAATATTAATTCTCACTATTTTCTATGCAATTGCAAAAAGATCAAAGATGTCACAGTCCCCCCTTCATGATGATCATTTGTCATGTTTTAATAGGAGACAGGTAGTCCTGAACCTATGACCACAATTGAACCTAAAATTTTATTTTGCACAGTAAGACGGTTAAGTGAATTTTGCCCTACTCTACGACTTTTCTTGTTGCAGTTGTTAAGTGAATCACTGCAGGTGTTAAGTTACTAACACGGTTGTTAAGTGAATCTGGCTTCCTCCCTTGACTTTGCTTGTCTACTGTCAGAAGGTTGCAAAATGTCAAATGGTTTCACAAAGTGATCATGTGACTCCAGGACACTGCAACCATCATAAATATGAACCAGTTGCCAAGCATCTGAACTTTGATCATGTGTCCATGGGGATGCTGCAATGGTCATAAGTGAAAAACGGTTTTAAGTCACTTTTTTCAGTGGTGTAACTTTGAATAGTCGTTAAATGAACAATTGTAAGTTGAGAAAGTGTAAAGAATGCTGATATGAGACTTTAAACATAACCCATTAACTGCTGCCAATCAAATATTGGATAAGATAATTTGTAGGATTTTAATATTTGTAAATCTGATTGTGATGATGTCAGTGCCTCACCAGCCATAAACTTCACCGCACGTCACTGCCTCCAAGATCCCTTCCAACTCTATTCTGTATTAGTATTTTGATTTTATTTTGATTTTATTCCATTTCTATACCGCTCCTATCTCCCCAATGGGACTCAGGGCGGTGCACAGGAAGGTTTAAAAGAGTACAAATAACCAGACTATAATACAAACAAACATAACGCTAAAATATAATTAAAATTAATAAAAAGTTAAAATCCCTAACTAAGTCTGTAAAAATTGCCTCAGGATCTAAGCTAGGCTGGCTAGATGAAAAAAGTGGGTCTTGAGTAATCGGTGGAAGAGGCGAAGGTCCGTGGTGGTACGAAGTTCGGGGGTAGGTTATTCCAGAGGGCTGGGCCTGCCACAGAGAAGGTTCTTCCCCTGGGGGCAGCCAGCCGGCATTGCCCGGCAGACAGTACCCTGAGAAGGCCCTCCCTGTGGGAATGGATCAGTCGAAGGGAGGTGTGTGGTAGGAGACAGTCCCGCAAATAATGAGTTGTGAGTATGAGTTGTGAGTTTAATAGTTCTAATAACTTGCCAATCATTAGGACTTTCTAAGATTTTAGCATTCTTTAAAGAAAAGATATATGCATTAGCTTGGATTATGTCCAGTCATTTGGATGCTTACTTGGAAATATCTTCTAATTCCCAGAAATGCTGGAGATACTCAAGCTAATGGCTGGATGTCAAAGATATAGCCAGCAGTTTGCCTGAGCACTGTATCCCTTTTCTAAGATTCATTTGTCTAGCAAAGTTACTGGAAAATGGTGAAACAACTTTTTTTTGTTCATTTGTTGTATTTTATATAATTTATTATGCAGTCATTTTGAAGCAATGTCCAATGTAATAAATGTTAATACACAGCAAAGTTACAATAAACTAAAATTAGTTTATTAAAAGCATAAACCTTAAAAGGTAGAATCACAGATGCATATACTACATTCTGGACATTTATACAATTTATATGTTACAGCAAAAAAAAATTGGTAATCTCTTTTAGACCATTATTATGGTCGAGTATGCAGGATCTGATTTGCTTGCTGAATCAGATGTAATATAGACTTAGAATGAAAAATTGTAAAAGCATTTTACTGACAAACCTGATTAAATGGTACTGCTGTTGTTATGGATATTCCCTATAAAAAGTTATTTGTATTTTTTTTCAGGCTCACCATCTAAACCTAGCTGCTCAGTTAGTTGGTAAAGAAGGCTAGATCAACTCTGTGAAAGAGAATAAGAATTCAATTATATTATGAAAGATCTAGGAAGAAATCTAAGAAGAAATAAATAAAAACCAACTTGAGTGACTTTGCAGCTCTCTCTCAGCCCAATTCACCTCACAGAGTTGTTGTGGAGGAAATAGGAGGGAAAAGGAGCATAAGATATGTTCATCACCTTAAATTGTTTGTAAAATAATAATAATAAAGGCAAGATATACATAAAATAATAAATAAAATAAAAATAATAATTGCAAAATCCCAAGGTTTTAATCCTCAACAGGAGGATTTAATCCTCTGCAGTTATACTTTATTGTTATTATTATTTATTAGATTTCTATCCCGCCCTATCTCCCAAAAGAGGGACTCAGGGCGGCACACAGGAACTTAAAAACCAACAATGCAAAAGTACAAAATCTACAAAATTTAAAACAACTATTAAACCATTTAACCTGTGCTAAAAGAGATAATCAATTTAAAACCCCAAATCAATTAAAATGGTTGTAGCAGCTATGCCAAGCTGGCCATATGGAAAAAATAGGTTTTTAAAGTCCGCCAGAAGAGGCGAAGGTCGGTGATAGTCCGGAGGTCTGGGGGGAGGTCATTCCAAAGGGCGGGGCCTGCCACAGAGAAGGCTCTTCCCCTGGGCGTCGTCAGCCGGCATTTGTCCAGCGGACGGCACCCTAAGGAGGCCCTCCCTGTGGGAGCGGACAGGTCGAGTGGAGGTATGCGGTAGAAGGCGGTCCTGCAAGTAGCCAGGCCCACTGCCATGGAGCGCTTTAAAGATGGTCACTAAAACCTTGAAACGCACTCGGAAGGCTACCGGCAGCCAGTGCAGCTCGCGCAGGAGAGGTGTTACATGGGAATATTTTGAGACTCCCAAAATCCCCTGCATGGGTGCAACTGCAGATAGCTTCAGAAGACTGAAAAGAAAGTTAGTTGGTTATACTGAGTTAGACTAAAATGTGTGCAAGCACACAGAGTCTCTCTGTATGTATGAGATGTCCTTCCCCCCTTTCTTCTCTATTTCTTTCTTTTTGTTCTTTCTTTTTCTGTTGAATTTAGTAATGTAAACAAACTATTTTTTTAATAAACTTAACACGTTTTCATGCTTTCTTCTGTTCCTCTAATAGGAAGCTCCAAATTCAATTTTGGATAAAACTCAGTAGGATTATTAAGGAGTAAGAATTACTTCTGAGACATAATCTTGGAACTCAAAAGATTATGCCATATGCATGTTATAACGCAAGTCCTTGTTTAACCCATTATTTTATTTCCCATCTTGTAGAACTTCCCTTGAGATAAAGCTGCACCATGTCATCATATTTTTTTTAAAGAAACAACTTGGTGTCTATTAACATTCTGAGTAGTTATTACACCCTGTTCAGTGGCCAGGCTCACAGTAGGGTTAGGCATCTGGTGAATATGGGAACACGGACAGGGCAGATGGGACAAGGATCATTATTGAAGATTTTGGCATAGAATGTTCATTTCCAAAACTATATTTTTTTTTCTTGAATGGCTAGAAATGACCAGCTGGGAAGGGACAGATGGGGTGATAGGGAGTACATCTGCCAAATAGTTAGGAAACAATAAAAGTGACTCTTTTAAATAGGCTACATGAAAGTTTTAAACAAGAATCATTAGCAGAACTGGAGAATTTGAACGTGGATCTGCTAGAAAGTTCTTTTTTTGCCAAAATGGGGAAATAACAGAAGAACAAAATTGCAGAGCTCCAATATTCCCTTCTTCCCCAGTGGTCCAATACAACTCAGAATGCATAGGAGACAACAGCAATATATTACTTCCTAGAAAATAACACTCTGCTGCTTATTGTCAGGTGCAGCAATAAGTCACCTAGGAACCAAGGAGATTCAAAGATCAGCCAAACAAAGCTGGGTAAGCAACATGAATTCATGTACCGAAGATTCAGGAACAAAGCAAAGTCACAGGGAACAGATCTGGTTACAAGATGGCAAAGTCAGATCTGTGATTAAACAAAAATCTGTGGCTTTTGGCAACACAAAAGTCAAAAGTTAGTGGTTTAATTTCCACATTTAGGCCATTTCGTTAGAAATCCAGACCTGAAACCTCATAGGAGTTGGTCATCTGCAACAGCTTTGCCTCAGATGCTTCCACCTCTTGCAATTTCACTCCCTCTAATTTCTTAGAAGTTGGAAGGGAGTAGAAAGAGTGTACTGTCCCCGTTTCTGAACATATTGTTCTATTTTGCTTTTGCATTGGTTCCACAACCTCGTCATCTGTTCATTCTTCTAAGCTCATAATGTCATAATCCTAAAATGGTTCAGTACTAACAGTACGATAGAATTAATTCTGAAGTCTCTTATAAATACATATTATCCCATCTTCTCCAGTTCAAAAAGAAGCCAATTTGAATTCAGTGGGATTTGCAGTGTAAATGAATATAGGATTGCAGAGATGGAAGATCAGTTGGAGAAACAGCTATGATACTTTGACGTTCTTCTTCTACATTAAAATACTGCCCAGAAGAATATTGATACAGAATTGCTGGTTGAGTGAAAAAGAATCTTTAATGGCATTGTTAAATTTCTCTCCTATGTTGAGGGGAAGATATGCAATATATATTACCAACACAGTAAAAAGTCTCCACATGGTTGGAAACACAGGAGGGCATACAAGTTGATTTTCAGACTTAAAGGGAATTAAGCAATTGCTCTGTAAATAATTTACAGCTCCACACTACCACTTTCTCAGAGGAAAGACCTATCTTCTATCCTGTGAACGGTAAGACTGTGAGAAAAAAAGAATTGAACGTTTTTGCTCTAATGTATACAAAGCTTTATTAATTTCAAATAGAAATTACTTAAGAGGGGTAGTGGCTCAGTGGCTTTATGATGCTGGAGATGGTCTTCCCTCTGGTAGTTTGAGTCTCTGTGCTACATGGCAGGGTGAACTCCCATCACTTGCCTCAGCTTCTGCCCGCCAAGCAGTTTGAAAGCATGTTCTATGCGAGTAGATAGAAAGGTACCACTTCCATGGGCAGATGAGCCATTGCTTTGTGAGACAATTAAAATCCTGTCAGCATTGAATCTTCCCAGTTTGCATGGTGGTTTTAATACTGGGGAAAATGTCCCCAAGGATAGTCAATTCCACAGATAACATTGTTTCAGGCATTAGAGAGTTTAAAGGTGAAAAACAGCAACTTGAATTGCACCCAGAAAGAAACTGGGAGCTAATGCAATTAACACAAAAAGTGTATCATAGGCAAACTGTGTTCTAAATTGGTTGAGGTTTTTAATTAGTGGGATTTGTATTAAATTTTTAGCACAGGGCTTCCTAAATTTAATCAGTTTTTACTGTGGTGTATTTTGTATGGTGTGTTTATTTATTTATTTATTTTTATACTTGTTTTTAACTTCCTGTGCACCGCCCTGAGTCCCTTCGGGGAGATAGGTTGCAGTTTATAAATCAAATAAATTAATTAAATCAAATCAAATCAAACTGTGGGATGCCCAAAACTGTATGTACCATCATATTCTAGACCAGTAGATATTTCTGGGTGGGCAGATATAATACATTGCAATACTTCAGTCAGGAATTGATCAAAATGTGAGCAACCATGAGCAGGTCTTCACAATCTAGGAATTGCATAATTGGTTCATAAGATGAACTTGTGCAAAATCCAACTCTATTTGGAGGAGTGCTACTACATCAAGAGTTACTATAATAATTCCCCAGAACTGGAAGATCCCTGAACCTATATAGAGCCATTCTCAAAGCCATAAAAAGAAAATAGCTGAATATCCATAAACAAGTACAGTAATGGAAAAAAAGTTTATTTGAAATTAATTGAGTAACCCAATTCAGGAATCCAAATATCTGTATCATGGACTGGAATTCCATAAAGTAGAAGAAATTACTGTTTCTAATGCCCAACAGTCTAAATGATCCTGAAAGTAAGCCAATGGGAAGATCTTCTTCATTCTATACTAGTTCAAATAATGGAATGGCTTAAAAATATTAGTTGAAGCATCTTAATCGCAATTAAAGGTTCTGAGCCTCAGGAGGTATTACAGTGCTGCCTTTGGCTTCCTGCCTGATCACTTTATCCAGGCCATATGATAATTGACTGAAACGGCATTTCCTGTTGTGCCTCTCTGCTTAATTAGGATTTGTTCCCTTTGAAGATTTGTGATTTAACTCTATGGCTGTTAAATTAGAGACAGATGCATGGAGAAAGTTTGAGTACCTGTGAGCATATGAGACTAGCAAAATGTTATATATGCATACACCGATAATATAACTCAAAAGCATGCAGATTCATAAGGAGCTCATCTGACATAGCCCAGCTGCTGGGATAATTGTGCTCCTTAAAGACTCTGTGTTTGCCATTGTACAACAATACCAGCATGTTATAAATGCAAGATGGGTAAATTGTTGGGGATTTGTATTAGCATCACCTAGAAAGTCCTGTGATAAATTCAACACAAGTTAATTTTGTTTTAATGGCATTTATTTTGCACAGGACTACAAATCAGCCAACGCTTCCAAATGGAAGGTACGGTTTAATTTGAAATGTTCATTATGGTCTGACATTAGTTATGCAGGTGATTTCAGAACTGTTATTTAAATAAATGTGTCTTGTAAGTCACCATGATGGAAGCCTGAATAGAGGAACTCATTCCTCTGCTTCATAGCTTCTGTAGTCAAAATTTCTCCCCCAGGAGATATTTCAGACAAAGGTGCCAACTAGACAGCCTTGTCCAATGAGATTTACTGATCAGATGATGCCAAAAATGGGTCCTGCAATTGAAAGCTACTTTGTGCTAACACCTTTGAATCCATGGACGTGGAAATGCTGTTACAAGGCAGCCAATGGGGTTTGACTTGTTTAATATATACATCACTGATCTGAATCTGAAGAAATGGTTTGTGCTATTATTGGAGGGCATTAATGGTCCTCAGATTAATAAATTTACGAGACTGTTAGGTAAACTATCAGCTTCAGACACCCCCATTTTTAGTGAAAAGAGTTCCTTCTCCTCTGGTGCATTGTCAAGCTCTAGAAAAAAAGACATTCTCACCCTAAAGTACCCTGAGATATTTTGGATCTAAACTAACATTAGTTCTCTTGCTAAAATTCTTGTGCCACTATTTTTTTTTTTCATCTTAATAAATCCCTCTGTAAAAAAAAAACCCTGTGAATTCATGTTTGGGTTAAAAATTGGCAGCCCAGACAGCTTCCAGAGGTTGACAGGGGGAACTCTTGGTTGTCTATGCTCCTCTGAATTCCTGAATTTGATGCAGTATCATGATTAACTGATCCAAATGCAGAACTAATAAGCGTTAGATTGTTAGAAGGCAACAGATATTTGCTACCAGAGTCAGTGCAGAAATAAAACAAAATACTAGCAATGTATTCTGTTTAACTTTTTGGATAAGAGGAAGAGATGAAGTACATTCTGGTCAGCAGCTACACATTGATTGAACGACAGCTCTTTATGCTCACTTGCTACTAAATCATGATTAGCAAGAGGTTTTGTGAGAGGTCTATAAAATCAGAAATGTGTCATGAGCCCATCTCAATTTCTAAATAGAACTAAAAATAGTTAAAATAAGAGGATCAATCTTGGATGCGTTTTTAATTGAATTCAGAAAGATGGGAAAGCAGAAAGATTGTCCCTATGGAGAGGAATATGACCTGATCTGGGGGATGTCCATGGTGGACATGAACAAGGATAGATCTGACTATACAATAAAAAGTCCTTAACACATGTCATATGCCTTTCATGCATATAAAACAAGAGATAGGGCTTCAATTGTGGCTAGCATCTTGACTGTTTTGTCTGCCCTGCAGATATTCTTGGTGCCTAAGACAAGTTTCCAACCTGATATGTAAGACATTGTAATCACTGCCTTTAAAAAGCCAGTCTCTATTTACCTGTTATTTTTTTTAATTTTTATGACTCTTGTAATCCTTTTATTCAGAGTGGAGTTGGGGTAGAATGGAGCTGAGCGTTTACTGGCCAGATTTATTTATTTATTTTATTAAATTTATAAACCGCGCCACTCTCCCCGAAGGGACTTAGGGCGGTGCACAGGAGATTAAAACAGAGAATATAAAACATAGCAATAATAAATATTAACAAACAATTAAATACCAAACCCTGTGCTAAAATCTTAAAAACTCTTACCCCTAAAAATCCAATTAAAAACAATTTAAAATTCAGTCAGCGAGCTTGATAGTGTGGATTAGGCCAGGTCAGCAAGATGGAAGAAATACGTCTTCAATTTTTGGCGGAAGGAGCGGAGGTCCATGATAGTTCTGAGTTCGGGGGGTAGGTCATTCCAGAGGGTTGGGCCCGTCACAGAGAAGGCCCTTCCCCTGGGCGTCGCCCGCTGGCACTGCCTAGGGGACGGCACCCGGAGAAGTCCCTCTCTGTGGGAGCGAATCGGCCGAAGGGATGTATGCCCTTCCTGATGCCTAAGTGGGGTTTGCAGCAGATATTTTATTTTTGTATCATGATAGAGAAACATCTGTTGCTGCCTTGGATTGAACTCTCAAATTTCTGCATGACAGGCAAGCATTTTTACCTCTAGACCACCACACCACTCTCTATTTACCTTGTTAATTGTTGGGTTATATTGTTCTAATGAAAATAATAAATGCTCACCTTAAGCAAAAACGACAAGGAAAAAAGAGTTTATAAATAAAAAGTTGTATAATATGCATTAATTCTAGCAACATTTTGCTAACACTTTTAGTTTTGTAGTAACGTTTTCCAGCAGCCTCTTAAAACAACATCTGACCATGGATCGAACTTCTACCTATCAAAAGTTATGACATCTTGCTGTAATTTGAAATTGTAGTTAGCGGGAGTGATGAAAAACTTCACAAACCACATGGAAGAGGAGACGTTGTTGTTTCACTTTTAGAAAACACAGCAAGTGAAACAGAGAGAATTCTTTCATCTCTTATCCTGCTGTAGCTTAAGAAAACCAAAGGAATCAAGTAGGATGAAAATTACAATGTCTTCCGACAACCAGAACCATTAGGGTTTCTTTCAGCAGAGAGAAGTACAATGAAAATTTTAAAATGACCATGCCAATTCTTAGAGCTGAAAATAGGGGGAAGGAGTTTGAGCAGATATTATTGATCCAGAGAAAACCAAATTACAGTGAGATGATAAAATATTATATTGGGCCTTTATGACAAATGTGCTCATTTAACATTCGTTTTCTAGCATGTACTCTCCCTCTCCCTCACACACTCTCCCCACCCACACCACTGCCAATTTATTGTTATGGTCACACAGAGCAGCATTTATTGGAAACCAATGACACCTCTGAGTTGGAGCACAAGATAATCTTAAAAGCAAAATGAAGAGAGCTATCATATTAAGAAGATGAATGCACCTAAGAAATCCAAGAAGATAAGGATGAAAGAAAAGTCAGTTAAAGGTTTCTTAATGAGGATACCTCTTTATGAATGACAAAAGGACCAAAGTGAGAGGGTATCTACTGAGAAAGCTATATTATAAGCTCAACTCCCTTGATCTCTCAGGGCATGAGTGCTCATAGACGAGTGTATACTGGGTGGGTACATTTTATCTGGAACAAGTTTAAGACAACCCCAGATAACCTCTGTACATCTTTGGAGCAGATGATATTAGAATAACAGAATAACAGAGTTGGAAGGGACTTTGGGGGGGGGGTCTTCTAGTCCAAACCCCTGCTCAGGCAGGAAACCCCATACCATTTCAGACAAATGGTTGTCCAATCTCTTCTTAAAAGCCTCCACAACTTGGAGTACCCACAAGTTCTGAAGGCAAGTTGTTCCACCGATTAATTGTTCTGTCAGGAAATACCTCCTTAGTTCTAGGTTGCTCCTATCCTTTATTAGTTTCCATCGATTGCTTCTTGTCCTGCTTTCAGCGAGTTTGGAAAATAAGTTGACATCATCCCCACCCCGCCCTCTTACTTTTGGCAGCCCCTTAGGTATTGGAACACTGCTATCATGCCACCCCAGTATTTCAACAGGGCCTAGGAAGCAAAATTTATACTGTTATGTCATTCAAAATTCGGTATTACCCTGAAGATATATAATGATACTATTCAAGATTCATAAAAATAAATCTCTCAATGTAAGCTGATAATTGCATCTTTTTCAAGGATATCTTTGGAATTTAAGCATCCCCTATCATGCTCTCTTTTCAGTGAGAGTGAGGGAGAAGGAAGCCTACAGAGAGAGACAGAGCGTGAGAGAGAGAGGAGGAGAGGTGGAGGGAGAGAGGGAGGGAGGACGAGGGGGAGAGGGAGAGTCCTGGGACAGGGGTTTTGAAGAACAGAAAATTGTGTAAAATCCTTGATGAGAAAGCTGCTATTAGCTGACTTCCTTAGGTATCCCTTACTCTTCCTTTTGTATCGTTAAAATAGTCCTCTCTTTTGATCATGCCAAAAGGTCAGTGCTCTCTTAGGAGGAAAGGAATTAAATTAAATAAACGGCAACTCCAACCAAATAATATACTTGTAGTATTTCTACCATCTATAGGAAGAATGCAAAAACTGCAGCCCACCAGCATATCTTGTTTTCTCTTGAGATTCTGCAATGTAGGGATGTCAAAAACCTGTGCCCTTTTTGTAATTATTTTCAACTCAATAAAAATGTTGGAACAATATTATATACAGTGGGTCAAGGCTCTGTTCATCATAACTTTCTAAAACTGAACAAATTGGATTCAGTCTGAGAAAGAAAGCTTGAGTTCAGATATGGATCAAGTGAAGGTGCAGTGGTTTTGGATGGATTCTCTAGAAGAAGATATAACACATTTATAGATTTTTGTGGGGTATCAAAACTTGTCAATTGCATGATGAAATACTTGATAAGGGAATATTATCAGAAGCATTTAATTGGGTTTCTATTACTACAATTCTGAAATCAGATAAAGATTATACCCAATGTGCTTATTATCATCTAATCTCATTGATTATGTTGATACAAAGCTCTTAACAGCAGTGCTAGCTAATAAATTACAGCATTACCATTCATTACTATGAATTATCAAGCAGAGTTTATTAAACTAGGCAACAGCTGATAATATTAGGTTAATTAGGTTGATTGTAAAGTCATAGGTGTAGTTAGAGAGTTGAATAAAAATAATGACCAATGTTGGAAATGCGAGTCAGCCAGGGGCACATTCTATCATCAATGGTGGACATGTCCACAAGCCCAAAGATATTGGGGTAAGATAAAAGATTGGCTTACAGAGATTATAGGAACCACCTTTCAACTAAAACCAGAGGCTTACTTATTGGGGATAAACCCTGGAGGCATAAGGAAGAAAGACTGGTATCTTTTCACACACATTACCACTGCAGCCAGAATAGTTTTATTTTTTTTATTATTTTATTAAATTTATACCCCGCCCTTCTCCAAACGGACCCAGGGCGGCGCACAGGGATGTTAAAACACATATAAAACATATAAAATTTTAAAAAACTTATTCTAATAGACCCTGCGCTAAAAACCGAATTTAAAAAACCCAAATTTAAAACTATCTAAGAGTCAGTAATGGGGGTTATGCTAGGCCGGCTAGATGGAATAGGTGTGTCTTCAGACACTTGCGGAAGAGGCGGAGGTCAGAGATGGTGCGGAGTTCAGGGGGTAGGTCGTTCCAAAGGGAAGGGCCCGCCACAGAGAAGGCTCTTCCCCTGGGTGTCGCCAGTCGGCATTGTCCAGCCGATGGCACCCTGAGGAGGCCCTCTCTGTGGGAGCGTATCGGTCTGAGGGATGTATGGGGCAGGAGGCGGTCTCGCATATAACTAGGCCCCGAGCCATGGAGCGCTTTAAAGATGGTCGTTAAAACCTTGAAGCGCACCCGAAAGACCACAGGGAGCCAGTGCAGCTTGCGCAGGATAGGTGTTATGTGGGAGTGTCTAGGCGCTCCCGTAATCACCCGCGCGGCTGCGTTCTGGACTAGCTGCAGCTTTCGGGTGCACCTCAAGGGGAGCCCCATGTAGAGAGCATTACAGTAGTCAAGTCGAGAGGTGACGAGTGCTTGAGTGACTGTGCGTAAGGCACCCCGGTCCAGTAAGGGGCGCAATTGGCGCATCAGGCGTACCTGATGGAATGCCCCCCTGGCCACGGCTGCCACATGATCTTCCATAGACAGCCGGGAATCCAGGAGGACACCCAAATTGCGCACCCTCTCCACGGGGGCCGGTGTTTCGCCCCCAATGGCCAGAGTTGGAATAATCTGGCTGAACCGGGGCGCCGGAAGCCACAGCCACTCAGTCTTGGACGGGTTGAGCTTGAGTTTGTTACCACCCATCCAGATCCGTACGGCCTCCAAACACCGGGACATAACCTCGACGGCATCGTTGGGGTGGTCTGGGGTGGATATGTACAACTGAGTATCATCAGCGTACAGATGATATCCCACCCCAAAACCACGGATGATCTCACCCAGCGGCTTCATATATGTGTTGAACAGTAAGGGCGAGAGGACCGACCCCTGAGGAACCCCACATATGAGGGACCTCGAGGCCGACCTCTGCCCCCCTGCCAACACATATTGCGACCGACCAGAGAGGTAGGATGAGAACCACCACAGAACGGTGCCTCCCAGCCCCAACCTCCCCAGTCGGTGCAATAGGATACCATGGTCGATGGTATCAAAAGCCGCTGAGAGGTCTAATAGGACTAGGATAGAGGAATATCCTCTATCCCGCGCCCTCCAGAGATACGCACAGTTTTGGAAAGGGAAAGAACTACCATCAGACCAACTAATTATCAACAAAATCTTCTGGTGTGTTGAATGCGACAGACTTACATATATTCTTAAAGACAGACAGGAAACAATATTTATCAAAGTTGGGGGAAATGGTATGAATGGATAGAGGTAAAAAGATTATGGGATGAGCGATAGGGAAAAATTTACAATGTAAAAATGTAAATAGTAAATAAAATAAATATGTAAATAGTAAATAAAATAAATATATGGAGCAGTAACAATTATAAAGAATTAATAAATGTAAGATATAGATAAACAGAAATAACTAGAATAACTGGAAATGTAGTAAGATAATATATGATGTTACCTGGTAACTGTATACATATAGGGGGTGAGTCACTCCCAGTTATATCTATGTAGTTTTGTCTTGTCAATGTCCTATTTCTGTTTTTTTTCCCTGTTACTAGTTTACAATAAAATTTAAAAAAAATAATGACCAATATGCCATTAGATGCTGAAAAAGTATTTGTCCAAATCTATATAAATTATAAGTTTGCTGTATTAAAGAGATTTAGATTTCTCTTGGAATTCATAAAATGTAGCAAGATGTTACATGAGTCTCCCATATCCAAAGAAATGTGAATGGTTTGTTTTCTATTACTTTGCCATTACTTAGTTTTAGAGGAACTTGGCTTATGCTATTAGACAACATAGGGCAATTTATAGAATAGCACATAGTTCAGATGAACATAAGCTGGTTTTATTTGCAGATGACATTCTTCTGTTCATTTTTAAATCTCCCATTACTTTTCTAGCGTTGATGCAAATGTTAGATGCCTTTAGTAAAATAGTATATTCTATCAATTGGTCCAAATTAGAGTTGATGCAATAAGTGAAAATATGATTATTCATCCATTTAAGGCAGGCAGGGATGTCCAAACTTGGGAACTTTAAGACTTGTGGACTTCAACTCCCAGAATTCCCCAGCTGGGGAATTCTGGGAGTTGAAGTCCACAAGTCTTAAAGTTCCCAAGTTTGGACATCCCTGATTTAAGGAATATCAATTCCATACAAGTCGTCTTCCTTTTACAACTGATCATTCAACAACCATTCAAAATTATGATGGCAATGAGAGGGTGCTTTGCACTCTGTAAAACATTTCTGGCCATTGTAAAATGTTGTGTCCCTCCCACAGTCAGATGATAAAAGCTGAGTCCTTGCAAACGTTTTGCATGTACAATTGGTTGCAAGCTCCATGTAATCATGGGATCATTATTTCCAAACTTTTATGTGGTTTTACCAGACAATACCCTACAATATTTTAACCTGTTCATCTTGGATTATTTTTTTTCAACACTGTATTCCCATTATTGTTCATTATTGGCAGATGATTTGTATAGATGTTCCAGTGAATCATTTTGACCATTGTATTATGTCATTGTCCCTTCGGGGAGAGGGGGCGGTCTAGAAGTCCAATAAATAAATAAATAAATTGTTCATAATCAGTTTGTGCAATCTTCTTGCACAAGATGAGAATATGGTCTACTGTTTCTTCTGCCTATCTGAGCAATCTGCTCTTTGAAACATTCACAATTTTTCAGATCTGGTCCGGATTGCATTAGTTCAAATATCAAGCCCACAGAATAATACCAGAAGATATTTAAACCTTTCATTAATTGAGATCATAGAACTTTGTCATCTTGCAGAAAAAACATGACATGTGGGGGTGAGTGGGTAGGGGTAGAGTAGAGTAGAGTAGAGTAGGGGTGTTAAACTCAAGGTCTGGGGACTATATCCAGCCCATGGGGTGCCTATATCTGGTCTGCAGGGCTGCCCTGGAAACAGAAAAGGAAAGGCCGCAGTGCCTCTGCCAGCAAAAACAGAGCTCAAAAGGGCCACATGTGGCCCCGCCACACCCTGTTTTCAGCCACAACGGTCTCCTGCAGCCCTCTGCCAGTGAAAACTATCAAACTAAAAACAAAACAAAAGGAGAAATGTTTCCCCTTTTTCCTTTGAGCATGCAAGAAGGGGCAGGAAAGGAGAAAGGGAAAGAGGAAAGGCAAAGAAAAAGAAGGAAAGAGGGGGAGAGAACAAAGAAGGAAAAATAAGGAAAGAGGGAAAGGAAGAAGAAAGGAGAGTCTAGAGGGAAGGAAAAAGAAAGAAAGAAAGAAAGAAAGAAAGAAAGAGGGAGGGAGGGAGGGAGGAAGGAAGGAAGGAAGGAAGGAAGGAAGGAAGGAAGGAAGGAAGGAAAATTATAATGAGAGTGAGGGATGGTCATGCCTTAGCACTTGACCACAGGTGCCCCTGACATGACTGTGTCAAGCTGGCCAGGCCCACCATGGCCACTCCCAGGCCTGGCCATGGCCATCCCCAGCCCCCCAAGGTCAACCCAGATCTGTCTCTCAATGAAATCAAGTTTGACACCTCTGGTATAGAGGGTCCTATAATAAGGTTTGCCTAGGGCCAGACTCTGAATTAAAGCAAAGAACATTCAAACCAAAATTCTTGATTCACAGTTTAAAAACGTAAACATGTGGATGCTTTCTCTGTATATTATTTTTATGCTACTATTCACTTAGGATACTGATTTCATCTGCAACTCTCCCTCTCCCATTTCAGGTTATAATTAGTTATGCCTCACAGAGTTTAAAGCCATGCATTTATTTTAGTAAGGCAGAGGAACTATGTGAGGATGTAATTATCATCTTATCATTTTCAATGCAATATCCTTTCAACTTTGAGTAATTTTGCTGATTAGAATTTCTCTGCAACCAGGCAGATCAGACAGATTTTGAACTGCTTCAGGAATCACCAGTATAATTAATTTGAAAATGGGACCATATACCATTGTTGGTTCTCATATGCACACATGAATTTTGGGTAAGATCAGAAAAATGTAATAAAGGGGAAAAAAGAGGAAGGAAGGAAGGAAGGAAGGAAGGAAGGAAGGAAGGAAGGAAGGAAGGAAGGAAGGAAGGAAGATCTTATATGTTTGAAACCTTTATAGGGCTTTTGAAAATCAGATGCCATTTACTATGATAATACAAAAAAAAAATTCCTTTGTATACTCCATTGACTGATAAATACAAAAACTATGCCTATTGCAGTAGACTTCATATCGTTTCTTCTATTCCTAGAACAGGAATTCATAGCCAGAATGTATTAAGCATTTTTAGAGGGTTTTCTGATCCCAGATTTGCTTTGCTGAGCTATCATTAATTCTTTTCTATAGCTGCAGGAGGAAGCAAAATGGGATATAGATTAGCCATAATTAACACCTGAGATGCTGAGAGGAAGTGATAGGAAGCCACTAGAAAGGTGGCCGTTTATTCCCAGATTGGATGTGATCAACTCTACTACTGCCAATGTTGAAAAGGCCTATCCCTGGATCAGAGAAGAGGTTACAACTCCCAATAGCCTAAACAATAACTAGGTAAGACATTAACCTCTTAGAGCTTGGTTATCTGACACTTCTACTCCAGCTAGCAATAGTAAAATAAATAATAATCCAAGCCCACCAGCTTTGCATATTTTCAGTTTCCTTCCCTTGGTTTTTACATCAGCAAAGTTTCACATTCCCTGAGGGCTGTTTATATCTTCCTCTTGGGTGTTGAGAACTACCTGGTCATGATTAGCAATTAGGAGCTCTCTCTTCTATTCCTTCCAAGAAACCAATAAATGAATTGGATAGTCTTGAAGATAGTTCTGCAAGAATAATGTTCCTCAGGTTTCTGTGTGCCTCTCTCATTTATAGATCTTAATGATCTTCAATTTCACTCCCAGCAAAGAACTATATTACATAGCAAGAAAAAAGTGAGACTAAGCTCATTCCTAACACTTGAAGTAAGTCCCATTGATTTCAGCAACATTATCTTCCTAGTGAACATGTGTAGCCTGACTGCCAAAAATCAAATGTTAATCGACTTTTGGTGCTATGAAATAGCAACAATTGAAGGTTCAAGTTGATACGTTTTTCAGTGGAAAAGATCAGGCATCCAATTGTAACGTGGTATATAATAAATGTGCATAGACACATATATTGGGGGGTTCTGGAAAACTTGCTGACATGTGAAAATGAAGGAAAGCATTTTTCTTCCTCATTTAAATGTGTCGCCAAAACTGATTTCTCAAAAATGTTGTGGCTTTTGGGGTGAGATCTCAGAGGTCAGGCAAAGTTGTCAGGCATTCTGGTTCAAACCAGTTGGTCTTACACTGAGGCCTAGAACTCAAAGAAAAATAATCACATAGGAAGGTTCCCTTACACTGCAAATTCTCACTGAATTTATTTTTGGAAAATTAGTTATTTATGTATTTAGCATATGGCAATGGTACAACTAGCTAAGAGACTACAGTATTAGTAGAAAATAGCCATTTGGCTGCCAAAGAATCCTACTCCATTTAGTTTGTGCACACACATTATCTTGGGTGCACCACGGGAAGCGAACTAGCTCTGCACCAGAAAGATAACAGGCATGCTGTGGCTTTCTCTCACTATTGATTTCACCTCACAATCAGGTGTCACATATAAGCATCTGAGCACTGGCAGGGGTCTGACTCGCTACACAAATTGGTTCCATGTTTCTGACCAAAGTGGTACCTATTTATTAACTCACATGTAGTGTGCTTTCAAACTGCTAGCTAGCAGAAGCTGAGGCAATTGACGGGAGCTCATGCCACCACATGGTGCTAGGACTCAAACTGCCAAAGCAAAAGCCAACTCCAATATCTTTAAGCCACTGAGCACCATGCCTTAGAAAACTAGTTTCTGAAATACATTTGAAAGAGAATTTTAGTGAAATTTTCAAGGGTAACTTAGGTAGCTTTGCAGTTGCTAGTTTCAGTGTAGCCCAGAGATTTGTTCAGGTGTCCTCTTTTCTTGGTGTTCTTCAAACTTTCTACTTCCTGTGCATGAGTTAAACCAAGGAAAGTCATCAGAAGGAAAATAAAAATGCCCCTTTGTGGAATTTTCCTTCGGGACTTAATGGAAATGTGACAATGGAGAAAAGTTGTAGGCTGTAATAGAAAATTAAGAGTTCTGCATCTAACACTTTCTTCTCCTTTAAGGTGAGGGGAATGAAATCTATTTCTGATCAGTCGAACTGAAAAGACTGGTTAAACACAGGGCTGAAGATAACGTTCCACTGAAAGCACATTCTCTCTGGTGACCCTGTTTTTGTAGGGGATGACAGCTTTTGAAGGAGGTCTGTCAAAAAGGCTCAAGCAAACCAACTCCTCAAAGATGCTTTATGAGCAAGGTGGTTCTCTTGTATCCAAAAGCAAAGTGAAGGGCTGCATTGCTTCTCTTTGTCTGCCATGATCAGAGTTTGCCAAAAAAAGAAAAAAAAGTAGATGAAGGGACATGAAGCATCTATCAAGGCAAAGCACAGCAGCTCTTTGCTTTGATTTGGAATTCTTTGTCAATGTGAATCCAAGTCAACTCACAGAGGCCTATTCTAAAACATTCTGCATTCCTCCAAGACTGCTTCTTTCTCATGTACAATTTATTTTTTTCAAACAGGGCATAGCCTGACTGGAAACTAGCTGAAACACACACACACACACAAGAGCCATCTACCTATACCTGATTTGGGGGGGGGGGGCATAGAAGTTTACTTGTGACTAAACCATATTGAATTCAGTATATTTATGTCTGAAAAGGCATATTAAAGGATGTAAAGTTAGACAATACTTGGAAACTTTGATCATTACAAATTATTTCTTTCCACATGTCCTTTCCTCCTTAAATAAGGAGCCCTTCAGTGAACTTCAAAGGTGGCTGTACTGATAGCTGGCTGTTCCCTTTCTTTCAATATTAATTATTTTGTACAGTTTTGTGATTGTCAAGTATTTCTTACAAATAAATTAATAAAAGGCGAAAAGTGAGTGAAGGAACAATGATCAATGACTTTGATAGTCACTTCTTTGAAGTAAGCTGTTAAGTCAGGTTATATCTTTATTCTTGATTTATTAGTAAAACAACCCGCTTCAAAACCACAGCAAATAAATTGAATTAATATTTCATTTCATTATGCAAATTATAACAAACATCTTATGTACTGAAAGGCATAAGCTTCACCTTGTCATTCAAAAATTTTACCTGACTAAGTAAAACTCTGTGAATCTCTATGAGCATGGGGGGAAAAAATCCAAATGTTGCTAAACTTCCATGATTCCAGCTTCTGGGCTAAGGCTCCCTCCAGAAGAAAATATTTCCATATAGGTTTACATCTTGCATAGACAGTATGCAATATCATATATTCCATAATAAGTGATAAATGCAACTTTTTGTACTTTGCCAAGATGTACATAGTCTTTTCCCATAATTATACTGCCAGTTTCAGTAATGATTATTAGGGATGTGTGGATAATATATCTTCAAGAAGCAAGCAAGCAAGAGGATGATTTTGAACTCGAGTGCTGGAGAAGACTTCAGAGAATACCATGGACTGCTAAGAAAACAAGCAAATGGATGATCAAACAAATCAACCCAGAATTTTTACTTTGGACAAAAATGATCAAGTTCAAATTATAATGCTGTGAATATATTATGCAATGACATAGATCTCTAGAAAAGATTCTAATGCATGACTCTAATGGAAGGAAAGAGAAGGTGAAGATGGTGAATAGCAAGATGAATAGACTCAGTTGTAGTGGCCTTGGGTGCCCTGTTGGAAGACCTGAAAGAAAAGGTTAGGAATATTAGCATGAGTTGCAGAACAGTTTCTCAGTGTATCTCTTTCTTCTCTGCTGTTCATTTTTATTTTATTACTTTATTTTATTATAATTTTCTAGACACACACTTTTTTTTAACAACCTTGTAGTCCCATGCATTGGAGTGGAGTCAGGGCTGAATGAATGAATGAATGAAGCTGAGCATTTACTGGCCGAATGCCCTTCCTGATGCCTACATGGATATCACAGCAGATACTTTTCTCTTTGTGCCCAGAGAGAGAAATACCTGCCACTACCTAGGATCAAACTTACAGACTCCTGATTGTGAGGTGAGACATTCTCTAGGCCACCTATGCCACTGAGAGAGAGAGAGAGAGAGAGAGAGAGAGAGAGAGAGAGAGAGAGAGAGAGAGAGAGAGAGAGAGAGAGAGAGAGAGAGAGAGAGAGAGAGAGAGAGTTTTGACTGTCCAGAAATCCAGCTTAGCCTAATCAAAAATATAATCACACAATTAAATATTGGGGAAGTCACAGTACATCATTCTAACATTTGAAATCCATTTAATTCACAGGCCACAACATCATTCCTGCCACAGTGGTAGCATCTCCATATCTTTTACATTACTTCCAGGAATTGTTGGGTAATACTGACCCAGAAGAATTGTATGCAGGATTATACAATACAATACAATAGCAGAGTTGGAAGGGACCTTGTAGGTCTTCTAGTCCAACCCCCTGCATGGGCAGGAATCTTATACCATTTCAGACAAATGGCTGTCTAACATCTTTTTAAAGACTTCCAGGGTTGGGGCATTCACAACTGCTGGAGGCAAGCTGTTCCAGAGGTTAATTGTTCTTACTGTTAGGAAATTTCTCCTTAGTTCTAAGTTGCTTCTCTCCTTGGTTAGTTTCCACCCATTGCTCCTTGTCCTGCCCCCAGGTGTCTTGGAGAAAAGTTTGACTCCCTCTTCTTTGTGGCACCCTCTGAGATATCGGAACACTGCTATCATGTCTCCCCTGGTCCTTCTCTTCATCAAACTAGACATACCCAGTTCCTGCAGCCGTTCTTCATATGTCTTAGTCTCCAGTCCTCTAATCATCTTGGTTGCTCTTCTTTGCACTCTTTCCAGAGTCTCCACGTCTTTTCTACATCGTGGCGACCAAAACTGTATGCAGTATTCCAAGTGTGGCCTTACCAAGGCACTATACAGTGGCATTAACACTTCACGCGATCTAGATTCTATCCCTCTGTTGATGCAGCCTAGAACTGTGTTGGCTTTTTTGGCAGCTGCTGCACACTGCTGGCTCATATTTAAATGGTTGTCCACTAGGATTCCGAGATCCCTCTCACAGTTGCTACTATTGAGCAAGGTACCACCTATACTGTACTTGTGCATTTGGTTTTTCTTGCCTATATGTAGGACCTTACTTTTTTCACAATTGAATTTCATTTTATTAGACAGTGCCCAATGTTCAAGTTTGTCTAGATCCTTCTGTATCTTAAGCCTATCTTCTGGAGTGTTGGCTATTCCTGCCAGCTTGGTGTCGTCTGCGAATTTGATGAGTTCCCCATTTATCCCCTCATCCAAATCGTTGATGAAGATGTTAAAGAGTACTGGGCCTAAAACAGAGCCTTGGGGGACTCCACTGCATACTTCCTTCCATGTAGATGCAGTTCCATTGAGGACTACACGTTGAGTGCGGTTGGTCAGCCAGTTACGAATCCATTTGGTGGTGGTGCTGTCTAACCCACAATTTTCTACTTTATCTAATAGTAGGTTATGGTCTACTTTATCAAATGCCTTACTGAAGTCCAGGTAAATTATATCAACAGCATTCCTCTGGTCCACTGATTTTGTTACTTTGTCAAAGAATGCAATTAGATTCGTCTGGCATGATCTGTTTTTGACAAACCCATGTTGGCTTTTGGCTATTACTTTGTTTGCTTCTAGGTGTTCACTTATTTGTTGTTTAATTATCTTTTCCAGAATCTTTCCTGGTATTGAGGTCAGGCTGATGGGTCTATAGTTTCCTGGATCTGTTTTTTTTCCTTTTTTGAAGATGGGAACCACATCTGCTCTTTTCCAGTCTTCTGGCAGTTCCCCGGTGCTCCAGGATCTCTGAAAGATATAGTTCAGTGGTTCTGAGATCTCGTCTGCCAGTTCCTTCAGAACCCTGGGGTGTAATCCATCCGGTCCTGGTGATTTGAACTCGTCCAGGGCAGACAGGTGCTCACTTACCATTTTCTTCTCTATTTCAACTTGTGTTCCTAATCTGATATTTGTGGTGCTGTTTTTGATTGATTGGACTGTTTTATCCCTTTGTGTAAAGACAGATGCAAAGAAAGAGTTAAATAGTTCTGCTTTCTCCCTGTTGCTTATCATCTTCTTGCCATTTTCTCCCAGCAGTGGACCAATTGTTTCCTTAACTTTTTTCTTATTTTTAACATGTTGGAAGAAGCTTTTTTTGTTATTTTTTACTTTTTTGGCAAGCCTTTCTTCATTGTGAGCCTTAGCTTTCCTCACTTCATCTTTACAGGCTCGGGCTATTTGCTGATATTTTGCCTTGGTTATGTCCCCCTTTTTCCACTTTTTATATTTATCCTTTTTGTCTTTCAATTTGTCAGAGAGTTCTTTATGCAGCCATGCTGGTTTCTTTTGGGAACTGTTATTTTTCTTCTTCATTGGTATTGCGCTGGACTGGGCTTTTATAATCTCATTTTTCAAAATTTCCCAAGCTTCTTGAGTTGTTTTCCCCTTGAGGATTCTCATCCATGGAATCCTTCCCAAGCTCTCTCTGAGTTTGTTGAAATTAGCTCTCTTGAAGTCTAAGACTCTAGTTTGACTTTGTTCAACTACTTTTGTTTGCATAATGTTGAATTCCAGTATTTCATGATCGCTTGCCCCCAAAGTTCCTGTAGCTTCTACACCTTCTATCATTTCCTCTCTGTTAGTGAGAATTAAGTCCAATATTGCTGATCCCCTTGTTCCCTTCTCTACCTTTTGGGAAACAAAGTTGTCTGCTAGGTTTGTTAGGAACCTGTTGGATCTTCCACTTGGTGCAGAGTTTGTTTCCCAATTGATGTCAGGGTAGTTAAAATCTCCCATTACTATTGCAGTGTGCTTCCTACATACCTTAGTTAGCTGGTTAGCAAAAAGTACATCCACTTCCTCTGCTTGGTTGGGTGGCCTGTAGTATAGACCTATGACAATATCATTCCCCCCCCAACCTTTAATATTGACCCAAATACATTCAAGATAGTTCTCATCATTGTTGTGCTCTATTTCTGTAGAGATGTAATTATTTCTTATATATAGTGCAACTCCACCTCCTCTTTTATTTGGTCTATTTCTTTTAAATAATTTAAATCCTTCTAGCTGTATGTTCCATTTGTGGGTTTCATCCCACCAAGTTTCTGTAATGGCAACAATATCGTATCTGCCCTCATTTACTTGAATTTCTAATTCACCCTGTTTATTCCTCATACTCTGTGCATTGGTGTATAGACATTTGAGTCCATTTTGATTGACCCTGTGTTTTCTGTCTACGAAACCTGTGTTATGCCTGACTATGGTTCTCTTTGCCCCTATTTCTTTGCCACTTGTATGGTTCATGTACATGGTATGGCACCCACTGTTAATTGTTTGGTTTTGCTTGACAGCAGTGTTGATAATATTACCTGCACAATTATCTATGTTACACGCACTGATATCCCTATGAATTTTAGTTTGCTGGGGACAGAAATATTCTTTATCTATTGATTCTCTGTCCCCACTATTCAGTTTAAATGTTTAGCCAGGAAATCTGTGAATTTAGTGCCAAGTAACTCAGTCCCTTTCTTGGATGGGTGCAAACCATCTCTTTTGTACAGTTTATCATTGGACCAGCTGCAGGCATCATGACTAATAAGACCAAAGCCTTCCTTTTTACACCACTCCTTGGTGTTCAACACTAGTAAGTTCATCTCTTACTAGTGTTGAACAGTCACCATCAATTATCCACAAGGGAGTAAGCAACATCATGAATCGCCTGAACCATGCAAATGATGCAAACAACATAATTTGTATCGGCTACATCAAGACAGATGTGAAGTCACTTTGGCATCTTTTGGATGATCACACTTCCGTGTGGAGCTCGTACATAACCTGAAATTACTGTGTCATCTTCACTCATGAGATCCAGGTATCCATTATCTGCACATTCCACCTGTACATGGGTTGATGAGACAGTTGAGATAATGCTAGCCTGATTTATGGAAATTGAAGTAAGTAATAATAAAAAGGTATAAGAACTAATCCTATTTAAATTAATCAGAAACTGGCTGAAGCACCCTATTTTTGGCTGTTTCAGATATTCTTAATCCACATTATCATTTCACCATTATCATTTCAGTTAAATATTATAATCACATAAATGAATTTAAAATTATAAATTTAACATACGGCAGTTGAACATTTTAGATAGCTTATTTTCATAACCTCATACTTGTAAGGGAAGATATAACCAGACATAATTTTAACATAATGCCACCCTACCATTTATAATATGGAGTCAGGCATTATTTCTATTTCTGGCCTAATATTATTTATATCCATAAACCTCTTGAAAAATTGCAGGCTCAGAAACTCTTTAGATGGAAACTGGGGCTGTTTTGATTTCTGTATTTCCTTCCCCCTCAAAATACAAATAAGCAGGGTCTTTATGTGTGTCACACAAGCCTCCAATGCAAATTAGGAAAGGTAAATTAAAGTCTCTGAGGCTATATTATTCCAGAATGTAGATGCAGCGCTTGTATTCTTGATTATGAAGAAATTATTGCTAAAGAAAAGACAATCTGTTTTCCAAGCTGCTTGTATTCCCCGCTGTCTTCAGACAAGAGTTTATGAAAAGGAAAAGATGCTGCTCATATTAACTTTTATTATTAACTTTTTCCCCCTCCATATGAAAGCATAAGGATATCTATATTTAATCCATAACTTTCTAATGTATGGTATATTTAATGAAATGTTTAACAACTCCACTGTTAATAACATACATTCCCTCAGACACAATTTTTGCAATGATTTTATTTGTTTGTTTGTGGTTCTAAAAAAATCCCTACCATTGTGTTTCAAACACAGATAAAGTCATTTTTCTCAACCTATTAGTTCAATTCAATAGCTAGATACTGTAGATATATAAATGAAATAGTACAGGTAAAATAATTTATTATAATTATTAAAAAAATTAAATTATAGCAACAAAGATGATTAGGGGACTGGAGACTAAAACATATGAAGAACAGTTGCAGGAACTGGGTATGTCTAGTTTAATAAAAAGAAGGACTTGCGGAGACATGATAGTAGTGTTCCAATATCTCAGGGGTTGCCACAAAGTAGAGGGAGTCAAACCATTCTCCAAGGCACCTGAGGGTAGAACAAGAAGCAATGGGTGGAAACTAATCAAGAAGAGAAGCAACTTAGAACTGAGGAGAAATTTCCTGACAGTTAGAACAATTAAAGTTAGAACAGCTTGCCTCCAGAAATTGTGAATGCCCCAACACTGAAAGTCTTTAAGAAGATGTTGGATAGCCATTAGTCTGAAACAGTATAGGGCTTTCTGCCTAGGCATGAGGTTGGACTAGAAGACCTGCAAGGTCCCTTCCAACTGTGCTATTGTATTGTATTATTGCATTTAACCAAAATAAAAAGAATAATCAGCCAATAGAGTGATTGCGATCTTGAACTTAGAGGAAGGAAATGCTGAGCTTATCATAAGTAAAGTTACCCCTCGCATATATGTGCTAGTCGTTCCCAGCTCTAGGGGGCGGTGCTCATCTCCATTTCAAAGCCAAAGAGCCAATGCTGTCCAAAGACATCTCCATGGTCATGTGGCCGGCATGACTAAATGCCAAAGGCACACAGAATGCTGTAACCTTCCCACCAAAGTTGGTTCCTATTTTTCTACCTCCATTTTTACATGCTTTCAAACTAGTAGGTTGGCAGAAGCTGGGACAAGTAATGGGAACTCATTCCGTTATGCGGCGCTAGGGATTCGAACCGCCAAACTGCCATCCATTCTGATCGACAAGCTCAGCATCTTAGCCACTGAGCCACCACATTGCTTTTGAGCTTATCATGTCTATTCATTATAATCAAATCACTCAGATCAATTCCATGCTTTAAAATACAAGTCAAATAAAACAGTTCAATGGAAAAATAGTTCCAGTAAGAATTTTAGTAAGAGTTCCAGGGATGGGTTCCAGCTTCTTCTACTGCTGGTTAGCTCACAGTGCTTTCTTGCTTGCGCAGTAGGTAAAAAAATGCTTCTGTGCATGCGCAAAAGCAAAAAACAAGATGGTGGTGCCTACAGCACTGCCGATAGAACTGGTTTGGGGGCATGGCTGGCCGAGCTACTACCTACTTCGCCAAACTGGTCTGAACTGGTAGGAACCCACCTCTGAAGAGTTCCCATAAGAGTTCCAATAACAGTTCAATAAGTTCTAACACACTAGAAAGTCCCTGAAACAATAAGCGGGTTCCATAACGAAGATACTGAGGTAGCAAAGCTCTTTATTTGATCCCAGTATTTTGGCAAAAAGCCTTCTTTAAGTTCTGCCATTACAGTGCAAGTCTGAAGCTCTTCTGGTAGCTGCTCCTAGCATGATACGACCTTCTCCGCTTAATGATGGGACACTTGACAAATTGTGATGTTGTAATCAACCACCATAAGCGTTTATAACCCTCATAAGAAATGAGCCGTAGAGATAGGAACATATTTAGGTGATACACTCATTGTGCAGGAATGAAAGAGGTGATTTCTTCATTAGTGTTTTACATCTTCGAGCATCAGTCAGCTCCTACGGAAACCATATAAAACCTGTCCTTATTACTTCTCTAGCAACACAACAATGATTAGAAGACAATAGAAGACACAATAAATCAATAATGAAGCAATGCCCAGACACTGATTGCTGAAATATTCTGGATCTCAATGTACCTCTTTACTTTCTAATAAAGAAAGTATCTGTATGTTATTACTCTTCACAAATATTTTCCAATGTGTGAATATAAGTGTGATATTATTACTGTATATTTCTCATCTCTGCATTTGATCTTCATTTTAATCTACAGCATACTTTTTTTAAACAATGAAGCTTCAGGATAAATCTTCCTCTACAGATGAAAAGAGATGGAAAGGAGCAAGTCAGAGAGGAGTTAAGCTTTGCAATCATTCTTGATTTGAACCTGGTAGTTTCTGCCTGTTAAATCAGAGCTATTCTGCCAAATTGGTCTCATTCTTCAACCAACAGTCCTGGCATAAATAATTGGCTCTTGAACCTGAAGGTTGGGGGGAAATGGGAGCTATTTCATGATCTCTTTATTCTTCCTGGTTTCTGTAGTTGAATGGCAATGCAATTGCTTTGAAAACCACAGGGTTAGATATGCAAATGATCTGACATATTCCTGACAGTATTTGTATTCCTAAGGATGTTCCTATTGCAGTGATTCATTATAGAGAAATAGAACAGCTGCATTCTAGCACTACTAGAAATGCTCATAATTAAAAACTCACTGGTCAGGTCTATTCTGTTTCTTCTGACTGGCAGCAGGTTTGTGGGACAATCCTGTGTGTCAGGATAGTGTTGTTGTTTTTTAAATAATCCCCTCCCTTGAAGTACCGATAAGTCCCACTTACTTCAGAAGCTTACTTCTTATGAAAGACTCCTGCTCAAACATTTTTCCAGGAAATAGGAGAATTTAAATTCATGTGCAGAATCAAATCTCTAAATTCTTTATTCTGTCTTGCTGTGGCACCTTGCCTACTGCTGTTCTTGTTGGGAAATTCTCTTGTAATGATTAATTATGCCATCTCAGATCAAATGTAATGGACTCCTCAAGCTGTGTTTTATTATGTTGCCACTTTTATGGAGATATTAGAAATATTGCATCTCTTTTAGTGGACTTCTCAGGATATATAGATTATTTTGATATTCATTATGAGCAGTATGACTCCACATTCTTGGCACTGGCCAAAGCCTCCCTGTCTCTTTTGGATATCTAACAGATTCAGACTCTGCTCATAGGATCAAATATACTATTTTTTGCTTTTTCATAATGGCTGTATGCTACAACATTTGAATATTAATATTTCTCATTTGGATGGTGTTTTCAAAGATTAAAAACTCTTCATAGACATTATCTACTAATAATGTAGATAATGTTGTAACAACCCTATCAGGTTGTTGTCAACAAACAATGTTGTTTATCCCCAATAAAGATGGTAATATATGTTCTGTTTCAGATCAAAACAAAGCATTATTATTATCAAAGACTAGCTTACACATTCTATTTGTATTACTTTGGAGTACTGTAATGTTTTCTGTACAAGTTTACCTTTAAAAAAAAAAGATTTATCCAGAATGCCATAATTACAACACAGATAGGAGGTGATTTTATTTATTATTTAGTTATAGTTATAAATAAATATGTACATACATAAATCTTACCACAATGTAAATCTGATCGACTAACAATCATAAAAGCTATCTATCCATATACTTTAAAACATAAATAACACCAACCAGCAAAATCTAGTTGCACAAGGGGAGGGGAGGGGCAGAGTGGGGGAAGGGAAGATGGAATCTGTTGTTACAGATTGATTATTGGGAATACATGACTCCTTTATTTTAATAACTTTTTAAAAAAACCTTCAAAAAAACTGCAGAAAGTCTTCAACTGAAAAAAGCTGATATGATCTATAACCATGATGGCAAACCTATGGCACATGTGCCAGAGATGGCATGCACAGTCCTCTTTGTGGGCACACATGTCATCGCCAGCTGCTCTTCTGGTTTCTGGACAGCTGGTCTTCACAGGCACAGGAATGCCAGGAAAAGGCCTGAAAACAGCCCGAAAACATCCAAAAAACAAGGATGCATGCACCATCCAAAGCTATGTAAATGTTGTATTACATCATGCACCCATGTAGAAGGTTTCACGTGACTTCCACTTTTTTGTATTTTTTTTCCTTTATCCCCAGTGGTCAATATAACTATTACTAAATATATAACTTGAACGAAATTGTTTGAATAACCTCAAGCCCCTTTCCAAGAGCTCTTGGTTTTCAGTCTCTTCAGATTCCACAACAACTGAATGTAAGTCTTATGGAAATGAAAGAGAAATCTTACCTAATACTTGACCTACCAATGCCTTGCCCCACTTCCTGCTAGTATGAGGCCAAAATGTGCATTAGTAAATAAGTTTTGATTGCCAAGTTAAAAAAAGGTTTTTTTGTGTGTTTCTTTTTTATGTGGTTTTAAATAATGCATCATGATATTTGATGCTGTATTCAAATGTATTAATTCGAGGAGGTGAGGCAGAAAAGCAGGATTAAAATCCCATAAATAATGTTCAAGTAGGAAGGCTGAAGATGGGAGACAATGACTTGCTTTGGGCCATCTAGCAAATTCGTGCTAAAAGCAAGTTATGCACCAGTGATTCCCTGATCAACAGCTTTGTCTCATTTTCCTTATTATAAAATTAATACTTTCAGACTGCTTTCTGTTAAATACTGAATTAAAGATTCGAGAAAAAGGGTTTTTTCCAGGAGACACTGAGATTGGGCTTCCAGCTGAGTTCAGAGACGAACCTTCCTCTCCCTCTCAGAAAGTATCACATGTTTCAAATACTTTTGTTCAAATTTGTTTTGTTTCTAATGATCCTATCCAAACTTTAGAGTGTCTTGACTCTGATTTGCTAAGAGTTCAGATATTCAGAATAGAGGGAATTCATGACAAACAAACACATACACGAACATGACTGACACATTCACTGCCGCCATCAATGTGGTCTCTCAGTCATTGATGTTTGCTACTTTATTTCATTTTTTCTGACAGTGATGCTTCACATTTGCTTTGATGGTACTTCTTCATTAATGATGCTCAGAGAGCATACCTACCTTGTTAGATCTCACATTTCCTTTCATCTATCATCAAAACAAAACAAGAAAAAGATATCTTCTGGCATATATTCTGAAGGGCAGATTAGGCTAACTTTCATGCTTAGTTTGCCAACAGAAATCTTCAGAGTGGTTGTTGATTTTTTTGGGGGGAGGCATACAATTTCAATATTAACATATTGATAAGAGCAATGTTTAAAGTATTAAACATTTCAAAAAGATACAAACGAATCCGAACTTATGCAAAGTAAAGAAGAAAAAGGAAAATGCAAAGAAGAAGCAAAACGTGCAAGAAAAGAAAATGAAGAAAAAGAAATAAAAACGAAGACGTAGCTTCCAATATTCTTCACAATACTTTTAAGTACAAATATATTTCAACCTCTCTCTCTAAAGTTATTTCACATTGCTCTTCTTTCTATCATCTATCCGATCTAATCATCAAAATCATAAATCACAGGTTCTTTTTTTTTTCATACGTACGCAAAAAGTCCAGAAGAGGCAGAATGCATCTCAATGATGGCTGACACAGTCAAAGAAACCATCTGACTTCCAGGAAAAATGGCATCTAAAATTTAAAACATGTCTGTCTGGATAAAATACTGGTAGCAAAAATCTTTTAAGAATGACTGTTGTGAAATATTTCTGGTTCATAAATATTGAATAAAACATAATCACTTTTAGAATATTATTCAGCTGTAATTCAATGATCTTCATTTTCAACTGGTGAAATAGAGGTATTAATTAACATTATATCCTGAACTATTTTAATCAGTAAGATATTTGACACTGGACTGTATCTAAAAGAGGCTGAACTTCTTCTATGCAACAGCTCCATTAATCTTTTTCCTCTTACAGCTATGTCTGTTTAGAGGAAAACAAATTCAGTAATGAAACAAATAAGGGCATGTTTCTAACCTTTTCAAAATCCAATCCAATTTAAAGCTGACCATACCATATCCTTAATCTTTAGAGCAGGGCTATCAAACTGCCAGCCACACCCAAGCCCGGTTTAGTAAAGGGGGGAGGGAAAGTCCCAATACGTCACATGACACCACCATGACAACTTGAGTTCGACACTCTGCTTTAGAGCAATGCAGTAGACACCTTGCAAGGGTTGTTGAGAGTTATTTTTGGTAGGAATGTATGGATAGTATGATTCTTTTTCTTAAAACTGTGTGAAGATTTGGGAGTGAAATTTAGAAAAACAAATGACACTTCAAAAAGATTATTTCTCTCTTTTTCATCAGAGAGAAAAATTGGAGCCAATCCTGTCAAGGTAATGAAGTCTATTTTAATATTATCTACCTTCCTGGGTAGCCAACTGTTCCAAATATCTGTAGAAGAACTCTGGAAAAGCATACATTGTTGCAAGGCTGAGAAGTAAGCATGAGAACACATAAGCATTCTCCCCTACATGACTCTAGGGCAGGGGTCTGCAAAGTTGGCTCTTTTAAGACTGGTGGACTTCAACTCCCAGAGTTCCCCAGCCAGCTGGCTGGGGAACTCTGGGAGTTGAAGTCCACCAGTCTTAAAAGAGCCAGCTTTGCAGACCCCTGCTCTAGGGGGCTCTTTTCAAATCTATAGAAAGAGAGGAAGACAATTTCTTTATTTTGACTTATTTTTGTATCATTTCGGTCATTCAGCTATAAATAAAAAAGATATCATAAGAATTAGAGGAGGCATAACACAATCGTAAGCTATAACAAATCCATAACAATAATGATTCATACCACTGTATATTCTGCTACTCACATCTCGGATCCCAAAAGCTGTTCGGAAAAAAAAAATCAGGCCTTAAGCAGCTTTCTGAATATCAGAAGTGAAGATGCAGATCTTATTTTTGGTGCAGGATGTTTCATAGGAGGGGACCTAATAATGCAATGCCCTGAATGTTATCTTTCTGCACCCTGGCAAGGGATAGGACTCCATAGCATAGACTCTTTGCAGACGTATCTTGGGCAAAGAGATTCTCTTTGGATAAAGTAATTTTACAGATAACAAGGGTCCAAATTTTATATGATGTTGAAAGTGATAACTATGGTAGTATTTTGAATTGTACCCAGAAACAGATCAGCAATTAGTGCAATTTATCTAGACCTCGTATTATATAGAGAGAATAGGGGATCTTGACAGACTATATGCAAGAATTGTTATCTAGGCAAAAAGAGCTGAAGTCCCATTCTTTCTCTTAAAACAATTTTTATTGGTTTTACATGTTTAAAAGGGAAAAGGGTATATAGGGTATTTTTTTTACATTTTAGGACTTCCATGCCAGGGGCGGTGACTGCCCCCGGGGCTTCATACAAAATACGTTTCATTTAATGGTGGTGAGAGATACATATATATCATATCATAAAATTCATACATTCAATCGTTTGTTCAATATAAACATCCGTTCTGGAATTACAGTAATAATTTCAAAAAACCATATTTATTTTTGTGATCTGCGTCTCTTTGCTGTTGTTTCTTCTTCCTCCTTCCCACTAATGGGCATGGCCATGGCCCCTCCCGTTCCCTCTTTTTCACCTCCCAGGATTAGGGAATATTTTTTTTAAAAGGCCTCCGCCCATTCCTGAAGTCCTGGTTAACAAGATATGTGGAAGCAGATATGATTCACTGTGTTGTAGGAGTTGAGATGGTAAACCACAATCAGACTTGCAAGAGTCTGTTATTATAACCTACGGTATTTCAACAAAGTCTAATTCTAGACATCCTATGGAATTGATTTCCTGATTTGGCCTAGGGGCTGACATCCCTCTTGCAAATCTGTGGTTCAACAGACTTGCAGGAACTTGTTATTCAGGTTATCACATGGACCAAAACATTTCGCACTAGCTAGGATTTCCTGATAGGCTTTGAGGGCAATCCTATGTAGATAGAGTTTTAGCAATCCAAGTGTGAGGCTATAAAGCCATGTGTGACCATTGTTATTGCCTCCTGTTTAAAGAAAGACTGGAACTGGGCAAAATCCTTCTTGGACTATCTGATTTCTACTAGAAAGAACTGAGAATCCAGGTGAACTTGTATGTTGTGCAATGGCTCTTTCTTGGGAAGCACAACCCAATCAAGAGCATAGTTCTCTGCTCTTGGCATAGTTCTACAAGCTTGTTTCTAACGTGGAAAAAAGGCTGTGATAAAATATTTGTACTGCAACAATTGCTTGGAGATTGCGTCAAGAGGCATATCACTGTGACTTTGAAGCAGCATTTGTCGTATCCATCAACCAATTTGTCGGGATACATTTGAAGTTGAAAGTGTGACTGCTCAACCAGTTTGCCTCCTACAATCTGTGTGCAAGGGGTACAAAGTTCTGTTTGTGCTCATGGTTGAAATGACTTTTCTGTATGTATACTCACGAGGCAAGGCAGTGTTCAATCTTCTTCACTATTCAACATTGTCATCAAAGCAGCCATGAAGAAAGTCTTTGCTAGTTATAGGGTGTCACATTTGAACAAGATGAATTCATCACACATCTAATATTTGCTGATGATTGTGAGGGTTTTTTTTTTGGGGAGGTGGGAGGTTGTTGTTGTTTTGCAGAAAAGGAAAGAGAAGTCTCTGACATCTTATTTGATATAAAAGCTTACCCATACGACTTATCTATTAATACAGACAAGACAATATTCACAATGATGGCTCTCAAGTAACTGTGCACTTTGATGGAGATCACTTTGAGCAACAAATATCTTGGCTCAATTGTCCAATTTAAAAAATAATAGCTGCCACAGCTATTATCAATAGTTGAATTGTCCAGACCATTTCAATTGTCAGAATACTGACATGATGCTTCTAGTGAGGGAAAAAACACTATAAGCATTGCTAAGAAAATATACGTCTATCAATTATTAAGGCTACTGATGCTGCTGTATGATGTAGAATCTTGGACCTTACTTCTAAATAAGTTGAAAAATGTTAAGTTTCCAAGTGTCCCTATACCAAATTGTATGTATTTCCTTCTATGATAAATGATGACATAATTAAAGGGTGGTACTGTAATCAATCTATGGCAGTTGAAGACAATCAGAAACATTTAATTAAGTGGTTAGGACACATCTGTTACCTAGGGCTTGTGCAAATTTTCTTACTGACTATTTAGGAAATCAGATGAGGTAGGTTTCAAAGAAAACGTCACTAGAGTATATGGGAAGTCTAGTGAAATTTAGACTCAATGAAATACAAGTTAAACAATTGGTTCAAAAACAAAAAATATGCAATAGAGGTGGGTTCCTCCCAGTTCAGCCCGGATCAGGAAAACCAGTAGTAGTGGTGGCAAGAGGCTCTGCCCACCTGACCGGATGCCTCTGCACATGTGCAGAAGCTTCTGCGAGTGTGAGCATGTGCATGTGCATGCCTGAACTGGTAGTAGAAAAATTGGCAACCCACCTCTGGTATGCAACATGTTATCTGTAGACCACAGCACACACAGTTGCATACTGGTTATAGTATGGGTCATCACAAGATCCATTATATCCAAGCTTTGGATTTTGTACCCATGTGTGCCCATATGGATTTACTTCTTTCTTTCTGTCAGTGTTGCATTCTTCCAGTGCTTCATTTCAGACAACTCCTCAGAAAAACCAAGGAAACTCTCCCCCACATTACTCATCTCACCCAGTAGCATGGATTTGAAGTGAGTCCTTTATAACCAGAAAGTGATGTCTCCTGAACCCTCCCAAAATTAGTTCTGATCTGCTCCAACAGAAACCTCATCCTGACACGTTCCCAGCCACCCCTTCTGATGTCAGTAATCAAGTGCTTCCCAAGGCAGAATGCAGTTTTCATATAAGTATGACTGAGCTAAGGAAATTGACATTATATGTTCTTTCTTTTTTTCTTTCTTGGTCATATCAACTATTTGTTTATTCCACTTCTCTATTATTCCCTGAGGAATACTTCGTGAATGAAATAGAGTTCATAGCCCCATTTTTTTCCATTCCTAACTGTCCATTTTCAATTTTCCCTTCCCCAATTGATATCTGAGGAACTCTGTTTCTATAGATCTGCCACTAGTTACAAAGGCTATTATAATTGAGAGAGCTCATTTTGTGCATTGATAAGAAGTCGATTATCTGGTTCCAAAATAAACAATAGGTGCAGACTGGTCTGTCTTACAAAAAAATAAAATAAATCCACTTTTTTTTTTAATCCAAAAGCACAAAAGAAAGAATGAGAATCTTGCTCCCTTATGTTGCAAATATCAGTATAAATAATGTAGGTTTCTCATTTGAAAGTCAGAATTTTCCACAAGAATGCCTATGTTAACCTTGCTTTTAATAAATATTACTAATTAGAGTTGTGAGAGACTTGCTGTTTGGATTAAATATATTGCTATAAAGGAATCTAACAGTGATTTGGGCAATAGATGTCAATCCAATCACAAATATCACTGTGAGCCAAGGACTGAATCACTCTTGATAAAAGTGGGGGAGACCTTTTTCTAAGAGTTTGGAAATCTTCATCTATAGAGATGAGGAACAATAGCCATATAAATCAGAATATTTCCCCCCACAATGCACTGGCTAGATAAAGATGTCAAATGGTATGGCTTCAAGGTTGAGAAGGTACTCCTAATAGGTTTTGTTACAAAGCCAAAGTTTCTCTTTTTCTCTCTCATGGAGACCAGCACAAAGAAGCATCTTTTTAGAGAATGAGTGGTGAGACCTTTTTTTCCTAGAGTCTAAGCAGGGGCATCTCTGAGCACTGGACTTATTTCTAATCCAACGCAGTTCACAGATAAGAAGTTCAAGTGTTCAGAAAAAAAAATCAGAGCTGTTGCTAAGATTATCTATATCTAGTCTTCTATTTTAACCCTTTCAAATACCTATAAGAAGATTTCCTCACTTTCTGCAAATGATTTCTACAATTTTATTTTTGATGGTACCCAGGAAACTATAGGGTTGTTTTTAAAAAAAATCTATAGATCAAGAAAGATTACAAACCATGCTAGCTTTTGGAGATCCTCATTAGGTCAGAATGCAGCTACAGCTGATCAGCAGACCATAAAAATACATCTATGACAGTCAATTGGCTAAATTCCAGGATTTAATGATGAGGGAGGAGCTTGCAAGAAACCTTTGCTCCTCAGGATCATCATCGGATTGTGGGAAAAGGAAGAAGGGAATCTAACTTTACAAAGTTTCAAAAATTTCCTCTAGATAAATTTATAGGGGCAATGAGCAATTCTGCAGAGTGGCATTAGGATTTAGGGTTATGTTTCATGCAGTCAAGATATATTGTATATTTGTATATTTCCCTTGTATATTTCAAAACCAATCTTTTTTTGAGACCTAATTGTGCCCTGAATAGGATTAGAGTTCTTAGTCTGTTTCTTCACATTTCCTCTTTTTCTTAAGCTTGACATCCATATTTTAACTTGCTGCTGCTGTTTTAATAAACACTGATTATTAGAATTTATTTGTTTGATGGTATAAAATATCTATTTCTAGGCTGCATAAACAGAGGGATAGAATCAATATCACATGAAAGGCTACACTTGGAACACTGTAAAAAAGATGTTGAAACTCTAGAATGAGTGCAGAGAAGAGCAGCAAAGATGATTAGGGGACTCGAGGATAAAACATATAAAAAAACGGTTCTGGAACTGGATATGTCTAGTCTTATGAAAAGAAGGACTAGGGGAGACATAATAGCAGTGTTCCAATATTTCAGGGACTACCAGGAAGAAGAGGGAGTTAAACTATTCTCCAAAGCACCTGAGAGTAGGACAAGAAGCAATGGGGGAAAACTATTCAAAGAGAGAAGCAACTTAAAACTAAAGAGAATTTCCTGACAGTTAGAACAATTAATCAGTGGAACAACTTGCCTCCAAAAGTGGTAAATGCTCCAATACTGGATGTTTTTAAGAAATGACTGGATAACCATTTGTCTGAAATGGTATAGAGCTTCCTGCCTAGGCAAGGGGTTGGACTAGGAGACCTCCAAGGTCCCTTCCAACTCTGTTATTCTATTCTATTTCATTATCCCTTGGAAATCTCTCCAGATTTATGATAAAATTCTGAGTTTAAGGAACACTTCCCTTAAGAAAAAGGAAAGGCATTTTCCTTCTTTTACTTATGTTCCAATAATCCTCATTAAAAGGGGGGAGAGCAGATGATGACAACTAATACAATAGGCAGTAACTGCTGCATTAGCCATGGCCTTTTACTGAATGGGCAGATGTCATGGTAAAGAGATCTTTTACAAGGAAGAGAAGGAGGAACATAACCACATTTGAAGTAGTCATTGCCAGGCCATCACTTATTAAATATCCTACATGTTCATTCTTACTCAAGTTGATAAAAGAGAATTCCTTTCAAAAATATATTTCGGAAGAGAAGATTGTTTCGAAGAGTGGAATGTGTCATTCTTCATTTTGATAGTTTTGAAATCATCAGGCAGCATGTGTTCTAGAACTGATCATCCAGTAACATGCAGTCTCTCTGGCCTTTCATAGTTCAATTACTCTAAAGAGGAATATGTCATGAAGGGAATTTTCCCCATAGGGCTTTCCAGCAGCAGTGCTATTGTGCACCGAGGGGGAATCCTGCCATTGAAGATTGGAAGCATTTCTCTTGCATTTGGAGAAATACAGAAGAAGAGTCTATTTTGGAGGGAGGGAGGTTAATAAATTTGGCGGAAAAAAATAAAGTGTCTTTGGAGAATCACTCTGCCTACTAATAATACAAAGTCAGAAAAGAAAAAAGGAAGGGAAGGGAAGGGAAGAGAAGGGAAGGTTATTCATATTGTTTCTTTCTTGCTGTAGGAAGGAAATTAGTCAGAGATATGGCTCCTTGTCTGACAGTTTTATTATACTGTGTGTATTCCCATTCATTCATATAGGATAGCTATACATACTGATCTTTCACCTTGGGGGACATCATGTCCTCGTAACTGTCATATCATCATGAAAATGAAACCTGTTGACTGAACTCTACCCTTTGAGATGAATGTTGTCACCGTCATTAAAGGGCCACCCAGTTTATTATGTTTGTCAGCTTTGCTTAAGAGAAAGCAATCAGTACACTTTTGTAGGTGTGGAAAGCAGGAAAAAGCAATACTAATTGGAAACAGATCAGGAATTAGAAATGTTTGAAAACATTGCAGCTTATATGTTACAATCTGTCTAACTAAGCATATGGCAAATAGCATAAGTATCAGTCACTTAGGACACTTTTCTTACTGAAAAATATGAAAAAATGTGGAAATATAACTTGTGTTTGATCTAGCTTGGCAACCACTTTCTTTCAATCATTTTTTTCAAGCCCTTTATCAGTTTACATGCAAGATAAGTTCCAAACAAGAGGATTGCACACCTACAACGTCTTATCCTATTTGAGAGCCTTTCTTTAAAAATGAATAATTCAAGACCTTTCTGTGTCAGTTTCAAATATAGCCATTAATAAATGTGTTCTCTCCCTATGTTTTACCCAAAAGCATAAACTTCCATGAACCACAGCTCACTTCATTAATTGCATTGACTGACTAACTTATACCTTTTAATAACATTTGTCTCAAAATGAAATCAGGAAATCTAATCAGCTCAAATGAATATAAAGTTTTATAACAGGGCTCTCCAACCCCAGTCTGTGGACCGGCACTGGTCCACAGCATTTCAGAAACTGGGACCCACAAACAAGTGACAACCCATGTAGCATGCAAAACCATGCTGTCACCAGTCCACAGGGGGGAAAAACCTTTTCTCCATGGAACCAGTCCCTGTACCCAAAAGGTTGGGAGGCACTGCTCTACAAGAATCAAAACTACTAATGATCAAAGCAAAATGGCAGTAAATAAGAGTCAATGCAATTCAAGGTGGACTGGATAAGATCTCTTGTGGGTGTGAAGGGATTCAAGACTGATGATGCATTTGACCCCTTCCCTCATGCTCAGCCTGTGGTTAAGAATTTGTTAATAAGTAAAGATTCTACCAGACTCCTTCAGATTTTATACCACCATAGAATAACACAGTTTTCCCGTTGTATTCTCTCCTTTTGTTATGTTACTATGCAACTTAAAATGTATCAAGTGGTTTTAATATCGTTCTCCACAAAATTCATATTTTACATGGACTGTACATTTAATATATACTTTTTGTCTGTTCTTTAAATCTGCAGCACACACTGCTCTGCCAATATACTCTTAGAGCTGTAAATACGAGCTTTTTTGAAATTCTCTGGTTTTGTGAGAGAAGGAATTACTTGAATGGCTATTCTCTTCAACAGTTTCTGGGGTAGAGGTTATTGGCCATAAAAGCACCCCTTTTAACAGCCTGACTACTTTTTCCTTACATCATAATGGCCAAGAATTACCATCATTTCCAGCCATGGTGCTTTTACACACAAAAACACATACACCACAAACACACACATCAAAAACATCCATTTTGTAGTACTTAATTTCTCAAGTTTTCAGTACCATGAAGCATGGTATCCTTTGCACCAATTCTGGAGGCTGGAGGCATTGTTTTCAGTGATTCTTCTCCTTTCCCTCTGTTTGTTTTAATTAGTGCTGACTGGTGGGGGGGGGGCATTGTTTCCATGATCTATCACTTGTGCGGTACTGCAGGGTTTCTGTTGCAATCCTCTTCCATTCTGTTTAACACCCTCATGAAACTGTTGGGTGAGGTCATCTGTCAATTTGGGTCAGGTACCATCAATATACTGATGATATGCATGGGTATCACATGCCAATGATACAGACGATACACATTTTAATAAGTAAAATAAATATGAATGCATTTCAACCCCTAGATAACTGAGCATTTCAGTCAGAATCCTGACTTAGCGCCTTAAGCTATGCTGGTGTGAATGATTGACAGACTCAAGCTCAGTACTAACAAGGCGAGAATTGAGATGCTTTGTCTGTTTAAGACCTTCGAGATCTGGAGGTGTTTCACTATTGTCTGTCAATATGGTTGTATAGTGCATTCCGCACTCCAGGACTTGTGAAAAATCTGAGACTGTCTTGGACTTACAGCTCCTTCTCCCAAAATCAAATGGAAGTTATGGCCAAGAGACTCTTTGTATAAGTAACTTTTGTGTACCAGTTGCACCCTTTGTTGAACTGAGACATCACTTCTGCCTTCGTCATCTCATATGAGGCTGCCCTTGAAGACCAAATAGAAGCTGCAGCTGGTTCCAGAATGCAGTGTGCAAGCAGGGATGAAGGCATCACATTATGCACTTATAACTCCACTACTTTTCATGCTGTAATGGTTGCCAGTAGGGTTCCTATTTTTTGTTAGTTTTCCTGTCTGAGACATATGTATATTTTGGGCAATCCAATGATTTTAGAAATCAAATTCAATGGGTGAATGCCAATATGTAAATGTGTCAAAATCTCAAATCTTTGTTGGTAGCATGTATGCAATATTCAAACAAATGTTTTAAAAATATACTACTTTTTTTGCAACTCAATCCAAAATCACTAATTGATCAGAGGGTCTTCTATCCCAGGGGTGTCCAACCTTTGCAACTTTAAGTCTGAAGGACTTCAGCTCCCAGAGAATTCTGGGAGCTGAAGTCCTTCAGACTTAAAGTTGCAAAGGTTGGAGACCCCTGTTCTATCCCAATTAAGAGTGGAAAACCATTCTCCACTAACAAAAGGGAATGCTTTCCACTTGCACGCCTAAGCACTTATATGAATCCTGTAATGGCCTGCACCAGGATATATCTCAATGTACTATATACCATCATATTACAACTCCTGCAGTCCTATTTTTAGAATATATGCTTTACCAGCTAATCAATTCTTCAAAGTGTGGTTGAGCCATCTGTCACTCTTAACTGCAATATTTTCTTATACCCTTTGGATTTTTCTTTCTTTTTGCAGCTGTTGTTTCTTATATTCTTTGGAATTTTTCTTACACCCTTTGGATTTTGTCCTTAAGAAGTTGGCACATATCAGTCATAATTTTAGTTATGCCTTTTTCTTCAATCAGAGTTTGACCCTGAATATACTAACTAACAGTGAAGAACAGTCAATGAGCATGATTCCAGAATAGAGACAAGGATTTCCTTATGAAGGAGCATTGGGAGACAGTGATTGAAATTTCACTTGCATTCAGGATTTAAGGAAAGAAAATAGAATTCCATATCTGGAAGTCTATGGAGATTCTCAGTCATCCAGATCACGGTTGTCCCAAGGCTGCTTTTTCAAGAGGCAACTGGACTTTCTTGTTTTTCTTTGAAGACATTTTTGCTTCTCATTCAGCTCTGACTGGATGGAGGGGAATGGAAGGATTCTTGCAGACAGCTGGCCATTTGCATTCTTTTAGAGACTCATTGTGGCATTTTGGAGGTTTATCTGTGTCTTTAGGGTCTTGTGAGATAATACATCCATCCATCCATCCATTCCAGAGCAAAATGCATGAAAAGGACTCAGGATAGGTAAAAGATTAAAAAGAAAAATGCTTTAAATGATTTTTCTCCTATTATAAAGATAGAGGAAAAAAAATCAGTACAAAAATCTAATTTATAAAAACGTACAGAAGTCAATAATCAGCCTTTGGACCTTTTTCCTCCTGCAGGATTGATTTCATTATATTATGCTCAATGAAACTGTGCTGATTTATATCAGCACGAGCTCTAACTTGCAAGAGCTCAAGGTTCTGGTTCAGACACCTTTGTGCAGTCAATAGCTGATGAAAGCAGTCCTGTCGTAATTAGTATAAATTTGGCTGCAATTCCATTGTGAGGATGTTGAAGAATGATCACAGAAAGAAAGGAAAATTAAAACCCTTTGTCTTGAATTTATACTCTTGTCAGTCCGTTTAAAAGATAATACATTAAAGGTGTGTGTATGGGGGAAAGAGTTTCACATCGCATTTGCAGTCAGATGAAATTGAAAAAAAGGCCAGCCTATTACTGGAAAGTAATGAGTCAGAGTGATTCATGCCGCCTTTTGGTGGTGTCTGGGTGAACCAATCAAACGAAAGGGCACAGAAGCCATTCACAAGGAAGATGATCCTCTTCAGCAATGACTAATATCAAACTGAAGTCATTAAAATGCCTAACGGTGTCTGGGTTTGTCTCCTCAAAAGTGAATGCATTGCATTCAACAAGGCTTACTCTTAAGTAAATTGTGTTAAAATCCCAACCTCACGGGAGATAGAAAATTTAAAAAGAGAAAGAGAAATTTTTTTGGCTACCACTATGCATGGACAAAAAGTGTGTTGAGCTTTTATGATTCGGTTTTAAGATTTTGCTCTTTCTCATCTGTGTGAACATGTTTCTGCAACATTAGTCCATCAGGAAAAGCTTCTCAAAATGAATGCCGATATGTCCATAAGATATTACCGGTTTTATATAATCATATTTGAAAAAGTTGAATTTATGTTTTACCAACAAAAAAACTAGTATAGATCTATTTCAAGCTATGTATCTCTCATCAGGTAGTCATACCCTTCTGAGTTTCGAACCCTGGCTAGCCATATACTAGTCTTCCTTTATTTCTTTGTTGGTCAAACATAAATTTAACACAAACACAGTTTGTTGCAAAAACTGCCTAGAATGCTGTAATATGTATGTATATGTGTATATGTATGTATGTATATGTACGTGTGTGTGTGTGTGTATAGGTAATTGTTTCACAACAACCTGTTATTATTAGGCCCCAATTAAGGGAGGAGACATACTGTATGTCTTATTTATTGATTAAATATTAAGTATTTATTGATCAGCTAATAAAACTAACACACACACACACACACACACACACACTGACATTGCTTGCTTCGGGTATTTTCCCGTGTATAAGGGAAATACCCGAAGCAAGCAATGCCAGCATACCTACACCCGTGAAAATCTACGAAAGCATATATATATATATATATATATATATATATATATATATATATATATATATATATATATATATATATATATATATATATATATATATATATATATATATATATATATATATATATGTAGGTCTTTGGTTGTTCGGGTTTTCTCCCGCGTAGAATTGGAAATATCTTCACGACGTTTCGATGAAATCTCATTCATCATCTTCAGGCTGGTGCTTCGGGCTTGGTGCTTCCAGGAGCAATGTGAGATCTCAGCCGGTTCCTCTTTTTAACTGCCAGTGGGGGTGTGACTTGATTGGATGGGAGCTTGGCTGCATTCTGATTGGGTGGAGGTGTGTTCTGATTGGTAGGGGGTTTGGCTGTGCTCTGATTGGATGGTAGTTTGGCTGTGCTCTGATTGGATGGGGGCGTGTTCTGTTTGGGTGGGGGTCTGGTTGTGCTTGTGTTAGTCTGAGTTGCAGAGGAATTTGACCTGGTGAGCTGCATTGCTGTTGTTTGGCTTCGCGTTTGTGGTCGTACTACAACTCCGTGGTGGGCATCAGTTTGCTTCATGTATGGATTGGAGGGGTTTAAAGTGGCTAATAATGCAGCTTTGGTCTGGCTTCTGGTTTGTGGTCGGGCTTCTGATTTGTGGTCATCTTCGGTGTGGGTTTGGGTTTGCTTTTTGCGTGGATGTGTGATAGTGACATCCTGTGTGGTTTTCGTGAGTGTGGGTCTGGTATCATTCTTTGTGTTAGGGACTCGTTTGTCAATGAGGGCAGGTTTCCAAATGGCTGGTAGGCGGGAGGTATCATCTCGTTTATTCATGCTGTGTGGCCGCTTTTCTATCTCAATAGCTTCTCTGATTATTCTGTTGTTATAGTGTTCAATTTTGGCAATAGTTCTGGTCTTTTTAAAGTCTATATCATGTCCTGTGGCTTTGAAGTGTTGGACCAGGGAAGAAGTTGGTTCCTCCTTTCTGACTGAGTTTTTGTGTTCTTCAATGCGTGCCTTTATTCTTCTGTTGGTTTGTCCGATGTATGTGGTGGGGCAGGTGGTGCATGGGATTTCATATACTCCTTGATTTTCTAACTCTATTTTCTCTTTGGGGTTTCCTAGGATGGTGGATATTTTTCGGTTTGTGTAGAATGCTGTCTTGATGTTGTGTTTGTGGAGAATCTTGCTGATTCTGTCTGTGGTGCCTTTTATGTATGGGAGGAGGGCTTTGCCGTTTTCTTGTTCACTGTCTTGGACTTTAGTGGGGTTTTCTTTTTGGATTAGGTTAGTGATCGTGTTTCTTTGGAATCCGTTGGATGTTAGTACATTGGTGAGAGTGTGTAGTTCGGTTTTTAGGTGTTGTTCGTCAGCTAAGCGTTTTGTTCTGGAGATGAGTGTCTTGGCTACAGAGTTGATCTGTGCTGGGTGGTGGTGTGAGAGTGCATGCAAATAGCGGTTTGTGTGTGTTTTCTTCTGGTAGATGGTGTGTCCTAGGGAGCCAAACTACCATCCAATCAGAGCACAGCCAAACCCCCCTACCAATCAGAACACACCTCCACCCAATCAGAATGCAGCCAAGCTCCCATCCAATCAAGTCACACCCCCACTGGCAGTTAAAAAGAGGAACCGGCTGAGATCTCACATTGCTCCTGGAAGCACCAAGCCCGAAGCACCAGCCTGAAGATGATGAATGAGATTTCATCGAAACGTCGTGAAGATACTTCCAATTCTACGCGGGAGAAAACCCGAACAACCAAAAACCTACATACAAACACCCGCGAAAACCTCAGAAAACAAATATATATATATATATATATATATATATATATATATATATATATATATATATATATATATATATATATATATATATATATATATATATATATATATATATATATATATATATATATATATATATATATATATATTAAATTTCTTTAAGGGATGATTAATAATAATTAATTAAGAGACCAGGATGGATCCATTTCGGGCTCCTTAGCCCTCGTCAGCTGGCCATACTTCCCTACAGGGATTTGAACTGGTGCTCTCCAGCATTCGAAGCAGGCTTCTCTATGCCTTGAGCTAACCAGTTTCCCTGATTACATCGTCCTTTCTACAGGACTTTATTGATGAAGTGGATATATTGTTACAGCTTCCTGTTAGGCCTATTCAAGGGAGGAGACAAACTTGTCATCCTTCTCTGTCCTTCGACTCAACCTAGAGACCATCCAGACAGAGACCTATTAAATTGCTGCTGTCTTTTTAGATATGTGTTAAATTTCTTTAAGGGATGATTAATAATAATTAATTAAGAGACCAGGATGGATCCATTTCGGGCTCCTTAGCCCTCGCCAGCTGGCCATACTTCCCTACAGGGATTTGAACTGGTGCTCTCCAGCATTCGAAGCAGGCTTCTCTATGCCTTGAGCTAACCAGTTTCCCTGATTACATCATCCTTTCTACAGGACTTTATTGATGAAGTGGATATATTGTTACAGCTTCCTGTTAGGCCTATTCAAGGGAGGAGACAAACTTGTCATCCTTCTCTGTCCTTCGACTCAACCTAGAGACCATCCAGACAGAGACCTATTAAATTGCTGCTGTCTTTTTAGATATGTGTTAAATTTCTTTAAGGGATGATTAATAATAATTAATTAAGAGACCAGGATGGATCCATTTCGGGCTCCACTTCATCAATAAAGTCCTGTAGAAAGGATGATGTAATCAGGGAAACTGGTTAGCTCAAGGCATAGAGAAGCCTGCTTCGAATGCTGGAGAGCACCAGTTCAAATCCCTGTAGGGAAGTATGGCCAGCTGACGAGGGCTAAGGAGCCCGAAATGGATCCATCCTGGTCTCTTAATTAATTATTATTAATCATCCCTTAAAGAAATTTAACACATATCTAAAAAGACAGCAGCAATTTAATAGGTCTCTGTCTGGATGGTCTCTAGGTTGAGTCGAAGGACAGAGAAGGATGACAAGTTTGTCTCCTCCCTTGAATAGGCCTAACAGGAAGCTGTAACAATATATCCACTTCATATATATATATATATATATATATATATATATATATATATATATATATATATATATATATATATATATATATATATATAAGTTTTATGAGCTGATGTATGTCTCCTCCCTTAATTGTGCACCGCCCCGACTCCCTTTGGGGAGAGGGAGCGGTCTACAAATTAAATTTATTATTATTATTATTAATTGGGGCCTAATAACAGGTTGTTGTGAAACAATTACATAGATAGATAGATAGATAGATAGATAGATAGATAGATAGATAGATAGATAGATAGATAGATAGATAATTGTTTTCACAACTTCCTGTTAGGACCCCATTAAGGGAGGAGACATACTGTTTCCCTCTCTGCCTTTCGGCTCATCACCAGAGACCATCTAGACAGAGAACCATGAGTTATGTTGTGTAAATTTTTATTTTATTTTATTTTTTTAGATATGTGTGTTAGTTTTATGAGCTGATCAATAAATTTAAATTTGAGAGACCAAGATAGATCTATTTCGAGCTTATTAGCTCTCATCAGTTGGCCACACCCCACTGGGATTCGAACTGGGGCTGCAATGCATCCAAGGCAGAAGCCTAGCACTGCAGCCTAACCGGCTCTACCCATTGCATCAGCTAAGACAGGAGTATTTAGTATAGCTAATTGTTTTCACAACTTCCTGTTAGGACCCCATTAAGGGAGGAGACATACTGTTTCCCTCTCTGCCTTTCGGCTCATCACCAGAGACCATCTAGACAGAGAACCATGAGTTATGTTGTGTAAATTTTTTTTTTTAGATATGTGTGTTACTTTTATGAGCTGATCAATAAATTTAAATTTGAGAGACCAAGATAGATCTATTTCGAGCTTATTAGCTCTCATCAGTTGGCCACACCCCACTGGGATTCAAACCAGGGCTGCAATTCATCCAAGGCAGAAGCCTAGCGCTACAGCCTAACCGGCTCTATCCATTGCATCAGCTAAGACAGGAGTATTTAGTATAGATAATTGTTTTCACAACTTCCTGTTAGGGTCCCATTAAGGGAGGAGACATATGTGTGTGTGTGTGTGTGTGTGTGTGTGTGTGTGTGTGTGTGTGTGTGTGTTATGTTTTTGAGCTGATCAATAAATAAGTCAGGGAGACTAGGATAGATCTATTTCGAGCTTATTAGCTCTCATCAGCTAGCCATACCCTTACTGGGATTCGAATATATATATATGTTAGATTTTTAAGGGCTGTAGAAGCAAATGGCCAGCTGAAGAAGGCTAATAAGCCTGAAATGGATCCATCCTGGTCTCTTATTTATTAAATCAGCCCTTAAAAATCTAACACATATCTAAAAAATGTCACACAGCAGTAATCTAATTGGTTCTCTGTCTGGATGATCTCTGGGCTGTGTCGAAGGGCAGAGAGGGATGACGTTTAAGTCTCCTCCCTTAAAGGGGCCCTGAACAGGAGCTGTGAAAATATTCTCTCATATGTATGTATGTATGTATGTATGTATGTATGTATGTATGTGTATATATGTATATATATATACCTGTTCCACAACACCCTGTTAGGCCCCAATTAAGGGAGGAAGCATACTGTTTCCTTTTCTGCCTTTCGGCTCATCATCAGAGACCATCTAGACAGAAAGCCATAAGTTCTGTTGTGTAATTTTTTAATATATATGTGTTAGGTTTTTGAGCTGATCAATAAATGAGCCAAAAGGCAGAAAAGGAAACAGTATGCTTCCTCCCTTAATTGGGGCCTAACAGGGTGTTGTGGAACAAGTATATACTTATCCTCCTGTCCCAGCTGAACAGAAAGAGAACCTGTTGGCCTAATGTTTAAGGCTCCTGCCTAGCATGTAACATAGCCCCGGTTCAAATCCCAGTAAGGGTATGGCTACTGATGAGAGCTAAAAAGTTCAAAATAGTCTCCCTGATTTATTTATTGATCAGCTCAAAAACCTAACACACACACACACACACACACACACACACACACACACACACACACACACACACACATATATATATATATATATATATATATATATATATATATATATATATATATGTCTAAGTGCTACTGCTCCTTTAAAAAAATCAGTTATTCAACAGATTTTAGTAACACCATAGTAAATTTTCAGTAACTTAGTGAACTTCTCACTTATAAATAATAACTATTCTTTCAAGTGACCTTTTCTAGCAATTTCATTATGCACTGGAATTCTTTTAATGGTACCCAAAATAACATATTTAGAAATAAAATACAATTAGGCATACTTGATATATAAATACCATAGAATAATAAAAGGTATGGAAGAAGTGATACCTACAGAACACAACAGTTCAGTAATGGAATACAGCTTAATTGACTCTCTTGTTACTTTCAGATACAGAAATTCTTCTGTGCAATTTTCTGTATTAAACCAACACAATCTAGCACCCTTCAGATTTGTGGAATCTTCAATAATCACCTGGATAGCATTTTTTTTTAATTTAATTTATAACCCGCTCTCTCTCCCAGAAGGGACTCGAGGCGGGGCACAGGGAATTTAAAATACATATAAAATACAAACAGTATACAATAATAAAATGAAATTAAACTAACCCTGCGCTAAAATCCCATATTAAAACTAACCCCAATCTAAAAAGAGACTACCCTAGGCCGGCCAAGCGAAACAGATGTGTCTTTAATTTTAGGCGGAAGGAGCGGAGGTCCGTGGTTGTCCTGATATCGGGGGGAAGGTCGTTCCAGAGGGCTGGGCCCGCCACAGAGAAGGCCCTTCCCCTGGGCGTCACCCGCTGACAAAGTCTAGTGGACGGCACCCGGAGAAGTCCCTCTCTGTGGGAGCGAATCAGCCGTGAGGATGTATGGGGCAGGATCCGATCCCGCAGATAGCTAGGTCCCGAGCCATGGAGCGCTTTGAAGATGATGACTAACACCTTGAAGTGCACCCGGAAGACGACAGGTAGCCAGTGCAGCTCGCGCAAGAGCGGTGTTACGTGGGTGAACCTAGAGGCTCCCATTATTGCTCGCGCGGCTGCGTTCTGGACCAACTGAAGTCTCCGGGTGCACCTCAAGGGGAGCCCCATGTAGAGAGAGTTGCAATAGTCCAGTCGGGATGTCACGAGAGCATGAGTGACTGTGCGAAGGGCGTCCCGATCCAATAGGGGGCGCAACTGGCGTACCAAGCGAACCTGGTAAAACGCCCTCCTGGCCACGGCTGTCACTTGATCTTCCATGGACAGCCGGGTATCCAGGAGGACACCCAAGTTGCGCGCCCCATCCACAGGGGCAAGATGTTCGCCCCCTATGGCCAGCGATGGAGTCAGCTGATTGAATCGGGCAGCCGGAAACCACAGCCACTCGGTCTTGGTCGGGTTGAGCCTGAGTCCGTTACTTCCCATCCAGATCCGCACGGCTTCCAGGCACTGGCACATCACCGCTACGGCATCGTTGGGGTGGTTTGGGGTAGATATATACAGCTGAGTATCATCAGCGTAGAGATGATACTCTACCCCAAAACCACGGATGATCTCGCCCAGCGGCTTCATGTATGTGTTGAACAGGAGAGGCGAGAGGACCGACCCCTGAGGCACCCCACATGTGAGGGGTCTCGGGGTCGACCTCTGCTCTCCTGTCAACACAAATTGCGTTCGGCCAGAGAGGTAGGAGGAGAACCACCGCAAAACGGTGCCTCCCACCCCCAACCCCCCCAGCCGATGCAATAGGATACCATGGTCGATGGTATCGAAAGCCGCCGAGAGGTCTAACAGAACCAGGATGGAGGAGCAACCCCCATCTCTGGCCCTCCAGAGATCATCCACCAACGCGACCAATGCCGTCTCGGTGCTATGCCCGGGCCGAAAGCCGGACTGGCGCGGGTCTAGATAATCAACTTCCTCCAGATGACGGGGAAACTGTTGTGCCACCACACTCTCAACAACCTTCGCCAGGAAGGGAAGGTTGGAGACTGGACGATAGTTGGTTAATAAAGCTGGATCCAAAGAGGGCTTCTTGAGGAGGGGTCTCACCATGGCCTCTTTTAGGGAGGCAGGCAAGGAACCCTCACTCAAGGATGCGTTGATAACCTCTTGGAGCTAGCCTCGTGTAACCTCCCAGGATGCCAGTACAAGCCAGGAGGGACACGGGTCCAATAAACATGTGGTGGCTCGCAGTCGCCCACGTAACCTGTCCATATCCTCGGAAGTAACGGAGTCAAACTCCTCCCAAACAAGATCCCCCTCGTGGCAATCCACTGGACCAGCAATGGGGGCTAACTCATTCTGTATCTGAGCGATTTTCTCCTGCAGATAAGACACAAATTCCTCTGCTCTACCCTGTAAGGGGGCTTCCCGCACCCTCTGTTGAAGGAGGGTACGGGTCACCCTAAACGGCGGCAGGGCGGTTATCTGCGGATGCTATGAGAGTGGCGCAATGATGGCGTTTGGCCACTCTCAGCGCCACAATGTAAGTCCGTAAATGGGCTCTTACCTGTGTCCGGTCAGATTCAGAGCGGGTAGACCTCCATCTTCTCTCTAGGCATCTCTTGTGGCGTTTCATCACCCTCAGCTCCTCGGTAAACCAAGGAGCCAGGGTGGCTCGGCGCCGCAAGAGAGGCCGCAAGGGCGCGACCCGATCCAAGGCTCCCGTGGTCACAGTATTCCATGCGGCCACGAGGTCCTCCATCGGAGCGCGGGTCAGGGGTACAGGAAGTGGCCCAAGCGCCGCTTGGAACCCATCTGGGTCCATCAGGCGCCTGGGGCGGAACCAGATTGGTAACTCAGGTTCCACCTCCCCGCAGAGGGGAGTAGCGGTCGGAAAGTCAAGCCGGAGAAGTGAGTGGTCTGTCCATGACAAGGGTGTGATGACTATATCCCCTATACCCAGATCACTCTTCCATTGGCCTGAGACAAAGATGAGATCCGGTGTATGTCCACCCTCGTGCGTGGGGCCTTGAATTACTTGGGTCAGGTCCATGGCCGTTATGGAAGCCATGAACTCCCGAGCTACCCCGGATGATTCGCCCACCGATGGCAGGTTAAAGTCCCCCATGACTAAAAGTCTGGGGGTCTCAACTGCCACTGTAGCGATCACCTCTAGGAGCTCGGGCAGGGCTGCTGCTACATAGCGGGGAGCCAGGTATACAACCAGCAAGCCCAACTGCCTCCCTAGGCCCCACTTCACATGGTCAAAAAGTTATTTTAAAAGTTATTTTAATTTAGGGATTTTAAGAATGATGTTCAATAAGACTGAAGGGAAATAAGTTACAGAAACTGCTCAGTATCATCCTATCTTCAAATCAGTGGTGGGTTTCTGCAGGCTCGCACCTACTCGCAAGAGCCGGTTGGTGAAATTTAGAGAACCGGTGAGAGGGGTTGCACCCGCGTGCCTGGAAGTAAATCTGGTCCGCCGCTGCCAGTGACCCAACGGAAAGGAAAGGAAAGGAAAGGAAAGGAAAGGAAGAAAGAAAGAAAGAAAGAAAGAAAGAAAGAAAGAAAGAAAGAAAGAAAGAAAGAAAGAAAGAAAGAAAGAAAGAAAGAAAGAAAGAAAGAAAGAAAGAAAGAAAGAATTTATCATCACAATTGAGTCAAAAATTTTGGTTGCTAAGCAAGAGCATTGTTAAATGAGTTTCACCATATTTTAAATGGTGGCCACTCCCACCCTGTCACATGACTGCCAAGCCATGCCCACAAAATAGGCCACACCTACAGAGTTCTAAAAAATTTGAAACCCACCACTGCTTCAAATGATCCTTCCAGGTTGCTGAAATATTTCAGAGCTCACTGAAATAAGTTGCTACCATTTTTCAGTCTTAGGTTCTGCACTTTTTGGGGGGAATGCCCTCCCTTAGAAATCTTGTCTATGCCCTTTTTTTGTAGAGCCTTTTTTTCTTATATTCCCCAAAAATGTTTATTTAAAAAAAAAATCAATGATTTGTTAGCTGTTTGGGAGAAGAGATATTTCTTCTGGTTTAGATTCAAGAATCTCTATAAAAGTTGACAAATTGGCCCATTTTAGTTTTGCATTTTGTCAGTCTGAGATTTCTTATTTATGTAATGAATCTTTTATCATGTTTATTTGCAACCACTGGTTTTTAGCAAACTTCATATAAAATTACAACAATCTGTATCTCTTCAATCCATTCCCGCTAAAATTAACAACACTGTCAACAGTCTTTCACATCTTCCTTGCAGTCATTGCAAACAACACTTTTTTTTTTTTAACATGTTTATTTACATCAATGAGCAGAATTTTTTTTTCTTTTGTGCTGGACTGATTCAGTTGGATTAACCTAAACATAATAAATCTAGCATTACGTTCTTGATATAATTTGCTAAGTAATAAGCGATGTATCAGAGCTTCCATCTAAGAAATGTCATAAATAACATAAACAGTATATAATTAGTAATGCTTTATCTCTTCCTATTATTTATATTTTTATTACAATTTTTACAGAACATACATATAAAAACTAACACAGTCAGAAAGAAAGAAAGAAAGAAAGAAAGAAAGAAAGAAAGAAAGAAAGAAAGAAAGAAAAAAGAAAGAGAAATAGCAAGAAAGAGAAAGAGGTAGAGAAAGATTAAAAAAAGAAAGCAAAAAGATATACAAACATGACTTCCATCTTCTTTTGAGGATATTGTAATAATTTATATTTTCTAAGCAGGTTGTTGGCATTGCCTATAAATGAAGTTTTGTGAAAGTTCATCTCAAGAATTTGGGTGTAAATCAGATGTTATTCCTTCCCCATCTTTAAAAGATCAGTATGACTTGGCCAACTGAAGGTTTGAATATATGTTATTTATCTTATCTTAAATCTTTTCAAAAAATGCAATAATGTATGGGACTTTATGTCATTAAACAGTTTCTGATCTAATGAAAATTGTGAGAATAATTTGAGACCAGATTTATCTATCCACATACAGTGAATCAATTATTTTTTGCTCCTCCAAGGAGCCTTCTTGGCTTTAACCAGGAATCTCATTGCTGAAGGACTTGCTCTGGGAATATTTGTCATGTAGCCCCTGCATATTTTTTTTGTGGGAAGGATACATTTAAAGTTATTTGATATGGAGTGCAAAGTCATTGGTGCAGTGATCTAGAAAAAGGAGAATTTTGAAATGCCACAAGGACAAGAGACATACAAATGATCAATGCTGTTCCTGAATGAAAACCAAAAGAGGGTGAGCTAGTGCAGTGTGGATTGCTGATGGTGGATTGAATGCTAGGAAGTGGCAGTAGATAGAATGCTGTGTTTCCAGTTTAGGGAACAAAGAAGATTCTGGAGATTGGTGACATAAAGTATCCTACTGAGGATTCTACTGCTGTGTTTCAGGGTAATGAAATTTCCTGGTGTATTTATGATGTGCCTTTTAAGTACATATTGTAAATATGTATTGTAACTAATTGAAATACAGGTGGCATCTGTAGAGTTTGCATCTCTAACTTGAAGTCGTAATTAATATCATAGTGAGAAATAGAAAAATGGGGCTTTCATATACCAGAGGTCCTTTGCAGGGGAAGGGAAATTAGAAGCTTGCAAATCTACCAGTTTCCTTGTCTCCTTTTAACCCCTGTAGTTCCAAGGCACTGATTATTATTATTGTTGTTGTTGTTGTTGTTGTTGTACAGTAATCCCTCATTTTTCGCGGCTTCGTTTTCCGCGGCTTCAGTGCTTCGCGGATTTGTAAAAAATACAGGAAAAAATGCATTGGTAGGAGGCAAGCGCCCCCTAGTGGTTGCTTTAAACATGTCCACCAATTCAAGTTTCCTAGCGAATCCTACTTCGCGGATTTCCAGTTTTCGTGGACGGGTGCGGTCCCGATTAGCCACGAAAAACGAGGGATTACTGTAATTGAAATGGCAGGTCATCTTAAGATAAAATAAAGAGAATTTATAAATTGATTGTAGGTGAAGATTATAGGTAACTTGGCTTGTATAATGAATACCTAGTTAAGCAAGTGGACCGGTATGAGCTTTGGAGGTTATCTTGGACTTACTGCTCCTGCTTCTGGTTTAACATTTTTATTGGTTATAAGGTAAAATAAGATACAAACTGCAAAAGGAAAACAGTAGGGAGGGAACGGGGAAGAGAAGTGAGGAGGGATAAGGGGAAAAAAAGAAAAAGAAACATTGACTTCTAACTTTCTCTGCTGCAGTAAAATAAGGCATTAACATCAAAACACAACTTTTTGCTTTTTCATAATAATTTGAACAAGCCATTTCTATAAAGAACTATCAATCTAATTGGTAAAATCTAAGGTCAGAGTTTCATTCTTTTCCACTTTAAGCACAAAGTTCAGAAGTGGTCTCCATGGGGAAACAAAAGTACTTATAATTTTCTTTAACCAAAATAGAAATGTACCAAGAGAGGTTCATATTAAATTTCTAAGGAGGTCCACAAGGGATGAGATATTAAGGGCCCAGAGGGGAGGGCCCTTGAAGTATCAAGAAAATGAAATTACCATTTTGAAACAAATTCCAAAAAAAATTAGAGAAATAAGAAGGAAATATTCCTTCTTGTCCAAAAAATTATATTAAAAAGGAGTTTGGTTCAAATGGCTACTGCCAGAAGGAATGTTGGTCTTCTGGGAAAGAGGTAGAATCAGAGTTAAAACATTAGGAGAGGCGGAGGCCTTTCTTCAAAAGCACTCTTCACTTCTAGGGGATGAGGATGAGGGAACAGGGGGGGCATGGCCCCGCCCGTCAACGGGAAGAGAGACGAAGAATCAATAGCAAAAAGACTTAGATCTCAAAAATGATTTTATTTGAAATTTTTACTGTGATTGTTGAAATTAGATGGCAATAAAAAACACGATTGAATGTATGAATTATACAATGTAAAATATATGTATGCTTGTCCTTTACTTTTTTAAAAAAAAATTGTATTTGTATGAAGTTTTGGGAGGACCACCACCTCTGACATGGAAGCCACTAAAATGTTATATTCACCCTATATCCCTTTTCCTATGTATATTTTCAAAAACCAATAAATTGCTTTTTCAAGAAGACAAAATAGAGACTCACTGCCCCGGCTTGAAGAGCAAGTGGCAGCTGTGTCAGGAAAGCCTTTATACTACTTTCAGATGTTGTGGCTCAGTTGTGTCTATTCCTGGATCAGGATCCTCTGCTCACAGCCACTATGCCCTTGTTACCTCTCAAATAGATTACTGTAATGTGCTTTACATGGGTTTTGCCATGAAGAACATCCTAAAGCTGCAGCTGGAACATAATACAGCAGCACAGGCACTTATGTTACACCTCTGTTCCTTGAGTTGCACTGTTTTCCAGTATGTATGGGTTCAATTTAAGGAACTGATAATGACCTAAAAAGCCCTATATGGCATGGGACCAGGTTATTTGAGGGATCTCTACCTTACATCTACCTGTTCCATCAGGACCAGCATGACAGCATGACATGAGTCCCATCTAGAAAAGAATGTCATTTGGTGAGATATAGGAAGAGAGTCTCTTATGCCATAGCATCTGCCCTTCTACCATCTACGCAGAACTTAAACTGCCTGAGCTTTTAGGATGGACCTGGAGACATGGCTTTATCATGTCTCCAGGGCCATGTCTACCATGGGGGTCGGGCATTGTTGGAGAGCTCTTACAATGGCTGATGTAAGGATGACTTCTGATGCTGATTGTGATTATTTTTATTTTAAAGTGATTATTGGTTTGTATACATTTGTATCAGTGGTGGGATTCAAATTTTTTTACTACCAGTTCTGTGGGCGTGGCTTGGTGGGGTAGGCATGGTTGTTGGGCATTTATTTATTTATTTTTATTTTTATTAAATTTATACCCCGCCCTTCTCCTAAAAAAGGACCCAGGACATGGTAGGGGAAGGATATTGTAACAGCTCCATTCCCTCCCCACTCCAGGGGAAGGTTACTGCAAAATCCCCATTCCCTCCTTATCAGCTGGGACTTGGGAGGCAGGGAATAGATGGGGGTGGGGCCAGTCAGAGGTGGTATTTACCAGTTCTGTGAACTACTCAAAATTTCTGCTACTGGTTCTCCAGAACTGGTCAGAACCTGCTGAATACCACCTCTGATTTGTATATTGGTTTTTTAAACTTGTTTTTTATTGGATGGCTGTTGTTACCTGCTGTGAACCACCCAGAGACACGTTGATGAAATGAATTTACATATAAATAATCATCATCCTTGTCATCAGCCGTGTTCTCTAAGGAACACTAAGATTGTCTATCTGGAGGCTTTGGAATCAGGTTGGATTGCAAGGTATCTTGTAAGTTTATTTGGTTATTGCTATCAGTGATGCTGTTGATGTCCCAATTAGTACCTGGTGTAAGAAACTTACTAGGGCAATCAATGCATTCACTGTTAAGAACTGCCTGGGGCCTTCTTCAAAGATATCCCCTAGTACATGAAGGAACTGCAGGAGTTGAAGAAAAAAACTATTTCAGAATCCTGTTTCCAATTATTTTTTCTGGGGAAAGATTCTCACAGTCTGGGTGCTGCCACCAATACAGAATCAATTATGAAGGTGTCTAATAACTTTTCTTGTATGCTTAGACAGGATCAATTTCAGCTTGGGAGATCCAATGAATCAGAGAAGCTGCTTGCAGAAAAATATATATATATATCATCATTGCTTAACCTAGTTCATAATTTATAGAAAGGAAATTATTGCAGACATCTCAGCTAACATTGCAACATCTCAATTAACATCACTGGAGGCTTTTAAGAAGAGATTGGACAGCCATTTGTCTGAAATGGTCTAGTCCAGGGGTCTGCAAAGTCGGCTCTTTTAAGACTGGTGGACTTCAACTCCCAGAATTCCCCAGCCAGCTATGCTGGCTGGGGAACTCTGGGAGTTGAAGTCCACCAGTCTTAAAAGAGCCGACTTTGCAGACCCCTGGTCCTGCCTGGGCAGGGGTTGCACTAGAAGACCTCCAAGGTCCCTTCCAATGCTGTCATTCTGCAGGTCAGGATGTTTTCTTATTTAAACAAATGTTTTTGATACAGATTTATTATCACAGCAACTGTTTAATTTTTTAAAAACTATATTTTTACTGATATCCTGGAGGAACAAAAATAGGAAAAAATAAAGAAAAAAGATAATGTAGATACACTATTAAATACTGACCTCACAGAATCAATTATATAATTATTATATATAATTATAATAGTCTTTGGAGACCTTGTAGTATTTGGTGTCTTTGAAATGCTGATGAGCTGAAGAGGTCATGTTAAGCATTAAAGATGTTATCTAGTTCGGTAATGAAATGTCTGTAAACAAACAACCAAATTTAGGGAGCACTAAGGACTCCACACTTCAACCTCAAGCTAGATATATTATCTTCTCTTGAAATTAGTCTTTTTATTACCCATCCTCTTTCCATTACACTAACAGTCAGTGATTAGAAAGTTAACATTTATTAGCAATCAGTGATTGTAAATCTGAGGTCACAGTAACTTTCCAATATTGAACAGCAATCTTGCTTTCACACATAATTGATAGCTAAATCTTTCCTATATAATTAAAAGATATTTTTGCATCCTTAAATTGTGTGTGTGTGTGTGTGTGTGTACGTTAGTCATTCCAGACTCTGGAGGGTGGTGCTCACCTCCATTTCAAAGCCGAAGAGCCAGTGCTGTCCAAAGACTTCTCCGTGGTTATGTGGCCAGCATGACAAAACACATGGAACGCTGTTACCTTCCCACCAAAGGTGCTTCCTATTTTTTGACTTGCATTTTTACATGCTTTCGAACTGCTAGGTTGGCAGAAGCTGGGCCAAGTAACGGGAGCTCACTCACTTACATGTGGCTCTAGGATTCGAACCGCTGAACTGCCAACCTTTCTGGTCGACAAGCTCAGCATCTTAGCCACTGAGCCACCATGTCCCTCTTCATCTTCATTACTGTAGTGGAATAGATTAATACTGGACTAATGCATTTTAAGTTGGGATATGTATTGCTACTAAATACAATACAAATGTATTGTTACTAAACCAAAATAGGCACATTATTTGACCTTTCTAAAGAACTCTGCACTGGATCCTTGGAAATGTACAATCTCATTTTCACTGGATGAGGAAGTAGAGGGTTTTTTTTTCTTTCTAAAAACAAAATGAAACAAAAACTCAGATTATCTCGACCCATTTCAAATTGCTTTCAAGGTGGACTATAGGATTTAGAGAGGCAGGACTTTATCTGGAGTTAATTCTCTTTGATCTCTCAGCATCCTTCAGTGCCATTAAACACTACATCCTTCTGGATTGCCTGAGAGATATGGGAAGAGGAGATACGGCTTTGTACTGGTTTCATGATTGTCTCTCAAATATACTTCAGTTGTTCAGAAAAAAAGGGAATCAACATTTATATGCAATTCTAGGCCCCTAGCTGCCCTTGGGACATTCCAAGACTTTAGTTTCATTTATTTCGTTTCTAAATTACTTTGATAGTCTTTAAAATACTTTTTTGTGTACATTTTTTCTGAACATTTTCTAATATCTTTACTTCTAAAGATTTTTATACAGCATTGTATATACTTCTTTTTTAAAAAAAATGCTTTCTCTGGTATATTCATTTTCATTGTTTCCTTCCTGCAAATGTTCTTTTCTGTATACTGTGCCTCATTCTGTTTGATACGTGTTGTGTCAGGGCACTTAATTTTTCTTTATAATCATCAGTTAGGACTTAGCTTTTTTTGTTATTCTGATGAAATAAACAAAGAAAAACCCAGATAGGTAGGAATGAGATGCTCGACTTTGTACAAAAAGCATGGATGTTGAACAGAAAGGGATATGGAGGCATCAGGAGCCCAGGGGATACAGTGATCAGAATGCAGTATTCTGCGGGCTAATCCTGCCCACAGTCTGTAGTTCTATCCTGATGGTGCTCAAGGTTGACTCAGCATTCCATCCTTCCGAGGTCAGTAAAATGGGTATCCAGATTGTTGGAGACTCACACTGTAAATTGGTCAGAGAGTGCCATACTGGACTATGGGAGCAATATATAAATCTAAATGCTATTGCTGTTGCTATCAGGCAAAAGAAAATACTGAAATAATGCTCATAGACTACTCTAAGAAAGTGGGAACATTCAGGTTCCAAGTAGAATAGTAGATGCTTCCCATTAACAGTCAACAGTTCATCTCAAGTGAAAAATGAAGGTTCTTCTTTCAGGTTAAGTTTGATTTTTGATGACTTCAAAACACATTCCCCTATATTTGGGGTTTGGAAGAAGTAAAAATGGAAGTTGCCATTTTTGTCGTCTAAAATAGTTAATGCTGGGTTTGTTTATTTTTTACAATCCCCAGTCTAGCCCTAGTATTCCCATGCAAATACGAGCCAGGTTTAGTCCTCCTTAGCTTTTTTAAGTTTGACCAAACTTGACTAGGTGCAAGGAACACTTAAAAGAGCTCATAATAGATAAGTCTACAAAAGAGGATACATATTGGCCATTACTTTCAGAGCAAGAAGATGTTCTCTCATAGCATTATCAGCTAAATTACTATAACCATATTTCAAGACCCAGATCATGGATTCTATCATTAAGGTGAACTGGATTCTTCTCCAGCCAGATTCTCAAAATATTTACAACGGTGATAATGAATAGTAAATTGCTCCCATTTCTGTAGAAAGATTACTTTTTTTCAAAAGCTTAATTTATCTTTGAAAAATAATGAAGGCATCAAAGGAAATCCCAGAAGAGATTAGAGATGGAAAAGCTCAGATGTAAATGAAAGATGATGAACTGAAATGATGATTTACCATTATTGCAAAAGACATCTCCACTATCTTTAGAAAATTAGTTTGCTTACAACTTCAATAATAAATCGTGGTAAAATGTCCATAATATTTTTTTTCAAATGTTTTTTTGCAGAGGGGAAAAAAGAGAGGAAAAAACCTGGCTCTATTAAGCACACAGTATAAATCATATTTATCCTGGGATATGGCCTAATATATAAAAAACATAAATATTTATTATTGTATAAATGTAAAAGCTAGGAGGTTTTGGCACGAAGCCTGAAGAGCTGTTCATCTGCATACACAGAGGGTAATACATTAGTGTCTGGATGTCAGATTTTCTTAGATTCCCCCTCTTCTCCTCTCCATGAAAACCAATTATGTTTTGAATCACTAAGCTTCGCTTGTGCTCAGTTTGCTGAGTAATAAATGCCCACTTAGTCAAAGCCATAATGTACATGTGTATGGTACTATGGGGGATGTAATGGAGAAGTGTCAATTAGGCCATTTTTAAACTGCCCTAGAGACTGTCAGCTTAATACTAATTGATGACCTAGTAATAAGCAATATTCCATATAAAGTAATTCATCATCTTTTCTGACTCCCCAAAGCCTTGCATAATGTAATCTGATTACAACAGCCATGCACATTGCCAAATTGACTGGATGGGTTCCCCATAAGACAGAAGGAGAAATTGAGAATACAACTATAATGTGGTATGGTACAGCATTTTCCTTGCTAATTCACAGCCTTGGGAATTGTACATATGCTGAGAAGAATGAAGAAAGTCCTTAAAAAATGTCCCAAAGGTGCTTCTTCAAGAGGCAACTGGACTTTCTGGCTTTTCTTTAAAGATGTTTCGCTTCTCATCCAAGAAGCTTTTTGGGTCTTCTTTAACTCCTTAGAAAAGTGATCATTTGAAAACTCTGGACTTTTTTGTTTGTTTGGTTGGTTTGTTGCTTGGTTTGTTTTTGCCCTATTTTGATAATAAAATCTCATCTGTAAAGCAAAGTGAATAGATGATGATATTATTCTTACTGTTTGCATCCTGTTTTTTTTTTCTGGAAAGTCATTTAAAAATGCATACCTTACTAAGCAGAAGCCAGTTTGGTATAGGGATAATGGCATTGAGCTAGAAATTTGGAAGAGCAGATTATCATCTTATTATTATCTGTGAGACCGCATCCTGCCCCATACATCCCTTCGGCCGATTCGCTCCCATAGAGAGGGACTTCTCCGGGTGCTGTCCACCAGGCAATGCCAGCGGGCGACGCCCAGGGGAAGGGCCTTCTCTGTGGTGGGCCCAACCCTCTGGAACAACCTACCCCCCGACCTTAAAACAACTACGGACCTCCATGCCTTCCACCAGAAATTAAAGACTCTCTTGTTTCATCAGGCCGGTTTGGCCTAAGCTATTTACCTAGCCTACAGTCTATACCTTAAATTGTTTTAATTGGGTTTTAGATGGGGTTAGTGTTTTAATACTTTTAAACTTTTAGCACAGGGATAATTTATTTAATTCGGTTTTAATTATTTATATTTGTGATATTATGTGGTTTTTAATTTCCTGTGCACCGCCCCGGGTCCCTTTGGGGAGAGGGTGCAGTTATATAAATCAAACTAATAAATAAATAAATAAAATAAATAAATCTTGTCCAAATTGTAGAGCAAGGTGGTGAAAAAATTGGAAAGGAAAGCAAGCTTTAACAAATATACTGCTTTCCTCAAAACAGCAAACCATTCATATCTATCATTTGCCTTGACAATACCACTAAAGAGGCTTTCAAAATTATCTGTACAGACTTTTCCATTAATAGTTATATCATCATCTGTTATTCCAAGAAATAAAGAATTTCTAGGAATACATATACACCTACAGATGATCAGAGGAAAAGTATATAATTCATAACTTTGGGGCTACATAAGAACATAAGAACAGCCTTGCTGGAACAAGCCACAGCCCATCCAGTCCAGCATTCTGTCTCACACAGTGGCTCACCATTTGCTTCAGGGTATTCCCAAGCAGATGTCTTCACCTGCTTATGATTCCCTGCAAATGGCATTGAGAAATATCCTGCCTATCTCTCCAACCCGGAGGGTGTCCTTAGGCATCCATAATGATAGCCATTGATACCCTTGTTCTCCATGAACTCGTCTAATCCTTTCTTAAACGTGTCGAGGCTGACAGCTGTCACCACTTCTTCTGGCAGGGAGTTCCATAGACCAGTGATCCTCTGGGTGAAAAATTACTTCCTCTTATTTGTTTGAGGTCTAGCTATCAAAAGTTTCATGGAGTGCCCCCTAGTTCTAGTGTTGTGCTATAGGGAAAACAGTTTTTCCTTTTCTACTTTGTCCACACCGTGCATGATTTATAGACTTCAATCAGGTCTACTGTTTGAAAGACTGTGACCTTTTGAATAAGTCCTGTTCTATGAACTCTACCTATGAAAAGCTTAGACATATCTGTGCTAGCTTGTTGTCACTCCCTGTGACTTCTAATAATTATTTAAGCTACTTGAGAATATTGCTCAAGATGCAACATACAACATTTTACTTGGTGTTAAATAATGAATAAACATGTTAATATATCATGTGGGTTTTTTTCCCCTGTATTTGTTTCCGAATGTCATCTCAATTAATGACCATAAATAAATTATAGGTTTTAGGTAATGACTATTCTAAAGAGTGATAAGACATCTTCACTTCAAGTAATTATTTTACAAATGTAATTAAAAGAAAAAGAATGATAGTTGCTATTTTCATAGGACTGGTGTTGAATAGACACAGATATCAAGCTTGGTTTGGTGTCACAGGCTAATCCACTGCTCACTGCCAGGAGTTCAGTTCTGACTGGCTCAAGTTTGACTCAGACTCCCATGCTTCTGAGGTTCACAAAATGAGGACTTAGATTGTTGGGGGCAATATGCTGACTCTGTAAACCATTTGGAGAGGGCTGTAAAAGCACCATGAATCAGTTTATAAGTCTAAGTGCTATTGCCATTGCTATTCCTCTGAAAAAAGAAAGGGAAGAAGATTATTTCTCAGCTTCATGGAATCATTAAACCATTTAAGGTAGGCCACAAAGTTCAACCTGGTGTTCAGTAAAGATATCCAAATTAAAGCATCCACAACGGATGCTTGACGGATCCAAGACATTGGTCATTGATTCTACTGTTTAATTGAAATACATTACTCTATTGTTGAAATAAAATGAGGATAGGTATTTTGGGTTTTGGTTTTCATCTAATATTCAGCCAGAATGTGCCTTTCTGTAATTTAAATCTATTACTCTGAGTCATGACAGTGACAGAGAACAGATCTTCTCTGTCTATTCAATGCAATTTATTTTCAGGTAATGGAGGATTGTTCACCTGTCCCTTATCTGTTCTTTTCTCAAGGTTAAACATAGCCCACTACTACACTCTCCCTTCAAAGTTCTAATTACTGATCATCCTTGCTACCATAGTTCTCAAGGTGGGATCTGACCAGCACAGAATTAAATAAACAATTAGTTCTTACGTTTTGAAAGCACATTCCTGCTGACACAATGGCTTTTGTCTTTTCTGCAGCCATATCCTATCGCTAATACATATTATTAATTAACTTTTGTCACCAGTACTCTCCCTTTCACTCTATATGGGTTCATTTTATTTTTATTTCATAGATAAGAATGTTGCACATGTCACAGGTAACTTTCTTTTTCTTCTTTTAGCCCATTTCTTTAACCTATCAAGATAATTTTGAATTTTTTTTCTATACTCTAAGGCAGAGGTGTCCAAACTTGAGAACTTTAAGACTTGTGGACTTCAACTCCTAGAATTCCCTAGCCAGCCATGCTATCTGGCTGGGGAATTCTGGGAGTTGAAGTCCACAAGTCTTAAAGTTCCCAAGTTTGGACACCCCTACTCTAAGGTATTAGCTATCTCATCCTAATTTGTATCTTTGACAAATTTTATAAGCAGGTCTTTGACTTTTTCCAAAACGCTAATAACAATGTTGAGGAGCACAGGCTCCAAGAACCCTCAATATTTGACAAGATTCTTCACTCCAATGTAATTAGGAAACCAGGCAACTTTTGCATTTATTTAATTGTCCTCATTAGCTGCTACACAGAATTCCAGAAGGCACTTTGCCAAATATTTTTGCTGAAATCATGATGCATTTTACCTATTAAGGTTAGCATTCCCACAATCTACTATAATTTCATTTCTTGTTCCTCGGTGAAGATGATAAAAATTAGGCAGAGAGAAAAAAAGGATTACCTGGTTTTTCTGAATTATTGTTATCCTGTCGAACTTACTTTTTTTTATATTTTTCAATGTTTAAATTCTAAAACATATCTGTGACTTTATGATACAAAATAGCTGTCCAACCATACACCCCAAAAGAACAACATCACCACTCTAAGCTAAGGTTTAAGAAGGACTGTGCTAATGCAAAAAGAAAGAAAGAAAGAAAGAAAGAAAGAAAGAAAGAAAGAAAGAAAGAAAGAAAGAAAGAAAGAAAGAAAGGAGGGAGGGAGGGAGGGAGGGAGGGAAGGAAGGAAGGAAAAAGAGAAGGAAGGAAGGAAGGAAGAAGGAAAGAAAGAAAGAAAGAAAGAAAGAAAGAAAGAAAGAAAGAAAGAAAGAAAGAAAGAAAGAAAGAAAGAAAGAAAGGTCTTGTTACTACTACCTTCCAGACTTATGTTTCCAATAGCTGAACAGGAAAAGATAATGGAAAAATATTACAAACAACTGCCATGAAGTGGTATTTGTAAATGGTATTGATGGTAACTAGATTTAGCTTTTCTTTTTCCTATATCACATCTTAATTTCTTTCTTTACTACTTCTTACTCCATTTTTGGGTTTTGCATAACATTGCTTATCTAAGGGAAATAGGACAATGACTACACATGGATGATTGCTCCTTGGCCATTGTGCTAAGATCAAGTAAAGTGTTTAGGCATGTATGGAATTTGTTCTACCATATGCCAGCCTGCTCAAATATGCTGTCCTGTTTTTAAGAGGTATGGTTCATCCAGTCATTGATTTTGTTGAGTGGAAAGTCTATGCTACAATTGCAATACATACTGGCAGGAAATCTAGGAACTTGTAGCTTATATGTTGTAATGGTAAAGATGCTGGACTAGGACAGAAAAATTATTCAAGTCCACCTATGAGGGAAATTCATGGAGACATGCTACTTGGAGCCAATCATTTCTCAGCCTAAATTACCTTTGGAGGAAATTGAAGAAGCTGCTCCTGCCAATACCTTTACCCTTGCAGGAAGGATGATATAAAATCACACATCTCCTCCCACTATGACTGTATGACTGTAACATTGTTGCTTGTATCCTTACAATTTGTATTGATTGTTTCCTAATATGATTTGATTGCTTATTTGTACCCTATGACTATCATTAAGTGTTGTACCTTATGATTCTTACCAAATGTATCTTTTCTTGTATGTACACTGAGAGCATATGCACCAAGACAAATTCCTTGTGTGTCCACTCATACTTGGCCAATAAAGAATTCTATTTTATTCTATTCTATAAAAATGTAATGATCAAATGAATAAACAATATTTTCAACTATCCTGGCAAAACTACTATATTTTGATAATCATAGTCTGTTGAAGATATGTCATATCCAAAAATTCTTCTAGAATGATGTTTGGGCACCTAAAAATAGTAGTGTTAGGGTTTTACCAAAGTAGCAATTTGCTTTTTCCATTACACTTCTCTTTGCAGATGATTATAATACTAGTGTTTAATCTTCTAATGTTGCAGTTATTTGCATAAAGTAAACTTGAATCTTGATTTACAAAATACATTTGGAATCCATTCCTATTTACAGCTAGTTACTTATTGGAAAAAGGAAAAAAATGTGGAGGAAATTAATCAATAAACTGTGCCAAATGATGGTGTAGGAGGGAAATGTATGTAAACAATAACATTTTAAAGAAAAACCTTTTTCTTTCTTCTGCTAATCTTTTATGATTCACACTGACATTTTTACAAGGTGAAAATCTGGAATATTTCCTTCCTGTTCTGGAAAATGTTTAAAATCAAAAGGGAAATAGCAGAATACATTATTGACATGTTTTTCTTACAATTCAGGACCCAGATAAGACAGTTTGCTGTCCAAGGCAAAGCATCAGATATTTCTCCCAGTCACTTGCTGTTCAATGTAGGGAAGCTGTCCAGACTGACAGCTGAATCTCATTTCAACATGGGGTTTAGACAGCTTTGTTCAATGCAGCTATAGGAAGCAGACTAGATTAAGGAGCATAACTCAGAACTGATGGCTCACACAACTATCATTCAATATTTTGCTACTTTTAGCATCTGCCATTTGAGATGCCTATCTCATGGAAGTAGTAACATGGCCTGGCCTGTCATTACTACATCAGTCACAACCAAGTATTTGGGCTGACTTTGAAGGGTGGGAGAAATAAACCCAAAGCATAACACCTGAATATAAAACAAGAATAAACAAATCTAAAACAGTGATATTTTTAATGGGTTGGATTTAATCTGAATAAGTTTTCTGGGATGACAGTAGTTCTCCCTTCAAAGAAACTCTTCTGGAATTTCATGCACTAACTGTCAGGCCTGCAGCCATCTTTTCTTTTTGATCTTTGGCCTGCCACACTTTCTATTATTCTACTATGCATTTTCTATTGTGGGAAAATGGGAGAGGGAATTGTACAGAGGTAGATGCTATATATCCATAACAAAATTCTTTCTAGAATGCCAAGGCCATTCTTTGTCTTTGCACCTCTGCACCTGACCAGAACTTGATGGGTGGAACTGCCAGCATGGCAGTGGAAGATTGGACCATGTGATGGACTTGTGGATGTGTGGGCAAGATCTTGAACTTTCAACTGGGTGGTGAAAACCAGGAAGCTTTCAGATTCAGGTTTTCCCAGATGTGCCAACATGGCTCTCTTAATAAATTGGAACTTTGAGGAAAGCTTTGCCTTGGACTCTGATTTAATTTTGGATACTATTTGGAACCCTGACACTAACTCTATTATCTGTCTACATTGCACTGGCTTTTTGGCTTGCAACATCTGTTGCAATAATTTATTTGGGAGATTTTTCAGCATCTTATTTTTGTCACAGACAATATCTTATTCTACAAGTACAAAAGACCACAGCAGAAGAAGACATTTCTGTCCTGAAGAAGATGGTTAAGGTTGCTCTTTGGTTTAAGAAAAACTGATGTGACATCTGCAGAATTCTTTATTGTTTCCCAATCTTGAAAGAAATAATTCTTTGAGTCAAAGGGAAAGATCAAAAGTCCTTATCCCTACCCCTTTCTTTCAAAAACTGAATTCTCATCATTGGCAGATACCGGGTATATCTTAAAAAATAGTGGAGAACAAGACTGCAGATAAAGATATACTTTCATAGATAAGGAATTAAGTACATAGCAGATATTCAGTGACCACCTCACTGCTGATAAATATAGTACAAACTCTTAGCATCATTCATTTTTTCTTCCCAATATTAGTTATTAAGTAGGCCAGCACTATGTATGTGTTTTAGAAAACATTTGGTTGAACAGCAGTATTGTTAAATCCTCAATTTATTTGACCAATTGGGAAGACAGGATGTCCATTATACCCAATTATCCATTAAATACAAGAGTACGCATCTGAATCCATAGTGATTCAGTTCATTTGCATAATGTTGTTATGCAAATGTTTTGTGTTAATTTGCATTAGAATGACCTGAGTTGATGCAAATGACATAATTTGTGCAATTATGCAAATGATGCAGAGTTATGGTGAATGACATAACATTAACATAAAATTAATCTGCTAGTATGAACTATTTTGGATACAATGGTCAAGTCCATTATTACAGTAGGATATTTAGATGGAAATTTGCTCCACTGCATTTAATGTCCACTAAATGGAGATATGTCTAACATTTACTAGGTTATGAAAGCTGATGCTCCATACAATGTTTAGGATTTCCTTATAGTCCTGTTTCTGACAGCTTGTGCTGCACAGAGATTTCTCTGTAGGGAAGAAGTCACATAGCCTTTTCTCCGATAAATTCCACACCAGAGGTTCTTAAACTGTTTGATCCAATTATTCCTTTTCCGGGTCTCAAATAATGTCATTAAGCCCACACAAAAAGCAGACTCTGTTGTTTTACTCAAGTATCTTGGCAGTCAAGTATCTTGGCAGTCCCAAATTGGATTCTCAACTCACAAATAAGCAATTACAAATTGCTGCATTACCTCCAGTTAATTTTTCTCTATTTAGAAACTATTGCTCTTACACTGTAGATTCAGGAAGGCAGACCCACTCCTTCTCGATTGTGGGAAATTGTCCTCAGATGTAAAATAGGAGTCTGAGTGACACACTAATGAAGCCTGTAATTACACGAAACCTCTAGATTTAGAAACAATATTATTTGTTGTGAAGTTAAAATGGGATAATGATTTCCCTGGTACACCAAGATCAGTTGTTTAAGAGAACTAGACCAAATGATTTTCATCTGATCCTACTAGTTTCTTTAACATTCTCCCAGGGTGATAAAGCAAGAGTCATATGTTGTTATGTGATATGTGAAATCACACCACTGGACCTTTGCAACTGACTTAGGACAAGGGTATAACGTTGCAGTTTATTCAATGAAACATCTCTTTTGTGTTGTAATTGCTTCTCTGACACAACGTCTAACTTTTTTACTCTGTGTTGTGACTTCTCTCACTTCCAGACTATACCAGGAATATGAACATTATCCCAATGTGTCTTCTTCTTAGTATAGGCCAGGGGTGTCAAATGCACATCACCATGTGATATATCAGGACTTTCCCCCCTTTGCTAAACTGGGCATGGGGCCAGTGTGTGATGCATTCAGCCTAAGGGCTGTGAGTTTGACAACCCTTGTATAGGTCATCAACTGCACATTACTTAGTTGATTTAAAAAAAAAACTAATAGTTACAATAACCTCAGCTTTGTGCTAGCATAAAATAAAAATTTAATTCCCAACTCCCTCATATAAACATCTAAAATTGAGTATAAAGTTCAGAGAGGACTGACCTTTCTTAAGTACATTGAAATGTCTCTATCAATTAGGTTAAAAACTAATTAGCAACTTTTCATTAGCATTTATTTATTATGTATATATGTGTGTGTGTGTGTGCCATTCAAATTAAATTAATATTAATTTCTATTTTGGTGTCGATACATCACTTCATTTATGCAGAATGGGAAGAAAATTGCTATTGTTATGGATATTTAGAGTCAAACAAATTTATTTTGTGTGCTGTTTTAATTTGGAAATAGTAATTAATTTTTAATTGCAGTTGTTCATTAAAATTGAGAGACTGCCAGCTTAATTTTTCCCATGTATTAGGCTTGTGAAAAACAGCTTAGATTAAAACTATAGTAGCACCCAACTGGAGAATGCAAGGTTCAAACATTTCAGGAAGTTTATCCTAAAAAAATATTAAAATTACATAACCAAAAATGTCTTAATGTCACAGATCAGACTTCTCCTAGCAGATTCTCTGACAGATGACTTAATACTTCTTCTGTTTAATTCAACAAAAGCAAAACAAAAAGTTCTGATATAGATGAAAAAATAATTAAAAATGTATTCTATACAAGTACTGAACAATTCTTACAAAAACCTCAAATGTGAAGTTTTCAAATTCTACAAACTCTGAATTGACTGCTATGCTTGAATAAAACACAAAGGAATTCCAAATAAAATTGAGAATTACTCACAGGCAGTTCCATTGATTCCCTGGGTGATTCCTGGAATAGGGAAGTGAACAGAACCTTAATGTGATTGCTTTCGAGTGGTTTCTTGATATTGGATTATCTTGGGGAAGAACCATATACTGTATTTGGTTCATCCAAACCCTCTATGAGATGATGAAGCACCCAAAAAAATGTCTGGAGCATGATAGTGAAAGACAGGTGAATTTGATCAAATTCAGATGCAAGATCATGTCCAATGTATACCATGAAGATAAGATTGTCCAAAGCACATGTGCCTCTTTACACCTATTGTATCAGCAGATTGATCTTCAATCATTTTAATTTGTCCTTCTTCTTGTTAGTTAAAATGGGGAGAAACATCTGCTTTCTGGTATCTGGGTCATTTAATCATATTTTTATTTATTTTTTATTTTAATCATATTTATATCCCGCCCTTCTCCACAAAGGACCCAGGGCGGTGCACAGGAATTTTAAAAACATAAAAAACAATAAATACAGAATTTAAAAACATATTAAATTATAATTCTATGCTAATGCTTTGGCTTGTATGTTAATGAAGTAGGCTTAATTTTTGCATAGGTTACCAGCAGGTTTTTGGATACAAATCAAGGTGCTGGTTTGACTCAGTTGGCATCTTGATACTTAATATGGTCTTCTCTGCTCAGAAAATATATTTTTGATCTTCCCACCATATATATGTGGTTAAAATCTTTTGGTGGCTCTCTAAGTTCATCAGATGAAGGGGCTACTAGAACTATCTTTTTGTCAGTTGTTAACACCATCCTATAGAATGGCCAGCCTCTCAATGTTTGACTTGCATCAACACTGCTGGAAATGTGAAGACTGAATTGTTCCAGAGGACATTTGGGGATGAGAACTGTCGTTTTCTATATTTGTATGAATTGCATTTGTATTACACTTTTGTCATTTGCATCTGCATTGAAATGATTTTTTTGCCACAAAACTTCATTACATTTCAAAGACTATAAAATCAGAAGAGCAAACAAAAGAAATTGAAAAGAAAAAGTAGAACAACGGGGGGAAAACTAAAATTGGAGATGGGGAAGGCTGCAAACAAAAAGGGAAAAAAGCTACAGAAAAAAAGTTAATTTCTGACGCTCTGTGGTACAGGTACAGGTCAAAGGTGGGTTACTACTGCTTAGGACCTGTTTGGCCGAGTAGGTAGTAACTCGGCCTGCCACATCCCCGAACTGGTTCTATCGGCGGTGCAGTAACCTCACCATCTTGTTTTTTGCTTTTGCACATGCACAGAAACATTTTTTTACTACTGTGCATGCGCGTGTAGCACGTCCCTGAGCGAACTGGCAGTAGAAGAAGAAGCCGGATCCCACTCCTGACCCAAGCATGATATGCAATGACCCTTTGAACTAAAATAAACCACAGTACATCTGTAATCATGAACAACTCTACTCATTCCGAAGTTTATTACAAATAATTAGAAACAATCGTCAGTTAATAGTTAATGCAGAGCAAAAGAACAGAAGGGAGAAAGGAGGGGGCTGAGGTTTCTTGCAAAGAGAAAAAATTGGTGACTGCTGAGGATGGGGGCCCTCTCTCTTTCCTAGTCAACTCGCCAGGTCGACATTGACCTGTCTTTAGTGAAGAAACGTAAACATAAGAGAAGCCTAAGAGGCACAGTAACATCATGGAGGACCTACAGTTCTCTCCAGAGCATTCTGGAAACTATTACAACTGTCAGCAGAGTCATGACAGATGGGCATGTGGCTTTCTAGATCTCCTCAAGGATGGGCCAGGGTCACTGTACTTTTTGTGTCCAGTATCACTTGCTGATTAATTATCATTAATGATGATTGATTGTCCAGCAAGCCATGCTGGCTGGGGAATTGTGGATGTTCCAATCCTAAAGTTGCCATGGTTGAGAAACATTGACCTAGTATACATCCTATTGAAACAGTGAAAACAGTTCATTTTTCAACCCAAATTCTGTGAATCTATGAGACATTTGACATTCAGGATAAATAATTATGGCCATCAATTTTGGTATTTCCATTTGGGTTAGTGGGGTCATTTAATTCCCATCAATTATTGTCTCCACTATGAATACCCTGATTTCATTCTGGTTTAAACAATTAATCTGTCTAACTGTAGAATTATCAACTCTTAGTTCATTTGGGAAAAGTAACTAAAAATACATCAATAAAATATCCTACTCATAATTTTTATTAAATCCTAAATTTGGATAAGAGATAGGTGTTGTTAGAATAATTATGCTTGGGGAAAAAAGTCATCTTAAGTGACTCTTAAATTATATAGCTTTCACAATGTAAACCTTCTGAACCTATATACCATGGTCCATAATTCAAATGGATCCACTCTTTCAGAGATTAAATGTAACCAGTCTGCATTCTTCCCAACCCTATGAAGAAGAAGATGAAATGGAATGTTGACTTATTTATGGATGAGATTAAAGTTTTCATGCATAGTTTTAAAATTAATGGAAGATTGATTTCATAATATACTTCAGTTGGATCTGAATAGAAGACATTTCTAACAAATGTGACCAAACACCTTAGCTTGTCCTCTTTTTATCATTAGAAGTATACAATTGACTGTTAATGAAGATTGTTTCTGACATTTCAAGAAATATTTCATTTTTATGTGACTCTTCGAGTATGGTAAATGAAGCACACTATAGCCATTCATTACACTTTTTTGTTGATAAGGAATGACCTTGAAAGCTTTGACTGTAAATCAGATTACATATCTATTTTTCAAAATCACAGTTTGGTATGAACAAAAAAAGCTCATAATGTGAAGTATACATGGCTCATCATCATGAACCCAGATTGTTGGGGACAATATGCTGACTTTGTAAACTGCTTAGAGAGGGCTGTAAAAGCACTGTGAAGCAGTATGTAAATCTAAGTGCTATCATAATTACCAAGTTATTTATAAAGCCATCACTACTGTCATTTGAAAAGCATGTCTTTAATAATCTGCCTTTAATAATTTGTCTTTACTGTATATTGTTACTAGTTAAAATGGTGATTGCAATTTTTTTGCCATTTGTATTTTTTTTAAAGAGAGGGGGGATAAATAGTTAGCCCAGTTAACCTAGAATTGGATTCCAGGTTATGCACAGATGTGAGCATGAAATGAAAAATGTGTTTTGTTCCATATGGAGAATGAATAGTCTGAGGATTATTCTGTTTGGCAGACCACACTGGGCAGGATCAAGTTCCTATAGAATTAAAATCTGGGATATGTTGTTGTTCCAGGTTTCAGTCAAGAGAAATTTGGCAGGGTATATATGAATTACCTAGTCCTTCACTTCCTAGCATGACCCATGTTCTCTCTCGCCTTCTGAGGGCCCCTTCTGAATTGTTTGCCGTGCCTCCATTCCTTCATGGGCTTAGCTGCTCTCCTCTGACTTTTGCCTAGACTGCAGATCTTCCTCCTGTTTCCTAAGGTGATTCTACATTCACTGTTACACTTGAATTCAATGCCTGCCTATCTTTTCCCTGCTTAATGTGCTTTCCTTTCTCTCATAATCTTTTTGCTGGCCCTTTGAGCGATCTTTCTCTTTCCCTAACATCTTCAAAGACTACATGTGTTCCATCTCGAAACCAAATTCATGCAATGTGTGTCTATGCTAGATGAAACAGGCACCTGATAGCTTGGCAAAAATCTGTTTTCTGGATCCTTACCCATATGTTTGGGTCCAAACATCAACTGTTATAACATTGTGTTCCATGTAGGTACACAGAATGTTTTGTACTACCTTAATTAAATTGAATGTCTCTAGATTAGTTTATAAGGGACACAGTAGTTCAGTAGCTAAGACACTGAGTTTGTTGATCCCTAGCACCATGTAATGAAGTGAGGTCCCATTACTTGTCCCAGCTTCTGCCAACCTAGCAGTTCAAAAGCATGTAAAAATGCAAGACGACCTTTGGTGGGAAGGTAACAGCATTCCGTATGCCTTTGACATTTAGTCATGCTGGCCACATGACCATGGAGATGTCTTCAGACAGGACTGGCTCTTTGGCTTTGTTGAAAAAGTTTTATTCAAACCAATTTTCCCCCTTTTTACCCCCGACATATAATATAAATCACATACCAATACTATAACCCCTCCCCTCCCCTTGTCTTAAAATTAATTTGTCATTCCAGTATTATATCCCCTCACCTCCAAACAATCATAATATAAATCTCTCTTAAAGTAAGAATATCCCATTAACCCCATCTTCTAAATTAATTAAAGATATATAAATCATAATATAATTTTTTTTCTAGACATAACCCCCAGCCTCCACCCTAACCCTCCCCCACCTCCCATACAAACCCACCCCCCTGACTTCCGCTATACACCACTCTAATAATTCCAAACATCCCATATAATATTTGCTCTATTCACATTGTTTCAGTCACATATCTTTGGCTTTGAAACAGAGATGAGCACAGCCCCCTAGAGCCAGAAAATGACTAGCATGTAGTGCAGAGGAACCTTTACCTTTACCTTAGACTAGTTTGAATCCTAGCATATGATAATGTCCATCAACTCTTTGGACCAAAGTTATCACATGCTAGGATTCAAAGTAGTTTACTGTTAGGTGATGCCTTTTCCTTCCACAATGATTACTTCTATGTAGCCTCTTCTTTAAGGACAGATAGTTGAAAAGATAAGTTTTATAAGGATGCCAGAGGAAAGGTGTTCTGTTTTCCCCAGGTACTAAACATTTATCCCCAGTGCTTAAACATTCCTGAGGCTAAAAAGAATTTGATATCCTTTCTTTGCTGACCCTGATTTTTGCTACTTGCAAAAAGCATGCCATAGGTTTTCAAGCTCAATCTACCATGATTTGCCATGGACATTAGTGGCAGGCAAGAAAGAAACAAAGCCCAAACAAGTTTGTTTAATGTCATGTTTAAAAGAAAAATCTCCGAAGCAACAGAAAAAAAGTGTCACAAATGAAATATTCAGAACAATATCCCAATCATTTTGCATCTCCCTATAGCACTCTTTTTATTCTGAAAATAGAATTTGGATCACATCACATAATAGTAAACAACACAGTTAAACTATGAAAAGCCTTGTATAATAATCGAATTTATTAACCGCTCCCTCTCCCCACAGGGACACGGGGCGGTGCACAGGGAAAAATAAAACAATAAGAACAATAAATACAAAAGTACATAACTTAAAACACAATTAAACAATTTATCCCGTGCTAAAATTATTGACTAAAATCCCATTTAAAAATACATTTGAAATCTATAGACAGAGAGACTATCCAAGGCCGGCCAGTCGAAAAAGATGGGTCTTCAGTTTCATACGGAAGGAGCGGAGGTCCATGGTCGTTCTGATATCGGGGGGAAGGTCGTTCCAGAGGGCCGGGCCCGCCACAGAGAGAGCCCTTCCCCTGGGCGTCGCCCGCTGACAAAGTCTAGCGGATGGCACCCGGAGAAGTCCCTCTCTGTGGGAGCGAATAGGCCGTGAGGATGTATGGGGCAGAAACCGATCCCGCAGATAGCTAGGTCCCGAGCCATGGAGTGCTTTAAAGATGATAACTAACACCTTGAAGCGCACCCGGGAGACAACAGGCAGCCAGTGCAGCTCGCGCAAGAGCGGTGTAACGTGGGTGAACCTAGTGGTCCCCATAATTGCTCGCGCGGCTGCATTCTGAACTAACTGAAGCCTCCGGGTGCACCTCAAGGGAAGCCCCATGTAGAGAGAGTTACAATAGTCCAGTCGGGATGTCACGAGGGCATGAGTGACTGTGCGAAGGGCGTCCCGATCCAATAGGGGGCGCAATTGGCGAACCAGGCGAACCTGGTAAAACGCCCTCCTGGCCACGGCTGTCACTTGCTCTTCCATAGACAGCCGGGTATCCAGGAGGACACCCAAATTGCGCGCCCCATCCACAGGGGCAAGATGTTCACCCCCTATGGCCAGCGTTGGAGAAAGCTGGTTGAATTGGGCAGCCGGAAACCACAGCCACTCGGTCTTGGTCGGGTTGAGCCTGAGTCCGTTACTTCCCATCCAGATCCGCATGGCTTCCAGGCACTGGCACATCACCGCTACGGCATCGTTGGGGTGGTTTGGGGTAGATATGTACAGCTGAGTATCATCAGCGTACAGATGGTACTCTACCCCAAAACCACGGATGATCTCACCCAGCGGCTTCATGTATGCATTAAACAGGAGAGGTGAGAGGACCGACCCCTGAGGCACCCCGCATGTGAGGGGTCTCGGGGTCGACCTCTGCTCTCCTGCCAACACAAATTGCGATCGGCCAGAGAGGTAGGAGGAGAACCACCGTAAAACGGTGCCTCCCACACCCAACCCCCCCAGCCGATGCAATAGGATACCATGGTCGATGGTATCGAAAGCCGCCGAGAGGTCTAATAGGACCAGGATGGAGGAACATCCCCCATCTCTGGCCCTCCAGAGATCATCTACCAACGCGACCAATGCCGTCTCGATGCTATGCCCAGGCCAAAAGCCAGACTGGCGCGGATCTAGATACTCAATTTCCTCCAGGTGACGGGGAAACTGTTGTGCCACCACACTCTCAACAACCTTCGCCAAAAAGGGAAGGTTGGAGACTGGACGATAGTTGTTTAAAAGAGCTGGGTCCAAAGAGGGCTTCTTAAGGAGGGGCCTCACCATAGCCTCTTTTAGGGAAGCGGGCAAGGAACCCTCACGTAAGGATGCGTTGACAACCTCTTGGAGCCAGCCTCGTGTCACCTCCCAGGATGCCAGTACAAGCCAGGAGGGACACGGGTCCAATAAACATGTGGTGGCTCGCAGTCGCCCACGTAGCCTGTCCATATCTTCGGAAGCAACGGAGTCAAACTCCTCCCAAACAAGATCTCTCTCGTGGCATCCCACTGGGCCATGAATGGGGGCTAGCTCACTCTGTATCTGAGCGGTTTTCTCCTGCAGAAAAGTCACAAATTCCTCTGCTCTACCCTGTAGCGGGGCTTCCCGCTCTCTCTGTTGAAGGAGGGAGCGGGTCACCCCAAACAAGGCGGCAGGGCGGTTTTCTGCGGATGCTATGAGAGTGGCACAATGATGACATTTGGCCACTCTCAGCACCACAATGTAAGTCCGTAAATGGGCTCTTACCTGTGTCCGGTCAGATTCAGAGCGGGTAGACCTCCATCTTCCCTCTAGGCATCTCTTGCGGCGTTTCATCACCCGCAGCTCCTCAGTGAACCAAGGAGCCAGGGTGGTTCGCCGCCGCAAGAGAGGCTGCAAGGGCGCGACCCGATCCAAGGCTCCCACGGCCGCAATGTTCCATGCGGCCGTGAGGTCCTCCATCGGGGCGCGGGTCAGGGGTACAGGAAATGGCCCAAGCGCTGTCTGGAACCCATCTGGGTCCATCAAGCGCCTGGGGCGGTACCAGATTGGTAACTCTGGTTCCGCCTCCCCGCGGAGGGGAGCAGCGGTCGGAAAGTCGAGCCGGAGAAGTGAGTGGTCTGACCATGACAAGGGTGTGATGGCTATATCCCCTATACCCAGATCACTCTTCCATTGACCCGAGACAAAGATGAGATCCGGCGTATGTCCACCCTCGTGGGTGGGGCCCTGAATTACTTGGGTCAGGTCCATGGCCGTCATGGAAGCCATGAACTCCCGAGCTGCCTCGGATGATTCGCTCAACGATGGCAGATTAAAGTCCCCCATGACTAAAAGTCTGGGGGTCTCAACTGCCACCGTAGCGATCACCTCCAGGAGCTCGGGCAGGGCTGCTGCTACATAGCGGGGAGCCAGGTATACAACCAGCAAGCCCAACTGCCTCCCTAGGCCCCACTTCACGCAGAGGGACTCACAGCCGGTGGTCTGAGGCACAATGGTCTCTCTTGGCTCAAGGCCTTCCTTGATAATGACCGCTACCCCACCACCCCTGCCTAGAGCCCGAGGCTGATGAAAAGCGCGGTAGCCTGGTGGGCACATTTCAACGAGGGGAAGTCCTCCCTCGTGGCCCAACCAGGTTTCCGCAATACCAGCCAGGTCCGGCTCCCCCTCTGACACAAGGTCACTAATGAGGGGGGCTTTGTTGACAACGGACCTGGCGTTGCAAAACATCAGCCGCAGACCCTGGCTCTGTACTCCCTGACCACCTAGCCTGCGGGGGTTGTGGCACCCGACCGTTTGCAGCGAGCCACCAACCGGGAGGATGAAAGTTGTCTCCCCTCGGTCCTGCCCCTCCCCACGACCCTCTGAATTGGTATGCCCTCCTGTGGAACGACTCGAGTATCCCCCCTCCTTTCGGCACCTTCCGCTTCCCTCCGTCGACTGCTGTCCTGGCCCTTCCTATTGATCACTACTTCCGTCTCCATCTGTCTATATCCGCCCCACTCCCTCGTACCCCCTAAAAAGATAATTTAAATAACTTAAAAACTAAAAATCCCCTAAGGCCGCGCTTCGCCCATCTCTTCGGATTAACAATACCATCATCAAGATGGGCCCTAGATAGATCAGAGGGCCAAACCTGTGAGAGCGGGGACTCTCGCAGAGATAGTAGGTTTGCTCTGGTATACTTGACATACCAACAGGGAAACATAAGATTTAAATAACAGTCACTGCTATCTATTTAGCAGATAGAAAGGACTGATAGCAGATAGAATACACTGTTTCTGGAAGGTATCTTTAACAATATCTACAATATCAGGCAGAATATATTGTATTTTCTGTATAGTTATTCTCAATATTTGTCACTTCCTCATCTCTCCATGTATACAATAACACGCAGATTCACATGCAATTTTTAAAAATTAAAATATAAATATATACATATTTTAAATTACATAAAATAGATATATGATATTATTATTACTATTTCAATGCATAAAATAAACCACCGAGTCCATTGTGAATCAAATAAATGTGTCTAATAAATAAATATATACTCTGGATAAGGCTGAACAAACAAGTACATTCAATGGGTTTCCTTTAAAAATAATTAAATCTGGTTCCAACTTACTTTACAAGTGCAAAATCTCTTTGGTCCACTTGTGGGGAAAAGGGGAAAGGGCTTCAAATACCTTGTACCAGTAGTGGGTTTTAATTTATTTTACTACTGGTTTGTTCGTGCACATACATGCACATTCATAGAAGCATCCGGGCAGCTGGATGGAGTCTCCCGCTGCCACCACTACCAGTTTGCCCGATCAGGAGCTAACCGGCAAAAACCCACCTCTGCCTTGTACAGTGGTACCTCGGTTCACGAACGCTTCTGTTCACGAACAACTCGGTTCACGAACAGAAAAGTTCATCAAAATAGGCTCCGGTTCACGAGCTCCGCTTCGGTTCACAAACAGGAGCCGCAGCCATTTTAATGCTATTTCCTGGCTGTCACATGGTTGTGACTTCCTGTAGGAAGATCGTGGAGAGAAGGAGACACAGAAAAAAGTACACTGTGAGTACTTTCAGTGACTTTTTTTGATTTTTGTTATTTGTTTCATATTTTTTGTGCTTCAAAAACCAAAAGAAAGATCAGAACAGATTAACCGGATTTACATTAAACCCTATGGGAAACTGTGCCTCGGTTCACAACCAATTCGGTTCGCAACAAGAGTCAGTTCACGAATTAAGTTCGTGAACCGAGGTACCACTGTACTTGCTGCAGTTTAACTATACAAAAGACTCCCTGGTCATCCACAAAGCTACTGAGGTTAGCTTTCTCCCCCCCCCCCCCCAATTGCTCAGTAGAAACAGAGATATGCAATGCCTTCTCTTTTCCAAAATAGGCATGCTTTCTTAACTGTCACTAGAAAAAACAGAAAATGCTTTCTTCCTTGCTTTTATCAGGTGAACAACAGAATAAAGAAGTGGAAGGATCAGAAGCTCGGCAAATTAACAGTGACATTCATTTCAGGGTGGAGGCTTTAAATTTCCATTGTGTCAAATTCTTAATCCGACGAGTTTCTTTATGTTGGATAAGAATAAATAGTAAAGTGTCTTGTTGAATCAGAATTGTTTTGCTCTTTGGTCCATCTCATGGGCCTGATCAATAGAACAGAAAACTAAGTGGGGCACTGTTGGGTATGCATATGTTTATTCATTTTTTTATTGTACAGCAAGAAGGAAAGAACTGAAAATCCCCACCCCTATATTTCTTTGACACATAATTCATTTACAATACAATAAGCCTTTATGGAATGTATTATGGATCCAATGAATTTGAATTAACAACTGAATTTTATTCTTAAAATGTTAACTTGTAGTAATGGCAAAACTGAGGTAAAATTATGTGCAAAAATCTTGTGGTTTAGCCTGTTAGTTTTTGACATTATGGTATTCTAAAAAAAAATACCAACATTTATTTATTTGTTTTACTACATGTTTAAGTTCTCAGTGCAAAATAGATTTAAAAAAAAAAAGTTATCAGATTTATCAGAAAATTTCATTGTAATTTTTACAATGACAATAAAGATTATTATTATTATTATTATTATTATTATTATTATTATTATTATTATTATTATTAAAACTTGAAAATGTAGATATTTTAATACTTTGTTAGGTGAACAGGCATCAGCTTATACAATGGAAATTTCCATCTTGTCCTCTTGAAACACCTTGATGCATTTTTATTGCACCCAGAGGCAAATTTAATGGATATCTATGGGATTGAAAATTAAAGTTGTGATAAGCTAGAAGATACCCATACAAACTAACATAACCCAAGATGACTTCCACTATCATTAAATCTTGCTTTTGTACCTCATAACATCTGATCAGGTCACCCAAAGTACTGATAAATTGGTTCCAATTTCCTTCCTTGGAAGCTGTTTCAGTCATCTAGAAATTCCTGGTCAGGAAAAACGTGTTATCTCTTCAAGCATTTTGTGAAGAGTAAAGGTTGAATTCTACTGTTAAATTCCAGGAAACCTCCTGTGAATAGCCTCAACTGGCTTAACATTAATTTATGGGTTCTCTCTTCTCTCAAACTGTGTTGAAGAAGAGTACAAAGAAACATCATTCAATAAAATAATCATCATCAATCCACCCTGAACTACCACTGGGCCTGAAGGACAAAAGTTTCTTCATCCCCAATAACAACCATAGAAAAATCTGGGTTTTTTGTTTTATTCATCTTTAGATAAATAGAGCCAAGAAACATGCAAACTGCATCTCTAAATCCAATCTGATATCTTGCATAATCCATACCCAAAGACTTTGAAAAAAGAAGCCTCTACTTAAAAATGAAAAAGAAGCCTCTATTGCTCTAGAAATGCAACCCTTAAATTGGGATTTTGTGTATTCAGGTTAAGATTTATTAGAATGATATTTTGTTATTATAAATCACTTGAGTAATAGCAGGATAATAGCTGAGGATCTGGCAGCTTCTTCTACCTCACAAGGTTAGAAATGCAAATGTCTTGTCATCACAAAAATGATGCTCATCTGTCAGCAATGTTTATTTGCTATGCATCTATAATCCATCAAATTACCATTACATACATCAACTTAATGGTAACAGTTTGTACATTACAAATCAAAACTCCAATATATTCTACTATCCTGAAATCAAACGTACAATTTCAGTAATAAAATCCTGGCAACAAAGATTTGTTGCATATCTTTTTCCTCTTTTATTTTTTTATTAGTTTAATCAAACAAAAATATATATTTACATAAATCAAAGATACAAAAAATGAAAGAAAAATATTAAAATATTAAATAAAATATCAAAAACATCTACTGACAAAGAGAGAAGTATTACAAATTTCAATATATATATAAAGAATACCAAATTTATAGTCTATTGTTATTAATATAAACCATAAAATTCATCCAAGTTTGATAAAACGTTGGTTTCTGACTCTGTCCCATTAATTAATTTATCTTTGTCTGAATTTTGTTTCTAATGTGGAACTTGAAGACGAATTATTAAATCACAGTTATGTTATCTATAGTTTTCTAATGTTGCAGAACTATTATTTTGGCAGCTAAAATTAAATAAATAATGTTCCTTATTTTTAAGATTATAATTTGTCCTGAAAATAGATGCAATATGTCTAATTCTTCTTATCATCCCAATGTATCCTTACTGATACATAATTTGTATGATTTTCTTGAAAAAAAAACCTCAACTCTTGAGTTAGCCCTTGTTTTGCTATTGCATTGTATAATGTTGTAGCTTTAAATCACCAAGTATAAATACATGGAATGTGTTCTTCATATATCTTACACATAAATATTTTCTTATGGAAGGTTGACTCAGCCTGTTTACTTGAGAGACCGCCTCCTACAACATTACTCCCTTCGACCTGTCCGCTCTCACAGAGTTGGCCTTCTCAGGGTGCCATCAGTCAGTCAATGCCAACTGGCGACCCCCAGGGGAAGAGCCTTCTCTGTGGCGGGTCCGACACTCTGGAACGACCTCCCCCCCGATATCCGTACCATCACGGACCTACGACTCTTCCGTCGGATGGTAAAAGCTCATTTCTTTCGTCTTGCCGGCCTGACATAGATTAGGGACTATTTTAATTTGTTATTTATGGTTTTAACTATTTATTCAATTTTAGCACAGCTATATGGGTTTAATTGTTTTTTAAATTTTGTATATTGTGGGGTTTTATCTTTCTGTGCACCGCCCTGAGTCCCTTTTTGGTGAAAAGGGCGGTATATAAATTGAAAATAAACTAAACTAAAACTAAACTCAGCCTTCCACCCTTCCAAGGTGGGTGAAATGAGGACCCAGATTGTTGGGGGCAATATGCTGACTCTGTAAACCACTTAGAGAGGGCTGTAAAACCACTGTGAATCTGTATATAATAGAGGTGGTATTCAAAAGGTTTTGGCCAGTTCTGGAGAACCAGTAGTGGAAATTTTGAGCAGTTCAAAGAACCCGTAAATACCACCTCCGACTGGCACCACCCTCATCTATTCTCTGCCTCCTGAGTCCCAGCTGACTTATATCACAAATGAGCTCAGGCATACATAAAAAAGAGTGGGTCACTGATCTCAATGACGACCAACAACTTGCTTTTTGATGGTTCCCTTTTGATGACCTTCTTCAGAACGTTGAACATTCGCATATGCAGACAAATAACAGATTCAGCTCTATATCCTGAAACTGGAAGAACTATAAATAAATATACTAGACTGGAATAGTAATGTTGGGTGTTTACTTTCTTTGAATCATGGGTGTCATGAAGATCCTGTATCATCATCACCGAACACATACATCAACAGACATTCAAACTTCAAAAGCCACGCCAGCAAGTGCTGTGATGAATAAAGCTTGACATATTGGTAGAAAGTAATTGGAAAACAGCTGAGCTAGCACAAAGATTTGAGTGCTCTACCTGAATGATAGATGTCTAGCATTTAGAGGGGAGAAAAATATATAGCAATGTAGTGTTTACTGTCAGCACTTTCTTTAACAACAGTTTCACTGGTTTTTAGGATGTGGGATCCTTATCAAACATGTTTCTTTTCACTTTCCTTGTAGAAAAAAAATGATGAGAAAGAAATAAAATGTATCTTGGCAAATAAGTTTGGCTTATAATGAAACAGGATGGGAAATATCCATTTTGTCAATGGAAAATGGGTGGGGGCTCCTAGTTTGTCTTTAAATGCAAAGGATATTTTGCCACACTGGACAAAAGTTTTCCAAATTTTACTTTAGAAATGAAAACTTGAACAGGATCAATCAGTGGAAAGTTTTTCTGGTCAGAAATGTACATGGTATGTATATACATTTAATTAAGGCTGAAAGTTGCAATAGTGCAATGGTTAGAGTGGTTAGAGTGCAGTACTACAGGCTACTTCTGCTGACTTCCCAGCTGCCTGTAATTTGGCAGTTCAAATCTCAGCAGACTCAAGTTTGGCTCTGCCTTCCATCTTTCCAAGGTTAGTAAAATGAGTCTCAAATTGTTGGGGGCAATATGCTAACTCTGTAAACTACTTAGAGAGGGCTGTGAAGCGATATATAAGTTAAAGTGCTATTGCAATTGCTATTGGTAAAATACAACCATTGAAATTAAGATTCCGTATCAATATATATCCAGTGCTGGCTAACATGCATACTCTCATAACTGAAGAATATTTCAGCCCCTCATTTTGCTACACTATATTTAAGAAGACCTCTCCTTTTATTTATTTATTCTAATTTGCCATTCTTACATGATGATATCCAGTGGGGTAGATTATGAAAAACCAGTTTTGTGTAATAGTTAAGTCATTAGACAAGAAACTGAAGCTTCAAGTTCTAGTCTTGCTTTAGGCACAAGATGGCTGGTTGACCCTGGGCCAATTAGTCTCTCTCAACTCTAGAAAGCAGGCAATGGCAAATGACTTCTGAAAAACCTTGTCAAGAAAACTGACAAGACTTGTCTAGGCAGTCAACTGAAGTCAACATTGACTCAAAGGTGTTTGTGTGTTTGTATAAGTATGAGGAAAGGTACTTGTTTTTATCCATTTAGAACAGGGGTATCAAACTCACATCATCACATTGTCACGTGATGTATCATAACATTTTCCCCTTCACTAAACCAGGGTAGGCATGACTAGCACATGATGCATCTGGTCCATGGGCCGCAAATTTGACATTCCTGATTGAAAGTAGCTGGCAACAATGTTGAAGATACAAATACACATTTGAAAAAGAGCAGATCATTGTTAATCCCATTAATCTTTACCTTCACTCAGGGTAAACTAAGTATTCACCAAAACACCTCAGGTTCCTCCTGTACACTATAACATCTCCCACTATTTTGGATGTAAAATATTATGAGCTGGAAAGCTTCTCACTAGAAGCCATCACAGATCATAGCTTCCCCAAAGCTGATGGTTTCCAGATGTATCTCATTACAATGTGCTTTGAATGTGCTGACTGGGAATTATAAGAGTTGTCCAACACACGAGAGGGACCTACCAAATTGGTGATGCTGTGTTAGCAAGCTCCCTAGAAGCCATCATTGCACTGAAGTTTGTTCTGATTTACCTTCATCTTGGCCTTTTTCACATATTGCAAATGTGTATTCAAACTAATGTTTCTAAAAGTTGGCTTCCACAGCACATACTGTAAATCACCCAGAGGGGTGCTGATGAACAAAAATTTTAATGGAGAAATTATCACCTGACAATTACTATAATCACACAAACAGCAGGGTCACATGCATTAGCTTTAGCATGTGGCAAAATGAACAATCTTGAATCCTTGGTTTTTGGCCTCTAAATGGACCCTATTGCATTTTCTCACTTCCTAGTCACTCTAAAGTGCTTAATAATGATAGCGTGTTTTTTCATCTTAGTATGCTTTTATAGAGACTGTATGCATGAAGAGAGGAAGTGCAATACAGGTGATGTATGGAGACATGAATTTAATTTATTGACTGTGTGTAACTTTGAATAAATTGAGCATATGACTTGTGTTAGCAGCAATACATTAGCCAAACACTACACTCACTGTTATGCAGCTCTTCTTTTTAAGGAACAATAGCAGCCTCTTCTTTTCTAAGGACACAAGCATCTTTTCTATCTGTCTACCAAATGAATTTATTGGTTAAATGCAAAATTGCTCAAATTATTTCAACGCAATTGAAAGCAGAGCATTCGCTTCTATTGATCACAACATTTGTTAAGGTGAGTTTTCTTTTGGTTTCCTCACCACAAACCAAAAAGCAGTAAAAAGAAAATCTGCCATATCAAAAATGTCACCCATCTCTTCTCTTTCATTATTTTTACACACAAAGAGGATGAAGATAACCATATCCTCCCACTATACACATTGTCCTTTATTCAGTCAGAAGTCATATTTCATGTTCTACCTGAAATGGGAGAAGAATTGGAGAACAGGAGCCCAGTTACAGGAGTTCTTTTTAGAAGGTATTTAAAGACAGACTAAATCCTTAACTTATGTAAATTATATAATGATATTCTTAAAGGTAGTGAAGCGCATGATAGCTGGCAGGGTATGAGAATTATGGTCATATTAAATAAAGATCCAACAGAGGAAGCTAATTATAGACCAATTTCTCTGCCAAATCAACATGCTAAGATTTTTTACCCCTATAATAACTATAAGATTAAAAGAATATATTAATTTAGACCAATGTAGCTTTGTGAAAGAAAACCAAGTCTAAGATTCCATTAGAAAAAATGTCAAATCTTATGAATATGACAAAAACACAGGTCACCTTTGGCTATTTCCACTTTTGATGCTTACAAAACCTTTGCTCAGTTAGAAAGAGCTTCTGTAGAAAAAATATCTTGAATAAATATGTTTTTGCTCTGGTGAATTTTAATTGTATAACACCGTAAAGTTAACACTGTAATAAATAAATATTTAGAGTATAGATATACGAAGGGTAGGGATGCCCTTTAACTCCCTTATGATATATACTAATTATAGAGTCATTATTATGGATTAGTAGATTATGTAATTATTCATTCAAAATAATAAGCAGTTGCTAAACAACTGTGAATTTTTATATGAACATGATGGGAATGAATATGCTGATAATATTCCAGTGCTCTTATCTAAACAAATCAAACAGCTGACAAGTATTATTCAAGAAAACTAGTAGCATTGAAAATTAACTATTAAAAAGAAGTGCTTTTTATAAATGGAGGTTCTAAGATCCAGAAAGAAATTAAGAACAATATGCATTAATATCGGTCAAAGTCAATAAGTTAGTAAGAAATAAATATGCTGAAGAATCTCAGTAAATCAGATGTGCTAAATTAGAATCTATTGTTGCAAGCAATCAAAAAATTTTTTAAATAAAAATCTATACACATTTCTTAATAAAGAAATAGGACTACTCAAATGCAAAGTAATTCTTGCACTTCTCATATGTCTATTAGGAAAATAAATTAATTACTTCCTGCTGACATCGTGGCGATATTGGACGTGAGAAGTGGGCCTCCATGCCTCTGTGCTGAGTTCTCTCTATTGGAGGACTCCAAAAGGAACTAAACTCTCCCTGTAGAGGTGGTGAAATAAAGAGGGGTGCCATGCAGGTTGCAGAGAGCTGCAACTCTTCCACTCGACTCAGGGCTTTTTCCCTCTTATCTACAATGCGAAGAACAGGCAACCATCATGACTGCCATGAAGCTGGGACAGTGGAGGCAACAAGGAAAGTGCAAGAGCAGTGTAGATGGACAGTGACTGGAGCTGGATGAGAACATATCTTTTTAATGTTTTTTTTTTAAAGAAAAAATCCAGAGAAATAAATTGCTGATAGAACCATGTAAATGTCTTCTTCACTTCAGAAATATGTATATCTATTTGGAGCCCTTACTTCAGCTTAGAAATTGAAGTGTATCTACCTTTGAGGATTAAAGCTATGTGACACATTGAAAAAATATATAAATGAAATGGATCTCTTCCATTATTATATATCTAAAGCATCTTAATAAAAGAAACCTGTCAAGATATTTTTAAACAGTAAACTCTTTGAGAAAGTATTTTAATTCAGAGAACTTGCAGGTTGAAATTATTGTTTTTTAACTGGTAAGCATAACCCCCCCCCCAAAATAAATAAATATACATAAATGGAGTGTGCATCAAATTTCAAAGATATGTGAGTATAAAGATAGTTAAAAATATATTATAAAATATAATTATTCTAATGGGAAATGATGTTCATGACTGATATTAGTTATGGCCTTGTCTATGCAAATAATGATGACTTGATTGAAATACAGTTCTCTGCTCTACAAATTTGCACATGGAAACTAATTGAGGTAGGATTGTTGCCAGCACTCTAATCATAACTTTATTTGCCATGAAACTGTAATTTTGATTGGTTGGCATGTTTGATCTACACTATAATATTTGCCACTTTCTCTGTAGGTTATAATTGTGCTATTTAGGTCTGTTTTACACAGACACACAACTATTTTGTGTTGTTCAGACAAATTCCTTTATCCTGTTCTGCCCTCAATAAAAAAAATACAAGGTGTTTTAACACCGCTGTAATACATAACTTGTCTAAAAAGTTACATTTGATAGGTCTCTATTTTCAGTCTACACAAGCAATGTAAAATGTACTGTATTTTTCAGAGTATAAGATGCACCAGAGTATAAGACGCACCCAGGTTTTGAAGAGGCAATTTTTTTTAAGTAGGTAGGTAGATAGAGGGATAAAGAGAGAGAGAAAGAAAGAGAAATACAGTAGGTAGGGAGAGAGAGGGAGAGAGTAGTTAGGTAGGTAGGTAGCTGAAGGGATAGAGAGAGAGAGAGAAAAAGAGAGAGAGAAAGAGAGAGACAGTAGGTAGATAGGGGGAGAGAGAGAAGGTAGGTAGGTATGTAGGTAGATAGAGGGGGAGAGAGAGAGAAATACAGTAGGTAGGGAGAGAGTGCAGATAGGTAGGTAGATAGGTAGAGGGATAGAGAGAGAGAAATAGAGAGAGAAATACAGTAGAAAGGTAGGGGGGAAAGAGAGAAGGTAGGTAGGTATATGAGTAGATAGAGGGGGGAGAGAAAAATACAGTAGGTAGGTAGGTAGATGTTTCCAGGTGTATTTACCCATGTGCTGGAGAAGGAAACACCTGTGGCACCTAAAACTTTGTTTCTGCTGGCACAGCACTTGATCAATGTAATTCTCATCAATCCCTCTAATTCAGGGATTCCCAAACTTGGCAACTTTAAGACTTGTGGACTTCAATTCCCAGAATTCTCCAGCCAGCTATGTCCACAACTCTGCTGGCTGGAGAATTCTGGGAGTTGAGGTCCACAAATCTTAAAGTTGCCAAGTAACTGAACAGCCTTCAAAAAGGTTTTTTGCACTCTGCAAACCTCCCCCAAATGGCCCGTTTTTTGAAAAAAATAGACCAGTTTTTTTTCAAATAAAAGGCATGAATAGCCTCGGGGGGGGGGAATTGCAGAGTGCTCCTTGGAGGGGGGCAAAAATGAGCAAAAAATGGCCACTTTTTCACAAAAATGGGCCATTTTTATGTAAAACTAGCTGTACCTGGCCACGCGTTGCTGTGGCCCAGTCTGGTTAAATGGCCAACCAATCTGTGTGTAGATGTACACCTGCACACACAAACACGTACACACAACCACCGTATAACTCCCAACCTACCTACTTACTGTATTTCTTCCACTCTCCACCTATCTACCTACCTACTGTATTTTCCCTCTCTCTCTCTCTATCCCCCACTTACCTACCTACCTACCGTATTTCTCCCTCTCTCTCTCTCTTTATCCCTCTACCTACCTACCTACCTACCTACCTACCTACCTACTGTATTCCCCCCTCCCTCTATCCCTCTACCTATCTACCTACCTACTGTATTCCCCCCCTCTCTCTATCTCTCTACCTACCTATCTACCTACCTGCCTGCCTACCTACCTACCTACCTACTGTATTCCCCCCTCCCTCTATCCCTCTACCTATCTACCTACCTACTGTATTTCCCCGCCCTCTCTCTATCCCTCTACTTATCTACCTACCTACTGTATTTTTCCCTCTCTCTCCCCCTCTACCTACCTACCTACCATGCAGCCTCCTGGAACCAAAAATGAGCCTTGTTTTGGACCTAGTAGGCCTCTATACAGTCTCCTGGGACCAACAATGGGCCACCTGGGAGTGTGCCATCCTCTGCACCTTGTTTTGGGCCTAGTAGGCCTCCATGCAGTGTGGGAACGTTGGAGGCATATTTGGTTGCTGAGAAAACGACCGTTGGAAATGTAAGGGGGGGGTGTGTGACACATCATAAGAAGCAGCTGGATGGGAGGAGCTACAGGGAGGTGAAAACCTGAGAAGTGCGTACCTTTTATGTTTGTGCTGCTTGCACAATCATACGTACACAAAATGTACGTATGATTGCATCAGAAGTCTTTGGGAACATTGTGTGAGAATTTGGTGCCAATCAGTGCAGTACTTTCTGAGATTAGTGGCTTTGCATAAACTATTTTACATTTTTATTTATATAGATAAATTGCATGCATAGTCTTATGGAGGCTTATAGAGTGCTACTGGGGGCTGGGGGGGCAGCACTGTTTTAGGCTCATTTCTGCCCTCCCCAGCCCCCAGGAGCTCTCTTGAAGCCTCCATAAAGCTAGACACAGCCATTTTGGTGAAGGGAGTGGGGTTTCGAGAAGCAAAAAATGCTGTATTCTATGTATGACGCATCCAGATTTTCAGCCTCTTTTTAGAGGAAAAAAGGTGCATCTTATACTCTGAAAAATACAGTACATACTATACAGTTAACTATTTAAATCAATTCATTTTCTTGATATTCTTTTCATTGAGATTCCTTTGTTTCTGGCTCATATTACAGCATCTCTACATGGGGCTCCCCTTGAGGTGCACCCGAAGACTTCAGCTTGTCCAGAATGCAGCCGCACGAGCAATAATGGGAACCTCAAGGTTTACCCACATAACACCGCTCTTGCGCGAGCTGCACTGGCTGCCTGTCGTCTTTCAGGTGCGCTTCAAGGTGCTAGTTATCATCTTTAAAGCGCTCCATGGCACGGGACCTAGTTATCTGCGGGATCGGATCCTGCCCCATACATCCCTGCGGCCGATTCACTCCCACAGAGAGGGACTTCTCCGGGTGCCATCCACCAGGCTATGCCAGCGGGCGACGCCCAGGGGAAGGGCCTTCTCTGTGGCGGGCCCAGCCCTCTGGAACGACCTTCCCCCCGAAATTAGAACAACTACGGACCTCCGCTCCTTCCATCAAAAACTGAAAACACACTTTTTCTGCTTGGCCGGCCTAGGTTAGTCTTCCGTCTTTTAATAGGGTTTAGGGGATTTTAGTTAATTTTAAAATTGGGGATTTTAGCGCAGGGATAATCTTTGTTTAATTTGTCTTTTATCTATTCTATTTATGTATATTTATTGGTATTTTTAATTTCCCTGTGCACCGCTCCGAGTCCCTTTGGGGAGAGGATGCGGTCAACAAATAAAATTATTATTATTATTATTGCAATTTCAGATTAATATATTAGAGAGTCAACTTTGGACAACCACATTTAAAATGAGTGAATTATCAGAAAGTTGGCAGTTCGAGACCCAGGTATTGCATGACAGTGTAAACTACCATTCTTGGTCCAGTTCCTGCCAACCTAGCAAATAGCTAATATTTTCCTAATACCATGAAGTATCACTTCATGGTATTAGGAAAATATATTACTAATAGAACCATGTGAATGTCTTCTTCACTTCAGAAATATATGTTACATATCTTTATAAAAAGAAAACATTTGGAGCCCTTACTTTAGCTTAGAAATTTAGCATCCACCTTTGAGGATTAAGAATCTGTGAAGATTAAAACTATGTGATAGACTGGAATTTTTTTTTAAATGAAATAGATCTCTTCCATTATAGCATATCGCATATAGCAAGTAGATAAATAATACCACTTCAGTGGGACGGTAACAGCATCCTATGCATGTCAACAAATAGTCATGCTGGCCACATGACTATGGAAACATCTTCAGACAACACTGGATTCCTCAGCTGGGAAAGGGAGATAAGCACTGCCCCTTTGAGTTAGAACACGACTGGATGGGTAAAACCTTTTTAGGAAGAACTAAGCAGTGGATGCAGCCCATTTACAAGCAGTGAACCTCCTTGGCCATCTCTGAACCACATAGAAGAGGAGAATCCACATTCAGTTTTCCATAAGACTTTGGAAAACCGAATGACCTTGGAAGACGGGGGAAGAGATACTTTGAGGATAGCAGCTGAATGAGCAGCGTTTTAGCCTGCAGAGAAAATGTGGCAGTGGCAAGCATTCCAAAAAGACTCCCCATAATTTCAAAGGCAATGAGGAAGAAATTGATTTTCAGATTTGCAAGATTCTGTTAATGTAACATTGCAACAAGCTAGTATGTTAGAGCGACTACATGTAGCTATACTTCTTGGCTAGACCACCTCACATTTTATGCATTGATACACCCTAGTTAAAAGTAATGGGTGAAAAGGACATTATTGTTGCTTTGTTATTTCCATAAGATACTGAGAAAAAGATTACTTTACCTCCAAAATGTCAAGGTAAATTTTGATCATGCAGAATGATGGAGAACAAACACATTTGGAACATCAGAATTCCAAAACTTGCTGACACTCATCAATCTTCAAATAAAGTCAAATTAGCCAAATTAGTCTGGCATAGAGGCTAAGGGAGAATGTGGAACTTCAGTTCAACTTTAGGCATAAAGCTTCCAGGATGACCTTGAGACAGTCACTCCTTCTCAGTTCTAGGAAAGATGCAGTGGCACACTATTTTCCAAAAGCATAAAATTGCAGGGACTATTGTAGGCAGTTGCTAGTAATCAACAGAATGCATAAAACAAAACAAACAAACAGCAACATTTTTGTGGTCAAAGATCACATTTACCTTGAAGAGGTGGGGAAGAGGAGTAATGGATGGAGCTTTGATAAAACATATATTTTTCCCGTTCATAAATCTGCGGTTAGATTACATATCTCATGATTTTATGGCAAGGCATACATTAGTAGCAGCTCAGTGTAAAAAGCCCTTTCACCTAATCTCATTCTTTCTCTCCTTCTCCTTCCCATGCTGGAAAGTGACTACAGAAGAGATGTGGGCATTATTTTGTCCATTGCTGATCACAAAGTTATTGAGATTTTATCAAAATGTTCATTGAATAATGCTGAAGAATTGTGTGTTGAGATTTGCTCCTATAACTTTGATTGGTTTACAAAGATTAGAAATGCAATATCTTAATCCAAATGACTTGCCTTCAAACAAATGTTCCTCGTCAGGAAGGATAAATATCGTATTTTTCAGAGTATAAGATGCACCTTCCCCCCCTAAAAGAGTGTGGAAATGCTGGTGCATCTGATACACCGAATATAGCCATTTTTGGCTTCCTGAAGCCAGGTAGCCATTTTTCATCAAAACAGGGGTGTTTTTTCTTCCCCCACCCCCCAGAAGCACTCTGCAGGCTTCAGCAGGGCTGGGGAAAGGGAAAAATGCTCCCGTCTTGGTGAAAAATGGGGGAAATTTTGCCTTCCCCAGACCTGCTGAAGCCTGCAGAGTGCTCCTGAGGCCTGTGGAGGACAAAAACCTTTTTTTTTTTTACTTACCACTTCAAAATCTTGATGCGTCTTATACACCGGTGCATTTTATAGTCTGAAAAATACGGTAGTTATTCTCAACCCTAGAGACTTTAAGATCTATGACCGATTACAACAGATGCCTTCAGACATGTGCACACAGGTAACAGGCTTCAGCTGTTTGTCTGCCTCCTGATGTCTGATTCTGAAGGCAGCTGACAACTGGCATACAACTCTGGCCCCCTCTGCCTCCAACACAGAGCCCTCATCAGAGTCTTCTCCAGACTCCAGGACTGGTCTATATTCCTCCCAAACCTTCTCACTATCTGAATCAGCTGCCAGCTCTGCTTGCTGCTGACAGGCCACAACACAGACTGAACTCAGATCACATCTTGTACTATACATGCTGAGAGAACCCTTTGACCTTGAAGGCAGTGTGGGTTATTAAATTTATCCTGCAAGCCAAAGCCAAACATATCTTGTCCAGAATCTTAGCAAACAAACCTTAGTATAAGCTTTATTGCAAAAGTATAATATATGCTTAATAAAAGCAGTTTCAACTGCAAATCAATTCCTACTTAAATGATTAAAAGCTTAGGTGAGGTTACTTTGCTGCAGAAATGGAAATCAGAGTGTTAAACTGGAGGCAAATTAAATCAATACATAATTGTCTGAGATGGGGAAAAAGACGTTGCTATACTAAGGTCTGATGGACAAGTAGAAAAGGGAGACTGCTACCTAAGCAATGAAACTTTCAGAGAGAAGCTTCTAGTCCGGATTTCTACCCTGGATGATTCTTTCTGGGCAATTTTTCATCAAAATATTTTATACTGACTGTTAGTAATCATGAAACAGCTAATTTAGCTACAGAATCATTGCCCAGTATCCTAGTGCATTTTTTTAAAGGTAAAATAATTCATATTAAGATTAAGAGACAGGTACCTGTAGCATGCTTCATCCAGCCAAGGTTCACTCTGTAATATAAATCATTCATTCCTTGAAATTAAAAAAACAATCTGAGCCCACGCAAATTACCTTTTATAGTAATCATCTCTGTAATAATATATCCAGGTATATAGTGTTTTGTAAGTGTATTTATTGTTAGAAGAAGTAATGTCTCACTTCACTCTGACCTAGTCAGAGTAATGTATATATTTCTGAGCACCACTGTTCAAAAAAAGCAGTGAGAAATCAGAAGTTTAAAGAAAAGCTACCAAGTAAACAAAGGTCTGGAAACTAAGTCTCACAAAGAACAAATGTGCACTTGTTTAGCCTAAGTAAAATATTACTTAGAGGTCATTTGATAATGGTCTTCGGACAGCTAAATGATTGTTTACTAGAGAGAGAGGGAATGGACCAAATGAGGTATTCAGCCAGTTCTGACGGGTTCTGGAGAACTGGTAGCAGAAATTTTGAGAGTGGGGAGGGAATGCGGATTTTGCAATATCCTTTCCATGCCACACCCACAAAGCCATGCCCACAAAGCCATGGTAGTAAGATTTTTTGATTCCCACCACTGGAGTGGACTTATTCTTTCTTGTCCCAGAAAGCAGGGACAAGATTAAATTAGTAATGAGGCCTGCATTCAGAAAGTGATTGGAGTGAATAAATGCTAAGATCCCTTTCCTTCCTTCCCTTCCAATTCTATGATTCCATTATGATTTTCTTGGATGGTTTTAGCACTCAGATTCAGCATTAAAGATTTGGATTATTCTAAACACAACTGACTATCATGCAGAGCCACCCAAATTTGTTTATTTATATATTTACTTGTTTATTAGGTCTTATGTGTTTATATATGCAAGGGATGATTTCCATTGTTCTCTCACTGTAAGAAAGTGAACAAATCAAAATGATTGATGTGATGAATTACATTTACAAAAATTCTGCACCCACAGAATGATCGACCTCGCATTGTGTGCTAATCTGGTTTTGGAAAATATGGTCACTTAAAGAAGGGGATTTAAAACTGAGAAGACCAAAACTGTCAATCTGATTAAGAAACGTCCTAGAGAAAGCCTATGCTTCCCAATCTTACTGGACAGCAGAGTACACTGGAATAAGATATATATAAAATATGGGATTATTTTATTTTATAAATTTCCTGGTTGTCAGCTCTATGGGGTTTTTTAAAGGTGACAACCAGCACAGAGGTGGTATTCAATAGGTTCTGACTAGTTCTGGAGAACCAGTAGTAGAAATTTTGGGTAGTTCAGAGAACCAATAAATACCACCTCTGATTGGCCCGACCTCTCTGCCTCCTAAATCCCATCTGAAAATGGGGATTTTGCAGTAACCTTCCCTTGCCACATCCACCAAGCCACACCATGCCCACCAAACCATGCCCACAGAACCAGTAGTAATTTTTTTAATCCCACCACTGAAATAGCACTTTGAATTGCATTCAGAAGCAAACAGGTGACCAGCACAGTTCTCAGAGTAGAAGTAGCTTTTGAGAGGTAGAAAAGCATTGCTAAAAAAACTATCCCAAGATATATTTTTTTGTCAAAAATCATTCTGAGAAATGAAATGGCAGCAATTGGATATAAAATACAACACAATCACAAAACACAAAGGCAACCCTGACACATTAAACCAAATTAGTATTAACATTTGAACCTAATTACTTTTGAAATGTTTTAAGCATAAAATTACGCTCCAATTTCAAATAAGCAACTTATTGTTAATTCATTGGATTCATCTGTGCTTTTGTATTTTTAATCTGTATGGCAGAAGAGAGCAGTTAAAGTCTAGAGCGGCTGCCAATTGTCATACAAAGGTTCTCACACTTTGGGGACTTCATTAGTTGTATGACTCACTCCATAAAGCCACACTGAGACCTTGAAGAAAAGACCAAAACAAGATAAAGTGGGGTTTTCCCCCCTGGTATTTCTTCATTGCCAGATTTTAGTGGAGGTGTCATAACAACATTGTCATTAGATGCTTCAGATGAAAATAGTTTCATAAACATCTAGCAGTCTGGTACAGTTTTAGTTTGCTTGCTTGGATACCTTTCAGAATCTGTTAGTTTGATTATAGTCTTTAATTTTACATCAAGCACTATAAATGGCAGTGGGCTTTATTGGATGCATGCCTGTGCATACGCAATTGGATATCCTGGAGAAATTTGGGACTGTTCCCACCACGCAATTTGTCCGTCCCTCTTTCATCATAAAGGGATACTTCATAACTGATGATGACAGGCTAGAATAGACAGCAGCGAGAGAATCGCTTCCTTTCCCTTCTGCTTTCTGGGGAAGCATTAGAATAATTGGAGATCATTGAAGGAAGTCACAATGTAGAAGCACTGCTGTATGATTTGTTATGTGTTGAATAGCCGTCGTATAGATCACACTAACTCCTACAAACTAAGCTTTAAATTGTTAAGTGTGAGTGTTCCTTAGCAACCAGGAAAGATAGCCAATCAAATGTAGGTCCAAACTGTTAATTAACTGTAGAAATTTCTCCTGTTAGGAAGCTGTCCTGCACTGTTTCTTGTTTGTTTAAAGGCTGTTTGTTTCAGCAGCAACCTTTAGGATTAATTTGGAGAGACTGCAGCTTATTTATTCAAGACAGTCACATCTGCTAATAAGTAGCCCTTGAGTAAGGTATTTGAAGCAAAATGGTCCTTACTTTTGGAGCAGATGTTTATCCATGCCATAAACGTCGCCTAAGAAAAGAGAGCAGTCAAGACTTGGAATGTTTTAAAATTACCCAAATTTATATAAAAACAATAAAGTTCACCAGAGTTGAATCAGCCAATAAACCTATTACGAAATAGAAAGATCTGCAAATAGAAGTAGAATGACTGGCTGCAAGTTTGACACCCCTGAACTAATAGGATTGTATTAATGTCAACTGATGGGCAACTGATATTTTGGAACTGCACCCCTATCACTCTTTGTGTTGTCTTTGCTTTCTTTTGCCATAGTCATTCTACTTCTATTTGCAGATCTTTCTATGTGGAGAAAATAGATACTAAAAACCCAAGATACAAAAGGTTTCTTTGAATTGTATATTGGAAATACATTGGAAGCTAGTATATCACTTGTAACATAATGTGAAATGGCTCTAATTCAGACTTCCACAACTCATTCTTGGATAAGACATCCCTAGGACATCTCAAGGCTGTGATCCAAACTAAGAAATCTCCCAAAAGGTAATAATGACCAATCAATGTCATTCTGTTGCCAAGAAAATGAAGATGATACCATTTGGCTTGGACGAATAATTGTTCTTCCCTGGAAGTGCTGTGAAATAATGATTATATTCTGGATAAAAAAATGTATGAGATTGAGAATGCAATTGAATCTCTGGCTTTCTGCCATACCACTACTGGCATAAAGCTGAAACATTAGACTAACTTTAAATTTTACCACAGTTGGATTTTATGACAACATAGCACCATGATGTTGAAGGCTGTTCAAGTCAGAAATGAAATTGAGAATAAAAAGGGGGGGAGAGAAGAAAAACTCTTTTCATCTGATAGAATATGATAAAAGAAGACTGGCAAACAATCTAGAAAGAACACACACACACCCAAACTAGAAAGATATTCAAGTTCAAATACATAAGTATTTCTAAAGGCAGAAGAATCACATTTCTTTTTTAAAAATCTCTTCGTGTTAGCTGAGCCTCACAATTATTTCAGTCTGCTTTTTGTTTTTTAATCAAATTTATCTGTGTGTTTATCTGTGCGTCTGTGTGTGTTTGCACATGCACACGAGCACAGAAGACTAATGATCTCACTTGGCATTAAACATCTGGAAGATAAATATTTTTAATTTCAAGGAAAGTATGGTACATTCCTAAGAATATATTGAAATACTGAACAGTAATTTGAGCAATAGGTTTTAAACAGTGATGTGCCCAGACAAATTACATATCGGGCTGTGGAAGGAATAGGAAGAAGCGATCTCAGAATTGCTGACTAAACTTCGAAAATTACTGCAGAACTGATGAAATGCCAGTAGACATTTCTCTAAATGCAAAAGAACTCTAAATATAAGGGAAAAGGGAAGACCTAGGGAAATATACTGGGATTTGAACTGCCGAACTGCTGCCCTTCCTTAACAACAAGCTCAGCATCTTAGCTACTGAGCCATCATGTCCCTTGTTAAATATATTGTAGATTAGTTAATTTCACTTTTAATTAGAGCAGCTATTAGTACAAATTGTCAAGAAATTGTCTACAAGGACTTAGGTGAGAATGCTGCTATTCAAATTCAAAATTCAAATTCAAATTTATTAACCGCACCCTCTCCCCACAGGGACCCGGGGCGGTGCACAGGAAAAGCTAAAAACAATATACAATAAATACAAAATACATACTTTAAAATAGAATTAAACAATGTTACCCGTGCTAAAAATAATTAAGATTAAGAACCCATTAAAATATTTGGAATCAATAGACAGAGAGAACTATTCAAGGCCGGCCAGTCGAAAGAAATAGGTCTTCAATTTTGCACGGAAGGAGCGGAGGTCTGTGGTCGTTCTAATATCAGGGGGAAGGTCGTTCCAGAGGGCCGGGCCCGCCACAGAGAGAGCCCTTCCCCTGGGCGTCGCCCGCTGACAAAGTCTAGTGGACGGCACCCGGAGAAGTCCCTCTCTGTGGGAGCGAATCGGTCGTGAGGATGTGTGGGGCAGGATCCGATCTCGCAGATAGCTAGGTCCCGAGCCATGGAGCGCTTTGAAGATGATAACTAACACCTTGAAGCGCACCCGGAAGACGACAGGTATTATTAGGAGAAGGGGTGGTTTCCAATCAGCACTACTGCTGGTTTCCTCATGTGCACATTTTGTGCACGCATGCACATGCGCAGTGCAATTAAAATTGTTCTGCACATGCACAGAATTGAAAAACAAGATGACGAGTGTTCTATACTCAGAACTCAGAGTGGGTGCCAAATGACTGAGGCTCAGGCAGGAAATAAAGGCTAACAAGTTTATTCCACAGAACGATCAACATATAACGTGCGGCTCTAATTCAGACAGGCAACAGCTGGGCTCTGCCGTCTGACAGCTCGCTTTTATAGCGAGCTGTCAGATGGCTCCGCCTATCAGCTGTTAGGATTGTCCCGCCAAAACTAGCATGAACTGCGCATGCTCAGAACATAACACCCCTCCCCACCACGTTCGCGCAAGCGTAGTCCTGAAGGTAAGCCGGCCGGCGCCTAACTCTCTCTGAACGCCGTAACTCCTGGTAGGCCCCTTGCGCTGGGACAGCCTGCGCTGGAACGATGTTTGTCTGTCGTGCTGGGGGTGACTTCAGAACGCCGTCACTGGGATTGACTGCTGGAACCGGACGCGGCTGGAGTTGGCCCAACTCCCCAGGTAAGTTTTCTGCAGGCTGGTCTGGGTCTCTTTCCCCCTCTCCATCTTCTGCCCTTGCCGTGCCTTTTCTTCCGCGGAGTTGGTCCCGATGACGCCGCCAGATCCGCCCGTCGGCCAGTTTCACCCTGTAAGAGCAGGGCCCAGTATGGTCAATGACAGAGCCCGGCAGCCATAAAGGGTGACCGTCATAATTTCTGGCATATACAAGGTGCCCGAGGGCAAACTGGTGCGCGGCTCCAGATGAATCTAGGGGAACTTCAGGGGAATAGGAAGGGTGTAATCTGTCTAAGCACGTTCGAAGCCGCCTCCCCATAAGGAGCTCCGCTGGGCTTTTATTGGTTAACGGGCAGGGCGTAGAATGGTGTACTAACAGGAAAGTGGCAATGCGCTCCTGCCAATGTGCAGGACCCATTTTAGTAAGAGCCTCCTTAGTGGAGCGCACCATACGTTCAGCCAGGCCATTACTGGCAGCGTGGTAAGGCGAGATAAGGGCATGCCGAATTCCCATGGAGGCTAAGAACCCCTCAAAAACGGCCGAAGTAAACTGGGGACCATTATCAGAGACGAGTACGTCAGGGAGGCCGTGGGTGGCAAATAAACGCCGAAGTACCCGCATGACAGCGTCCGAGGTGGTGGAGGACATCAGGAACACTTCCAGCCATTTGGAGAAAGCGTCCACCACAATGAGAAATGTCTGGCCCTGCAATGGGCCAGCAAAATCTATATGAATGCGGGCCCACGGGGCGGAGGGATGGTCCCATTCCTTAGGGGGAGAAGAAGGAGGCATAGGTCGGGATGCTTGGCACTGGGGGCAACCTGCAACCCAGTCAGCAATGTCTTGGTCTAGCTTGGGCCACCAAAGGTAACTTCGACCCATGGCTTTCATTCGGACGATCCCCGGGTGGCCGCAATGGAGATTCTTTAACACGGCCGTGCGAAGGGGGGGTGGGACTATAACTCTGTGACCCCACAACAAACACCCATTTTGAGTAGAGAGCTCAGCCTGGCGATTTTTAAAAGGCTGGAACTCCGATGTCAAGGGGCCCTGAGGCCACCCCCGCTTAACCCAGTCTAGCACCTTGCATAGTACCTTGTCCTTGGCAGAGTGCCGGGCAATGTCAGCAGCTGAGAGAGGGAGGTCAGGGTCAGTGAGTGAGAAGACGGTAGCCGCAGGGGCCGGATCTTCAAGTACCTCAGGCAGAGGGCAGCGACTCAAGGCATCGGCATGGGCGATTTGCTTGCCGGGGCGGTGGACCAAGGTGTAGTGGTATGCCGCTAAGAAGACAGTCCATCTGGTCATCCTGGGCAAAAGAACTTGAGGCGTTTGCTTGTTGCCGGCCAGCAATCCGAGCAATGGCTTGTGGTCTGTGATGATACTGAATTCACGGCCATAGACGTAATGGTGAAAACGTTTCACCCCGGCCACCAACGCCAAAGCTTCTTTGTCTATTTGCCCATAGTTGCGTTCAGCAGCTGATAGAGTTCTGGAAAAGTAAGCAACTGGCACTTCGGAGCCATTAGGTAAAAGGTGGCTGAGCACAGCGCCAACTCCATAGGGCGAAGCGTCGCAGGCTAGGATGAGCGGAAGGCGCTCATTGTATTGAGAGAGGACTGAATTGGAAACTAACAATTGTTTAACTGCAGCGAATGCAGAGGCTTCTCTCTTACCCCACACCCAGGCAGCCGACTTGTCCAAAAGACGATGTAGGGGTTCAGCAACGGATGCCTTGTGGGGGAGAAATAAAGCGTAAAAATTAAGGAGCCCTAGAAAGGCTTGGAGTTCAGCTTTTGATTTCGGTGCTGGGGCGTCCAATATGGCTCTCGTCTTTTCTTTGGTGGGGTGGAGCCCTTTGGCATCCACCAAGTAGCCTAGGAACTCGACTTGAGGCACCGCAATGTGGCATTTCTCACGCTTCACTTTGAGCCCTGCAGACTGGAAACGGCTGAGGACAGCCCTTAGACGGGTCATCAATGTCGGAATGTTTTGAGCTGAGACGAGGACGTCGTCGAAATATGGGACGACCCCCTCTAGTCCATGGAGAAGCCTCTCCATTACGCTTTGAAACAAGCCTGGGGCGATGTTGACCCCAAACTGTAATCGGCGACATTTGAATGCTCCGCGGTGTGTGATGATTGTTTGCGCTTCCGCGGCTTCATCGTCGACCAGCAACTGCTGGTAGGCTTGAGCTAAGTCTAATTTAGCGAAGATGGCCCCTTCCCCCAAAGTGTGGAGGAGGTGATGGACGACTGGCACTGGGTAGGCATTTGAGGGCAGAGCGCGGTTCAAGGAACATTTGTAATCAGCACATATTCTCACGCTGCCATCTGGTTTCACAGGAAGCACGATAGGGGTCTCCCAACGTGCATGGTCCACTGGTTCTAAAATGCCTTGTGCAATCAGACGATCTAGTTCGGCATCCACTTTAGGCTTGAGGGCGAGGGGCACTCTGCGTGGCTTCAGACGAACAGGCTGCACCATGGGGTCAATGTTGAAAGAGATGGGTGTGCCCTTGTAAGTGCCCAGTTCTCCATCAAACACAGTTGGAAATTCTTGGATGAGCGTTCCTAATTCAGATGACTGGAGGCAATGTATGCCATTTATTTGAAGTCCCAAAGCATCAAACCAGTCGAGACCTAAAAGGCTAGGCAGGATGCCATCGACAATAATTAAAGGCAAACGTCCCTTAAATTTTTTAAACTGGACGGTGACCTTTCTCGAGCCAATGACGGGAATAATGTTCCCCTGATAGTCTCTTAATGTCAAATTGCAGGCTGAGAGACGGCGTTTAGACAATTTAGGCAGTAATCGTTTGATGGTGCTCCATGAGACAATGGAAGTGGCAGAGCCGGTGTCCACTTCCATGGAGCAAGGTGACCCATCTATTTGAACAGTCAAGTGGATCTTGCTTCTTACCGAATGGCAGGAGCGTACCGATTGTACGTCGGAAAACTCTGATTCATGGCAGCCCTCAGAAACGTCTTCGTCTACATGGTTTTCTTTCCAACCTGGCCGGCGTCGGTAGGCAGGTTTGAAGGGAGGGCGACTGCTGGGTTGTGGAGCACGGCATACTTTTGCAATGTGCCCTTTCCGACCACAACGTTGACAGATCGCCTGGCGAAATCGACATTCAGCTCTGGCATGGCTGTTTCCGCAGCCCACGCAGACTGGTCTGTCAACGCTGTGGCCTTTGGGCCAGCTCTTTTTCTTCCGCGCCTCTTTAAGGCGGTTTATTTCTGTGCCCGCTTCTGAGTCGGAACCTGTGCTCGCATCACCCTGATGAACAGTGAATCCTTCAGCTCCAAAGGATCGGTTAGCTAGCTCAGCAGCGCGAGCTTCAGCCAGCGCAGACTCGAGGGTGACTTCAGCCTTTGCTAACAAACGCCGTTGCAGTTTAGGGTCTTTCAGGCCACATACTAATTGATCGAGCAGGGCTTCCTCGAGGTCTTTAAATTCGCAATGTAAAGCCGCTTTCCTCAGCGCTGCTACAAATTGCGTTACATTTTCGCCCTCATGCTGGTTCCGTCTGTGGAAGGCGTGTCTCCAGGCAATCCTGGGCGGTGAAGGGGCATAATGATTCTTAAGTTTCGTCATTAATTGAGCCCACGGCACCGCTTTAATGGCCAATGGAGCTGTAAGAGCCTGGGCAGTTTCAAATACCTCAGCCCCGCAAACGGAGAGGAACTTGGCGCATTTTCGCTCGTCGTTTACCTCAGCCAGGTCGTGGGCCACCAGGAAACAGTCAAATCTGGTGACATACGACTCCCAAGACTCCGAACCAGAAGTAAATGGAGGGAATTGTACTGCAGCCATTCCTGTCAGCCGCGCTCACAACGTCTCGTCGTGAGTGACTTATTCGCTCTTAATGGCTTCAGCTCGGTTGACCGTCTAACCTGGCCTCAGCACGGCGATCCCACCTTCGTCGCCAGTGTTCTATACTCAGAACTCAGAGTGGGTGCCAAATGACTGAGGCTCAGGCAGGAAATAAAGGCTAACAAGTTTATTCCACAGAACGATCAACATATAACGTGCGGCTCTAATTCAGACAGGCAACAGCTGGGCTCTGCCGTCTGACAGCTCGCTTTTATAGCGAGCTGTCAGATGGCTCCGCCTATCAGCTGTTAGGATTGTCCCGCCAAAACTAGCATGAACTGCGCATGCTCAGAACATAACAGGCGTCAACAGCGCTGACCAGGGAACCAGTTTGGGGGCATGGCAGGCCTGCGTTGCTGCTGGTTCCAGCAACCCAGGCCACCAAACCACTACCAGTTCAGCCAAACCAGTCCCAACCAGTAGGAACCCACCACTGATCAGGAGTCAAGAATAAGTTCTGTCAAGGTAATTTCATTTCTTTTTAGTGGCAGGTTTCACTAGTCTGTCTGACCAAGGTAATCCTATTGATGTATCTTGATTTCAGTGAACGACTGTCATGATAACCTGACAGATAATATGTAAGGCTACTTCTTGTCAGTTAGTTTGCAATTGGTTGAGCAACCATATCCAAAGAGAGATTCTAAGGGAAGTATTAAGTGGGGGTTTTGAAGACTCTGTGCTTGACTGTGCTATCCAACATTTTTATAAGAGATCTAGAGTGTAAGGCAGGTGTTTAGCAGATTTCAGATAACAGCAAGCCAGTATCTTAGAGGTCAACATCATATCTAAAAGCCGAGCAAGAAAAGTTGACTCATATATTTTTTCTTTAGATTTAGATTTAACTAAAACTTTCTATTTGAAAAAGAAACAACATTTAATCAAAATGAATAACTTGTGGGGTGGGGAAAGGGGTGGGGCTGTTTTACCAGCCCATCAAGGTGGAACTGAAAGGCAGTGGAAAAGTACTGTTCCTTTGTGATTTATCCAAGATGGATAATGAAGTTTCACCCACTTTGCTTTGCATTTTTAAGTCTCACGTCTAATGAAGGTCTATGGATTTTTTAACAGTATTAATTTTTGTTAGTTCAAACAGCCACAAGAGATTTGCAAAGCAGCGACTGAAACAAACTGCATGCTTCAAACTCAGTATTGAATATTCAGATTTCTCTCAGTTTAAAAAATAAAAATCTACTTCTTACATCATTTCCAAATATATTCAAAGAGACACAAGAAAGGATATAAAAGAATATTTAAGGCCCAATTCTCTTGAGGAATTTCAGTATTCCTCTAATTTACAAAGGAGTGTTCCTCCAGGTTTTTTTTAATATATTGATCTTATCTCTTTTAAGAGTTAATGTCCCAAACACAATGGCCATTGACTGCATAAAAATCCTTAAGCAAGCAGTTGAAGGCTTAATATATGGACATGTCTATTTTCTGCAAACTAGTAGCACTCGTTCTTCTTGTGTGATTCTTTCTTTCCAGCCACCGAATTGATTTCTTCTCTCTGCCAGTCCTGAGCTAAGAACTGAACCAAGAGGATCATTTCAGAAAAACAGATACCTCTGAAATATTTAATTTTCTCTCAATCCATCTCCTAAATTTGTCCATGAGGATTGACAGAGTTTAATAAAAAGTAATAAGGTTCTCCCTTTTAGTGTGTTGACATAACAGTTATTGCTTTAGCACTGCACCTCACATAGTCATCTCCCAACCCATGATGCCACTTATCAAACTATATTATAAGGAAATAATCAATAACCCATTCACAGGAAGAACTTTTCCACCCTATTGCTTGAAAATTAGTCTTGTTTGCAAAGAATTTGCTGTTGTTTTAGGGGAAGACAGTCCTCATAAACATTAAATATAGTCAGACTCTGGTAATAGTTTTAACAAGACCTACTGCAAACACACTTGGTTTATCTTTCCTAGAAATAATGCTATTAGAAGCAGTTGCCAAACATTCAGCTCAAAATTGCCTGCCCAAATCCCATTTGTATAATGCTCTTAATAATATACAACCCAAATTGCACATACACCTTCACCAGAATTGTTTCCTTAACACACCTCAGGTCTGATTGTATAACCTGTGTGCCTTGAGTCCAGTAACCATGGTGATGGGGAGAACTGTGTTAGAAATTAGTTGATTTGATTGGTTGAGTCAGGTGAGGTGAGTTGAAGGGTCTGGCCCATTAATTCTGGAATCTCCTGAAAGGAGACACATATTTTGCTCTCTATACTGTTAAAGAATTTCTGGTACCTATCAGATCTAACAAGAGAAGTAGTGAAAAGGAAATAATATTTATTTTTGGGTGTTTGCTGTATTGTCTCCCTCCTGACCCTCCGATAACTGATAGCCCACACTATAATATTTATCTTCCATTTGTGAATCTTCTCCCTTTAAAAATAAAACTAGTTTTGCTGCAGGGATTATAGGGCACCTGGGCTTATTTAAAGAGAGCTAACAAGGATAGCACAGCCTTGGGGTTTAGCTGTGTTTAGCTTGTTCTAACTTGAGTCAGGATTTATACGATGCAACCTGCTGTGATAGTCTGTTGGGAAACTATTTGTATTAAGTGGATTTTTAAAAAAAAATCTGTAATGATTATATCATTTATCCCTCTTGCTGAGAATACAGATATTATTCAACTTTATTGCACTCTACTTTTCTGGCTGGAAAAGAAAATAAGAAGCCCTTGAGTAGGAACGGAAATACTGTATCTTAAAATAATTTTAGGCTGCTTTTCTAATTGTTTTATACCTTAGAGAATCACTCTATGAAAGTCATGAGAGCCAATTAGCAGGAGAAACAACAATGTTAAGGAAAATGACTAAAGGCAGACAGGCGTTAGACATTTTATGTGGATATATGACTGCTATTTTTAATATACTTGTATTTTTGGCTTAAAAAAAAACCTTTGCAAAAATGTTGTTCCAATCAGGCTTGATATTTCAGGGACTGTCATTATTAGTAAGAGGCGCATTCCTTTCCCTGCTATTAAAAATATGACCAATTGTGGATTTTGTAGGTGCCTGGACACAATTATAATATACCAGATGTCACAAAGGTTTGCAATGAAGCAATACCTAACATTATGTATACAAACACAATCTATAGTAGTTCACGTTTCTCTTCTGGTATTTTTTGTTGAGTCATATTCAATTCAATAAAAAATTATCAGCAGCTGATTGTTCTTAGAATCATCGTCATCATCCATTTCTATTTGAATGAAACAAAAACATTACATAAGTATATATTATTGTACTAGTTGAAGCAAAATTAATATTTATACACTACATGTATCAAGTCATCATATGTGTGATATAGGAAGATTGTTGTTCAAGATACTAGTTCTTTTCTAGATAGCTCTTCATGGCACAGAACTATTTTGCCCATAGCACAATTATCTCTCATGTTTTGTTTTTCTATTTTTGTTATAACTTTATATTTTCTTTTAATGCTGATAGTCCCCAGAGCCATGAACCTGAGATGCATGGCCCTATAAAAATTGCAAGGGTAAATAACAACATAATGTAACACCAAAACATCAAAAAACCTGAGGAATTGGGTTAGGCATGGGTTTAAGAGCTTATGGCAGATGTCAAAACAAGTAATCCTCAACTTATGACTACAAAACTGAGCCCAAAATTTATGTTGCTAAGTGAAACTTTGTTAAGTGAGTTTTGTCCCACTTTATAACCTTTTTTGGCATAGTTGTTAAGTGAATCATTGCAGCTGTTATGTTAGTAACATTGTTGTTAAGTGAATCTGGCTTTCCCATTGATTTTGCCTGTGAGAAGGTCACAAAAGCTGATCATATGGCCCCTGGGCACTGCAATGGTCATAAATATGAACCAGTTGCCAAGCATCCAAACTTTGATCATGTGACCAAAGGGATGCTGCCATGGTTGTAAGTGTGAAAAATGATTATAAGTCACTTCTTTCAGTGCGGTTGTAAGTTTGAATGGTGAATTAACAGAATGAACTGTTGTAAGTCAAGGATTAGCTGTATAGAATTATATAACAGTATAATTCTATATTGTAAAGAATTATAACAAGTATAACAAGACATTAGTCGTTCCTCTTATGCATGGGCATACACTAGATTTGAATCAATTACCTTTATTTGAATCCAATCCTCTCTAAATGCATTGAACTGTACTAAGGCTCTCTTCAGTTTGGGGACAATAATTTGATTTAAATATCTAGCAGATCTGGAAGTGGCATGAGAGCTAATTCAAAATACCTTTAGGACACCACATCAGATCTGACTGAATATCAATGTCTTTAAGGAATTGTTTGATTGCGTCTACCACACGGTTATGCACTTGAATTAAAGTAATTGCCAAAAGTTTCTGATTGTGTTGTCTTGGTCTAAATTGAAACATGATTATCAAAAAGAACCCAGGGAATTTGATCTACTGGGAAGGAAAGTGGTTTAATTCAGTAGGCAAAGAGGTATTAAGGTACAGAACTTTTACTGATGCCAGACTTGTGACCTAGAATCACACTGAAGAAGCAACGTGGGACTTGAAATATGATCCTGAAAGTTCTGTGAACCCTCTCCAATGAAGCAAAAGATGTATATGTATTTTATTATATAAGAATAATAACAACTACAACAACAATCAATGCTTCTTTATTGCAATATTCAGCCAGCACACAACATTCTTTTTTTTAGGCTGATAGAAATGCGGAAAGCATTTTCTGCATATAAGAGAATTATGATATCTTTCTATGTCAATTTTGGTGGCTGATGACAGAGATAGTTCATCGGGGGTGGGGCGGAGGAGCAATGATGTAATAGGTAAATAGAGATGGTGCTAAATTGCATCCCTGTCAGATTCTCTCTATTAACAGGAACCTCCTTGATATAATGAATATAGAGACTGCACATGACCTTTTGCAGCTGAATTATCAAATAAATTATAAGAAGGAAGAATATTTTTATCTATAAAGGAATTTTGTGAGTTACACCAAAGACGTGCCAAGCAATGCATTTTAGTGAACCAGTGAGCTACTTGTTGTCATCTTTTCATTTGTTCACAGCTGTCAAACTGCTAACAGATTACACATCATTCAATGCCTGTCAATGTCCTACTGACCTAAAATAGAGACCAAGGGCAAATTCTCATGGGTAAATTAATATGCATTTGTTTTGTCCTTGAGTTGGCAGAAAAGTCTGTCAACATAAATTGAATTGCCTCTAGAGTGGAACATTTAGTGCTGTGCTTACATTTTTAACATAGCCCAATTTCATGACAATAATCGGTAGATCTCCTGGTTTCATTTCTCCTCCCCTCCCATGTCACCCAATCATTGCCTGTAACATGCAAGGAGGCAGGGTTGGGTGACTCCAAGTATTTGGCTGAGACAGAAAATTGTTAAAGTGAATATAGGTTAGTAGTCTTCTAGAAAGTCATTATTCCACTAACAAAATAACAGAGTTGGGAGGGACCTTTTAGTCCAATCCCCTGCTCAAGCAGGAAACCCTATACCATTCCAGACAAATGGTTGTCTAATCTCTTCTTAAAAACCTCCAGTGTTGGGATAACTACAACTTCTGGAGGCAAGTTATTCTACTGGTTCATTTTTCTAACAGTTGGGAAATTTCTCCTTAATTCTAGGTTAATTCTAGGTCTTAATTAATTTCTGGCCATTAACAATAACAATTATCCCATCTGGCATGTCAATGGATGGAAAAGAAAAGAGAGTAGTAGAATGCAATATTGCAGACTAACTCTGCCCACAGACTGCATTTCAATCCTGACTGGCCCAAGGTTGACTCATCCTTCTAAGGCTGGTAAAATGATGACCCAGATTTTCAAGGGCATTATACTATTTTTGTAAATTGCTTAGAGAGCTATGAAGCAGCATATAACTAAGTGCTATTGCTGTTGCTATCCCATGCACAAAATAAAGCTCCCTTCTGCATCACACATCATCTTCCTACACCCTACTGATGACTCATGAGAAATTATATTTTTAAACATATGAATAATTTTTGGAAGTTACTAACTTCTGGGTGGTAATAATATATCAACACTGATATTTCCATTATTATTTTCAATAGTTTTATATACAGCAATCCTGAGTTCGGATGTCAGCATCTAGGTCATCAGTGAAGGTTTGTGCCCACCAGAAGTTGTCAAATGGGGGCATCCTTGACCAATAAACAATAAAGAAAGCAATTTATTGTTTAATATGAGTAACATTATTTAACATTATCAGGAAAGGTGAAATACTTGTCATGTTCCTCTTTGGACCAGCAGGTAGGCACCTTCCTTCCCCAGTTATTCCCCTTATTTTCAACAGGTTTGTCAGTTCTTTGAAAGAACTGTTGTACATATGTTTACAAACAGGTTTACTAATCTACCAGATAATGTAGATGATAATGACATGAATCGGAAACAAATACTGCAGGTATCCATCCATTCTTTGTATCAATTGGAGACTAAACAATCAAGAGCTTTCTGAGCTAACTTTAATATGTGTATTATATTGTGCATGGAAAGTGTCAATTGTGAATTCTGATATAGTTGTTTCTATGGAACATAAATGGGTTCCATTCTGTTACAGAGACTTTGGTCCAATATACACAAGTCACTGATACACTCTGTAGTTAACAGAGAACTACATTTTCATTCTTTTTTTTTTAACAACAATGCTGCCATTTGCAGGGAACAACTGTTTCCATGGACTGCTAAATAGTCTGTTTCATATTAGTAAAATGGATTCAACTGCAGATATTGAACAAATTCCTTTGGGCCATGTAGGGGAACAGGAAGAGCAGAAATATATAAATTAATTAAATAATGCCATGGCACATTTGTATTTTTCTAAATTAAGTTATGGAGTACACCAAATATTTCAAGTGAAAACTAGGAATGGAAAAAGATTCACAACTGGAGATAGATTAACATAGGGCACAGTGTCCTTTCCATTACCTAACAATGAATTATCTGATTATCTAACATAAATATCTGTCAGCCCTTCAAGGTAGACCAGGTCAAGAAATGGACACTGCAGGGATTCCAGTATAGCTATTGGTGTATGATGTTTGTCCATCATGTTCAAAGGGGACCTTGACATCTAACAGGTTGTAGGCTCTTCACAATATGTCTGCAGGTGGCTGGTAAGGCCTATACAGGCATGAAAGGTTCTGCCACTTGTCGGGCAGACATGTGTGGGTACCATTGTTGCAGTGTTTGCAGCTCTGGCTTTGTGGAGTACTTGCTTCTTTTGTGCTATGGTTGTTCTTCTGTCCTCAGATGTCTGGCAGCCTTGGTGGATCAGTGTGCACCATTTTGATCAGTCTTGTGTCAGGGTTTCCCAGGAGGTGGTGTCAATATCCAGAGACTTGAAGGAGGCTTTCAACATTGTATAATAATAATATCTTGACAGCAAGCTTCCTTTTGTCCTATGTTGTCATCTCTAAATTGCTTTATAATGTTAGCAAAAGGGAAAAAAACAAATGCTACACTTATGACTGAACATATTTGATGTATGTGCATTAAAAGGTTTTTCTATTTTAAGTAATTGTCTCAATTTTTTAATTGAATAAGCCCGCCTGCAAAGCAATTGTTAGGACAAACCACCATAGATTCTTTGCTAGTTTTTTTTGGTGGACAACACAAAATTAAATACAAAGTTGAAAATAAACTTTAAAAGTGACTGTTTGCCAGAATAAATAGTTTAGAATTAAGGACATGTGTTTTGTAAAGCACAAATTCCAGCAACCCTCATTTTCCGAGCTTGCAGAATAAGAAGAAGGAGCCAAAATATTTCCTGGAAGGTTTTACTTATCTGTGCATTGAGAGACAAAACATAAACAATGAAAGTTTAATATTCTGCCATTTTTGGCAAAGGACTCTTAGGATCACTTCAAGGCTACAAAATACAATACAATACAATACAATACAATAGCAGAGTTGGAAGGGACCTTATACCATATCAGACAAATGGCTATCTAACATCTTTTTAAAGACTTCCATGGTTGGGGCATTCACAACTTCTGGAAGCAAGCTGTTCCAGAGGTTAATTGTTCTGACTGTCAGGAAATTTCCTTAGTTCTAAGTTGCTTCTCTCCTTGATTAGTTTCCACCCATTGCTTCTTGTCCTGCCCCCAGGTGCCTTGGAGAATAGTTTGACTCCCTCTTCTTTGTGGCACCCTCTGAGATATCGGAACACTGCTATCATGTCTCCCCTGGTCCTTCTCTTCTTCAAACTAGACATACCCAGCTCCTGCAACCGTTCTTCATATGTTTTAGTCTCCAGTCCCCTAATCATCTTGGTTGCTCTTCTCTGCACTCTTTCCAGAGTCTCCACGTCTTTTCTACATCGTGGCGACCAAAACTGTATGCAGCATTCCAAGTGTGGCCTTACCAAGGCACTATGCAGTGGCATTAACACTTCATGTGATCTAGATTCTGTCCCTCTGTTTATGCAGCCTAGAACTGTGTTGGCTTTTTTGGCAGCTGCTGCACACTGCTGGCTCATATTGACTGCAATATCAATAGAAAAAAAATGATGGAAAATTGGTTTACATATGGCATAGAAAACTATGATGTAATTTTTCTACCATTGTACAAACAGAAACACAATTATTCTTCTATTTTCCATAAATAAACTCCCTGAAGGACAAACAGATCTGTTGAAATTTTTTCTTTGTCAATGATAAAATCGTCATTATTTCCATCCAGATTCTGGAAGTACCTTCCCACAATACAGAGATTTGTATACAATTTTGTTCAAAAGTGAACTAGTTTCCCTGATGTACGATTTTTATCTACTAATAATGGTGTATTTATATTCAGCCAAACTTAACATACTTTGTTGCATATTTCTCTTTCTAAACCATATGTTTTTTCATGCAGTATTCTTAAACTTAATGTACTTACTTTTCCACCTCAGAATGACAGAGACTAATAAAAAAATTTATTGATGCTGACTGCCACAATAGGTGAATTCTGCATTAGAATAGTTTCGTGAATTTATTTTAGACATTAGCAAGGAATTGTCTAAATTGGTAATTTTGAAAGTATTTTTATCCACATGCACAGAATACAGTCTAGGAATAGTTATGCACTTTTCTCCTCTTTATTGCTATAAAAAATGTAATACTTGGCTTAGCCAGCACTGTGCAAAATGATTTGTGAAAAACTATGCTAAAGCTGCAAGCATTACTAAAGAAATAAACACAAAATATCTGGCAAAGATGCTCCTTGTTTGTGTCTATTATTTTAGTTCAGTGTTATTTCTTTTTCTGAGCATTTCTTCTGCACATTGTCAGGTTATATTTATTTTTGAACTGTGCTCACCTAGTTCTTCTGGCAAAACTATCAATAAATAGTAAGGAAAGTGTTGTTGTCGTTGTTTTAATCAATCTGTTTGTCACAAATCTGACTGAAATCTGACCAGTTTAGCTTTAGCAAGTATGTGTGTATGTATATGTGCATGTGTGTACACACACGCCCATACACAAACACACACACTGTCCTGAGGAAAAGGGAAAGAATCAAATGATTTTAAATTATTGCTCCAATAATCAAGTCTTTAAAAGTTCTGGAATAATAAAAAAGGTAAACCAGGGATCAGAAATCAGTGTCAACACTGCTGAATATAGAGATTATATGAGAGTGGTATTCAACAGTTTCCGACCAGTTTTGGAGAACTGGTAGCGGAAATTTTGAGTAATTTGGAGAACTGGTACCACCTCTGACTGTCCCCACCTCCATCTATTTTCTGCCTCCTGAGTCCCAGCTGATCGGGAGGAAATAGGGATTTTGCAGTAACCTTCTCCTGGAGTGGTGTGGGAATGGAGAATTTAGAGTATGCTTCCCTTGGAGTGGGGAGAGAATGGAGATTTTACAGTATCCTTCCCCTGGAGTGAGGTGGGAATAGAGATTTTATACTATCCTTCCCAAGGAGTAGGGGGGAATTGAGATTTTACAGTATTCTTCCCTTGTCACACCCACCAAGCCATGCCCACCAAGCCATGCCACGGCCACCAAGCCACACCCACATAACTGGTAGTAAAAAAATTTGAATCCACCACTGGATTATACAGCCCTAACCTACTTTTATTAAGATAGGTTATGATATCAGAACCTGAGAAGTCTGACTATGCTTCTCCTGCCCTTCCTTTTATCATCATGTGAATTTATAGGGTGTCCCTTACAGACACTTTCATGCCTCTCCCCCACCCCTCTTGGCTTCTGTAAAGTTTGTCTGCTCATTGCTTTATTAATAGCTCTTTCCATCAAGGTCATTCTCTTCATTACGCACAACCAGTTGCTAAATTAAATTGCAGTCATCTCAGACATTAATAAGTGATATTTAGAATTGCATGGGCCCAGGATTCATGGCCCTAATATAAATTCACTTTCCTACTTGAGCATCATAATAGCACCTGTTTTTCTTAGTCAACCACAGGGAAATCCCCTTTCTAGAATATCCTGGGACTGAGATGGAGGGGCAAATGGTACCACCATTGCAATCATGTAATGTGTACTTTGATCTGATGTCCTGATATATAAAATATATAAACAAGTCATTGTGTTATGACTTCATCATGCACATATCATAATTGGGTGCCATTGTGGCTTGTCATACCTGCTATGTTGATTTTACTGATTAATTGGCCCAGAAACCAACCAATCAACCAACCAAGAAGTGGTTCATTACTTCACCATGGCTATCAACTATCCCATCTTCTGGTTTCACTTTTAATGATATATAAGAGACTGGTGTCTTCGATAGGCTACAATTCAAAATTACTATTGTTGAATCAATGAACAAGTCTGTCTCCAAGATAAATACATTTTGCTTTACTGTCAGTAGTTGGAAAGATTGTATATATTCTGCAAAGCCTAGTAGCAGTTGAAAGAGGAATTTCCAATAATCTTTTTTTCCTGTCCCAAGCATACTAAGATTTGAATAATGAAGGGAGAAGGAATTGATTGGTAGCCTTCCTTCCTATTGTGTACTTTTGTGTGATTCCACTAGTACAAGATAAATAGTATTATTACCAATTAAACAAGCACAATACTTGGGATGATGACATAACCCATCATATGTTAGATGATGAAATAACCCATCTTATAACATATGATGACATATGTTATATGTCACAGTTTTTCCTGAAAATATTGGAAGGGAAAAGTAATTTCTAGGTTCCTTTGAAATAAATTCCTGCAATTAAGAATATTTCCAATGAAGCAGGGACACTAATCAAGGATGTCCATTTCCCTCACAATTATTTATGTTATCTACAAAACCTTTAGTCCCTAAAGTAGATATAATCAGCATATGAAAAGCTTGAAGATAAAGGGAATGAACATGTAGTTGGTCTCTTTGCAGATGATGACCCTTAAGTACATTTTATTAGGTCCTAGCAATTAAATCAATTTAAAATAAAATCCACACCTGAGAAAAACTTGAGCTTTTGTAATTTGGAATATGTGCTGTCATCAAGAAATTTTATAAATTAAGTTGTTGCACCTGTTTCAAATTCTTTCAACTACTTTAGCTTCACCTATAGCCTTTATTTCACATAAATATCTCACCCTGGTAATCATTGAAATCTGTTGTCTTTGTTTAAGCTCTATTGGATGTCTAACAGCGCATGTACATTGTAGGTTATAAGAATGCTATAATAGGCTTCTTAGAAAAGATACAAGACAATTGTATGAAATGCCCTTCATCTGGGCTCTGTTATAGCTGTGTGTATATTGTGTATTGACTGATTATTGTAATTAGAATTACATGCTGTTGCTATGAATACTGTTCTAAGAAACAACTTGGGCTGATGCTAGAGCATACTCCATCTGAGTTCCAAGCTGAATATTTTAAAAGCATCCAAAGAGCAGAAGAAACTAGAGGACGGTGACTGGGGGAAGATTGTTACCCTGGTGCAGGGCTGTCAAACTCCCTGCCCACAGGCTGGATGCATCATGGCTGGCCAAACCCATGACTGATTTAGTAAAGAGTGGAAAGGTCCTGATAGATCATGTGATGCCACTGTGATGCTGTGAGTTTGACACTCTGCCCTGGTGTGAGAGCCAGAAAATGGGAGTATCATTCCAAAGCATAGAAGAAACCAGAAAGAGCACAGTGGTGGTCTTGCCATACCCATGAAAACCATTTGGGTGATCTTGGGCCAATCACTCACTCTCAGCCCAACTCATCTCAGAGGGATGAAATTGGAGGAGGAGGATTTGTTGGATATCTTTGTCACCTTGAGTTATTTGTGAGATAAAGGTAGATATAAATACAATAAAATAAAATAAATTAAATACAAGGAATAAAGATCCAGTTCAACAAATGAGGAGAGAGTCAACCAAATTCAAGACATAGAGCAAAATGCAAGACTATTTTACCATTTTTATCTTTTTCTGTGCTAACAAAAATGCTTTGCCAGATGTTTCTTTTAAAGTAGTCATATGGTGCCCAGTAACTTTAATCTTCAAAGGCTTTTTATCAGTACAGAACATAAACAGATTTTTTTTCTCAAGGAAAAGAATCCTTTCAATCAACATCCAAATCTTAAATCAAGTCCATCTGAGTCCCCAATCTGTCTGAAACTTTCCAAAGCCAACAATAATCACCCATTTTATTGTATATTAAAAATATAGAAATGTTTACATTTCTACTTAACCTGTTTTTTAAGAACTGAAATCATCCAGTGATTTCAATAAAGCTTTTCTTCTTAATATTTAAAGAAAGTCAAAGAATAAAAATATAAAGTTCAAATGATTACGGTAAGACATGAACTAGTGACATTAGTGGCTACAAGCATGACAAAATCTGATACTATTAGCCAATTGCAAGCTAACCACAAAAGCATCTCTTTTGTCATCTGCTTGCAGAAATGCAGCTGAACTGAGCATATAGTTAATCTGAAGATCTCTCTTTAATTCCAGAAAGATTCCAGCTGTCCAATTCCTGTAATATGGTACTTTTCAGCCACAATGTTCTGTTTTACAGGAATTTGGTTGGTCATTAGGCAGCCCCACTGGAAGTAGACTCAAATGTTTGACTCATAGTGACAGGAGTTTTTTTTTTTAACCATTTAACATTTCATTAACATTGCTTGTATGATTGCAGAGGATTAAGCCCCATTTAATAAAACTAAAACTGATTTACAGTTGGAATTAAAAATCACAGTTTACAAGAAAGAGATGAAAACAATGAATTTACAAATGAAAGATATTGATTCAAAACTGACAAAGAAATAAAAATAATAAAGCAGATGACTTCTTTGGATTATTTCTTTAAACTGAATCTACCAGAGGAGTTTGCTAGAGTTGCTAGATTAGAAGTATAAAGGAGTTTTGATAAAGCTGAAGAACTCTTGAGAGAAGGAGATTATGAGAAGACAGATGCTAAAATATTCATTGAAGATTTTAAAGATTGCCTGCAGAAAGAAGAAAGAATGCAAAATTAATGTATCTGATTAAGCTTAAATTAATGGATTGTTATTTGAGGAGATTTTAATGCCTTTTTATTAGGGCTGGATGACAAAGGATATTTCTGGTAATATTTACTTGGTTTTTGACTGGGTCTGAACCTTGATTATTTGAAGAGAGGAAATGGGAATGGAATTTATTTAAAGGGAAAGTATGCAGCAATAGCACTTAGGCTTATATACCACTTCACAGTGTTTTACAGCACTCTCTAAGTGGTTTACAGAGTTAGCATATTCCCCCCTCAAAATCTGGATCCTCATTTTATTGACCTGAGAAGGATGGAAGGCTGAGCCAACCTTGAGCCAGTAAGAATGGAAATGCTAGCAGTGAGCTGAATTAGTCTTCAATGCTGCATTCTAAGCACTGCACAACTTTTATCTTAAAATTTATATTATAATTTCTGATAACCCCTACTATGAGGTTTTAGAGATGAATTGATAGAAACTGCAGTATGATATGGAATGAAAAGATGTTTAGTTTAACATTAAGAGGTGATGATAATTCTTGCTGGGGAAGAAGGGGGTGGTTTCCATCCCCCCATTTTTTCCTTGTTTTTCTCCTTTCATTTAATTTTTTTAAAAAAAATATCTTTAATTTGTTGTATAAGTTTTACTTGCATAATATAAACCTTAATAAAATATTTTTTTTAAAAGAAACCATAATAGATTTGCTAGAACAAAGGACAGGAGAGGGGAAACGCAGGGGACGAAGACGTTAGGAAAGGCCTAAAAGAAATCTACTGTGAAAGAAAAAGAGGGAAGTAAAATGAACATCCTATTATTCTGTTAATATTCAACATTACAAGACCAAAAGGTAGAGAGAAACTATGAGCCACAATCAACTTGAAGCCTTTATTTTTATTTTTAGAAAAATATTACATGGCTGTCCATCTTACATACATGACTATAATGGAACTGAAATATTTAGAAATCATGTTAAAAGCTTGTAGGCATCGATATGTTTTAGGAGCATGTTTTATAGAGCAGGGATCCCCAACCTTTTTGGCACCAGGGACCGGTTTCATTTTAAAGAAAATTCTGCGGACCGGCTGGCGTAGAGGAGGAGCGGGGGGGAGGGGGAACAGGTGGTGCATGCGCACGCGGGGGTGTAGTTGGCTCACTCGGCTCTCTAGGGCCTCCAATGGTGCGAACGGCCACGCCTGCGCTCTCCCACATCAGTGCGCGTTCTGCCCAGGGGGCTGCACCCTCCTCCTCCTCTCCGGCCCTGCGGACTGGTTCCTATCAAGCCACGGACCGGCACCGGTCCACGGACCGGGGTTTGGGGACCCTTTTATAGAGCATTCCACAAAATAATTCCCAAGTTAAGTTCAGTAACAAATAAGTAGTTTTGGAACAGATGCTGTTTCTTTTCCAAATTCCAAGCTATTTGTATCTACTGCTTTGGGGATGCATCAACTCCCATGGAGCCTGCCTTCTCCTCCTGACAGAATCAAACCTTCATTCAAATTGAAGAAAAAAAGATATAAACATATTTTTAGATGGTATGTGACTACAAAGAAATTGTCATGTATTACTAAAATAAATCAGCTGGAATAACTTCAACAAGGACAGGATATATTTTACAGATGTGCCTGCTGGAGATTACTGTTTAATTTAACTGTGAAATGCTTGCTTTATTTGAAATGGAACTGATAGTAAGTTTATAATAGTTGAGTCTACGGTTTATACTTAACAGTGGTCTTTATTAAACAGAGTAATGTTTATCATAGGTTTTCATTAGTACATGTAGTAGCTTGGAAAAAGATTGGCCCAAAGGTCAATCCAAAAATATCCTGTCAGCATTATTCATTATTTTGAAGAAAAAAACACCCTATATTATTGTTCATAATTTTAGATCAAAGAAATAAAGTCAGCAGTACATAATCATCTTCACTTTAACCCCAGTTAATTGCTCTGACTCATATTCAAATACACTTTTATTCTAATTAATTTTGCACTTGGTGTAACTTTTAAAAAGAAACTCATGACAGTTTCAGAATGACAGCTGTTATTTCTCTCCTATGGAATCTCTGAAAAATTACGCAAAAATTATGATGGTGGAAGAACACCATGTTCTTCAATTCCTCCTTATCAAGAGCGCTTCAAGAATGTCAAACCAACTCTTCTCTTAGGAAAATTGAACAGGAAGACATATTTCTCTGTACTGTAACCATAAAGGGGACATTGATGGTGTCAGATTATTGTATGTCAGTGCAGCTTCCTATTCAAATATTTCCTTATCATTCACATTTTTAAATCACCCAAAACCATACTCACATCTACAATGACTCAGAATAGCTAGTTCTTTCTTTATTTACAGGATCTACTGCTGTATAAGGACCTGCCTTAGCTACCTTCTCAAGAAAATGAAACTCTTGAAGTTTGCATTTCAAAAGGAGCTTTTACTGAGAGATACCAATTGCTATAGAGAACTCAAGCAGAGTCTGAAATTCATGCACAGTGTTAAGCTAACTTTCCCCTTCAACCCAACCCCAACACTCCATGTCCAATAGTAGCCAATAAAATGCTGCAAATGTGTTTTGAAAATTCTGAAGCAGGATGGGAAGAAGACATTGTTCTCAGGACACCACAACCTTGTCGTCTTCCGGGTGCGCTTCAAGGTGCTAATTATCATCTTCAAAGCGCTCCATGGCTCGGGACCTAGCTATCTGCGAGATCGGATCCTGCCCCATACATCCTCACGACCGATTCGCTCCCACAGAGAGGGACTTCTCCGGGTGCCGTCCACTAGACTTTGTCAGCGGGCGATGCCCAGGGGAAGGGCTCTCTCTGTGGCGGGCCCGGCCCTCTGGAACGACCTTCCCCCTGACATCAGAACGACCACTGACCTCCGCTCCTTCCGTACGAAATTGAAGACCTATTTCTTTCGACTGGCCGGCCTTGAATAATTCTCTCTGTCTATTGATTCCAAATGCATTTTAATGGGTTCTTAATCATTTTTAGCACGGGTAACATTGTTTAATTATGTTTTAAAGTATGTATTTTGTATTTATTGTATATTGTTTTTAGTTTCTCCTGTGCACCGCCCCGGGTCCCTGTGGGGAGAGGGTGCGGTCAATAAATCCGAATTTGATTTGATTTGATTTTTGATTGAATACCACGCTGAAACTGGCTGAATGGGAGTCTGTGCAGATGGTTGATCCCTCCCCCTCAAACTCCCAAGCAGTTACAGCAAAAGTAAACTCATGCAAAATGCTGAACCCAGGAAGCCTCCTCTTTACCATCAGAATGGCAACGTTCTGATGGGAACTGATATGCTGATATTAATGCTGCTTTTTATGGGGAGGAAATTCTTAATCAAAATCATTGCAGTCAGTGCTAACCAAATGAATTTCTCCTTTTGGGATTAGAATTGCTCTCCCTTCTTACTGCGGATTTGTATGGATTCGCTTCATTTCGCTCTTCCCTCTGTCAACAACACTACATCTAATTGTATAAACTTCATAACTTGGTTAGAAAAAAAGTAGACTTAGCACATTGCAGTTGGTCATGACAATGGAATGGCAAGGCAAAGCAATGTCAAGATGTACTTAGAAAATGAATAAACACAAATAATTTCAGACTGATTAATGACTGTTTCCTGTGTATTCAATTCCACAGTTATTGCCCAACATCTGCATCAGTCTGAATTTTGAACATGGACAAAAAATTGCATTTATTCTGATATTTATTTCCCTTATATATGTACTTTTCACTGTTACTTTCTCTAGCATATATCCTTTGATGGATTTTTTCTTAATATATACATTTTTGTGTGCATTTTTTTTTCAACTGAGAACATTACTGAAAAATTCAGAAATGTTTACCTTTTAATTCGGGAAGTTTACATATTAAAGGTTCACCTATTTATCCAGATGAAGTAAAAATGCAATCCAAAGTACAATTTCCTCTTCATTTAAATAAAAGTTGTAAGAAAGTCCCCCAAATCATTAGAAACTGATATAAAAATTGGAATGCACTATTGGTAAAGGGAATAAGAAGACAACAATTAGGGTCAAATCTAAATGGATTTTCAAGACTAATTTAACTCATTTACATTAAAGGAAAATTACAGTTTGGAAACAACTAAGATAAATACCAGGAATGAAAAATAAAGTTTTCTAAATCTGCAACATTGAATTCCATATGGATCTCCCTCAGACATACTTGTATTGAAAAATTTCTGCTTTCAAAAAGCTGTCCCATTTAACCAGAATATCAAGGTGGGATATATTAGTTGTGCTTTATAAACCTTGAATTTCAGACTTTGTATATCTTTTTCTCATTAGAAACGCCATTAAAAATCTCATATATATAGTATCATATGATGCAGAAGTGCAGCTGAATCTATTTAGCACCATGATATTAAATATTCCTCAAGTTAATTTTAAGCAACTGCAAGCTAGAAATAATTTTCTTTAAAATGTAACCTGAAAAAAAAAAGCAGAGCTTACTTAATACTTTCACAATTTATCCATGGAATTCCTGGGCAATTATCTTCTGTACCAAAACTGTTTATCTAATAGAGCAGAATACAGAAGTATCAAAAAGGTTATCTGGGAGAAAGCCTTAATATTAAAAGTAATATTTTCACCTTACCTCAGTTTGTTGACTATGTTTAAGAGTACATTGAACTGGATCATTAATGCTTGTACATTTAACAAGAAAAATCTATAATAACCTGATGCATCAATGGGAAAGGCTAACTATAAATGATAAGCTGGGAGAAGCTTAAACCATTTTTAAGAGAATAAATATAATATTCCATTGGAAATTTAGAATATCCATTGAAACAATAAGAAAAGAAAAAAAGGTAGAGGATACCTCTTTCTCTTCTTCCTCCTCCTCTTCCATTATCAATTCCTGCATCCCCATTACCACCAACACTATCATCATCATCATCATCATCATCATCATCATCATCATCATCATCATCATCATCATCATCATCTCTATTTATTTGTGCAGTATATTTGAAAATTAACCTTTTTTATGGGCAGAAGATGGTGATTGTGTGTAACTTATGGATAGCTGATTTCCCCATTGACAGGAATTCCTGCCTCAATACTTTTGTGATTTCTAAGCTTTAGGGAGTTCAAGCCAAATTGTTAGACAGCATTTCAATTCTTCTTCATAGGAACTGCTGGGATATTTTTTGCAAATACCAAATTAAATTTTTCTCCATAATTATTTTGCAGGAAGCTTATGATACACAAGTGGCTGTTAAAATGATTGATTGATTGATTGATTATAAGCCATTACATCTTAGCTAACCTTCAGCTATTCCTAGGTGCAGCCTATAATTAACTCCATCCACTTTGCTGTTCTTCTCTTTTCCCTCCATCTTTATAGACTTTTCAAGAGAGCTGAGTCTTTCCGCAACGTGTATAGAATTTGGTAATGTAAGCTTAGTCATTTGTGCCTTGAGTGAGAACCCTGAATTTATGTGTTCCATCATCCATTTGTCTATTTTCTCGAATGTCTACGATATTCTCAGAAATCCCCTCCAACACCATTTAAAAGTGTCAATACTTTTCATTGCTCTTTTGCTTCCAGAAAGTCATTGCCTGAACAAAACTAATTTTTGGTAGGTATAGACATGCATCTGAATCAGAGGTGGTATTCAACAGGTTCTGATCAGTTCTGGAGAACCGGTAGCAGAAATTTTGAGCAGTTCAGAGAACAGTAACCAGTAACAATTCAGAGATACCATCTCTGACTGGCCCTGCCTCCTTCTATTCTCTGCCTCCCGAGTCTCAGCTGATGAGGAGGAAATGGGGATTTTGCAGTAACCTTCCTCTGGAGTGGAGAAGGAATGGAGATTTTACAGTATTCTTCCTCTGCCACACCCACCAAGCCACTCCCACAAAGCTATGCCACATCCACCAAGCCATGCCTACAGTAGTAAAAAATGTTGAATCCCACTTCTGACCTGAATATTTTTTTCATGTCCTCCAAGTGCTATTCTAGGACATATTTCATGAATATCTGGGTCCTTTATTATTTAGTTGACTCTAAGGGTCAAAAGCTCACCACTTCAATAACTTCACTGTTAGTTCTAATATGGGTTGTCACACCTTTTGGATTAGCTTGGTCTTCATTTTACTTTATATGAATTCCACTCATATTCACTGCTTCTTGATTTTTATTACTAGACCTTGCAAACCATTTGCATGTTCAACTATCCGAGTAGTGACATCAGCATTGATGTATTAATGCCACATTTTTCTTCCTCCAATCTAGCCACCCTCGATTTGTATTTCAGTATATAAAGTAAATAAATATGGATAGAATACACAGCCTAGTCCAGTGATGGTGAACCTTTTGTGGCTCATGTGCCAAAAGTGGGGAGGGGTGTGCAGGGGGGTTGTGCATGGGCGTGCCACACCCATAATACTATGCACCCCCCCCCGTGTGCATGTGCATGCAATCAGCACCCCCCACATGTTTTTGGCACTGTTTTTTTGCCTTCCCCAGGTTTCAGGAGGTTCCCTGAAGCATCTGAAGCACAAAAAACCGGCCTTATGGACAAACCGGAAATTAGGGAACAGTTTACCCTCTGGAGCATTCAGGTGTCCCCAGGAGGCTTCCCTGATGACTCCAGAGGGCAAAAAATGACACTCTGAGCAAATTGGAATTCTCCTGAGGGCTTCTGAATGCTCTGGAGAGCTAAAAGCAGCCCTATGAGCAACCCAGAAGTCACTTCCGGTTTGCTCAGTGGGTCATTTTTTTGCCCTTTTTTGCCTTCAGGGAGGCCTCCTGAGGGCTCCTGAACAATTCCTATGAGCAAACCGGAAGTCCATTCTTGAATTCCGGTTTGCCCATAGGGCCAGTTTTTCACACTCCGGAGGCTTCAGGGAAGCTCCTGAAGCCTCCGGAAGGTGAAAAATGGCCTCAAAAGAAGGCTGAAGTCAGCTGACAGGGCAAGCCTCACATATCCTGATAAATGGTTCCACGTACCACCTGTGGCATACATGCCATAGGTTCACCATCACAGGCCTAGTCATACTCCCTTGTCAACATGGAGCTAGTCTGTTTTACCATGTTCCATGTGAACTGTGGCTTTCTATCTTTTGTATAGACTTCACATGGAGATAATGAAAAGTTATGGCCTTCCCATTTTCCTAAATATATGACACAGCTGATACTCTTGAAATCCTTCCTATTTTCAATGAAGCACATATTAACTTGTCTTTGGGTTTTTGTTTGTTTGTTTGTTTTGCAAATTATCCAGTGTGCAAGAGCAATAATGTCTCTTGTTCCTTGGTCTTTTCTAAAACCAGCATGAACATCTGGCATCCCTCCTTTCCATGTAGGCTCTAATCTGCATTAGATTATACTAAATGTTATTTTATAGCATGTGAAATTAAGCATATTATGCAATAATAGAGCCAGTCTGGTCCAATGGTTAAAGCACTAGGCTAGAAAACAGAATACTATAAGTTCTAATACAGCCTTAGTCCTGAAATCCAGCAGGGTGACCTTCGGCCAGTCACTCTCTCATCCCTATGGAGGATGCAATGGCAAAGCCATCTCTAAAAGAACCTTGTCAAAGAAACTTGTAGGCACCCATCAGGAACCAACTGTGATTCAAAGGCACCTCATCCATGCCAAACCTTTGGTGTTACTGTACTGGGAACATTATTTTTGTCACTCACACAGATCTTTCAGACTCATCCTATTCAAGGAGAAATATACAATATTAATCTAGCACAAATTACCACTGTTATGATTTTTAATAAAAAGTAAATCATGCACATTGGATAAATGAGTAAGACTCAAAGCCACCGAGGGTTGGAAAAAAGTCATTATTTCTGGAACCAAGGTACCCCAGTTGTTTCAAATTCACACTTTTGGTTCCTTTTTTAATTAATGATTTCATTGGATAGGTGTAGGTTTGCTAAAATATGCATATGATTAAAGGTGGGAAATGTGTACTTCTTGATATGAAATAGCTAATTAATTTCATATGAGAAACACACACACCTACATACATCTACCAGATAAGATTAATCTTCTTCACTAAGATGGTTATGCAACTTGACATTTATCCTCAAAGCACCATAGGTGCTTAATGAGAATATTCACCTCATGCCAGGCTATTATGACATCTCTTTACTAACGAAGAATGTACCTTTAATAATTGATCACCCACAGGCATTTCATATATAACAAGCACCTTGCCCTTGAGTGCTTCAAAGCCATCTTTGTGCATGCTAAACAAGGCATCTTTGTCAGGCACTCAGACTCTGAAGTGTGCACAGAGTAGGCATGCACACTGAGCATTTCCTTCCTTGGAAGAAGAACTTCTGTTTATAATAAGATGTCAGCTCTCTGCATTGACAGCAGCATGCTTCTATATGAATATTAACGTCTGTCATCTGTTATAATTACTTGAACCTTATGGCCCTTTTCTCCCTGTGTATTTAAAATAGAAGAATATTAATTCCCTATGCATTGATCATTTATAATTAATAGGCAATATATTTTTTAACTCCATTACGTATTTGTAAAAAAAAAAACACCACTTGTTTTAACTATAACATAACTCTCTATCTTGCTAGGTAGTTTTAATATCTGAAGCTAATCATTTAAATAAGATATTGTATTTGTTTATTTATTTAAATGTATATTCAACTTCGAGCGCAAAAAAATCTATTGGAAAGTACTGATGGCCTTGAGTTAATAAGCAGTATTTGTGTGTGTGTGTGTGTGTGTGTGTGTGTGTGTTTGCTAAGTTGAAGATGTCGATGGTTAAAATAGTTCTCATACTTCAGTTCTTCTATATCTGCTATCTTTTGTCATATTTAAGACTAAGCTGTAGTTTGATGAACATATTAACAGAGTTGGAAGGGACCTCATGGGTCATCTAGTCCAACCCCTGCTCAAGCACCATTTCTACACCATTCTACACCTACACCATTTCTAACAAATGACAGTTCAATCTCTTCTTGAAAGTCTCAAATGGTGAAGCCCCCGCAACTTTCAAACTGTTCCACTGGTTGACTGTTCTCACTGTCAAATACTTCCTCCTTACTTCTAGGTTGAATCCTTGGTCAGTTTCCATCCATTATTCCTTTTCTGGTCTTCAAGTGCTTTGGAAAATAGGTTGACCCCCCTCCTCTCTGTGGCAGCCCCTCAAATATTGGAACACTGCTATCGTGTCTCCCCTGGTCCTTCTCTTCACTAGACTAGTCATGCCCAGTTCCTGTAACCAATCTTCATATGTTTTAGTCTCCAGTCCCCTAATCATCCTGGTTGAAATTTCAGCAATTGCACAAATGTAGGTATGATACTGAGCAAAATGTATCTGTGAGCATTAAATAGGAATGTATAGTGACAAATCTTAAAATGTAATATCTTGAAGAGACCAATATCTGCAGAGAAACATTTGGGGCCTCACTAAAACTAATAAAAAGTAGCACTAGTGCTCATATAATCTATGTTCAACATTTACATAGATGTGGATCTGTTTTAGGGTTTTTTGGAAGATTTTTTTTTGTAGTTTTGCAAGAAAAATACATATATAAATCAAGAAAAAGGAAGAAGAATGTTTTCCTCTTAATCCATAGCTTGGTTTACGACATGCAGAATAGCAGACACTTATGCAAATATTTAAAATAATGTTTTTTTAACCATTAGGTTGCCTGATCACCAGGTTTCCTCTAAAGCCCACAAAATTGCTGAGCCAACTATGACACCATAATTGTGAAATATTAATATTACACTACATCTGATAATATTGCACTAGATCTGACTTGTCTGGTTTTAATTTTCTTGTGATGTTTTCTTTTCAATCCAATGGACAAAATTACTTTGCAGATTTGTCTGAATCTGATTGTTTAAACAAATTATCTAGCCATTCATCTCACTACGAGTATTCTCCTAACAACATTTCCTTTTGACTAAAAACTTTTTCTTCTGGAAAAGGTGTTGCCACACTTTTTCTTGCTAACACAGATTATTACAGCTTTACTCCTACAATGCTACATAACCATAGGGATTCAAGACAGCTTGCAAAAAGAGGCTGTGCATAAGTGCACCAGCATGCCCACCATCCCTCTCCTACTGTCCCCATTGATATGAACTCATTTTATGTGTTCATGGCCGTGTTATACTTATTTATATCCATATATATGTATCAATCTCATGCAAAAATGTCCATGTCTATATTAATACCTGTTATCTTGTACATGTCGACATAAATCTATATAAATAAAAATGTAAAATAGTTTGTACAAATCCACTAATCTCAAAAACTACTGCACCGATTTACACCAAACTTTCACACAATGTTCACAAGGACTTCCGATAATAGAATACATACTCATTTTGTGCCTAGCACACATGTGTCATGTGCAAGGTACACAAATGTAAAATGTACCCACTGATCAGGTTTTCACCTCCCTGTAACTCCTCCCACCAACAGTCATTTCCTCAGCCCGTATGGAGGCCTCTTAGGGCCAAAAAGGCACTGGGGTAGCAAACTCCCAGGTGGCCCATAGAGAGAGAGAGAGGAAGAAATACAGTTTAATAAAAGAGGGACTAGGGGAGACATGATAGCAGTCTTCCAATATCTCAGGGGTTGCCACAAAGAAGAGGCAGTCAAGCTATTCTCCAAAGCACTTGAGGGCAGAACAAGAAGCAATGGGTGGAAACTAATCAAGGAGAGAAGCAACTTAGAAGTGAGGAGAAATTTCCTGATAGTTAGAACAATTAACCAGTGGAACAGAAGTTGCCTCCAGAAGTTGTGAATGCCCCAACACTGCAAGTCTTCAAGAAGATGTTGGATAGCCATTTGTCTGAAATGTTATAGGGCAGTGATGGCTAACCTTTTTTGGCTCGCGTGCCAAAAACAGGGGCAATGTGCACAGGTGTGCCACATCCATAATGCTATGTGCATGACCCCCTGCATTTGGCATGCTTTTTACGTCCTCCCCAGGCTCCAGAGGCTTTATAGGAGCCTGGGGAGGGTGAAAACAGCCTTCCCCCTCCTCCAGAGGGCAAAAAACGGCCTCAAAGGAAGGCCTAAATCAGCTGGCCAGGGCACACATACACACTGAAGCTGACAGGGCAATGCCTCGCGTGGCCTAAGAAATGGTTCTGTGTGCCACCTGTGGCACCCGTGCCATAGGTTCACCATCATGGGTATAGGGCTTCCTGCCTAGGCAGGGAGTTGGACTAGATGACCTCCAAGGTCCCTTCCAACTCTGCTATTGTATTATTGTATTACAGTAGGTAGGTAGGTAGAGGGATAGATAGAGGAGAAATAAGGTAGGTAGGTAGGTAGGTAGGTAGGTAGGTAGGTAGGTAGGTAGGTAGATAGATAGATAGATAGATAGATAGATAGATAGATAGATAGATAGATAGATAGATAGATAGATAGATAGATAGATAGATAGATACAAACACAGTAGGTAGGTAGGTAGGTAGGTAGGTAGGTAGGTAGGTAGATAGGGTGATAGATAGAAAGGGAGAAATACAGTAGGTAGGTAGGTAGAGGGAGAAAGGAAGAAATATAGTAGGTAGGTAGGTAGGGGGATAGATAGATAGGGAGAAATACAGTAGGTAGGTAGGTAGGTGGATAGATAGGGAGAAATACAGTAGGTAGATAGGTAGAGGGATAGATAGAGAGGGAGAAATACAGTAGGTAAGCAGGTAGGTAGATAGGGCGATAGATAGAGAGGGAGAAATACAGTAGGTAGGTAGGTTGGGGGTTATATGGTGGTTGTGTGTATGTGTGCAGGTGTAGATCTACACACAGATTGGTTGGCCATTTAACCAGACTGGGCCACAGCAATGCGTGGCCGGGTATAGCTAGTAAATAAATAAAAATATAAAAAAATTAAAGCAAAAACATTTATATATTATACATTCAAGTTATTGTTTTGTAAAGTGGCTATTTGGAAACAGATTTATTCTTTAAAAAACAGTACTTTTATGGATAGTACCAGCTTCAAACAGCTTCATTGCTTCTGGTTCAAACAGTTTAGTATCCATGTTATTTTAACTTTTCATACAAGCTGTTGTTATATAGCATCTTAATTTATTCCACTCCTTTGTGGATATTTTTTTCCTGATTATTTAAATTAGCGGAAATATTCATTTAGTGCTGCAATATTTGTCTGGTATTACTCAATCCTTCCATTAAGCCTGGAAATAAAAGTCTTTATTTAATCATGTTTTGCTTCTTTTTGCAATGAAATAGGATCTCTTATTGCTCAAGATTTTTTTTAAATGTCACCACAGCATTAGATTGGGAAAATAAAAAGAGAAAAACACAATGGAAAGCCTTCTTTTCATCAGAATAAATTATTCTTTTGGCACTGGAGTCAGACATTTAACATTTGGCTATTTCTTTTCTTTAAAAAATTACTGAGGAAGGAGTTTCTCAAAAAATAAGTTCCTCAAAAACTCTGGAGTAGACATAGGTATGCATTAAATAAAAGGCAATGCACTGAAAGCCAAATTAATTATATTAAAATGCAGTGGTAATTAGACAAGTAATATTGTAATTTAAAAAAAAAATTAAGTCACCAGACCGGAAATATTAATTTAAAAAAACAATGCTACTGTTAAAAAACACTATTACAGAGATAGTTAATAATGTGGGTGTGGATGCCTAGCACTGTTTTGTATTAAACTTTCTTGTTGAAGATTTGAAAAAACCATGAATCATATAAAATGTTAACATCAAGCAATTTTAGACTGGTGGAAAAAGAGGGATTATTCCTTCCTTTGACATTTTTTTGTTCAAACACCTCCTCTGTGAAGTTTCCACAGCGCAGAGTAAAACACACTGAATATAACTAATAATCTTTAGAAGAGAATATAATTATTTACTGGCCACATGCGATTGGACGCCCAAGGAATTTGTCTCTGGTGCATAACTCTCAGTGTACATACAAGCAACAAATGATAAATTGTGATCATAAACATCATAAATCATAAGATACAGCACTCCGTGATAGTCATGAGATACTCAATAAAATAATCAACATAAATCATAAGATACAAACAACAAAGTGATAGTCATAAAATGCTAAAGGAATAGGTAAAAGGAATGTTGAGAAGGATATAGGGACTTCAGTTTAAATATTCAAATTCAGTTTCCTATTCATAATGCTATCTTTATTGTTACATCTAAAGTACCATGGGTAAATTGTTCAGGCAATGTATCCCCCCATGTAGCCTGACCTAAACCTATGGCTAAAATAAGAATTCTATAGACATGTCTGAAAAAGGAAATGACACAGAGGTGGGTTCCTACCAGTTCCTACAAGTTCAGACCAGTTCAGCCGAAACCATAGTGGTTTCCCGGTCTGGGTTGCTGGAACTGGCAGCAACCCAGGCCTGCCACAACTCCGAACCAGTGCCCCAGTTGGCGCAGCATGTTTTTTTAATTTTGCAATGTTCTGCGCATGCACAGACCTATTTATGGGTAACTGCGTACATACGCGCACACCAAACTGGCAGTAATGCCAGCAGCAACCCACCCCTGAAATGACAGCACTGGAAAACAGTCATTTTGATACAAAACTGCTTTGAGTGATACCATTTGGTAGTAGTTATGATTTAGTGATTAAATGGACTCTACTGAACTCAGCAAAGTACACTGCCGTTCTGAAAAGATGTGGGATGGTTTCATTATTTTAGTGTGTTGTAAGTCTCCTTGAAAATCATTTCACCGAAGAGCAGATCTGGGGGACATAAGTCAAAAGAGATGATTTTAAAGCATTAAATAGCCCTTTAGACATAGCTGTACTGAGTTATAGAAGCATGCATCCAGTTAATCATTCATACCAGGGATTCTTGTACTTTTTGCCATCACACCTCCCTTTAATGTGATATTACTGTACACACCTCTTCTAAATTGAATAAAACTTTGGGAATGGTTGATTTATTGCAACAATACAACTAGAAGGTCTTTCACATCTTCCCTGTACTCTGTCTCACCTTCCCAAGAGAGTTTACAGCTTACAATTTGGGAAACTATGGCTTATACCAGGGGTCTGCAAAGTTGGCTCTTTTAAGACTGGTGGACTTCAACTCCCAGAATTCCCCAGCCAGATGGCTGGGGAATTCTGGGAGTTGAAGCCCACCAGTCTTAAAAGAGCCAACTTTGCAGACCCTTGGCTTATACCATTTTTGATGGTAACTAATGAAACGGAAATATTTTAAAAAGTCAAAGCAACGTGCTTTTCTTTCTGGCTTTTTCAGCTGTTGCAATGTGAATGAAATCCTACTACAATCATGTAAAATTTATGAGTTAAGTAGGAATGAAAATGTCAAAGAATGATATTTCTTGTAGACAACTTTGTCAGATACTAATCTCTAGCATGAAGGCATGTACTATTGTGTCAACCCTAAAAATCCATAAGTCTTGTTTCTTAGCGTTCTCAAAATAGATGAATATAAGATAAATGTTTCCTGTATTTGTGGTGTTGCTTTAATCTTATGGGAATTGGTTATAATTTTGGAAGGAGTGTTTGTAGAAGAGAAAAAAAAAACTGGCAAGCCTGATGGCATTCCCCCTCCCCACTTTTCCAGTAAACTATTATTTAAATGCAAAAGACCTGTCTATCATACTTGTCATTGAACTACAGTTAGTGACTTTATTTAGTGAATACTATTGAGCGAGGCAGTAAAATATTGACAGGATAAATCTGCAATTTGAAACTAGAAATTGCATACATATATCATTGTTCCAATGTCATATTTGTCACATTTTTCACTTTTTTTCCTATGGAATTGTATGTTGAAATGTTCCCACTGTACTATCAATTGGTGGTCCCACTGGAAAAAGGAGGATTCTTTTAAGAAATTGATTTCATTGATGGATTATGTGCCATCTTCCCTAATTTTACTATAAGTGCATAAGGCAGAGAAAGGAGGAGAAGGAGAAAATAGTCTTATGTAACATTAATTCATGCAATATTTTGGAGAACATAATGCTCCCTGTTCTCTCTTCAAACTATTAGGAACATTTTACATCCTTTAGAGCAGGGATGTCCAAACTTGGGAACTTTAAGAGTTGTGGACTTCAACTCCCAGAATTCCCCAGCCAGCCATGCTGGCTGGAGAATTCTGGGAGTTGAAGTCCACAACTCTTAAAGTTCCCAAGTTTGGACACCCCTGCTTTAGAGCAAGGGTGTCAAACTCACATTGTCACAGCAGCATCACGTGACGTATTGGGACTTTTTTGCCCTTCGCTAAGCCGGGCATGGGCATGGCCAGCATGCAATGCATCCAGCCCGCAGGCCAGAAGTTTGACAGTCCTGCTTTAGTTACTGATTTAAGACAACAGCCCAGGTATGACCCAGGGGTGGGTTTCAAAATTTTTGGAACAGGTTCTGTGGCTTGCTGGCCATGTGACCGGGTGGGAGTGGCTTGCTGGCCATGTGACCGGGTGGGAGTGGCTTGCCGGCCATGTGACCGGATGGGAGTGGCCAATTTGGAAAATGTGAAACTCACTTAACAATGGTCTTGGTTAGCAAACAAACTTTTGGGCTTAATTGTGGTCATAAGTTCTCTCTCTCTCTCTTTCTTTTTCTTTCTTTCCTTCTGTCTTTCTTTCTCTCTTTCTCTGTCTCTCTTTCTTTCTCTGTCTCTTTCTTTCCTTCCCTCTTTCTTTCTCTCTCTCCCACTTTCTTTTTCTTTCTCTCTCTTTCTCTCTCTCTCTTTCTTTCTCTTTCTTTCTTTTTCTTTTTCTTTCTCTTTCTTTCCCTCTTTCCCCCCCTCTCTTTCCCTATTTCTCTTTCTCTCTCTCTCTTTCTTTCTTTCCCTCTTTCTCTCTCTCTCTTTCTCTCTCTCTCTCTTTCTCTTTCTCTCTTTCTGTCGCTTTTCTTTCTCTCTTTCTCTCTCTCTTTTTTCTCTTTCTTTCCTTTCTGTCTCTCTTTCTTTTTTCTCTCTTTCTCTCTGTCTGTCTTTCTTTCTCTCTGTCTTTCTCTCTCTCCCACCTTCTTTTTTTCTTTCTCTCTCTCTGTCTCTCTCTCCTTTGTTTGCCCATCTGTCACTCTGTGTGTGTGTGTGTCTGTCTGTCTGTCTGTCTCGCATTCAGGCACTTAAATCACTCATTTTGTGTCTCTGTCTATCTTTCTCTCCCTCCCTCCCACTCTCTGTCTCTGTGTGTGTCTGTCACTCTCTGGTTCCCCCCTCCCTCCCTGTCTCTCTCTGTGTCTGTGCCTCTGTCTGCCTGTCGTCGTCCCTGCCCCGCCCCCACCTCCACAGAGCCTCCTCAGCCCGGGTCACTTGCCTTAGCCTGCCCCAGCTGCCCGGCCGCCCGCCGTGCTTGGTCGCTCGCTCTCTCGCTCAGGCTCCTTCCAGGAGCTGAGAAGCCTCCGTGTGTGTGTGTGTGAGGAATGGCAGCCCCTGGAAACGAGTGGCCAGCATGCCGGCTGTGGAAGGAGGGAGGGGGAGGGAGGAAGGGAATCGCGCGCTCAGGCTCCTTCCAGGAGCTGAGAAGCCTCCGTGTGTGTGTGTGTGTGTGTGTGTGTGTGTGTGTGTGTGTGAGGAATGGCAGCCCCTGGAAACGATGAGTGGCCAGCATGCCGGCTGTGGAGGGAGGGAGGGGGAGGGAGGAAGGGAATCGCGCGCTCAGGCTCCTTCCAGGAGCTGAGAAGCCTCTGTGTGTGTGTGTGTGTGTGTGTGTGTGTGTGTGTGTGTGTGTGTGAGGAACGGCAGCCCCTGGAAATGATGAGTGGCCAGCATGCCGGCTGTGGAGGAAGGGAGGGGGAGGGAGGAAGGGAATCGCGCGCTCTGCCCAGGGGGCTGCCCCCTCCTCCTCCTCTCTGCAGCGGCGGCGGCAGCAGCAGGGGCTGGGGCGGCGCGTCGCTGAGGGAAAAAGAAGACAACGCAGCCGCCTTGCTTGCTTTCCTGCCTGCCCGCCCAGCTGAGGGAGCAGCAGTTAGCAGCGGCGGTTAGCCCCCCCCCCCCCCCGCGTCCAGCGATTTTAGCGTTGGCTGGGCGGCGGGGGGGGGCGAGGACGAACGCGGAGGACTTCCGGGTCCACGGTCGAAAGGGAACGCTCGGGATCGGGAAATTTGACGAAAGGGCTCGCGCGATCCCGGGCGAACCCTTAGAAACCCACCCCTGGTATGACCCCTGAGCACACCACATGGCAGGGTGAGCTCCCATTACTTACCTCAGTTCCAGTCCACCTAGCAGTCTGAAAGCATGCAAATGTGAGTAGATAAATAGGTGTTCTGTGCTCCTTGGTTCATGCCAGGCACATGACCAAGGAAGTGTCTTCAGACAAGGCTGGCTCCCTCAACTAAGAAATGGAAATGAGCACACATACCCCTAGAGACAAACACAACTAGATATGGAGAATCTTAACCTGTTGTGGCCCAGTCGGCTCTGGATGAGCTGCTGATGGACTCCTCTAGTGAGGAGTCCTATGAGTCTGCTCTGGAGGAGGAGGGCAACCTTGAGAGAGCAGAGAGCCCGGGTAGTCATCAGGAGGCACCTGGGTCTTGGAGTAGTGGGGAGGATTAAGGCCAGTTTGTCTCTGATGCTAGGTTAAAACAGGCTGAAAAAAGAAAGCTTCAGTTGCAGCAGAGGCGAACTCAGAGGAGTTGAATTAGTCCCAGCTGCCTAATGACTGGCCTCTCCCAAGAGGGTTTAAAAGCAAGCCTCTGCTAAGGAAGTTTGCAGAAAACAATGTGTCATTTCTAAGTTTGAGTGTCTTGAGTTGAGTTCGTGTGAAGAAGCTTCGTCTCTGTCATTCAGGCAAGCAGCCAAGAGTCTTGTAATTAGTTGAAGAAGGGGGGGGGGTGAGAACATAACTTTTATTTGCTTTAGCAAAAATTCAACAATAACAATATTCCCACTTCTCCTTCCTTCCTCTAAAATTATCATGTAGCATGAAGAAATTTAGGAGATAATTTTGGTCAGCCCTACAAATTGCCACTAATAAAACAAAAGCATAGTAACAAAGATGTAAAGTTTTCTTTTTTTCTATTACCAGCAAGCATATGAATGAGATCATGACCACATATTCATGTCATCCAGAATTTTAAACTAGCTAGGTTCTAATAAACATGCAAATTACTATTTATTTATTTATTTATTTATTTATTTATTTATTTATTTATTTATTTATTTATTTATTTATTTATTATTTCGATTTATATACCGCCCTATTTTCCCTGGGGGGACTCAGGGCGGTGCACAGAAAGATAAAAACCCAACAACACATACAAAATATAAAAAAACAATTAAATTATTAAATATGTGCTAAAATTTGGATACTGTAAAAATTAAAACCAATAAATATCAAAATTTAAAATTATACCCTTAGTCTAAGTCAGGCCGGCTAGATGAAAGAAATGTGCTTTTAACATCTGTGATGGTACAGATATCGGGGGGCAGGTTGTTCCAGAGGAGAGGGCCACAGAGAAGGCCCTTCCCCTGGGAGTCGGCAGCCGGCATTGACCGGCTGATGGCACCCTGAGGAGGCCCAGCCTGTGGGAGCGGACAGGTCGAAGGGAGGTATGTGGCAGGAGGCGGTCTCTCAAGTAACCAGGACCCGTGCCATGGAACCCGTGCTATTGTCATTTTATTTATTTATCAATATAATTTATTTATTTTATTTATGTATTTGAGACTTTTTCGATACACAACTAGACTTCCTTTGAAGATGTTTTGCTTCTCATCCAAGAAGCTTCTTCAGCTCTCTTCACCTAGAACTGAAGAAGCAAAACATCTTTAAAGAAAAACCAGAAAGTCCAGTTGCACCTTTACACCTTTGGGACAACTATGACCTGGATGACTGAGAATCTCCAAAGATACATTTGAAACCTAGATCACTGGTAATTACAACTGTTGTTTGACTTTGATTAGAAAAACAGTTATTCTCTGTCATCTCTATACAGGAAATATGGAATTTTAGATAGGGATGGGTGATATAGGTCTCAATTCTTTCTCCAAATTATAGATAAAAATAAATATTAGTTGGCTTTAGGTATACTTTGTTTATAGGTAATGGTTCCCCTTGTACTTATGTGTGAGTTGTTCCCAACTTTAGGGGTTAGGGCTAATCTCTGTTTCAAAGCTGAAGAGCCAGCGCTGTCAGAAGACATCTCTGTGGTCATGTGGTCAGCATGCCTAAATTATAAATATGCCTAAAAACCTAAGTTCCTATAATAGATCTTCAAACCAATTACAGATAACATATGCAGGTAAAACCTGTTCCTCTTTATTAAATCAAGATTCAGGTTAATTTTAAAATATAATATTAAAAATGCATAGAGAAAATAATTGTTCATATAGAGCTATTTCACCAGTTTTTTTAAAATGATGCTTCTATAGTGCTTCTATAGTGTAAGAAGAGAGAAACGTTTTATAATGGGGAAAAAAGCACATTATTCAGATTCATTTATCCATTCTTTTCTTAATGCAGCTCTAACTAGTAGAAATTTTATAATAAATTAATAAGAAACCTTCAATATGTCTCACCTATAACTGTTAAAAATTACTTTGAGCTACTTTTAAAACTTAGACAGGGAAGCAAAGCATTACTTAAACCTTTTGGCAGGTAACAGTTGTTGTTGCTGCTGTTATTGTTGCTGCTGTTATTTAAGCATGCATTAAGGAGGTCCTGACAAAATTCAAGGCTTCCAAAATCCAGAATCTCTTCTTAGCAGTCCATAAAATAAATGCTTTGTTGTTATAAATTAAGCTTAAGCATCTTGGAAGCATTTGGATATGAACAAATTCATTTCCCACTCAAGAATATATTGTAATCTATACAATCAATTCTTTGAAGCTGAAAAATGCCAATACACTATTAAAATTAAAATTACAACTTTGACATGTTTTTGCCACAGGCATTCAAAAATATATCTGGAAACTATGAAGTTAAACAAATGCAGTGATATAAATTATCCTGACAATTATCTAAGATAATATTTATGATTTATAATAAATTAGTTTTTGTTTTGCTATCACACACCTTTCTTTGTTTCATTATTTCTAATATTTTTCATCACTGCTTGTGTGCCCTGATAATAGCTAGCTAGCTAGCTAGATAATAAAATATAAAGTTGAAATATGAATATACAAAGAATAAAACAAACAAGTCTGCTGAATTATCTGAAAAAATGTCACACCAGGGGCTATATTTCATATGGCTGAATCATTATCAAGACTGAGATTTTGATCTGAGTTCTGAGATTAAGCAGTTCCTATTGAAGAAATTGATTTACTATTAATGGACAATATCAGCTCCTAATTGTCATGTGGTTTTTCTTTCCCCTGTGTAAAAAATACTGTTTTAATAAAGAGTTGATCAATCTATCAAACACTATTTTCCCCTTCAAGGAGACTTAGAGTTCTAACACAAGCATCAATTATTTAAAAGTATGCTCTGCATTAATATCCTTAAAGAAAGAAAGGTCATACAATATCAGTACTGTATACAAATATCAAATAATTGCCCTATGCATATTCAGTGACACAATTCAACACAATTGACAGCTGAATGCTGATTCCCCCACCCCACCCAAAGTGTTGCTACCATTTCGTGGGATGGATGGCTTTTAAATTGAGATTATGCAAATTAAATTATTGCTTTACATCTACCTAGTGAATTTTCATGGTAAAGTTGATTGGACTAGGCAAACCTCTGCTGTTATTTAACATATGTTTTCTGATGTTCTCATCAAATGCTTGAACTTGGAAAAAATATATACACAGTTATATTCTCAAAGCACATTACACTGAAAAATAGATATTTTTCACCACTGTGACAACAAACCTAAAATACGTTTACCCAATACGTACTGATCCAAACTTCAGCTTAATCAAAACCCACTTCTGGAGATGAATCTGGGATGTGAATTAAGAATTTGACTATTCTTCTGCAGTATTTTCCGAAAAGTATTAAATAAGATAGATAGATAGATAGATAGATAGATAGATAGATAGATAGATAGATAGATAGATAGATAGATAGATAGATAGATAGATAGATAGATAGATAGATAGATAGATAGGCAGGCAGGCAGGCAGGCAGGCAGGCAGGCAGGCAGGCAGGCAGGCAGGCAGGCAGGCAGGCAGGCAGGCAGGCAGGCAGGCAGGCAGGCAGGCAGGCAGGCAGGCAGGCAGGCAGACATCTATCTGGTCCAAATCTGTGTATAACGACTGGAGGTTATTTTTGAATCACAATAAGTGAACCTCAGCTGAATATATTCCACAATATAAAAAAAGGTTCAGTGACGTGTGAAACCACCATAGATTTCTCATAGTGATCAAGGAGCTATACAAATTAAGAAGGCTTTCTTCAGGAAATAGAAAACTTGCTTTAACCAAGGAAAACAAGAAGGAATACAAATTCTGGGAAACAATAAAAATTTCTTAAAACATGATCAAAGCAGAAAAAAAATGACCAGGGAGGAAGTTGGTCTATTAATTGAAAATAACGTTAATGGATGCTCAAGAAAGGCATAGAAAAGGCTGAAAAACTGAATAAATTCTATCTGAACTATCTTCTGCAGTTCTTTCTGAACTGCAGAAGATATAGGAGATAGTTGAGCCTATATTGATTTTCTCAGGAAGAGAATCAGAACCACTAAAGCCAATTGAGATAACAAGAAAAAATATCATAGAACATCATGATAGACTACAAAGTAACTTATCTCCAGGAGCCAGGTAGCATCCACCAAAAAGAGTTCTTAAAGCATTCAAATGGAAATTGTGTACCTCCTAGCAAAAACATATAATTGACTCCTCAAGTCAGGCTTCATGTCAGAGGACTGAAAGGTAGTGTACTTAATATAATGCCAAATTTTGCAAAGGACCTTGGGATACCTGGAAATTACTAGCCAGCCAGCTTAATGTCTGTTCCATGAAAACTGGCTGAAGTTGTAATCAATTGAAAAATCAAGTACATACAGTAATAAGTTTCAAAACAGAAAAAATTAAATGAGATGGCAGCACACTAAATAAATATATACATACATACATACATACATACATACATACATACATACATACATATGTAAATACATACATAAATATATACTTACTTGCATACATACATACATACATACATACATACATACATACATACATACATAACTATGTATGTATGTTTAGCTATGTGCATGGGTATCATTTTCTCCTGTCCCCCAAAAATTATACCTTTACAAATTGAGGAGACAGGATTTATTTTTGAAAAATCCAAATGCATACATATATACATACATATCAGTACATAGATACATACCAGTGGTGGGTTTCTGCAGGCTCGCACCTACTCGCGAGAGCCGGTTGGTGAAATTTAGGGAACCGGTGAGAGGGAGTTCCACCGGCATATCTGGAAGTAAATCTGGCCCGCCGCTGCCAGTGACCCAACAAGAAGGAAAGGAAAGGAAAGGAAGGAAGGAAGGAAGGAAGGAAGGAAAGAAAGAAAGAAAGAAAGAAAGAAAGAAAGAAAGAAAGAAAGAAAGAAAGAAAGAAAGAAAGAAAGAAAGAAAGAAAGAAAGAAAGAATTTATCATCACAATTGAGTCCAAAATTTTGGTTGCTAAGCAAGAGTGTTGTTAAATGAGTTTCACCACATTTTAAAAGGTGGCCACTCCCACCCTGTCACATGACTGCCAAGCCACGCCCACAAAATAGGCCACACCTACAGAGTAGGTTCTAAAAAATTTTGAAACCCACCACTGATACATACATACCTAAACATACATAACTACACATACATATATAACTACGTATGTACTGGTACATACATAAATACATAACTACACATATATACATACATAACTATGTATGTACTGGTACATACACATACATAACTATATATATATATACACATACATACATACATAATTACGTATGTATGTATGTATGTATGTATGTATGTATGTATGTATGTATGTTTAGTTATGTATGTATGCATTTGGATTTTTCAAAAATAAATCCTGTCTCATCAACTTGTAAAAGTATAATTCGGGGGGGGGGTGTTTACAGGAGAAAATGATACCCACACATAGTTAAACGTGACCCTATTAATGTTGTATACTTGAACTTTTAAAATGCCTTTGGTAAAATTCCTCTTGAAGGTTTTTTGAGTAAATAAAGGAATCATGGAATAATAAGACTTGCTTATTTATTGATTGATAACTGGGGAAAAAATCAGTAAGCAAAGAATAGGATTTTCTCCAGAGAAAGAAAGAAGTGTGTGTGCTCTGGTTTTGAACTAAAATCAATATTTTTAACATGCTTATAAGGCTTTTAACTCAGAGGCAAGCAGCAAGCTGCCCAAGCTTGCACATTATAGCAAACTATTTAGAAAGGGGAAAATAAGCACTTATGATACACATGCAATAAAGCAAACAAATATTGGAGTAGGAATCATATCCTAATACTGAAGATTCTTAAAGTGTATGTAAAGATAAAAGTAGAAATGTTTGGGTTTAATTGAAAAGGACTTGTGAGAAAAAATTTGGAACTTTGATGTTATATATGTTGACGGCAGCAAGATTACTTTATGCGGAAAAATGGAAGGACACTTTGAATCCCACAATGGATGAATGGCTACAGAAATTGATGGAGTTAGTAGAGATGGCTATATTGACTTCTTTGAAATAAAGAAAAAACACACAATTACATTTTTTTCAACTTGGAGAGTTTATATTTGAGGTAGAAAAAAATGAAATTTTGATTTTGGGTTTTACCGATTAGGTATATTGTATTTGTTGTTATAGTAATGGGTATTTTATACCACTATGTAAAATAAAAAGCTGAGGGTTGATGTTATTATCTTATTCTAGTACACCCAAGGGAGTCAGAAGTCAATGCCTTTTCTTTCTTTTTTCTTTCTTTTCTACACTTTTCTCCTCCCTTTTCCTTCCCGTTTTTCCTATTTTGTACTTTTGCTTGTATTTTTGTATTTTATACTAGCCGTTCCTGGCCACGCGTTGCTGTGGCCCAGTCTGGTTAAATGGCCAACCAATCTGTGTGTAGATCTACACCTGCACACACACGTACACACAGCCACCGTATAAAGCCCAACCTACCTACCTACTGTATTTCTACCTCTCTCCCTCTACCTATCTACCTACCTACTGTATTTCTCCCTCCATGTGTGCGGGAACGTTGGAGGCTTATTGAGTTGCTGAGGAAATGACCGTTGGAAATGTGAAGGGCGTGTGCGTGACACATCATAAGAAGCAGCCGGGTGGGAGGAGCTTAAGGGAGAAAAATAACAGATGTGCAATACTTTTACATTTGTGCTGCTTGCACATGGCACAGGTGTGCCAGCCACACAATCTGTATGTATGATTGTTACTCCCTTTCTTAGCAACATTGTGTGAAAATTTGGTTAGCTATTTTGCACAAACCATTTAAAATTTTTATTTATATAGATTATAAACTAATAAAAAGACTTTACCGGAGAAGACCAAAAAAAATATTAAAAGGTAAAAATCAAAATTGTGAAGGAATCTAAAAAGATTTATTTAAACAAGTGAATCATCCAATTTTTGTGGAATTTATGTTGGGACAAAAATCTCTAACCACATATATGCTGTTGGGGTTCAGCATTACATATAACTAACCAGGAAAAGTATTTATATAGGTCATAGTATATCCAAAGTGAAGGTATCTATTAAGTCCCGTTCCCCCCCCAAAAAAGGGGAGGGGGAAGTATGACATGAACAAAGTGAACAGGGAGTTTTCCTCCCCCTTGTATCTGATTGGAAGAAGATTTACAACAGATAAAAGAAATTCTTCCCAAAAGATGCAATTAACTTGTTAGATTTCTTTATGGAATTTAAAACTGTGAACATGCTAGAGGGATCTGATTGACCATAGTAAAAACATAAATGTACAGTAAATAAAGCTAGGCTTAATCCAGCATTGCTAATCTTACCTTCTAAAACACCCCATGAGAGCAATTAATTCACTATATTCGTGCTCACTGCAGTCAAACAAGAAATAATAAACTTACATGTAAATAGACAAAAGGAAAAACTATTCAGAAAATAAAGTATTTTGAAAATAGATTAAATAAATCATCTAAAGCAAAAAAATTAAACGTGTATTTGACAAGTTGTCTTCATCTTATGTAGTCATCTTTCACTAAGTATTATCTGTTTTAAAATATACAGTTTTATAATTTAAGTTGAATGCTATGTGACACTCAATCTTTGATTAAAAAATACATGCAGTCCTCAACAATTGAGCCCAAAATTTATGTTGCTAAGTGAGAAATTTGTTAAGTGAGTTTTACCTCATAAGACTTTCTTGAGACATCTATTACCATATTTTTCGGAGTATAAGATGCACCTTTTCCCCAAGAAAATCTGGGTGTGTCTTACATACAGAATATAGCATTTTTGGCCTACTGATGGGGATCCCTTTGCAAAAATGGATGGCTTGAGAGGCTTGCAAAGTGCTCTTGGGGGCTAGGGAGGGCAAAAATGAGGAAAAAATGGCCTATTTTTGCTCTTTTTTGCCTCCCCTCCCAGTCCCAGGAGCACTCTACAAGCCTCCCAAACCTCTGTGTGCCCTTTCTTTTTTACAAAAAAATGGGCTGTTTTTTGCTCATTTTTGGTTGCCCCCCCCCGAGCCCCCAGAAGTTCTGTACAAGCTTCCCAAAACTTTGCATGACACCCCCCCTTTTTTTTTTTTTTTTTTGCAAAAAACGAGGCCTGCAGATGGTTTTGGAGGCATGCAGAGTGCAAAATCTTTTTTAAAAAATTTACCTCTTCAAAATCATGCTGCATCTTATACTCCGGTGTGTCTTATAGTCCGAAAAATACAGGTAAGTGAATCACTTCACTTAACTGCAGTTGCTAAATTAGTAACATGGTTGTTAAGTCTGGTTTCCCGATTGACTTTGTCAGAAAGTTGCAAGAAGTTTTATTTTCATTAATGTGAGAACCCAATAGTTCTTGGATCAATGTACTATATAAGAGAAAAATATTCTGTTTATAGGACCGTGAAGTGCAAGAAATCTTTGGACTCTGTTGGGGTATAGTTTGATTATCTCTTTTGAAGAATTCTTTAAAAAAATAAGTAGCAAAATGTTTTATTGGATTTTATAAGTGACATCTGAGATAGGCAGTTTAAATAATTTGATTTATAAATATTATATTAAAGATTTTTCTCAGCATCAAATAAAATTCTTAATTCACAACAATGGCAATATTTTCAATTTTATTTGCTTTTGTTCAATCATGTCCAATGGTTTGCCATTGCCTGTTTCCTAGAGAGCGACTGGCTCAAAATTACCTATCTGGCTTTGTGACTAAAGTGAGACTAAAATTCACAGTCTCCTAGTTTCTACTGTGATGCCTTAACATTACACCAAATTGATACTTAAACAAATTGTAATGGATTGATATGGTCCATACACTTTGGCTAATTCAAAGATGCCTTATTTGATAGAACCCACAACTGTAATTAAATCTGCAACATATACATATCAAAAGTTAAGAAATATTTTAAAGTCAATGTCATTGGAATCTATGGACTAAAAAACTGAATTATCCAATATCATTGCATCAACAGTTGCAAGTTCTTAAAATGCTGAGCTGTTAGCAACAGATTTGAGATTAAGAAGCAACAAAAAATTCCATTTCAAGTTTATTGGACTTCCCAAGAATAATTCCAAATTTTCTTTGTTGGAAATGTTAAAAAAAAAGAAGGGTGGTATTAATTGATCCACATAATTTGTTTTGTGATTTACTTTTTTTTTAATAATTGTGGTTACATTAGGCATAGTTGGGGGGGGGGGGCTAGCAAAAAAAAAATATGGTGGTAAATTGGAAAAGTAACATAATTTCCGATATTAAGAACTGTGTTTTGGAAATGTGCAATGTATCTGTTTCTGAAAAGATAGTTTTAGTTTCACTAAATCACTAACTACATGGCATATGACAAGGTTATTTATGGAACCGTTTCCTTTATTTTGTTTCTACCCCAAAGATACAATAGGAGGGGCATGTTGTGGTCCCATCAGTCAAAGAATGTCACCTTGTGGGATCCAGGGAATGGGCTTTTTCTGTTGATGGGCCTGCCCTTTAGAACATCATTCCTGTTGAGATTAGGTTGGAAGGTTTTGGAGAGGCTCATGGGATGTGGATATCTTTGTAGGCATGGGGATCAGTGTGCTGTTAGTGCCCGTGATTATTATTTGTCTAGAATGATTTGGCTTCTTGGCTGTTGATCTTTTATGTTGTTGTTCACATAAAACTTTGTAAAGTGTGGAAACAGTACTGTTCTACAGCCTTTATAAACACGAAAGAAATGAAATCTGTTTAAAGTAAATTAATAAGTAAATATGCCAAATGATACAATGAAATGTTGACCTGAAACATGAGTGCTAGATCCCAACAGGAGACAGTCAGTCAGAGAAAAGCTAATTAATATTATAAATTGTGGGAGGATTAATTAAAGAAACTGAGAAATTATTGTGTGAAGTATGTTGTGACAATGCATAGATGAAAGAGGGAAATAAATGAAAAGGTCATGCAATCTGAGATATTGAAAAATAATAACCATTCCGTTTAAGTTGATTGATATGTGGAAAAGTTCTGGCAGTCCTAGGAGTGGATCGCAATTTGCTGATAGTGTGAACAAAATGTGACATTTGTTTCTATTCATCCTCCATTCAAGCCATTATGATGGAGTGTTGAAGATGACCTAATCACAGGAACTGTACTCATTGAAGCAGCTAAGAGTGGTCTGATTGCAACTGCTACTGTTTTCTGAGACAGTTCTAAAATTTCCCCATCAAATGTCATGTAAAAAGAGCCATGGTGGTGCAGTGGTTAAAATGCAGTATTGCAGCTAATTCTGCTGACTGCCAGCAGTTTGATTCTCACCGGCTCAAAGTTGACTTGGCCTTCCATTCTTCCGAGGTGAGTAAAATGAGGACCCAGATTGGTTGTTTTTTTAAATAACAAAACGTCTAGTTTTTGTTATTTAAAAAACTCTTAGTCTAGTTCATCCCAAGATGATAAATCTTGTACATCCTACAGTCATTGTATAAATCCATAGTTCTCAATATTTCCCCTACACTTATAATACGAACAAAATTTATGTAAAGATTCAAAAACAGTCATTGCAATAACTATTTTTATAAGCCGAATCTTAACCGCTACTCCCATTAAAATCTGATACTCTGTTTCACAGCCATAAATACCAGAAATCCCAACTTTTATTAAAAAGTGATTCATTTTTCCCTTTAAGAATATATGTCATCCTGTCCACTTCTGCACATCGTAGTATCTTATCCAGGACCTGTTGGTCCGTCAGGATTTCCCTTGATTTCCATGTTATACGTGCCACTGTGGTGATGTGTATTAATAAGTACCAAGCATCTTTAGGTACTTCTTTTGATTTTATCCCCAAGAGAAATGTAACTGGGTCCAATTGAAAGTCAAATCCTATAATTTTTAGCAACCAATTTTTAATAGTAGTCCAATACCATTTAACCTTTGGGCAGGTCCACCACTGGTAGAAGAAGGTGCCCCTGGCAGAGTCACACTTCCAACATTTGTTAGATGTAGCAGGAAACATTTTGGAGATCCTTGCTGGGGCCAGGTACCATCTGTATACCATTTTGTAAATATTTTCTTTAAATGCTGTTGCTAGTGTGAGTTTGGTATTTTGGGAAGGACCCAGATTGTTGATGGCAATATGCTGACTCTGTAAACCACTTAGAAAGGACTGTAAAGCACTGTGAAGTGATTGGTAAGTCTAAGTGCTATTACTTACTGCCAATAGTTGTGAGAAAATGGGTTAGACTATGCAGTCTTCTTACAAATTTCATCTATATTTGGATTATTATTCTCTAACATAAGCACAGAAGTGTTTCTTGCTCATGACCACAAATTAAAAATGGATAATCATAATTTACATTTAAAAATATGTCCAGTTTTTTTCCCCCAGATGAAGATCATTTCCCTTTTTTTTTTCATTTTCCTCTGAACCTAGTTAAAAGAAATTTCATCTGCAAAAACTATTTGAAAGGCTATTTCCACAAGAGTGAATATGCCCACTTATCTTAAGCTGCATTATTGAGCTGGCTCCATTACATAAAAGGTTAAACTGAATTTCCCCGTCAAATGGCTTCGGTAATATTAAAGAGGTCCAGATGAAACTTAAGCTTCTTTCCCTGCCTATTACCTTTCCCCCCGCCAAGAGTCCTGACAGCACATGGGTCCTTTTCCTGCTTCCCAAAAGGCCGCCGAGTAAAAGCAAGAAAATGTTGCTTTCTCTCTAATTGGCTTTATGAAAGTGTTACCTTATCAATGTAATTGTGAAGCTTCCCAGAGCAAGAGCAGCAATTCTTGTCCTCACTCCCCAAAATCCAAGACACTAAAAGGAGCCACGGATTCTTGAAACTTCCAGGCACATCATTAATAGGATTTTGCTCCCTTCTGTGATGTCTCGTCATTGTAATGTTCTCCCTCCATCTTCACAGCATGCAGAAAGGGTGATGAGGTAATTTTCCTCAGTTCTTAGAGGCAGTTATCAAAAAAGCCAGGCAGAATAATGCCAGTTTGTGATGGCTCAGGGCTCCGGCTAGAATTTATCAGTACTTTGTCTGGCATTAACAAAGTTGCTGTTGTGGGTTTTATGTTTTTCTCTTATTCATGATTGGATGCATCATTTCTGTTCATGGTATTCTTTCACTTCATTTTACTTCCTTTCCTTTACTTCATTTTTATTTCATGAGGCAGAACAGAGGAAGGATGGCCCAGTGTCCTTCTTTCTATCTCTCTCCTGTTAGGGCTTTCTATATAAAAGGTTTGAAATTGGAATAACTAAAGGGCCACTCATTTTGGGATATCCATGCTAATTATCCACAGTACTGTTTCCAGTGGCTCTGGAAAGTTCTGTGCCTTTGACTGATAGGAATGCAAATTCTTGCCTATTTTTCATGTCTTGCCCTCTCCATGGCTTTGCCTAACTTTTATCTTATTTTGCCAATTAACTGTTTTCAGGTCTTATGATATTTAATAATTTATGTATATATTGTAGCCAAAAAATTGGTATGTGTGCTTGCTCTGATGTAGATAAAGGAATTGAATAGGAGTGTATAGGATACGAAATAAACTGGAAATTACACAGCAGAATGTTGCAATATGTCTTTCAAAAGCTAAAAGTTTTTCTTGGTTTAGGTTTTACTTTTTCATCATCCTCTTCTTTTAACAACCCCATAATCACTTACGGGGTGTAGTCTGGGCAACTGAATGGAGCTAGCAGAGTATTTACTGGCTGGATGCCCTTCCTGTCACCAATGGGGGTTTTGCTCAGCAGATATATTCTTATTGTGCTTAGAGAGAGAAATATCTGCCTCTACCTAGGTTCGAACTCACAGCCTGCTGATTGTGAGGTGAGAGTTCCACTTCTAGACCACTGCACCACCCCTTAGGTTTTAGTTTTTGTGGCAGAGAAATCTTTTACTACAGCTATTTTTAGGTTGTTGGCATGTTCTTCAAGGATTCCCTAAGAATCTACCAAAATAGTACGTCAAACTTCTACAAACAAAATTAGTCTCAATGTTTGGATGGAAGAACAAGGTTGAAAATATGTTTAACTCTGTTCCTAAAGGGGAGAAAAGCAGCTGAGAGGACCTGCTTTGAGAGGAAAAGCAGGAAGCAGATGAAGAGTTAATTAGCATTTCTCTTTCTTTTAGATGATTCTAGGCAATCTTTTGTGCTTTGGTGTGAAATCAATGTTGGAGGATGAAAAAATATGCAACTTGGTGCCATTTAATTAGAAACTTTTATATGGCTTTTGGAAAACTGGCTCCCTCCACCCACAAACTTTTGTAGCATTCTGCTGTCCTTGAGGCTGATTTAAATGTACATTTTGGTGTTCTTAAGTAAGTATCAAGGGACATGGTGGCTCAGTGGCTAAGACACTGAGCTTGTCAATCAGAAAGGTGGGCAGTTTGGCGGTTTGAATCCCTAGCACCACATAATGGAGTGAGCTTCCATTACTTGTTACAGCTTCTGCTAACCTAGAAGTTCAAAAAGACATAAAAATGCAAGTAGAAAAATAGGACCACCTTTGGTGGGAAGGTAACAGTGTTCTATGCACCTTTGGCATTTAGTCATGTCGGCCACATGACCACGGAGATGTTTTTGGACAACACTGGCTCTTCGGCTTTAAAACGGAGATGAGTACCACCCCCTAGAGTCAGGAACAACTGGCACATATGAGTGAGGGAAATACCAGTGGTGCTATAAGTATAGCACCACTGGTATTTTTCATTAATTTCTATCAATGGTAGAGGAGTAGATTCATTATACTGCAGTATGAATATCATGCAATCTTTTATTGCTCAATGACCACAACAGAAAATTTGCAAACTTACCATAATGGCCAACAGGAGAAGGACAAGACTCTCTGGCATATTTCTTTATAGATAGTTTTACAGTAAATAAAATAATTAGACTTTTCACCAAAGCTAGGCAGATAATTTCAGACCTAAACCATTCCCAGTACATGAAATAAAGCCAACACTTCCCTCTGGATTGCATCGATATGTGCAATTTAGAATTATTTCCTACATTAAAAGCCTTCAAACATCAAATACAGCTCATTGGAAACATTTGTTTTCTGGGGCTTGAATTTCATTCTCATTCCTATTATTTTAGGCTCTAAATTATTAGTTCAGGCCCATTTTTTAAAAAAGCAGATAACAAAAGTACAACGCTTCTGTCAGAGTTTTCAGTCAGCAAATATAGTCTGTCAGAGTTTTCAGTCAGCAAATATAGTTGTTAAATAAAGGGAAGGCAAGTGGCAAATCTAAAGCTAGCGGGATTCCTGAATATGGCCAGATTCAGGGCTCTCTAGTTTCCAATAAGCTCTTTAGAAACTGCAGCTGTAATGCGTTCATTGTGTCTAAAACACATTAAGCATTGGGCACAGAAGCCATTAGCCACATTGCAACTACTTAAATGCTTAGCCCATAGCAGTTGCTGACAGGCGATCTGCAAAATGAGCAGTCTGCATATTCCAGGCACATATGTCGAATAAACCCAGCACTGTCAACTGTAGGAAAAATAATCTGAAATGCCCTTCGCATGCATATCATTTTGCGTTTCCCATCCTCGGTATTATGAAAGATGATACTGCAGCAAGTTCTTAGAGCTAGAGACACGGAGAGCTCTGTAGCAATTTTCACATGCTCTGGCCGCCTACTCTCTGACTCACATTGTGTTTGCCAGGGATATGTAACTTGGGGGTACTCCCACTCAGCGTGGTACTTTGTCCTGACCTTGCTCTCTCCTAGAATGTGGCTGCTAACAAATTGTATAAGTACATGTGTGCGCAGGAGAATGCAACACACGCTCGTGTTTATTAGGGAGTAAGTATCTCCAAGATTGGACTCTGCTGGAATTGCTAGGCTAGAAAATCTCAGCATTGTGTGCATTTTTGTTTGTTTATTCTTTGGGAAGATCCCTTGGGAAGCATCAACTGTCACAAAACAGCGCATAAGGTTTGAAATTCTCCAGTATTATTCATAGGACTGCATGGTACATTGACCAGTGGATGGGGAAGGACAGAAAGTATAAACATGTGGGAGTAAATGTAGCTAAAAGGTCTCAATTTAGCTGTTAGATCAGACAAAGGATTCCGACTCAGGCATGGTCAAAACAACAGGAACGTTTATTCACACTATTTACAACACACACAAGATTCAACTGGCAAGGTTTCTTCTCTGGCAACCTCTTATATAGAGTTACCAGGCAGGAAACTCCTAGCAATGCAATTGCAACATTGTAACTCCTTTCCAGACAGATTCCAGACAGCTTGTCTCTGTTAATCACTGCAGCTGCTGGCTCAGCTCCGGAATGCGGTGACTCATAGGTTACCAGATGAGCTGTCTGGGACATAGGCTTGGGGACTCAATACTCCTTCCCCCATAGTCAGTGCGCATGTGTCTAGGTTCTCTGTCCAACACAGTACATGCGCACGCGTAGTCGTTCAGATAGGCGGGGCGGTGTCGGGTCCGCCCTGACCGCCTTAGTTCTTGAGGAGGCTCCTCCCTGTGGGACATGGAGCCTTCGCCTACGTCATCGCGGCCTGCCCTCGGAGGTGGAGTCGCCGTAGGCGGCAATGGCGACCCTAGCAATTCCGGGTGAGGGGGCGTGGCGACCGGGCTTGAGGTAGTTGGCATTTGCTGGCGAGTATTATTCTGGTAGGGTGGTTCCCCGATGGGCGAGGCCCCCAGCTGAGAGTCAGATTGGGCTGTGAGGTCCTGGCGGTCTCCCCGTGCTGTTCCCGCCGATACGAGGTCTGGACCGGCTAGGGACTCCGGGGTTCCAAACAACTGCTCGGCTTGAGCAGAGAACAACGGCCCAACGGGGGCCAACGGGCAGGAACGGCCTGGCGTGGTGACTGCTGTTTCGGGCAGGCGGCGCCTCAGTTGATCCAGGTGGCGCCGCCACTCGGATCCATCCTGAAGGCCGACTCTGTAAGAACAGGGTCCGGTTACGTCCAAAATGGTTGCGGCAATCCATCGCGGCTCCCCTGAAAAGTTCCTTGCCCAAACCAGGTCCCCAATTTCAAATAAATGAGGAGTGGGAATCTGCAGGTTGCCCCTCTGCAACCCGTCGTAATCGGGGTGCAGTCTGTCCAGAGTGGTCCGCAAGCGTCGGCCCATCAAGAGCTCCGCGGGGCTTTTCCCTGTGGCTGGGCAAGGTGTGACATGCTGTCCCAAAAGGTACGCGGCCACCCTTGCCTGCCAGTCCCCTTTATCCAAACGAGCCAAGGCTTCCTTGGCTGATCGCACGGCTCGTTCCGCGCGTCCATTAGACGCCGGGTGATAAGGGGCGACCGGCGCGTGGCGGATCCCTTGGGTGGCCAGAAAGTCCAAGAAGGTGGAGGATTGAAATTGGGGTCCGTTGTCGGACACAACGACGTCCGGCAACCCGTGGGTCGCGAACAGACGGCGCAAGGCACGCACCGTGCTCTCCGCTGTGGTGGAAGCCATGAGAATCACCTCCACCCAGCGTGAGAACGCATCCACCACCACGAGGAAATTCTGGCCATGGAAGGGACCCGCGAAATCCAAGTGGAGCCTGGACCATGGGCACCTGGGGGCGTCCCACTCCCTCGGCGGGGAGACCGGCGGGGCCGGCCGGGACGATTGGCAGGAGGAGCAGGCGGCCACCCATTCCGCCACTTCAGCGTCCATGCCGGGCCACCAGACATAGCTCCGGGCCAATGCCTTCATACGGACGATGCCTGGGTGGTTGGCATGGAGCGACTGAAGAACCATGTGCCGGAGAGGGGAAGGGACGATGACCCGATCTCCCCAACACAAGCACCCGCAATGGAGCGAGAGCTCCAGCTGGCGTGACTTGTAAGGCCGAAAGTTTTCAGCCACACTGCCCGAAGGCCAGCCCCTCAGCACCCATCGGCAGACCTGGGCGAGGACGGGGTCTGCGCGGGTGTGAGCGGCAACGGCGGAAGAGGACAGGGGCAAGTCCGACTCCGCGACCATCAGGACAGAGAGAGCAGGCACAGGGGCCGGATCCGGCCCCGGGAGAGGGCAGCGGCTTAGGGCATCAGCATGCCCTATCTGCTTGCCAGGACGGTATAGCAGCGTATAGTCATACGCTGCCAGGAATTCCGTCCAGCGGGTCATCCTGGGCGACAGGATGGGGGGTGTCGGACGGTCACCGGCCAATAGCCCAAGGAGCGGCTTATGGTCCGTGACAACAGAAAAGGTCCGCCCATAGAGGTAATTGTGGAACTTCTTAATCCCGGACACTACAGCCAAAGGCTCCTTGTCGATTTGGCTGTAGTTTCTCTCCGTTTGAGACATTGTCCGGGAGTAAAAAGCAATGGAGGCTTCCGAGCCGTCTGGAAAGACGTGGCTAAGGACAGCCCCCAGGCCAAAAGGGGAGGCATCGCACGCAAGCGTCAGAGGAAGCCTGTCATGGTACTGGACTAGTACCGCATCTGACGTGAGCATGGCTTTGACAGCCGCGAACGCGTGTGCTTCGCGGCTGCCCCAGTGCCAGGCCGCGGATCGGTCGAGCAACCGATGCAGCGGCTCGGCTAGCGATGCCTTATGGGGAATAAACGGCGCGTAGAAATTCAAAAGGCCGAGGAATGCCTGCAGCTCCGTTTTGGAGGCAGGAGTGGGGGCCTTTTGGATGGCCTCGACCTTGGAGGGGGTTGGGTGAATTCCTTGGGCGTCAATCATGAAACCCAGGAATTCCACCCTAGGCGCAGCAAACGTACATTTGCTGCGTTTCAACTTTAAACCCGCGCCCCTGAAAACTCTGAGGACCTTCCGTAACGTTTTGGCGAGTTCTGATATGCTGGAAGCAGCAATCAGGACATAGTCAAAATACGGTACAACGCCAGGGAGCCCATGGAGCAGTCGCTCCATGAGGCTCTGGAAGATCCCCGGGGCTACGGACACGCCGAATTGGAGACGGCGACAGCGGAAAGCCCCACGGTGGGTCACGATGGTCTGCGCTTCCGCAGCCTCGTCATCCACCGGGAGCTGTTGGTAGGCCTGCGCCATATCCAGTTTCGCGAACACTCGACCTCGTCCCAATGAGTGGAGTAGGTCTTGCACCACCGGAACCGGGTATGGGTTCGCCTGAAGCCCGAGGTTGATCGTCGACTTATAGTCGGCGCAGATCCTCACGGACCCGTCGGGCTTAATGGGGACCACAATTGGGGTCTCCCATTTCGCCTGATCGACGGGTTCGAGCACGCCCTGCGCCACCAATCGATCCAATTCCGCTTCAACCTTGGGCTTCAGCGCGAACGGCAGCCTGCGGGCCTTCAAGCGGACTGGAGCAACCTGGGGGTCCAAATTTAGGGAAACTGGAGTGCCTTTGTACATTCCTAAGCTGCCATCAAAGACGTCATTGAACTCTCTGATTACTTCGTCTACCGGAGAACTGGCTGGCATGCTGTGTACTCCTTGGACTGACAGTCCCAAGGCTGGAAACCAGTCCAATCCGATCAAGGCAGCTAGGGGTTTGGCCACTACCAGGATGGGAAGGGATCCGTGGAAGGGGCCGTAGTCTACTCTCACTCTGTGCAGACCTAGAATGGGAATTTGTGAGCCCCGGTAATCTTTCAGGATCGTCGCTGTGGGGCCGAGATCCCGCTTCCTGAGCTTGGGGCAAAGCTTAACTAAATGCGCCCAGGACATGAGTGATCTAGAGGACCCTGAATCTATTTCCATTTTTACCCCCACCCCCTCTAAGCAAACCACTGTTGACAGTCTCCTACTCTCTGCCTGGTCGTAGCTTAGAGCTGGGGGCATCTCCGCCAGTGCGAAGCAGTCGGTCGGCTGTGGCTGGTAGCGTCCTGAACACTTCTGCGACCCTCGTTGTCCTGGTGGAACGGTTCTGGAGGCGGCAGCTGGCGTTGTCGCTGGAGCGGCAGCACGGCACACAGCTGCTAGGTGTCCTTTCCTGCCACATCTGCGGCACACCGATGCCTTGAATGGGCACTCTGGTCTCTGGTGGGCCCCTCCGCAGCCTAGGCAGTTCCCGGACTTCTGCTGCGGTGTGAATGCGCGATTCAGCACGCGCCCGGTCACCCTCATGCAGTCCCCCCGGTCTTCCTCCTCCAGCTCATCCAGCGGCGCTATTTCGTCTACCAGACACGCTCGCGGAGTGGGGAAAAGAGGAGGGCGCGCGCGGCCCATGTCGGATGTGGAGATCTCCGACAATTCTGTCGCGCGTGCTTCTTCCACCGCTTGCTCGAGAGTCAGGACAGTTTTTGAAAGCAAGCGGCGCTTTAGGCGGATGTCTCTTACGCCGCATACAAACTGCTCCAGTAGGGATTCCTCCAGGAAGCCAGCAGGGAACTCGCAGGGGATTGCGGTCGCTCTCAATTTCTGCAGGAACTCGGCTACCGACTGTTGCGGCTGTTGCACACATTGCCTGAATGCATAGCGATGCGCTATGCGGGAAGGCGCCGGCGCGTAGTGTGCTCTCAGGCGGCCCAGGAGATCGTCCCACGGCACTTCGTGCACCGCTGCGGGTGCTGCTATGGTTCGGGCGGTCGCAAACAATTCAGGGCCACCGCACTGGAGGAATAGGCTCAGCTTCCTGGCAGGCGCGAGTTCGCCGTAGTCGCTGGCTATCAAGAAGCACTCGAACCGGGCTAAGAAGGAAGCCCATTGTTCCTTCATCGGGTCGAACGGTGCAAACGGAGGCATTGTCGCCGTAGCCATGGTGAGGCTGTGCGTCGCGCTGCGCTCTGTTGTTGAAGTATTCGTTACCCGTTGCGTTCTAAGGCCACGGCCTGAATCCCACCCTCGTCACCAGTGTTAGATCAGACAAAGGATTCCGACTCAGGCATGGTCAAAACAACAGGAACGTTTATTCACACTATTTTCAACACACACAAGATTCAACTGGCAAGGTTTCTTCTCTGGCAACCTCTTATATAGAGTTACCAGGCAGGAAACTCCTAGCAATGCAATTGCAACATTGTAACTCCTTTCCAGACAGATTCCAGACAGCTTGTCTCTGTTAATCACTGCAGCTGCTGGCTCAGCTCCGGAATGCGGTGACTCATAGGTTACCAGACGAGCTGTCTGGGACATAGGCTTGGGGACTCAACATTAGGTCTATTCTCAACATGGAGATTAAACTAGCAGAATTGGTTTCTGCTAGACACTGCAGTTCTGAAAGATGGGAAAGGCAGTAACTGAGACCTATTTTTGAAATTATATATTTAAGTATTTCTCTTGTGATATATAACATACTAGAGAAACACACTGGTAGTGGTTTGGTGCCTGGGTCCCTGGAACTGGCAGCAACCCAGGCCTGCCATCTCCCTGAACCATTTCCTTGGTCTCTTCTCCTGTCACTGGCACTTTTCTGCACATGCACAGAACGGTTTTCATTAAACTGCACATGTGCATCAAAAACATTTGTGTGCACGCAAAACGCCCTCTCTCAGCAAACCTGGTAGTAAACCGGTTAGGAACCCACAACTGATAGATACACACACACACACATGCACACACACACACACACACACACACACACACATACACACACATATAAAGGAATGATCCCTGGTTAGGCAGAGAGTAGAAGTATCATCTCTCCATTCCTTGCCACCTTTGTTAATTTTTAAGTCAATTTTGTGTTAATACTGATTATTTTATTGCTTTAATACCTGGTCTTGTTGCTTTTATTGATTGTAAGTCACCTAAAAGAGATGGATGGCATATAGGTTTAATAAATAAATAAACAAATAAACAACTACAACAAAACCATAACCAGAGTTTCTATTAATAAAAGCAAACTCTTTAGTGATTCCTTAGATTTAAAAAAAATGCAGTTGAAGCCAAATTGGGTAATATGATTTAGCATTTGGACAGATCTGAATCCTCGGAGTACTTTTTTTTATTATCTTTAAGCATCTGATAACAAAGAGTCTATATAAGTGATTGTGCATTAATTATTAACCATTACACTCTGATATATTGACACAATAAATGGGGTATTTCAAGAAGCAGAAGCATTTAATCAAAAGCCACAGATCCACAGTAGTCCAGGAAACCCAGCTCCCTCAGCCTGGGATGCTGAAAGAATCGAGCAAGTAGGAAGCAGCTCCAGATTTGTGACATGCCAGCAAACCATGTCCCAGCATTGGTCAGTAGTGTGGTACAGACATTTCCTGGGGCAAAGACGTGCCTGGTCAACAGCAGGAGCAAGAAGATGGCAAAGATTAGTTGGGGTGGTAGAACTCAGGGTAGCTCAAAGGACATAGATGGGGAAAGGTTGGCAAAGTGGAGGGGGGGGGGGTCTGTGTGTGGTCATAAATACAGCACCTGAATTTTGATCACATCATCCTGGGATGCTGCAATGGTCATAATTTTAGGCACAGGTCATACATTCCCTCATCAGCAACATTTTAACTTCAAATAGCCTCTGAACGAATGGAGGATTACCTGTAAAATAAAACTAGGAAGAGGCCCATATAAAGATATCACATTCTAAATATACCCCAAAAAAAAGCCATTAACCAAATCTGAAACAAAACTAAGAAGTTTTAAATACATAGCAATGTGTATGGGAATGAGCTCAGAAAGCAAGGTATCGTATTTTAAATCTGGCTGCGAATATTAAATATTAAAATGCTTAACATGGGGGGGAGATGGGTTTTTTTCTCCTTCTCTGCATTATTTTTAAAGCAAGCTAGATGGTTTGTTTAAAGCATCTAACAGAAAATACAAAGAGAAGGCGCTAGAAAACCGAATCTATCTTTGTCATGAGTCTCCTTCACAAATTGCTTTTCAGATGCTTTTTGTCATTCCTCTCACAAAAATAGATGTTAAAGTACATAAGCTGATAGACAGAAAACATTAGAAAACAAAATACCACACTTCTCTCCTTCATTTTTAATATCTTCTGTACTTAAAGCTCCAAAATCGAGATTAGCACTGACAGATGGCACTTATGCAGCCTGGTGAGAAAAGAAGCAGACTTTTTGGATATTAACATAGAGATGGACACCGTACACTCTAAGAGTGAAATAAGAGCTGCTGTTATCTGTAAATGTAAAGCCACTAAGCTGAGGGAAGCTTGACCTCCACATATTGTATTTTACACACCCTGGGCAATATTCCTATCATTGCGGTATGTGGTATGCAGGAAGGGGCAAACACCAAATGATTTATGATCGTTCTGACATACCTGTGTGAGGTCTAAGCTACACATGTCGTATACAATTATAATGTGCATAGATCTATCACAATAGATATTCTCTCAAAGGGCTGGGCAAATTCTTCAGAAGAAGTGCTTTAGAACATCTGGAGCTGCATACAAAGCACCTCTTTTTGAAGAGGGTAAGCAGATGTAGCTTTTGTTTTTCCGAGATCATGCAGCTGTTTCCAAAACTGTCCCAGATTGTCAGCCACACTGTTCCACCGAGGGGAAAAAACCCTGCTCCAGCAACATTTAGAGCTACCTAGCAAGTTTGTATAGCATTATACATTATAACAAGGTAGAGACTATACAATGATCCATCAAATTCTTGTCACTGTGACTGCAGAAATATCTTAAAGTTTTATGATTAAAGTAGTATGCTACAATGGCAATAGAAGGGGATGGGCTGGCTGTTTCCCCATATGTAGATGCAAACTGAAGTGCCCTTCATAAGCCAATAGCAATTAGAGATTTCTAAGAAAGAGGGATTGAAAACTAATGTGGTCATTACAAGCCTTATTAAAAATAAATACAGGTAATACTCTAAACATGTACAGCACCCTTGGATGGACACCAGGTATGTGTGCAATATTTATGCAGTATCCAAGCCAGAGGTAGGTTTGTAAAGCTTTTATACTGAACATACTGAACATTCATTAATCATGGGTGCTATACAAATTGTCAATTAAAAATAGAAACTAAGTTATTAGCCTGAGAAATGCCCTCCCTGTGAACTCCTCAGTGTCTCTGCTTCTAGCATTAATCCAACATATATTCCCAGGCCCTACTATGCATCAACTACTTTTTTATACTAACAGCCCATGCAGTGATTAAATATAGTGCTAGCTAGGGGATGTCCAGTTGGGACACAGGCAATGGGAAGCAAATGATAAAATGTGCATTACAGCAACATAATAATGGAGCTCATAAGACTTCTATATCTACATCCAACATCGGGTTGCAATTACAAAATGATTGTGTATGCATTGTAAAGTCACAATTCACTTTTTTGCTATTCTTGCCTCAATAAGGTTTGTGTCAGAGGTTCTGGATTGCAGGGATCCTGCAGTTCATATTGAAAATAATTTAGGTTTGGGAGCAAAACCATAGTTTGCTATTTGTATTGATAAATATAGGGCTATCAAATTGGGAGTACAAAAATACTTCTAAATAGACCAGACTAGTCCAGTATTACCTTGATTATAAAGAATCTTATAAGACTGCATGTACTGCCAACTCCCTCCATTTATCTTTGTGAGAATTAGACAGTCTTGTCTGTGACTCTTACTTGTGTTACAGATTTATTTTATCTGACCATCCTCTTGGTTCAAGCTCTTCTTCCTATTCAGTTTCAGATTGAATGCCACAAGGAATGTATTCAGTATATTTACAATACTATGTCTCCCAAAAATGCTACATGAATTTTGCAACTCCCTTTTGAACAAAGTTCATTGATATTGGGATTTGACTAGAATAGATATAGCACTTATTAAAATATGCATAACGTCTGTCATTTTTTTAAAGTCTATAACTGCTCATTTGCAGTACCTGGAAGGGGGAGGTCATGATCAGTTTAGCAGAACTAAACTTTCATTTCTATGATTGTGATCATTGTGTTGCCTTTTTTATTGTATATATCCATTTTCTCAATAAATTCGTCTTGGTAGTTATTGTTTCGGCTTCATTGAGGAATTGTGAAACTGCCCAGTTACATCTTGTTTCAGGACTAGCCTAAAGTTTTTGTTAAATTCTCTGTCTTTGGATTTGTTGCAAGGAGATCTAAAGGACTTTTTTTTTCTTTCAAGGTAGATTTAGGGGAGAAGTCTTTGATAGATTATTAAAACTCCCCAATTGGACAGACCAAGGGAGTTTATGGCTTCTCTGTCTGAAACACGGCAATGATCATATCTATACTTCCTTTTCCATAGGATAGATTATCACATGTTCCAGCTTGCAACAACTGATCAAGTTCCACCTTAAATATTGCCCTACATACAGGCCACACACCATCAGCAGAATCCAGACAAACTGACATGCTCAGAAAACAGCAATGAAGATGATAAGGAGACCAGAAACTAAATCCTATGAAGAGAAATTATAAATCTGGGAAAGGTTTGCCTTAAAAGGGGAAGTTTGAGAATAGAATATGATAGCATTCTTCACATACTTGAAAGGATGTCATACAGAAGCTGGTTGAGTCTTGATCTGGATAATAATCTGAAGCTCAGACATCCAGTTACCTAAAAACAATTCAATCACACGAAGAACTATCTGAAGCCGTGTTACATTTCTCTACTGCTTCTCCTTAAGCTTCTTCTTCTTCTTCTTCTTCTTCTTCTTCTTCTTCTTCTTCTTCTTCTTCTTCTTCTTCTTCTTCTTCTTCTTCTTCTTCTTCTTCTTCTTCTTCTTCTTCTTCTTCTTCTTCTTCTTCTTCTTCTTCTTCTTCTTCTTCTTCTTCTTCTTCTTCTGCAAACAAAACTGCCCTGGAAACAACGAATACATTTGAAACCTGGCCTGGATCCTATAAACCTAGAACATTGTAGACTAGACATTGGATAACTGATTTAAATACAGAGGCAGTTTCCAATTGAATGTTAGGAAACATTTCCTAACAGCAACAGAGTTTAATAGTGGAACCAATTATCAGAAAATGTAGGCTCCGCTTCCTGGATGCATTCAAGCAGAGGTTGGACACCATCTGTTGTTGATGTCTTTTTGCTTTAATTTGGATTCCTAAGTGGATCGGGGGGCTGGATTTAATGGCATAAACAACTCCTTTCAACTCTATCATTCTATAATTCTATCACTAATGAATGAGCCCTTGAGGAACCAGATTGGAGAGGAGCAAAGAGTTTGCACAATAGTACTAAAAAGAGATGACAGATCTGATGTACAAAGAGTTCTTTTGAAAAGGGAAAATGCTGATTATTTTAATTTGTAGTGACACCGAGTCATACAGATTCCTAATAAAGTTGTTCCCCCTTTCTCTCATTTGAATCCCTATCATGTTTAAACTACTTTTCAACTTCTGCATCTATAAAAGGCAATTCAGCAAGCTTGGTTTTTTTGATGCCTTAATTTTTTCTCTCTAACCCCAATGTTTGATAGGAGATTAAAACCTTAAAACTTCCATCCTTCCTTCCTTTTCTTTTTAAAAGTGATTGTACTATATAAACTGGGCAAGTAATTAAGATTGCCTTTTTATGGCTTTATAGTGGATGCTAATTAGACAGTTTACTCACAAATAAAATGACTTATGGGTTATAATGTAGAAAATAAAAATAGAATTAGGAAGGCAAAAGTAAATGCAAGTACTGCAGGCTACTTCTGCTGACTCCTGCCTGCCTGCAATTTGGCAGTTTGAACCTCATCAGGCTCAGGGTTTACTCAGCCTTCTATCCGTCTGAGGTCGGTAAAATGTGGATCCAGATTGTTGGGGGGCAATAGGCTGACTGTTTAAACTACTTAGAGAGAGCTGTAAAGAACTGTGAAACGGTATATATGTCTAAATACTATCGCTATTGCTATTTTATTAAATTCAGTTTCATGTTTGAAATATTTTGTTTATTATAAAAGCAACTCTGATCCAAGAGTTTATATTACTTATTAAAATATAGACTGTTTTGGCAGTTGAATGTTTCTCCAGCAATAAGAACCACATAATTCACCATTCTGGAGAACAACCAGAAATGGTATTCAGCCGGTTCTCTCCAGTTCAGGCGAACTGGTAGCAGCAGTTGCGAGAGGCTCCGTCCACCCACCCTGACATAATGCACAACCTTCTGTCCATGTGCAGAAGGTGGTGTACATGCGCAGTTGTGACATGTGCACTCACAATTGCGAACTGGTGTGAAAGGTAAGTGAATCCCTGAGAACAACCATATATTAGCTTAAAGTGCAGAAGTCCCATTATGTGACTCTGAAAGCAAAAGAGGAATTGCTACCAATTTGAGTCAACCCTTAGCAACCACGAACAGGTGACCATAAAATTCTACTCAGAATTTCTTAACTGCAGTTGTATATGTGGTGGTACTTTCATTTGTGAACTAGTTTATTTTAATGATCCTCATTTCTGTGCTTTTATCTCATCTTCCTTGAGTTCATTTATTCGGTTTTCTGTTCTACACTTTTTCATTTCCTCCCTTTTAGAGTCTTATAAAGAAAGAATGTGATCTTCTCATAATTAGGACTGTTTCATATCTGCAGTAAGTAGAAATAGCACTTAGACTTATATACCGCTTCACAGTGCTTTACAGTCCTCTCTAAGTGATTTACAGCATCAGCCTATTGCCCCTAACAATCTGGGTCATCATTTTACTGACGCTGGAAGGATGGAAGGCTGAGTCAGCTTTGAGCCTGGTGAGATTCGAACTGCCAAATTGCAGTCAGCTGGCAGTCAGCAGAAGTAGCCTGCAGTACGGCATTCTAACTACGGTGCCACCACAGCTCCTAGTGTTGTAAAGTTACATATTTATCAAAGCTAAATCCTTGACTTTTCTAAATCAATCTATGTTTGTGTTCTTAAAGAGGAGTGTAATTGCTGTGTCCAGCATGCAGGGAAATGATATCTATCTATGAGATGAATTTCTTCTTGAAGCACTATACATTGTTCTATTATTTACACTCTATTTATGAATGTTATAATGAGAAAATCCCAATAACATACTTCTCCTCACTAATATATGGTGTGTATCAAAGACTTCTTATGTAATACATAGAAATGATGAAATGCATGTAAATAGCTATTGAGACAGTGGTAGGTTTCAAATTTTTTTAGAACCTACTCTGTAGGTGTGGTCTATTTTGTGGGCGTGGCTTGGCAGTCATGTGACAGAATGGGAGTGGTCACCTTTTAAAATGTGGTGAAACTCATTTAACAACGCTCTTGCTTAGCAACCAAAATTTTGAACTCAATTGTGATGATAAATTCTTTCTTTTTTTCTTTCTTTTTTTCTTTCTTTCTTTCTTTCTTTCTTTCTTTCTTTCTTTCTTTCTTTCTTTCTTTCTTTCTTCCTTCCTTTACTTTCCTTTCCTTCCCGTTGAGTCACTGGCAGCGGTGGGCCAGATTTACTTCCAGGTACGCCGGTGGAACCCCCTCTCACCGGTTCTCTAAATTTCACCAACCGGCTCTCGCGAGTAGGTGCGAGCCTGCAGAAACCCACCACTGTATTGAGACCTCCATTTTAATATGTCCCATGACCAAGAAATATCACACTAATTGAAACATGACGTTCAGCTATCACATTCAGCAAGTATAGTTGTCACAGCAATGCACATTTTGACCATTTCATAATGTAGCACCCAAAAAGTACAGGATCTTTTAAACATCTGGCAAGGAAAACTAAGAAGTGATTATAAAGTGATCAATGACATTTCCACTCCATCTGCTAGGGAGTAAGTGAATCATAGCAGTGACATTTCCTAATTTGGATCAGAAGAGGGTTGCAACAAAACGAATACATGCTTTCCTGGCTGCAACAAATCAGCACAGAGGAATTCGGTATGTGAGAGTATGTTTGGATGCTTTGTGCTTCAAATGAAAGACAAAAACACTCAGAGATACAAATGTAGCTCTTGTCTCCACAAAGCAGTGGCACCATTCCTCAAACAGAAGGATTTGATTTGAAGTGGACAGGTGTTATGTTTGTGCTCCACTCATGCTGAAATACTTTGTAGTTGTTGTTTCAAAGTCAAAGTGGTGCCTGTTGCATCCTTTCTTCAATAAAACTAAAGACCTCAGAATCAGAAGTAGGTTTTTCCCCTGCTTGCTGTATTGAAATTTGAAAAAAATTAACTTCAGTAGATCTGCAAGGATAGATAGATAGATAGATAGATAGATAGATAGATAGATAGATAGATAGATAGATAGATAGATAGATAGATGGATGGATGGATGGATGGATGGATGGATGGATGGATGGATGGATGGATGGATGGATGATAGATAGATAGATGATAGATAGATAGATAGATAGATAGATAGATAGATAGATAGATAGATAGATAGATAGATAGATAGATAGGCTGGCCAGGGGAGCAATGTCACAGCTGTTAAAATACTGGGCTGACAGCCCAGATTTGAGACCCAAATGCCACACAACAGGATGAGCTCCTGTTACTTGCTCCAGCACCAGCCCACCTAGCATTTAAAATGCAAGTAGATCAATAGGTACCACTTCAGTGAGAAGGTAACAGCATTCTGTGTACCTTGGCATATAGTCATGCCGGTGACATGAACATGGAAACATCTTCAGACAATGCTGGCTCTCTCAGCTAAGAAATGGAGATGAGCATCTCCCCCCTAGAGTCAGACGTGACTAGACAGACAAAACTTTACTATTACCTTTATAGACAGATAACTGAATGACAACACTAGATCATAGGACTATTTAATCAATGAATAATAACTCTATAAACTACACTGCACTCACCAAGTTCTGTGTTTATGAGTGTGATAGCTTAGGCCAGTGGGGAAATCTACATTTTTTGCCCAAAAAACCAATGTTTTGGTTTTGTGGGCATGGCTTGGTGGGATCATGTGACTGGGTGGGCATGGTCAACTTTTTTTCACTTTTTAAAGCATTTTCCCCCTGCCAATTCAGGTGAATAGGCAGGAAAAAATGCTTTTAAAAGGGGGGTGAGAGCTTCTGACGATTGCGCAGCTCACAGCAGTCCTATGTAGACTACTGTTGGGTGTTAATTGAAGAAATTTCAGACACTCCTTTTAGAGTGTAGGTGCTGCTACAGCAAAAGCATACTTCTAAGATCCCAATCGATGGCATTCTTTAATTGAAAGAAACCAGAGCAGTGCTGGGTGGAAACATCCTGGCAGATATTACGGAAGAGAGGCAGACCCTCAAGTAACCAGAGCTTGATAAGTACTGACCAGCACCTTAAATAATGTCCAGAGGCAAATAGGCAACCATTGCAGTTTGTGAAGCAGACTGGACATTCTGAGGCATGCTATCACTTCCTACCTTTCTACAACAGGTCTGTTAAAACTTCAGAATGATTTTCAAGGTCAGGCCCATGTAGACTGATTTGCAGTAGTTAAGCAGTAAGGTGACCAGGGTATGGCTGATGGTCTGAAGAATTTCCTGATCTACAAAAGGATAACTGACATGTCAGAACTGTGCAAAGGCCTTCCTGCCTACAGCTGCCACTTGTTCACTGAGCAGGAAATGTGAGGCCAGAAAGATCTCTAGAGGATTAAAGAAAATGACCTTGGCAGAGAAAATCCAAATTGTTCAAAGATCAACAGGAGAAAAGACACAACTCGTGGCCAACCAAATCCAAGGAAAGGAGGGTCAGACTCAGATAGACACCTCCTTAGTTTTACCAGAGTATAAGGAGGGAGAAATTTAAAGCACAATCAGATTTGCAAGATTCTGTTATAGTATTCCATCATAATAAAAGACTTTTAGACTTCCATTGCCTCACTAGATGCCATGGCATAATAAAGGCAACTCAGAGTGCTGTCAGATCAAATCATGGTCAAAGATACTGAAAACTTGAAAGATAAAGGAACACAAGTTTGGATATGCCATTTGGCCACATGTTATTTACAAACATGATCAAAGCTCTCAGCACTAAATCCGAGTCTGAAACTTGTCTAGATAATCAATTTTCTTGGATTTTCATGAAGTGCAGACTGGCCACTCTCTCAATAACCTTTTCCAAAAAGGGAAGGTTGGAAAATAGATGATAGTTATTGAAAACTGTTGTTTACAAGGATGCCATCTTCAGGAGAGTGTAAACTTCCATCTCTTTCAAGCAGGAAGTGCCATTCCCTCCATCAGGGAACCTAACACCACAATAATTTTGTATTGAGGGTGCACATGATCATTTTTAAATGTCAACAAATTGCATATATATTAAGTGAGTAAAAATACCTCTCCTAGGTATTAATTGTTCTTTTCAGATGTCATGAAAAGGGCTAACCAAATATACGATATTGGGGTTTAAATCATGACAATAGATTCACTGCATGACATAATCTGGGAGTTTTCATGCATCTAAAAAAGGCCCATTCATTGAAGTGATTTCTTCATCCTTCAGGATGACCTTCTTTTATAACATCTAAATTCCCAACTAAATATATCAGGCTGCATAATCCTAAGAGATTACAACACTAGAATATATTACAGTAATAGGAGAGGTATTTTTGCTCCATGGTGACATTTAAAAATTATTATGTGGGTCATTAATACAAAATCATTGTCCAATTTGGACTGAGGGAGGAAATGTCACAATTTGGAATTATAGAGCTGGCACCACCTAGAGCTGGAGGTTGTTAAATATAATGTCATATTTAAAGTGATATAAAATTTAATGACATCAGAATATAAATTACAATCTGTGAACAACTGTTCCAGCTCAGCTAAGGTCATCCATAGTAAGACGAGGGAAAACAAAAGATGGCACATGCATGATAATGCATCATACATACTTTATTACTTGCTTCAGGTGTTGAGATACTAGTATGTAACTGTGGCATTTGTGTGATGATGTCATATGCCAATCCATTCTGTAATTATAAGTTTTGCTGAGCCCATAGTTTCTTATTATTTAGCTATTGAATCTCATGTTGCATTCTTTTCTTTTATCTTTCAGGAATAGTTTGAAAATATATTTGATCCAAATTATTATTTTTAATAAAGTACACATCATAAATATAATATTTTCAACTTTATACTGATTTCCTGTTGACTTGCAGGGTGATAAAAAGTTGAAAACATCCATACCTTCATGTAGATACAGGAATTATATCTATCCCCTTCTTAGTTTGTCAAGGGGAAGGGATGTGTGGTTGGATTCTTGTAGTGGGTACCGTAATTCCTTCACCATCCCTTAAGGAAACAATGGTTTGCTTCTTCCTCAAGAAGCTATTGCTAGACTCTACCATCCAGTTTCCAAGTTTCCCTTTTTAGAGAAGATCATAAAGAAGGTGGTCTTTTGAGCTTCTGAGCCCTGGAAGACACAGATTATGCGGATGCTTTCCAATCATAATTCAGGCCTGGGTATGGGACTGAGATGACATTGATCATATTCTTGGATGACTTTTGTTGGCAGTGGGATGACAATGGTTTGTCCAGCCTTGTTCTTCTTGATGTCTCTTATTATTGATCATGGTATATACTCATGAAGTGGCTCCTGGAATTGAGGATAGGCAACCCAGTTTTCTGCTGGTTTTTCATGTCCTCCATGGCCATTTTCAATTATGTTTAGAGGGGGCAAAGGTCCAGCCTGGACTCCTCCTCTGTGGGATGCTATGAGGCTTGGTACTTTTTCCTCTCTTGTTTATATTTACATGAAGCTTCTGGGCTAATAAAAACCTTATTATAGAAGTGGGGGGAGGAAATCACACAATATCAAATCTTTTCTAAGAATGTTTCATTCCTATTTTGTGAAAAGTAATATATGAAAACAAGAGCAGTGAAATATAAAATATTTATACTGCATGGGAGAGATCTTGATGCCTTACTTTATCTTTCTACTATAAATCAGTATGAAGCAATCTTGCCATTGCATTAACTGCCATCCTGTGAATTAAATGTTGATTGAATATTACTTTTGAGAGGTGAAATATTTTTGGGGTAAAAGTAAGTAATGCCTTTGAACATTTAACATAACTGGATGTGACGAACACATAAATTAATGAAAATTAGTTTCTTTATCTCTGAATACATCATGGGCCTGAATACTTCATAGGCATTAGAGAAGATTTTGAAAGCAGAAGAAAAAATCAAAGAGCTATCATCAATTTGCATTTTTCTAAATTAGCAAAATGTTAGAATAGTGAGATATTACTCATATTGATTTCAAAAATGCTATGTAAAGAAGAATATAAAATAAACTTTAGGGCAATAGTGCTCAAAGAGAACATTGAATTCTCGGGCCTAAGTTTATCAATTTTAATAGTGATACTATTTATTATTTCTTTACATAATTGTATTTTAGTATTTTGCTATTGATATAATTGTATGTTAGTATTTGACCTCACTTCCAAAGAGATCAAGACAAATTATATACTTTTCTTTTCGTTCATATTATTCTCCCAGGATATTTTTATCTTTTATTCTTTCTTTTCTTTCCAAGGAATATTCTGTAATGAATTCTAATGCTTCAGATGCCACAATATAGCAGTAGGTTAGTGAGTGACGTGATGGTCTACACATTTTATCAAGGAAAGGCTTGTGAGTGGGCATTCTTTCTTTCTTTCATAGATTGTTTTTATTTAAAATAGTGAATGATCACTTCAAAATTACTTAGATCTGGGTCTCCTTCCCCTCTCAGTTCATTTCAATATTAAACTTATTCTTGACTTGGTTAATATTGATATCAAACATTATAGAAATAATAGGGTACTCATGCCAAAGGAATAATGTGAGCTCCCAGATGTTTAGATGTTCCTAGTTAATGTTGTTATACCAGCTATATTATCAAGGGGCAAGGAAATTGAGAGATCCAGGCAGTTCAAATGGGTATAAAGATTTATTGTAAACTTAAACTGTATACAAGAATCTGAACTAGTAATGGTCAAAGTAGTTTGGCAGTAAATAAGGAATTCATGGTGGGCTGGACTTACAATAGATCTCTTGTAAGCACGAAGGGACTTATGACTGATTAGGTGTCTGATTCCTTCCTAAGGATCAGTCTGGTCATCTGCTACATATATATAAGGATATAGATTAAGTGGATTGGAAGATATGAAAGAACGTCAAGTTCTGGATCAGGATCATTGGTTGGGAATGGCAAAATGCATATTATTAATTTCAGGGAGAAATTCCCAAAACCAGAAGTTGTGCTGGAACAATCTGCTGCATATTAGTACATACTTCATTAAACTAATCCTGAATTTAATAATAAATAATTACTCTTTAATATAAGCAACTAAATGTGCATTTATTAAAAAATGTAGTAATACTAAGAATAAGTGACTAGATTTCACTCTTAATTGAAGGAGAATGAAAGCTTTGTAGGTTTAGATTAAACCATGTAGAAGAAGATAAAGTCTGCTACAATTAAACCTGTCTTTTGTTTTTCTGAATCATGATCCACAGACCCCTGGAGACAATGGAAGTATTTATTCAAATGGCATAGCCTGTGCGTGCAACACTCATTAGTATAAATAACAGAACAACTGTAGGTAGGAATTTAGCTTATCTATAATTTAACTGCACAGGCATAGATGGAAAGAGGATTTTGCAGGTGTCTAGGCCAGATATTCTCATTATCTGTTTCTCTGTAATTACATGATGAAAATAAAATTGTATATCAATAGTAAATGTTATGAACAATATGTTTAATCAAATGCAATCAAAACCAACTGTAGTCTGAAAAAATATAATGTGCATAAGCCAACATAATTATAGATAATTGGAAGTAAATGTCCACATAAAAGAGGCAACACATAATTTAGTTACATATTTTAATTGCTTCTAGATATAGATGTCATCTATACATCTACAGGATGTAAATTACATATCCATACCCCAATTGTTAACTCTTTGACCCTTTTTCTTAGAGAGTTAGAGTTTTATTTTAACCAGCAATTTAAACAGCAGCCACTTTTTAACTTGAACTTCAGACTCCTCTCTTCTCCTTTCAGCAGGTCTACAGAGGGATCTCACCTTGGCTCAGAATTGCAGGTTGATTATTAAATAACATGCACACAAATTACTTATCTATCTTGAAGACTGACCCCAAGGACCCATAATTAATGATAACTTTGCTTCTGTTTAGCAATCAATTCCTAGAAATCCTTTTCTAAACTCAGGGCTCATCCCATATTCCATCCTTGGAAAATAGTATGCGAGAAAAAGTAGGAGATGTTCATGTCCTCTTTAACATGGGAATCCTCCAGGTTCTGACTAGTGCATTTGTGTTGTCTCTGTAGCGCCCATCAAAGAAGGTTAGACAAGCTTAACAATCTACACTCTAATCTGCAGTGTCCAATTTTTCCAACATTGCCTTTAAGAATTGTCTCTACCTACCAAAAGACTTCATACCCTACCAGATGGAATTTAAAAGCTTTTGATCAATCTTTTCACACAGGCTGTGTCCTGACTTCAAGGGCTCAGATGAAAGATATACAGTAAATCTTCTTTCCTCCTTAGAAGATGGGGAACAATATTACCACTGAATGAAAATCCTTCTTCATAAAGAATAACAAACAATTGGATCATGGGGCAACTTCATTAAGCCTGTGTGATGTCATCCTTTGATCATTATTAGGCAGGATTATTAGGCAATATTTGATCATTATTAAGTAGGATCATTATTAGGAAGGGGATTATATGGGGAGGAAAAGAGTATTTGCAACAGAATCATTGAATTCCTTTATCTATTTGGATTGTTTATGCTATTTTATATCAATATTCTCTGCTGGACATAGCCAGTTGATAAACATAGCAGTGAAGAAGATAAGCCAGCAGGGTAGAAGGAAAGCTGTGATTGTAGTATCATATCAGATTTCAAGCCAGGATGCATTCCTGGAGATATGCCAGTCTGAGCAACAAATGTTCAAAGGGGGACCATTATAAATTTGAGCCATATGTAACAATAAATAACCAAAATAAACCAAACTCAGTTGAGGTCACAATTAATGACCGCCCATCCTAAAGTGCCATTATGAGGAAAACCCTTCCTCTTCTGCTGTTGTTAGCTATTTGTGCCAATGTCATTACAAATTTTATTTACTATTTAGTATTCTTTATTATACTTATATATCGCCCATCTCACTTACAAGCAATTCTAGGCAACTTGCAACCAAATAAAGGATTAAGATAAAACATATTCAAATAATAAATATTAAAATTAACATTAAAATTGACAAAGTTGACAAGAAAGTGAGCAAGATATACACCGGGTGGAGATATAATCTTACCTCAATCTAATAATCTCCTCCAGTATGACACATCCCGATTGGTGCCTCAGGCCCATTGGCAGGGCCTGGTCTTTAGGCCCTTTGAGAAAGCCAAAAGGGGAGCAGATCTCACCTCAAGATACATAATGTTCCAGAGGACTGGAGCCACTGCAGAAAATGCTCTTCTCCTAGACCCTGTCACATAGAATTACTTGACCAATGAAATCTGTAGCATGCACGTCCCTTCTGTTAGCATGGGTAGGGTGGGGCAGTCCCATAACATATACTTATATAGGGTGAATCACTGTAAGTATTTTTCATAAAGTTTCCTTTGTTGCTTTTAGGTCCAAATGCTTTGGTTTTGCTCTTGATAAGCATTTTCCTCACAACAAAACCTTTCTGTGTTGAAGGTGGTCAACATCAGTCACAATAATTTCCTGAACAAGAGGAGAGAGAGAGAGAGAGAGAGAGAGAGAGAGAGAGAGAGAGAGAGAGAGAGAGAGAGAGAGAGAGAGAGAGAGAGAGAGAGAGAGAGAAATGTGGAAACCTTTTGTAGATATTTAGCAACCATTGGTTAATTATATCAAGGGCATTTTGCAAATTTTGCTTTGCTTGCCCTTAAAATTGTAATAAGGAGTACATTTCAGAGAAACTGAGCTAATTAGATTTAAACATGGACCTATAAAGTCACAGGTTTATGTCCCTAGTCAGTTCAGTGGATTTAGCAAGGAGCATCTTTGTCAGAAAAAAATATTTGTGATGCTTTTCCCCATAGTCATCTGACCCAAATACAGGGCAATATGGTCACTGTATCCTGACAAAGATTCCCTGGATTAATACATTCATCTAAATGAAATCAATTGTTACAAAGCATGCTGCTAGCATAGTATGCTGAGCACAGTTGTTCCATAGCATTGCCATGCATTTTGGATATGCAATTGCAGTATCATATCATAGTTTTTGGAAGCTTCTTTCCTTTGCCTTTGGGGTCCTGCAGCTGAAGACCATGTGATCTTTCCCCATTGGATATGGAACATATAATCTAAATAAAATGTCCAACTACATTCTTAGACTTCATTTTTTCGGTCTATAATTTCCTCATTTGCATTCCATCCACAGTGTGTCCTCAGTTCATATTTAGTGGACATTGGTCTACATCAATCTTATTCAAGGGAAAACTAATGGTCCTAAATTAAATGAGTTTTTTTGATCTAAGTTCAGTCTCCAGTGAACAGCAGTTCTTATCCGAAAAGCACTGCACATAAATCATCATAATTCTTTGGTAAAAGTCCTGCTGGACTCAAAGAGAGAACATATGGATTCAATATAAGGGCTTGGCAAATGTTTTTCTTTTTTCTTTTGGTTTGTCCAGGAAAAAAGATGTATCTCACATGACATGCTGAAAAAGGTACATTACACTGACAAACTAGCCAATAATTATTTTAAAAATAAACAAAACAAAATGTGCCAAAGTATGCTAGCTTCATTGAAAAACAGCTGAATAGTACATATCTGCAGGATCGGATCCTGCCTCATACATCCTCACGGCCGATTCGCTCCCACAGAGAGGGACTTCTCTGGGTGCCGTCCACTAGACTCTGTCAGCGGGCGACACCCAGGGGAAGGGCTCTCTCTGTGGCGGGCCCAGCCCTCTGGAACGACCTCCCCCCCGACATTAGGACCACCACGGACCTCTGCTCCTTCCGTCTTAAACTAAAAACTCACTTTTTCTGCCTTGCCGGCCTGGGATAGTTACTCCTCTGTTTTTGGGTTTATTGGGGATTTTTAGTTTAGTTAGTTTTAATGGGTATTTTAACACAGGTATTGTTTAATTTATTTTTAATATGAAATGTTGTATATAGTTATTGTTTTTATTCTCCCTGTGCACCGCCCCGAGTCCCTGTGGGGAGAGGGTGCGGTTTATAAGTATTAAAATTATTATTATTATTATTATTATTATTATTATATAGTTCAGTGTTGGTGAAGCTTTTTGGCATTGAGAGCTAAAACAGGAGCCTGCATGTGCCGGAAACTGGAAGAGCATGTGCACTGGCCACCTGGTCTTCTGGTTTCTGGCGTGCATGCACATGTGAAGACCAGTTGACTGGTACAGATGTGTGCTCTGGAAACCAGAAGAGCAGCCACCCAATGCACATGCACATGATGGGAAGATGATCTCCCAGTTTCTGGTGCATGCATGCACACTGGCAACCTGGTCTTCCAGTTTCTGGCATGCATGCACATGTGAAGACCAGCTTGTCAATACCCCAGAACCCAGAAAAGCAATGGGCGATGAGTTGCATTCCCAGAGAGATGGCTCTGCATGCCACTTCCAGCATGCGTGCCATAGGTTCAGCATCACAGATAAAGTTCTTCTCACATTTGCAGGCTTATTCTGATTTTAATCATTCCCAATTCTCATCAGACAATCAATCGATACTACTACTATCAGCCCCCTGAGGGCTACAATCAACAGTAACATTGATAGTCACATTGTTCACCTATTTGCAACTTACATATTGACTCAAAATACTAATGAAAACATATTATGTATAATTGAAAATAATGATGTACAATATAAATTGATAAAAAGTGCACTGTTTTGTAAGAACAATAGAAAAAGATTGTGTGAAGACTTATTGTTTTGAAATAGGAGTTAAGGGAATAAGATTTGTTTAAAATGAAGGAATAGTAATGGTAATCAAATACATAATTCTCAATGATAGTGATGTATTTAGCTATGTTTGATGGATAACTAGTGATTGTATATGCAATTGTAAAGATTGATGCACAAAAGCTTGTAACCAAACGACATGTCTAATGAAATTGAGGAAAGTTTTATGCATGTATTGTGTTTTGTTTGTTTTTATATGTTTAAAAATAAAAAAAATCTTTAAAAAAATACTAATGAAGGATTTAATTTTTATTGATTCCTATTTAATACAACTTGATGTACTGAAAGAAGAGACTATTTGTATCTCAGGGTTGAACCACGGAGTCCTTGGTGCTCTTTGAGCTTGGTTATTTTCTTGCAGACATTTCATTACCAAAATTGGTAACATCATCAGTGCTAGCAGTTTGGTAATGAAATATCTGCAAGAAAACAACTAAGAGAGCATCAAGGACTCCACAGAACTTGATACACACAATTGTGCTTTAAGAAATATTGTTTTCATCAAAACATCAAAGTATAAATATTTAGTTCAGACTTTGCCTCATCTCCATAAGCCTTGCATTCAGAACAAAAAAAAAATCCATTTTACTGTACACGAATATACAATACGCAGAGGTTTATATAAGAGTGTAATTTGATAATTTAGGTTTCCATTATGTAGAGTTTCAAAGGTTAAAATCAGTACTTTGAACTGAATTTAGAGCTGAATTTGGAGTTGTTCCCACAGTGAAATAAAACACTCCCTTCATGAAATTCAGTTCATTTTAATCTGTCATAAATTAGAGGACAAATAGGTTGTGGTAATAATATGACATTATTTGATTAGCTGATAACAGAGTGGAACTACTAGCGGCGGAAATCCGTCTCCTTTACCAGCCCCTGCATTTTTTTTAGAGCATGATTTCTCCAAGGGCAATATTTATGTAAAACATTTATAAAGCTTCAGCAATAATATCCTTTACAAGCGACTCTCGATGCTGGTTTTCAATAACTGTTGCTTGGGAGAAGGGAGAGAATGTAGCTATTGTCGGGTCAGTTCAGGTTGGTTGATCGATTGACATACTGCATAATAGTGCATATTATGGAGAGTTATAACTCTTATGCACACAGACACTCACATGGAGATGACTGTTGAAGCCAGTCCACTAGCTGCAAGAGACTGCAGGAAGTCTTTGTCCAGTATTAAGTGATGTACAGAATGTGCAGTTCATGTGACACTTTTCACCACTTGAATACCATACTTACAATAGAATCTGCTGAAAGCTAATAAGGCCTTCATTTATGCTAACCACTGAAAGGAAAATTACATTTTTTTTAAAAAAATGAGGAAAGCGATCCCAAGAGAACTGAGATCCCAAGAGAACTGAGATTGGGAATCCAGATTTTGTACAGTGGATGGCTAGGCCGCTGCATGGAGCTTGGGAAGTATTAATTAACAACGAATCTCACCTCAGTGATGATCTTACTCAGCCTCTTAAAGAACTTTGCTGTCCCTCCTCAGCCCTAATGCTCTTGTAACTGAAAGAGCAACAACAAAAAAGGACTTAACACTATTGATCTGTTTTGTGTTAAGAAGAAAAAGGAAAGAGCAACACTGATTACTCTAAACGTTAGATAGTGATATAAGAGCAAGTATATTATATCAGAGTAGAAATGGTAGGTCCTATTTCAAGAATACTCTCAGTGTTTCCACAACACTAGTAAAATGAGGAAACTCCTACAGATGAAAATATAATTTAAAAAATATTAGATTGTGCGGAAATGGATAAGTTAACATTAAAGATAAAGGATAAAGAAGATACAGTATTTTTCAACATGGGATTTGTTTTATTAATTGTTAGATAATACAGGTAGAAATTAGAAGTTGGAAGAATACCACTATGTACAAGTAAATAATATTGTTATTAGTATTAATATATATAACTAAATTGACTCAGACAGTACACTGTTTACAAAGCACTCAGGTATGTTAAAGAAAAATGTATAAATAATTTCTTTCAAAAAAAATACCCTCAGTTACTGAAATTTTGTTTCAGCTAAATATGCCCCTCAAGGTTGATGTTGTTAATGTTAATGTTAATGTTTATTGAATTTGTATACCGCCCTTCTCCCTTGCGGGACTCAGGGCGGTGAACAGGCATAATAAAAACAACAAAGACGGCTTCCGGTTCCGGCTCCTGCGGCGACGGGCGAGCCTAGCACTCGCTCGCCGCTTTGTTTCTCTTTCTGCCCCCCCACGGGGGCGAGACTCCTCTTGTTTGAGGGTCTCCCATAAAGCCGGCTCGTCGGGGGGCGCCCCCCCACGGCGGTGGAGGAAGTGGCCCCCGGCACGGCTTAGGTGAGGGAGAACATGCTGCGGGGGGTTCTCCCTTCGCCTAAGGAAGACGGCGCCATTCACAAAAATGAAGAGGGTTAATCGGCTCAGTCGGAAGGCTTCCCGAGGCTTCAGCTGCGAGGGGAGAGTGAGTTTTTAAAAAACTTTTTTTCTGCTGTCAGCCAGGCTGAAAGGACTGGGAGGGGGGAGTTTGTTTTCAACCCCCCCCCCCCTCGGACTTAAGCGGCACTTGGAAATGGCTTCTCGTGGAGAGAATGCGGAAATCTCTAATCCTGACTGTTTGCAGCAAGGGAAAGTTGTCTGTGGTTGTTTGCAACAATGTCTCTAGGTCTGGCTGAAACAATTTCTTTTACCACTCTCTCCTCTGGGCTCTGAGTTTGGGCGGTGGAAGATGGCCTCTCTTTGTTCCTGACTGACTATTTTACTTATGGAAAATTTCCAGCGTCTCTTTGCAACTTGGACTCCCTCTGGATATTAAGGTAAGAATTTTTTTTTCTTTGGATTTGTGATCTCTTCTCTGGAGTATCTTCGTTATTATACTTATTGATTTGGAAAACTGTCTCTCTCTTGGTTCCTGAATTTTACAACTTTACAACTCTGAACTGAACTTTTGGCTCCTGGTTTGCCTCAACAGCCCCACCCCAAAACGCCATTTTAGTGGCACTGACTTTAACAATTAATCATGGCACAAGAAACAGCACTGGCAAGCTTAGAACAAAGGATGGCTTCTCTTGAAACTGTTATACAAACTTATAATTAAAGATTAAAGCCCAGAGGGCAGAAAATATCAACTTCAAGAAGGAGCTATTGGATACACGGAAGCAGGTGCTGGAAAATACACAGAAGAATGAAGAACTGGAAGGGGGGCTGGTGGGGGCTAAGGGAGAGATTAAAAATGTTACTAATGAGGTTGTGGAAATAAATGGGCATGTGTCTAGGATTGATATGGAAAGAATGACATATTTTTTGAGATTTCAGAATGTTTTTGAGCAACCTGGTGAATGCCTCCCTGATCTTATGAGCACGATTATAGCAGACTATTTACAAAAACCTAAGGATGAGATCAGGGGGGACATTGACCTAGCTTATAGAATAAATTCAGCATATGCCAGGATAAATGAAGTGCCTAGAGAGATACATGTGAAATTTGTTAGAAGGTCAACCAGAGAGGAAATCCTGAAAGTGCAGAGAGGGAGTCCGTTAATTTACCAACAAAAACCGGTTGCCATCTTGAAGCAGATCCCTAGAAAGATTAGAGATGCAAGAAGGAAATTTTCCTTCTTGTCTAAAACATTGTTTGATCATGGGATTTGGTTCAAGTGGGTGACACCTGAAGGGATGCTGGTGTTCTGGGAAGGAGGAAGAGTGAGGATTAAAACAGTTGCTGAGGCGGAAGCCTTTCTTAAAAAACATTCCTCTATCCTGGGGGAGGACTCAGGGGGGACGGAGGGGGCCACGGCCCCGCCCACTGGGGGCCTGGGAGGAGAAAAAGAAGATACAATTGCCAAGAGACTTAGATTAAAAAAAAATAACTTTGCCTTGATTTTTTCTGATTAATTTTGCATAATATTTGTATTTGGATTTTTTGTAAATGTCTGACAGTATAGAACTGAGAACTTAGGTATATGTACTTGCTTTCACTTTGTAGTGTTAAGATAATAATTTTTTCTTTTATTGTTATTGATGTATTTTGAGGCCCCGGAAGGGCCGACGACTTTGACGTGAATACTCTCAAAATTTCTTTGTATCCCTTACCCTACCCTATAGAAAAAATTGTAAAACCAATAAAACTTTTTCAATATAAAAAAAACAACAAAGACATGAATATATAAAATACTTTAAAATGTCAATTAAAATGTTAATTAAATTAGGGGCCTGTTCTAAAACCAAATAAAATTACTAAATAAAATCGATTAAAATCGATTAAAAACTACACCAGGCCGGCCGCACGGAATAAATGCGTTTTCAAGGCCCGGCGGAAGAGGTGTAGGTCAGTGATCGTACGTAGGTCGGGATGTAGGTCGTTCCAGAGGGCAGGAGCTGCCACAGAGAAGGCTCTCTCCCTGGGGGTCACCAGCCGACATTGTTTGGCCGACGGTACCCTGAGGAGGCCCTCTCTGTGGGAGCGAACTGGTCGGTGGGAGGTATTTGGTAGCAGGATGCAGTCTTGCAAGTAGCCAGGTCCCATTGTAAGGATAAAATCAGAGAAATCCTTATGTATCCTGTCTTGAGCTCCTGGAAGTAAAGTAGCTAGACTCATAAATACATACATATAAACCCTGGAGGTAATTCTATGACCCACATCTTGATTTCTTTGCCATTTGTTTCTTGAAAAGAAAATGTGCCTCACCCCAAAGAGAGATAATATGTTATGCTTGATGGCCATATGTTTTTGAACAATCATTTTATTTATAAAAAGGGAGGAAAAATGGAAAATGACAGGCTTAGAAAGGTCAAAGGAACAAAAGACGTTTCTTGTATAATAATCAGTACTGGATTTAAATGTCTAGTTATGTCATACTACTAAGTAATATGTACTATTACTAAACATATTATCTTACACAGAGGTGTTTTTCCAGCTTTGAGACAATTTACAAAATAAATCAAAATTTACAAAATAAATCAAAAGATAAATTGAGCCTATTGTGTGTGTGTGTTTAGAGCTTTCAAATTATTACTGCTTGACTACAGGAGTGTTTGCAGGTTTCTGACAAGATTTTTTAGAAGTGGTTTGCCATTTCCTTCTTCCTAGGTCAAGAGAGAATGATTGGTCAAAGGTTACCCAGCTAGCTTTGTGGCTAAGACAGGACTTGAACACAGAGTCTCCTGGTTTGTGTTCAAATCCCGTAACCATTACAGCACACTGGCTCATATAAATTAGCATATACAGTACAATACAGACTTCTAAAGAGCTTCCAGTTAAGACTCCTGGCAATAAAACATTTTCACAAATGTAGAAAGAAATGTAAGTTCTTTAGTTCTTTAGATCGTTATATAAGATGGAGAACAGGTTTCCTTTCTATACAGTACTATCAGGGTTTGCAATTAATTCATCTCTGTATGCAGCTTGAATGTCTATGAGAGCAGTGATCTTCCTGACTAAATGAATATGTGAAATATGTCCAACAGGAAGCCACCGTAGCACTACAGCACACATCATAAGGTTGGGTTTTAAGCAGAGGTGGTATTTAGCAGGTTCTGACCAGTTCTGGAGAACCAGTAGCGTAAATTCTGAGTAGTTCAGAGAACCAGTATATATAACCTCGAACTGGCACTACCCCAATCTATTCTCTGCCTCCTGAGTCCCAGCTGATCAGGAGGAAATGGGGATTTTGCAATAACTTTCTCCTGTCACACCCACCAAGCCACACCCACCAAGCCATACCCACAGAACTAGTAGTAAAAAAATTTGAATCCTACCACCAGTTTCAAAAATCTTATCCCCAGTAAGATGAAGTGAGCCATTTCTTCCTTGTTGACTTTGCTTTATGTGTTGAGAGATGCCTGCCCTATTATAGCAATAACAATAGTATTAAGACTTTACAGCTCTGGGTGGCTGTATATTGCCCAAAACAATCTTGGTCCTCATTTTACTGATATCAGAAAGATGGAAGGCTGAGTCAACCTTGAGCTCCATCAAGATCAAACTCTAGGTTGTAATACTGCATTCTAACCACTGCACCCCACAAAGCTCCCCCTCTTATCCCTACTCTGGCCATGTTTGTTGGAAAAATAAATATCATTATTTAACCTGCTTCAAATTGTCCCACCATGAGTACAAGCCACCAACTGTTACCAAATGATAGGAAGAGACCCTTTCCTCTACTCACCTCCAGCCCACTGCAAATGAGACATACTTTGTGTATCTTTGTGTTTTCTAATTTCTAATTGTCCATGATGGTTGGTTGTATGTTGGGTTGGGTTTTTTTTTTAAATTTTCTACAGGCAATCTTTGACTTACAATCATTCATTTAATGACCATTCAAAGTTTAATTATTAATTTTAATTGGGGTTTGTTGGTTTTTAATCTTATGAGAGGCCAAATTATTTAATATGTTTTTAAAAAATTTTTTAACTTTTATATATCTGTTTTACTTTGGCTGTACACTGCCCTGAGTCCTTCGGGAGTAGGGCAGTATAATAAACAAATAAGCAAATAAGCAAATAAGCAAATAAACAAATAAACAAATAAACAAATAAACAAATAAACAAACAAACAAATAAATAAATAAATAAACAAAGCGTGCTGAGAAATGTCCAGTCCTCACAGTTATGATTGCTCCTTGTACTTATGACTGTCATAGTTTCTTCACAGTCATGTGATCAAAATTTGGGCACTTGAGATCACCAGCATGTATTTATGACAAGTGTAGCATACTGAGATCACATGATCACCATTTGCAATGGTGGAATGGTGGCTGGAAGCCAATTCCCAATTGGCTTTCAGCAAGCAAAGTCAATGGGGAAAGATGAATTCAATCAATGACTGTGATGATTCACTTAATAACCACAGCAAAAAAGGTTGCAAAATTGGCCACAACTCACTTAACAACCACCTCATTTAACAACATATGTTTCTGTCCCAGTTATTGTTTTTAGTCAAGGACTAATTGCATTTCATTTTTTAATTGAACTCTGCATTGATTATCAGTAGGAGATGGCCGGGCTGATCTTAAGGGAGGAGTTAAATTCATCATCAGTCATGAGCCATGAGCCATGCTCACAAGAGCTCTACATCCAGCCCACTTTAATTCCTTCTACTCCTATCTCCCTCTAATTTCCCTTGGCCGTTAGTAGTTCAAATTCTTGTAGAGGTTTTAAGATCACAATAAAACTTTACACCCATTTGAACTGTTTGGATCTCCTGATTTTCCTGCTGGATCTCCTGATTTTCCTATTACTACTGTGTGTAATAGTAGGGATAGTCTCTTACCAAATCTTTGTTTGATGCCCAGCAAAGCCATTATGAAAAATTGCTTTCTTGCAGAATGCATCCTTCTTGGCTCATTTAGAGACTGGGCTTAGGTGAATGCTTTGCTATTTGAACATTAGTCTTCATCGAACAATATGATTGACCAGATATAGAAATCTATCTATCTATCTATCTATCTATCTATCGATCTATCTATCTATCTATCTATCTATCTATCTATCTATCTATCTATCTATCTATCTATCTATCTATCTTTCTTTCTTTCTTTCTTTCTTTCTTTTTCCTTCTTTCTTTCTTTTTTTCTTTCTTTCCCAGGAGCACTGTTAAAATGTTAGCACTGCATTATTTTTTTATACAGCTTGTAAATAAGCTAAATGAGTAAAATTTATTTGAGCTATTTCAGATTTGGTATGAAACCTTTTACAGCAAAACATTGGGACTATTTGAAAGGTTGTGAAACCCTTCTGTCTCAAGTGACAGGAAAAACGATGAAATGGTTTATTGCTGGGCCTGTTTTCTTTATATTAAAAAACCCAGTAAAGTTAGTACCTCAAGGAAAGAAAAATGGGAATTTTTCTTAATAGCTCTGCATGGTTGTAGCCATTGATCCTGGTGACATACTGTTTTTTTAAGTTTTACAGCAGAAGAAAGGCAAGGTCTGAAGTGAACCAAAGAGCCAGTAAAGGAATTTTTATTTATGGCCAATACATTTTGCAAAATGTGTCCCTTTCTCAAAGGTCCTTCTAGAGTATCTGTAAAACTACAGATACTTTCTAGGCAAAATCCCTTTCAAATACAACTGTTAATAATCGCTGCATCATGATGCATTATTGACTTTCCTCATGATAACTGTATTTTATACACAGTGGTGGATTAAGGCTGAATTAACACTATTTTATAGGCTGAAGTCTATAATAAGTCTATAACACATATAATGTATGTGTTTAAAATAAATGTGATTTGTATTGTGGGAAAACTCTAGTACTCATATCTAATGGCTGAGTTATCAGTACTGTCTAAATTATCTAGGTTAACTTGTTCTCACTGGATTAGTCTCAGTAACTGTCTGATTCTTATTCTTTCACTTTTAGTCTTAATCTTTATTAAATTTATATGCTGCCTGACTTCCAGTGGAAGAAAGAAAAAGGGAAAAAAGGATGTCAATTGTCCTCACCAAAAGCCTAATGAATAGCTAGATCTGCAGGCCCTTCAGAAGACCAGCAGGGTGGGGCCTAGCTGGATCTTGGGGGGAACCTTATTTCAGATGGCAGGTGCTGTTACATAGAAGATACCATATTTTTTGGAGTATAAAACGCACCAAAGTATAAGACACACCCAGGTTTTGAAGAAGCCTTTAAAAAAAAAAAGTAGGTAAATAGATCGAGGGAGAGAGAGGGAGAGAGAGAAATACAGTAGGGAGAGAGAGAGAGTAGATAGGTAGGTTGGTAAGTAGAGGGATAGAGAGAGAAAAATACAGTAGATAGATGGGGGGGAGAGAGAGAGTAGGTAGGTATATAGGTAGATAGAGGGGGAGAGAGAGAAATACAGTAGGTAGGTAGGGAGAGAGAGAGAGTAGATAGGTAAGTAGGTAGATGTTTCCAGGTGTATTTATCCATGTGCTGGAGAAGGAAATCACTGATAACCTGTAGCACAGCACTTGACCAATGTAATTCTCATCAATCCCTCTAACTAAACAGCCTTCCAAAATGGGGGGGAGGAGTTTTTGCACTCTGCAAACCTCCCCAAAACAGCCCATTTCCCCCCCAAATAAAAGGCATGAATAGCCTTGGGGGGGGGCTTGCAGAGTGCTCAGGGGGGGGGGCAAAAAACAGGCTGTTTTTTGCTCATTTCTGCCCTCCCCAGCCCCCAGAAGCTCTTTGAAAGCCTTCATAAGGCTATGCATGGCCAATTTGGTGAAGGGGGCGGGGCTTCAGGAGGCAAAAAAATGCTGTATTTGGTGTATGACATACCCAGATTTTCAGCCTCTTTTTAGAGGAAAAAAGGCCCGAAAAATACAGTATGCTTCCAGATTCTCCAGGTTTAATTCAAAGAACCTGAAATAGGTCAATCCTGTCACATTGTATTGGCTGGATATTCAAATTATCCAATTTGTCCTAAGTGTTGTCTTCATAGAAATAAAAGGAAATGCAAAGGAGAAAAAAAATTATAGAAACATTAAGAAAAAAAATATTAACTGGAAAAAGGGAGAATAAGCATCTGAAGAATTGTGCAGATTTCTCTTTGCACTTAAGTTGTTCTGGATAAGGAAGACTGATACCTGATAGTCATGTTGGCATTTTTATTCAACTATTTGCTTGCATATGCATACAGTAGTTTTTAAGTTATGATTTACTGAGCAATTAGTCTTAAGCCTTCACAGTCTTAAGCAGGTCAGCATGATTTTACCATCAATTTTTTATGGGGGTCATTAAGTGAACAACATGGTTATTAAGCAAACCCATTGCTTGCTATAGAGCAGTTTGTGTGCCGGAAATTGGGAGTAAATGCTTCCAACAAAATCATATAAATCACAGCTACATGACCACAAGGTGCTGCAAATGGCAATAAATGTAGACCAGTTGCTGAGTGCCCAAAATACAGTAATGTGACTGTAATCAGAAGCTTACATAAGGACCTTGAAATCATGTTGTAAATAGCTTTTGGGGGTTTGTACTTTTCATCAGCAGAAAGTTGAGGATTACCTACTGCCTAACTGAGCTGGTATGATGGGTTTCTATAAGCACTCTGCAGTTTCTTGGCATAGAGCTGTTACAGATCCTTGTGTTTAGCAAAATTATCTGAACAGATAACAAGGATGTCCATACCAATGGATATTAGAAGAACATTAAAAGGAAGTAAAACTCATTCTCTTTCTCTCTGTGTGTGGTTGTGTATGTGTCTGGGGTATGATTTAAATACTATATTTAAATAGTAAATATAGTGACGCCCAGGGGAAGGGCCTTCTCTGTGGTGGGCCCGACCCTCTGGAACGACCTTCCCCCCGAAATCAGAACAACCACAGACCTTCGCTCCTTCCGACAGCTATTAAAAACTCAGTTCTTCCGTTTGGCTGGCCTAGGGTAATTTTAATTTTAATTTTAAAATATTAGGGGTTTTTTTAGGGATAGTTTAATTTGTTATAGAAGTTTTTAGCGCAGGGTAAGTTTAATTTGATTTTAACCTTGTATTTTGTTTGTTGTAATTTGTTTTTAATTTCCCTGTGCCCCGCCTCGAGTCCCTTCGGGGAGAGAGAGGGGGATATAAATAAAAAAAAATTATTATTATTATTATTATTATTATTATTATTATTATTATTATTATTATTATTATTATTATTATTATTATTATTATTATATACCAGTAATGGCTAACCTTTTCTGGACTGAGTGCCCAAAGTGTACATGTGCGTGCAAATGCCCCGTGCACCCAAACCCCCCACAATGCAATGTGCATGCAGCCCTCTCATGTGCCCCATTTTCCACACACACATGCATGCCTTGTTCTGCACACGTGCACTCCCATGTGCATCTCCATATGGGAGTATGTGTGTGTACCCCCTGCATGCGCCCTGCCCTTCCCTGGCACATGCGCAGCAGAGACCTGAAGATCAGTTGGCCAGCGGGAGATGTGTGCACATGTGTGGTGGAGCTGAGCTGGGGCAACGGCTTGGGTGCCCACAGAGAGGGTGCTGCATGCCACCTCTAGCACATGTGCCATACGTTCACCATCACAGTTATATACTGTATTCAACAATAGATTTGAGGTAGCAATGCTAAATTCAGCTACCAAACGATGTAGATACAATTTTGATAACTCTTCAGGCTTTATTGTTTAAAATACTGAAGAATTGTACTATGTATACATAACAGAGACTATAACTCAGTCTGTACTGCTTTATGTAACAATCGCTGCACTGAATTTGCAATAGCACAGTTTCTACTTTATTTTAAATGATCTCCTTGCATCCTACTGAAACATCCATGCAAGAAAAGTTTTACTGTTTAACAGATAAATTATTTCCCATTGCAGATTACTATAGTTCAGTCACATAAATTCCATTTTCCAATGCCTGCTTTCTTGTATGCTTTGAAATGCCTATTTGCTATAATTGTTCCATGAGCTCTGAAATCTAATATATATGTTGATCCATTATCTGAACTATCCCTTAGGCAACATTTTATTTACTTTGTTAGAAGTAGCCATTTGATAAATTGCAATTCAATCTTTTTGACGTTCCTTTGAATTCAGGAAAATGTGTGTCCTGAGCAGACTTGTCAGGCAATTTCAGATGGATTTGAATTGCTCTAAAAATTCAACAGTTGAACATTCCCTGAAGTCAGGCATTAGACAGTACAATTCTGTAATACACACTGTGTAACCATTATTCAGTTACTCAACTGTTATGTTGTAAAGTATATCAAACTTGGATACAAATTTAATTTGTTCTTAGACAAACTAACAAATCAGAATTATCATGTTGCCAAGTTAATTTGTGATTATTAACCCAATTCAGATATATAATAACAACCATAAAAAAAGCTTTTGGTATGCATGTATATATAGATGCCCAAAATCTGAGTTTCTACATGAATATTAAAGTCTTATTATATCATCTCTATAGGATCTTTTATATTAGAACAGATTTTACTTAGTGCGGACAATTAAATTTATGATTTATACTATGCTTACTATCATATATTTAGTGCATCATGGTGATATGTCATTTTTAAACAATATACCTTGATATACTGAGTCATTTTCAGTCAATTAATAAAATAGTGAAAAACTTTAACTTCTATGATATGTCAATCCCTTTGCAATGTACTTTGTATTTCTTTTTTTTTAATTTTTATTTATTTTAATCACATTTATATTTTCCCTTTAAAATGTTTAAGAAAAAAATTAAGAAAAAAAAAGCAAAGCAAGATGTACTTCCCTCCCCTCCAAAGATCATTTTCCTATAGAAGTTGTATACCACATTGCTTTTAATCTTGACAGACTTGAACATTAGGTGCTATCTAACAAAATGAAATTCAATGGTGAAAAAAGTAAGGTTCTACATTTAGGCAAGAAAAACAAAATGCACAGGTATAGTATAGGTGGTACCTTGCTCAATAGTAGTTACTGTGAGAGGCATCTTGGAGTCCTACTGGACAACCATTTACATATGAGACAGCAGTGTGCAGCAGCTGCCAAAAAATCCAACACAGTTCAAGACTACATAAACAGAGGGGTAGAATCAAGATTCCGTGAAGTGTTAATACTAGTTTATAGGTATAGTCTATTTTATGTTTCTCCTTTTTATTAAGCAAAGATACATAGAAAAGTAACAGTGAGTGATGGCAACAGTTTTTTTATATAAATTGTAGGAAAGAATCCAGATTGATTGCCATTCAGACCAAAACAAAATTGAAATAAGGAAGTCTAACTAAAGCCACATATCCATCTTTCTATAATAGAAATAATAACAAGTACTTCTTTACATTCTAAAATATTTACTCAATTCTGTAAATAACAAGATGTGCATAAATATTTTCTTATTGCTTAAAAGAAATGCCATAGATTTTAAGGTACTCCATATTAACACTAGGCTCTGTATTTTTGAACATTTTCATTAAGTGTGGTTCATAATTAGTTGAAAATAATAATAACACCAGTAGTCATGTGTTAAATTTATATGCTATCCAACTCACAGAGTCTTGAGAAGTTTCTAAATTTGTAGTTTTGTAGTATTTTTTTAAAGGAACCCAAAGCAAAGAAATAGAGATGACAGAGAAACAAACCCAGTCAGAAACAAAGGAAAGGAAGAAAAGCAGCCATCATAGCTGCTACAAAAGCGAAATCAAATTTAGGCTGCATTAATGTAATTTGTAAATGAATGGAAATAAAGATTCAACTACAGTCTACAGTCTGCAACAAATTAGAACAGATGCAGAAAGAGCAACACAATTGATCAGGGAACTGAAAACTAAGCCTTAAAAAAAGACTTAGGAACTTGCCATCTTAGGACATATTTCGCCTTGAGAAAACTGTAGCAAGGGATATGAAAGCCCTTTTCAAGCACTTGAAAAAGAAGGGAGAGTATCACACAAAGGAATATCAAGAGCTGTTTGTTATCTTCCTAGATCGAATAACATGAAACAGTAAACTTAAGTTACAAGAAGGCAGATTCTGGTTGAATGTCGCTTCCTAAATGTAAAGAAACTTTAAATAAGTGGAACTATTAGTGAGAGGGTTGATGATCTCCTTCTCCTGGAAAGTAGTTAAGCAGAGGTTGACGAACCATCTTTTGAGGATTCTTCTTTAACTTGTATTTCCAGATTTAGCAAACCTATGAAATTATAATTTTTGAATCCATGAATCATCTCTTACACTGAAAGAATATGTTGCTACAGTATTTCAAAGATAATCAGAATGTCCTTTCGTATCTTCTGCTCTAGTGATTTTTCTCCATGACCTGGTATAATCTGAATCACGAGCTCAAATAAAAAGGCTTAAAAGGATACAGTGCCACTGGCATCAAATAATGCATTCAATACATATTTGGTTAAGGTTTATGGGGGCTTACTTCCCCATAAATATTTCCAGGGTATGTGAGAATACTATAATCATCTAGTCCTTTTGTTCCATCTCAGCCACACACAAAAAGTAGCTCTTTGCCAAACCATCTTTTTTTCCCTGAAGCTTGTAGGAACATGCTTTTAGCATCCATTGCAGTGAACGGAGAAACTTATATATAGGATATTAAAGGATATTTGGTATGAAGTTTTCAAAGAGATTAATTTCCCTACAATGAAACAAAATATGCAAAATGGGTACTTGTACAATGGAAGGATGGGATGATGTCTTTGTGAGATAGATAGGCGATAGATAGGTAGATGGATGATAGAAAGATAGATAATTTCCAGGTGAATTGAAATTAGGAGACTAAATGGAAACTTAATTACAGTCTTTAGGAATCTCTAGCTACCATGTTATAGGATCCAAATGCTTAATCTAGACCAGGGATGTCAACTTGATTTTATTGAGGGCCACATCATGTTTGTGTTTGACCTTGGGGGGCTGCTAGGTGTGGGCTCCGTATTCGACTGTGACAGCCTCCTACAGTCCTCTGCCAGCAAAAACAGATCCTGGGGAGGCTGGATATGGCCCATATGGGCTCTGTTTTTGTCCATGGTGGCCTCAGCCTCCTGCAGCCCTCTACCAGTGAAAACGGAGCCCAGGGAGTTGCATGTGGCAGGAGGCCATGATGGCCAAAAACGGAGCCCTCCTGAGCTCCATTTTCTCTGTTTCCAGGGCAGCCCCGTGGATCAGTTCTAAGCAGGCTTTGACTTTGATCTAGACAGAATATATTGTCACTGATTCTTTGAACACATGAAAAAAAATATTTTAGGGATATAAAATGTTCCCTATATCTACAGTATCTACCAATTATTTACCACATTCCTATTTTTCTTTTGCTGCAGTTCCCTTCTGTGTACAGCTATCTCCAGCAACTTCCTTCCTTCTTTGTGTGTGAGCGAATGTTTGTGTGCATGTTTAAATCACATTTTGTTCTTTAACATCCTAGCCAATCAGCTCTCATCTAAGGAGGAATCCGATTTAGCTACTTGAGATCGGTGAAGGGCAATTAAGACCATCCTTCACATTTGTTCTTAATTGGTATGGCAAAGGCAACAAAGCAAACTGAGCTGAGGGCAAAGAAATGCAGTTACCTAGGCAACAGGGAGATTTTCTTCCTCTCCTCACAAATCTGAAGTTTGATCTGAAAAGAGAAATATTCCAGTTTCCAAGATAGCTGCTTTGTATTCACAAACAATGGCTGTGTTCTCACAACATACTAAACTGTTAAGCTTCCAACAATATTTTAGGTTAGAGTGTGGACAATCCCACCTGATGTGATTGGTTTTGTCCCAGCGTGTTGTACAATATGTACATGGAAAATTGTACTAATTGAATAAACTGTGGCAGGATAACTCAGTTATCTTTTTAGTTGCCCATTGTTTCATTTTTTGGATAACGTATGAGCTCATGTGGCCTCTAATGGGGAGGTGGTATTCAGCAGGTTCTGACCAGTTTTGGAGAACCGGTAGCAGAAATTTTGAGTAGTTTGGTAAATACCACATCTGACTAGCCCTGTCCCCATCTATTTCCTGCCTCCCAAGTCCCAGCTGATCGGGGAATGGGGATTTTGCAGTAACCTTCCCCTGGAGTGGGGTGAGAATGGAGATTTTGCAGTATCCTTCCCCTGCCACACCCACCAAGCCAAACCATGCTCACCAAGCCATTCCCACAGAACCAGTAGTAAAAATGGTTGAATCCCACCACTTCTCTAATGGCTTAATTGGCAATAAAGATGATGTCATCAGTTTGCTATGTTCTGAAATTTGACTAATCAGCCAGAAAAAGAGCAAAGAAAAACTATAAAATGAAGCACCCTGTGGAAAGGAATAAGAGATGATTATGTTAGGGAACATTTAAATTGATTCATTGTAAGTTGTCATATGGCTCACAACTAGAGTGAACATATATTCTTTATTATAAAGGACAGTCATTCATTTTGAAAAACTGTCCTCTAATTTTTATTTATTTTTCAAAACTTGTCTTTTGTCTTTTATTTTTATCATTTAACTGTTATAAACATTAAGTTATAAATATTAAGAATTAAAAAAAAATATCCTTATGAATCCCTTTCAGATTTGCCCCTTTTCTCAACCCCCTTGAATTTTCACAAGAACTCCATGTTTGAAAATAAAAATGATGATGAAATTAATATTTCACTTTGAAAATGCAAAATTTCCATTTTTAATTTTTAAATTGCAGGATAACCTTTTGGAAAAAATAGAAGTCACGTTGATATCTCATGGGTCATAAAAGAAGTGACACCTCCAAGTATCATTTTGAGCTTTAGCTGGAAAATGTGTCTGAGAATCTTAGTTTCAATATAAAAACATGTTATTGTGCATATAAATATATAACATTATTGTAGCATATGCAGTAGACATGTTTCAAATGCAACTAGTGACACATCATGAAAATAACCTGTTCTGTGCTGCTTGCTTATTTCCAATATAGTGTTTTTTTAAAGTAAGCTATTCACCTTTTTCCTTTATATTTCATCCATCCATCTATTCTTCCTATGAGACACAGCATTTGGGAGGAAGAGTAAAAATTAAACATTCACATTAAAGAAGACTAGGAGATGTGGACAATCTTCCGCATTTCCATGTATCTTCCACCTTCTCTCAATTTTAGCTCAAGATCTGAAAAAGTATGGTAACCATACTCAGACAAACATATTTTACCCATGTTAGCATTTGACAACTTTGATGAATGATAGGTGCCCAGTCACAGTTATTTGTTCGTATGATTTGTGTATCTTTGTGTCCATCCTTTCATAAATAAATGATGCCTAAGGTCATAAGGACAGAGGGGGGAGGGAGGGAGAGAGGAGGAGGAGGAGGAGGAGGAGATAAATCAATCTTTCAAGTCTTACACAAAGGTTTTTACTAGCATCTAGAAGTATAGGAATGCTAGCAAAGGCTTTTGATCACAAACTTCAAACTAGCATGATTTACAAGTTAATACTTCTGCATAGCTAAAAAGTAAACTGAGAATTATCTTCCAGTACTTGAAAGTCATCACTGGAGAAGAGATAGGAATAAAGAGTCTGTACTTCTGCTTCCCTTATCCCCAGTCTTCCCAGACAGATTTTAAAGTAGATAGCAATGCCAAAACTTTCTAAATGATTGAATGTATTTTTGAGGTTTATTTAACCTATACTTTCAGTGGAATCATGGAAGAATTTAAATCATAACTTTAGAAAACAAAGGAAATAAATGCATACTTTCCACTCTTTTGTTCAAAGATGGGATTTTAGAATTTAAGGAGTGTCTTAGGAGCTTTACTATGAATGAAGTATTAAAAACTACATGTTTCGAATTCTGTATTTTGAGAAGATAAACTAGACAAGACACTAGACAAGAATGGCGAAGACAAATGTTATAATCGTGTGAAAGTCAATCTATGCAGCTGACTCTCTTTGCAGGACCCAGAATGGGAAGGAAGACCTGAACTAGGTTTCAGGAAGAGGTAGCTCTTTAATGTATATTTATTAGTGCATATATCTATATTATGTAAACATGGCACATTGGTTGAGTATAAATACAGTTAAGCAGCCAGAAATTTAAAATAGAGTTTAAAAACCTAAAAGGTGTATCATATTGTTATCTTGGAGAATTTATTAACTGGTGTATAGCAGATATAGCAAAAATAATTATGGTTTCAGAATATTTGAAGTATATTTGATCCCATTAAAGTATTCTTTAATAATTATAATAATTATTTACCCATGAAATGAAAAAAAAGAATGAATGCTGGTGTACTAATGCTATTCCTTTTACATAATTAAACAAAATTATAGAAAATAGCAAAATAACAGGAATGTTAATAGAAGATGGGAAGTGATGGTTTGAAGGACGTGTAAATGTATACATTCACAAAAGCTTTTCTCCATCCCCTCTCCCAAAATAAAATAGTGCTATGTTTATCAAAAATGTAGTTCTTGACTAAGAATAATAAATCTGTTCATTAACAGAATATTCATCAGAAAAAATGTTCAAATGTTATCTGAAACACTCTACTTGCTTGAGGATAATCCCATGAGCTATATTGGTTAATATTAAAATGAAATATGCAATAACTCTATTAGTGAACAAACGTCTGTTCACATTCATATTAATTAGTGGAGAAAGCAGATTTCATAGAAGTCTTGAGGCTAATCAGAGGAAGCAGACAATTGTTCATTTAATGAAACAAGTAGGTTTTAAGACAGTTACGGAAAAATAGATTACAAATTAATGTTGATACATATAAATGTAATGGTTCAGTAAAGAAGAATATGCAGTTTTAGAAATAGCAATAAGCAAACATCACTAACATTTCAGTTTTGTCTTGATTTTATTCAATATACAACTCATCTTCATCATCATTATCATCATTTACGCATCATTTTATGACCAGAGTTCACAAAGCCCATCATTTCTCTTGTCCGTGCCTTAAACAGAAAGCCAAGAATAAATAGGAAGGAATGCATCAATCTCATCAATGAAATTCAGTTTGAATGTGATACCCATTGAAGTAGCTGTTGAAATTGAAAGGGATACCGATCAAAACAGATTGATAAAAATAATATTAACATTTTGCATTTGTTTCCTGTACTATTGATTGATATGTGTTCAGAGTGGATTAACATTAGTTAAATAACAGTAGTTAATAATAGGCAACAGTTGCTGCAATGTAGCATTTGCATTAACTAGATGATACTGTCACAATACTTTAAAAAAGAGAAAATGATGATGAGAAATATTCCAAAATAAGAAATAATTTAAACAAAAATAATGAGCTGGTCTTTTTCTACTGGTTTATAAGCTGTATAGATGAAGAAAGCCATGAAATTACAGTGATATAATGCTGCTGTAAGGGCAAATCTTAGATAATTACCTGATGACAGCTTCAGATATTACAACATGCAACAAAAAGGCTTATGCTTAATTAACTAACACATTGTCTCTTGCAAGCTAAACATACCATGTAAGGGATCTGTGCTCATGAAAGTAATTCAGGTAGAACTTATAGTTGAACATGTACAACCATTAAGCTATGTTCCTTAATTGCTAACAACATTTCCTAGGAAATCTCCATAACAAACCTCTATCTACTATTTCAGATTAAGCTGATAAAAGTGTCCACAATTTAGAAAACAATGAAGAAGATTTATAATCACTTAGAAGGTTAAACAGTCCCATTATTTGTAATTTACTGCCATGAGAAGCAATCTGCTAAATATCAATCTGATTAAAATGCTTACAATATTCACAATTTACTCAAGTTAACATTGTTCTTTTGATTTTGATCATCCAGCAATGGCAATTAAATCTCAATAATTGGATTCAGGAAGCAAATGTCAAATCCTAACTAATTTATATATTCTACTTTGCTTTCTATAACCCATCGGATCAGATTTATCATTGGATTGAGATACTTGAAATGCTTTAACGTTATCCAAGTTATTCCAATGAATTATTCAAGTGTCTTTTGAAGTGTCACTATTCTTTTTTTAAAAAACCTGTTTTATTGTTAATCCACAGCAATTTTTAATACTTTCAAGGTGAATGTGAACATTGTTCTATATGATTTGGGGGAACCCTAGGTGGTAGTGTACATTCATCTAAGTGAATGTTCACTAAGAGAGCCCTAGGTCAGGGGTCTGCAAAGTTGGCTCTTTTAAGACTGGTGGACTTCAACTCCCAGAATTCCCCAGCCAGCATGGCTAGCTGGGGAATTCTGGCATTTGAAGTCCACCAGTCTTAAAAGAGCCAACTTTGCAGACCCCTGCCCGAGGTGATACTGAACATATTCTAAGTATCATTATATTTAGTTGATGTTGAAAAATTGTATGGTCCATTTGTTGCCTTCATAAATCTTTCTCAGCCAATCCCTGCCAACCTACATCTCTCTCCATAGCGACACCAAAGACTCTCCTAATATGTGACACAAAAGAATGTCCTAGTATGTTCATTCATTCATGCTCAAAAAATGAGGATGATGATTATCTGTACAACAAAGAATGTACTACATTTAGAAGAGTACAAAGGAGGTGGAGATGATGTCCCTATGGTGTAAATAATTGCCAGTTGTGTAATGATCCAATTCTCTTCACATTTCCTGATCTTGTACAGCTTCTTTCATTTGTTTTCTGCTCTGGGTAATATTTGCTTTGATGGTGTCTAGCCATTTTATTTTTTTGGCAGTGTGGTTTCCTTTTATTGCTGACCATTCTGAGCATAAGTGCCTTTTCTAGTGAGTTTCACCACATGATATGGCCAAAATAAGTAAGGCAGATTTTGCCTTCCAGCTATATGTCTGGTTTTACAGGTTCCAGAATTTGCTGGCTGTCCAAGGAATTCACAGGATCCTTCTCCAACACCACAGCTTGCACAAGTTGATTTTCCTCCTGTGTAGATTTTTTATGGTCCAAATTTCACAACTGAGGGTAGCTATGGAAAACATGTTAGTTTGGAATAATCTGCATTTAGCTGTCAGGCTGATATCCTCTACTTTTCTATACTTGGTTCATGCTCATCATTGCTGTATGATCAAGTTAGATTCAATGTTTTATTTCTGCATTCACTGTGATCCTAGGAAAGAGAATTCTTGCACTCATGATTTCTTCACCATCAACCATTATTTTGACATTTCATTCCACATAGTGTTCATGATCTTGGTCTTTCTGGTGTTCAAGTGGAGAACAATTTTCTCACTTTCTTCTTTAGTCTGTATTTCAAATTTTTCTTTTTGGAAAAATTTTCGAATTTTGGTGCTCAGTCACTGCAGTGACTTGACCAGATGTTTGGCATCCAGGTCTTTTCAATCTCTCTGCAGAGTCCTGATTGACCCATGGCTTTCTTGTAAGGTGGTACCTTGCTCAATAGTAGCAACTGTGAGAGGGATCTTGGAGTCCTAGTGGACAACCATTTAAATATGAGTCAGCAGTGTGCAGCAGCTGCCAAAAAAGCCAACACAGTTCTAGGCTACATAAACAGAGGGATAGAATCAAGATCACGAGAAGTGTTAATACTACTTTATAATGCCTTGGTAAGGCCACACTTGGAATACTGCATTCAGTTTTGGTCGCCAAGATGTAGAAAAGACATTGAGACTCTGGAAAGAGGGCAGAAAACAGCAACAAACATGATTAGAGGACTGGAGACTAAAACATATGAAGAACAGTTACAGGAACTGGGTATGTCTATTTTAATGAAAAGAAGGACCAGGAGAGACATGATAGCAGTGTTCTGATATCTCAGGGGTTGCTACAAAGAAGAGGGAGTCAAACTATTCACCAAGGCACCTGAGGGTAGCACAAGAAGCAATAGGTGGAAACTAATCAAGGAGAAAAGCAACTTAGAACTGAGGAGAAATTTCCTGACAGAACAATTAATCAGTGGAACAGCTTGCCTCCAGAAGTTATGAATACACCTACACTGGAAGTCTTTAAGAAGATGTTGGATAGCCATTTGTCTGAAAAGGCATAGGGCTCCTGCCTAGGCAGGGGGTTGGACTAGAAGACCTCCAAGGTCCCTTCCAACTCTGCTATTATATTGTATAATAAGACAGAATTCAGTTGAGGCTGATCAGCCACCGACATCTCCTGTTCAACTATAGAGCAGTCAGATGATGAGGGACAACCACCAAGCTCCATGTCTAGATGCAGACAGAGGCAAGCAGAACAATGCTTCTAAATGCTAGACAAAGGGGTAAGGAATGAGTAATGAGTAATCACAGCCATCTGTCTGCAAATTCAAAGCTGCCAGTGATGGCTATTTCTGCTGGGCTGTAAACATTTGCATTGAAATCATCCAGTATATGCATGTCTTTTTTAGACATTTCCTTCAGAATTTTTCAGTGCTGGAATAGAAACCCTCTATTTCAAGCTCCATTGCACTACTTGTTGGGGCATAGCTTTGGTCAACAGTCATTTTGAGAGACTTGGCATAAATTTGGATGGTCATAATATAATCATTAACCATTGAGAAGCTTTCCGCTGCTTGGGCAAATTTCTTGCATGAGTTAAATGCCATTCATTCATTTTCCTGCTGTTATGTTAAAAAAAGATAGCAATTTCCTCAAACTGGCTAGGCATTGACTCCAAGGAGATCAATATTCAACCTGCCCATCTCCTATTTGATGATGTACAATGTATCCTGGGTCATTCCTAGGACATTCCACTTTGCTATGCAATGTGTCTTCATACAGTGCAGACCCTTGCTTTCACAAATGGCTGCATTAGCAGCTGGGATTTCTATGGGATTTTTCTGAGGCACATCATTATTGTTTTGACTATTTACTGCAGGTCCACAAAGCCAGAAAGATTGGGGAACTTTAATACTTAGTTTAAGCAAAAGTTGATTAGTCTGTAAAGTGGGGTGCAACCTTCGCCTCCTTCCCCAAGTGTTTATACTAGTTGGGATGAGGTGCTATTTCAGTATGGTTGTTCCTCCTACTGACCTGGCAAAGCTCCAAGCAGTACTCCCATCAAGATATACTTTTGACTATAGCTTATGGTCCTGTCCTGCCTGCTTGAAATAGCTGTCAATCTCCAGATGTCACCTCCATTTCCTTGTCTGCCTGCCATTTGCTATCTCTTTTCCTCCTACATCTCTTTCCAGTCTTAGCTTTTGCAAGCTGAGGACCTGAGTGGGTGTAGTTTAGCACTGAAATGATGGCTTGGATGTTTGTGAATGAATACATAAATGTATTGTCAGGGTTCCAAGTAATACACCAGTAGCAAACAAAAGTCTGAGCCAGGCAGATCCCTCAAAGAATAAATTTAATATGTCATTTGGCACAGGCTGGTGAAAACCGACTCTGAGTAATCCTGTGGTTCTCACCGAATTAAAAGCAAAAGTTTTTCACTTTCTGGAAACAATCAGTCACAGGGTCCAATGAGGATACTGTCCAATTGCTAGGTGACCCCAGTCCCCTTCTTCTGAGCATCTGCAGAACATCCTTGGTTCCCAAGAGAAAGTGTTTTGTTTTGACTACAACAATCTAACTATCTCTATTCTCCCATCCCTGTCTCTCTTATCCAGTGTGTCAGCACTGAAGTCTCAAAATGGCCTTAGTCAGATCATCTTCAGCTTAGTCAGACCATGTATGAGGGAAATGAATTGGAAAGCTGCCTGGCTACAGCTATCCTTCCCAATTACATACAGTACATCAACCCTAACTTCACTCCCTCACAAACTGTACTTTCCTCTTTGTAATATCTTCCCTTTTGCATGAGAGAATACTAAGGAATTATAAGAAATCATAGACAGGAGATAAGGGGTGGGGTGGGGAGAGAGAAATCTATCTACAATATAACCTAGAACCATCTTACACCTACTTCAGTCATTATGCCTCTTAATAACATTCTATCTTTGAAAACCATCTTTGCTTTTAGTGCATGAATATACTGAGTCATACATTGCCTTTTGTTCTTTTCACTTCCCACTTACGAAAATATCATCATTTCCACATGGCTATCACTTTCTTGTTTTTCCCTTTCAATCCAGACTGGATATCTGTGGGACTGCTTATTCCAAATAAAATCTCTGTTAAAGATGTTCCAGTAGAAACACTATGCTATAACACTACGCATGAGAACCTAGATTGTAGGGCACAATACGCTGACTCTGTAAACCGCTTAGAGAGGGCTGTAAAGAACATATTTAATTTAATATGTTTTTAAATAATGTATATTGTTTTTTGTTATGGTTTTAATAATGCCTGTGCGCTGCCCTGGGTCCTAACAAGGAGAAGGGTGGGGTATAAATTCAAAAAATAAAATAAATAAATAAAATAAATAAACTGTGAAGCAGTATATAAGTCTAAGTGCTATTGCTATAAGTCCCTACTCCCATGAAGTACGGGGTATTGAAAAACAAGTGTTTTTTGCTGGCTCTTCCATCCTGTGGAATTCAATTCACAAACCCCATTTAATTCAGTACCTTCATTGTTAATGTTTAGAAAACTGATAAAAACCTGGCTATTAAAGCAGGCATTCAGGGATGAGATGATATCGTTGTTGTTTTATTATTACACTGATGTATTGATTATGTATCCAGAGCTATCTGGGGGGGGGGGGGGGGAGGTTGAGCAAACAACCAAAACAAGACTGCACATTTGTGCAATAAGGTTTGCCCATTTTGTATGTGTGTTGTGATTTCACACTAATCAACAAAAGGAAAACAGCTTACACTGTGATTACAGGACACTGCTTTCCTTTTCTTTTATGAGGAAATTCCATGTATTAACTATCCATCTAAAACAGGGGTCCCCAACCTTTTTTGCACCAGGGACTAGTTTCATTTTAAAGAAAATTCTGCGGACCGGCTGAGTGGCTCAGCAGTCATGTGACTGGGTGGGCGTGGCCAACTTGGAAAATGTGAAACTCACTTAACAATGATCTTAGTTAGCAACCAAACTTTTGGCCTCAACTGTGGTCATAAGTTCTTTCTTTCTTTCTTTGTTTCTTTCTTTCTTTGTTTCTTTCTTTCTTTCTTCCTTTCTTCCTTTCTTTCTTTCTGTTTTTCTTTCTTTCTTTCTCTCTCTCTCTCTCTTTCTCTTTCTTTGTCTCTGTCTCTCTTTTTTTCCCTCTTTCTCTCTCTATTTCTTTCTTTCTCTCTTTCTCTCTCTTTCCTTTCTCTCTTTATTTCTTTCTCTTTCTTTCTTTTTCTCTTTCCCTCTTTCTCTCTCTTTTTCTTTCTCTCTCTTTCTCTCTTTCTGTATCTTTTTTCTGTCTCTTTCTTTCCTTTCTGTCTCTTTCTCTCTCTCTGTCTTTCTCTCTCTCCCACTTTCTTTTTCTTTCTTTCTCTTTTTCTTTCTCTCTCTTTCTCTCTTTCTGTATCTTTTTTCTGTCTCTTTCTTTCCTTTCTGTCTCTTTCTCTCTCTCTGTCTTTCTCTCTCTCCCACTTTCTTTTTCTTTCTTTCTCTTTTTCTTTCTCTCTGTCTTTCTCCTTCATCCGCCAATCTCTGTCACTGTGTGTGTGTGTGTGCGTGTGTCTGTCTGTCTGTCTGTCTTGCATTCACTCAATCACTCATTCTGTGTCTCTGTCTATCTTTCTCTCCCTCCCTCCCTCTCTCTGTCTCTCTATGTGTGTCTGTCATCGTTGTCGTCCCTCCCCCAGCCTCCTCAGCCCGCCTGCCATGCTTGGTCTCTCGTTCGCTCTGTCAGGCTCCGTGGCTGGGTAGGAGCCGGGCTGGAGAGGAGGAGGAGGGAGGAGGGGGCACCCCATTGGGCAGAGCACGCAGGAGAACGCAGGAGGATGGTAGGGAGCAACCCTCCCTACGGCTGCCAGTTCCCTCCCCCGCCCGCAGAGCCTCCGCAGCCCCTGGAAGAAAACGAGTGGCCGACATGCCAGCACGGGAGGGAATCGGTGGCCGGTCCGGCGATGCCCAGGAGTCCCTCCGTCGACGAGGGTGGAGGAAGAGCCACACTCCAACGGCGCGAACTGCCGCGCCTGCGTTCTCCCGCGCGCTCTGCTCAGAGGGCTGCCCCCTCCTCCCTCCTCCTCCTCTCCAGCCCTGCGGCCCAGCTCCCACCCAGCCATGGACTGGCATCGGTCCGCGGCCCGGGGGTTGGGGACCCCTGATCTAAAAGACTATAACCTTAATACTTTGAAAGGTTTTCACACTTCCTTAGTAGATGTTGAGAATCATCCAGCCTGAGACAGCCTCTTCATAAGGCCTCAAACACTTTATTTTAACAATACAGTTAGTCCTCGGCTTACGACCACAATGAAGCCCAAAATTTATGTTGCTAAGTGAGATGTTTGTTAAGTGAATTTTGCACCATTTTATCAACTTTCTTGCCACTGTTGTTGCATGAATCAATGTACTTGATGAGTTAGTCACAAGTTGTTAAGTGAATCTGGCTTTCTCATTTATTTTGCTTTTCAAAAGGTTGCAAAGGGTGATCACAGGACCCAGAGACACTGCAACCATCATAAATCTGAGTTGCCAAACATCTGAATTTTGGTCACTAAATACTCTTGTATGTCGAGGATTACCTGTACGCATAAAGTTTTCTTGATGAAATTCAAGAGTGGGTTACATTGCCTTTTCCCATGCACTATGATGCTTTGGCCCATGGTTCATTTGCTATTTTCACTAAAAGGACCATGTCCCTCGAGTATCTTCCTTCATTACTGTAGCTTGATGTAGATTTTTGTTTTCTTTAGCTGGAGAGCTAGAATGATCTTCATCTCTTGGCTGACCCAGCTGGGAGTATATAATATTGTTGATCTACAATCCCAATGTTCTCCATCCTTCCCAGGAACTCCCCCCTGCCATGATGAGGCAGCATATCAGGAGTTGAATGGATATATTCTTTATCTTTGCAGGGATGTGGTGGCTCAGTGGCTAAGACACTAAGCTTGTAGATCACAGGTTTGCCAGTTCAGTGGTTCGAATCCCTAGTGCTGCTTAATGGAGTGAGCTCCCATTACTTGTACCAGCTTCTGCCAACCTAGCAGTTTGAAATCACATAAAAAATGCAAATAGAAAAATAGGGACCACTTCGGTGGGAAGGTAACAGAGATCCTTGCGCCTTTGGTGTTTAGTTGTGCCAGCTCCATGATCACAGAGACATCTTCAGACAGTCCTGGCTCTCTGGGTTTGAAATGGAGATGGGCACCACCCCTAGAGTCGGAAACGATAGTATGCATGTGTGGGGTAACCTTTATCTTTACTTTAGCAAAATAATTCTCAGCTGAGTTTTTATTTCAAGAAAACATTAAATTTATAAGCATATTTGACTAAATATTGGTTTTTGTTTGTCAACTAGCTCAACCCCATTTGAGAGTCCCCAGAGCTTACCAAATAACAAAATAAGTAACTACTATTAGTTTATACTAGGGAGCACAGTTATTAGTCTTTGCTTTTCTTGTTTTCTACTGCTTTGCTCTTGATATTTGAGTCTCTACTAATAAGTTCAAAGACAAAATGATGCCATTAGAGATAATTAGTTGTGCCATTTACATTGCAAATCTGTTTAATTAGAGCAAATGGAGGGTGTTTTAGCTAATGCAAGAAAAAAGCATGAAATGGGCCAGGTATCAGGACTAAAAAATTGATAGTTTTCAGGTAATCAGCAAAAGGCCAGTGGTTGCTGCATTAACCTTATAGAAAAAAAAGGGTTGCATTTCAAATAAGCAGACTAAATTGTTCCAGAGACTTACTGCCCTCAGAAAAGTACAGCCTAATCAGTACTGCTACGTTTTTCAAACAAATGGGAAACACCGCAGAGCAAGCTAATCAAAATCCATTTGGTAGTTGTGTGGATTTGGAAAGAAATTTGCAATGAGTTGATAGCGCACAATATTTGTCAAAGAATTTCAATATATCACTTATTTCCCATCTGTTACCCTGAAATACGAAACTGCTGATAAAGCAGATGCAGTTATTTAAACAGAATTAACATTAGAATATAAACATGGGAGAGAAAAAAATAAGATAGCGGATTTATACTTTAGACAGCTAAATGTTGAGGAAAAAAGCATAGGAACAGGAAATTATGTATTCATTGCATCTTTGAGTTGGAGAAATATAGATATATGTTATAACAGTTGTGTAAAACAATATGTGTGTGAGAGAAGAGAGAGAGAGAGATATGAAAGATAGATGATAGATAGATAGATAGATAGATAGATAGATAGATAGATAGATAGACAGACAGACAGACAGACAGACAGACAGACAGACAGACAGACAGACACAGAGAATGAGAGAGGGAGAGGGGGGGAGGGGAAGTGAGAAAGAGAGAGAAAGATTGCTTTTATTAGAAAAAAATAAAGTATAACTGTACAAATTGGTCTATTGAGAAAGAAAGACAAGAGATGCTTTATTGATCTGACGATAGTTACTAAAGCACTCCAGATGGACAAAAGAACCACTCAATCATTTCTAGGCTAAAGACTGAACGCTTCCTTGAGGCATTAATACCTAGAATAAACTGACATGTTTTGAGCATGTGTTGCAAAGAGATAACATAAAATGGCGAGGTTTTTAAGTTAGGTTATGAGAAATGAAATGAAAGAAAGTCAGTAAAACAAAAGAATGGAACTATAGTAGTCCTTGACTTAAAATCACAATTTCTGAACTTCTGTGGTTAAGCAATGCGGCCATAAAATGAGTCGACTTTATCAACCTTATGTGAATCATGCAGTTGTTAAATGAATCTGGCTTCCCCCATTGAGTTTGCTTGTTTGAAGTCCAATGGGAAGGTTAGGATTAGGGTTAGGGTTAGGATAGTGATCATAAATGGTGATCATGTGATCTTGTAATGCTGCAGGCATTGTAAATACAAACCTGAGTTTTAATTATATAACCCCAGGGGTGCTGTGTGTAAATGTGAGGACCGGTTATGCCACTTCTTTTCAAAACCATATTAAGTTTGAATAGTTAAAGGATCATAAGTCAAACGCTACTTGTACAGGAAGCTCCTTGAAAGACTCTTATATCTAAAAAGTGGAAATATTTCAAATATTGCAGAAATTAAGGTACTTTTTAAAATCAAAGCCTTCTAAGAATCAAACTGGGGAAAATCTCTAACATTAAAACCTGATTTAGATGTTCATGAATGTATGGCTAACTAAATACCTCTATATGTTTTCCTATTACCTGGTAGTATATATTTACCTATAAAATGGCTTTAAAATCTATAAAAATTTCCAATGAATGCTGGGCTTAACAGTCTATGAATATGGACCAACCATGAAGCCTTACCACAGATAGTTTGGAGCTTTTTAATATAACTTTCTAGTGAAAGGGGAATCATAGGCAAATGTCCTGAAAATGTCATGAAAACATATTAAAATGTTAAAGGAGTTATGTTTGTTATGCTTATACATCCCTGCGGCCGATTCGCCTCCACAGAGAGGGACTTCTCCGGGTGCCGGCGGGCAATGCCCAAGGGAAGGGCCTTCTCTGTGGCGGGCCCGACCCTCTGGAATGACCTTCCCCCCGATATTAGAACAACTACGGACCTCCGCTCCTTCCGTCAAAAATTAAAAACGCACTTTTTCTCCTTGGCCGGCCTAGGTTAGTCATCTGTTTATTGTTTTAATCGGGTTCTTAAGGGGTTTAGTTTTTAGTAGATTGGGTTTTTAGCGCAGGGATAAATTGTTTAATCGGATTTTATATATATTTATGTATTTATGTTTGTATGTTTTAATTCCCCTGTGCACCGCTCCGAGTCCCTTCGGGGAGAGGGAGCGGTCTACAAATTAAATTTATAAACTTCTATTATATGCTTAAACTAATAATAACTTATTTTTCATGTTAAAAGTTTTCCTTGTAACATCAAACTGCATTTCCTTCAATAATAATATCTGGACCTATTTGCTATTGCTAACATTTTGTGAATGCCTGCATCATTCATTCTCCTCTCCCTCCACTCTTCTTAAATAGACCCCTTGGAATAGATGTCATAATAACTTGCTGTTATTTAGTCATCTCTAACACCCCTACTTTTTTTGGTGGGGGGAGGACCATAGTTTCATGTCATTCATATTTACTTATCTCTTCTTATCTCTGTGTGTCTTTCTTACTTAAAGCACAGATTGAGATCTACCAATATTATGACTGGTCCTTTATGTGCTATATTGAATTCAGACTACCATCTATTCCTGGCAAAATATTTTATGAGTTGCTGTCCAACATTTGGAAGGGAACAATTTCCTCCTTCGTTTCTAAGTTTCTGTCCCTTTCATCCTTCCTATACACTGAGCAGCTTACAAGAAGGCACAGACTTTCCAACATGGATTCAATCTGATTAGTGATGCTTTCAGTGATGGGATTCAAAAATTGTTACTATTGGTTTGATGGGCATTGCTTGATGGGCATGGCAGGGGAAGGATCCCCATTCCCTCCCCACTCCAGGAGGGAATCGAGAGTTTACTGCAAAATCTCCATTCTCTCCCAATCAGCTGGGACTCAGGAGGCAGAGAATATATGGAGGCAGGGCCAGTCAGAGGTGGTATTTAAAAGTTCTCCGGACTACTCAAAATTTCCCCTTCCGGTTCTCCAGAACTGGTCAGAACCTGCTGAATCCACCTCTGGATGCCCTCTGCTGATATCAGCAACCTGTACTAGCAGTGTTCCTGTTTAGATGTGAGACGTGGTTGGTAGAAGAAAGCCCAGATAAACCAACATCTTCTGAATCCTGCTAGCTGATGCAAAGTTAATTTGCTCCCTGTGCTGCACTGCTGATAATGTGCATGCATGAATAAATGAGCTAGCAATCTTAAACTTCCTGAATTACTCTGTAGTAAAAACATTGTAGACTTTCCTGGCCATGTACGCCATACACTTTTTTTTTTAAAAAAGCAACCTGAATTGTGCCTTAGGAGCTGTACGACCAATTCCTGAGAAGTTGCTTATTGAGATAGAACATAGAATAATAGAGCTGGAAGGGTCCTTGGAGGTCTTCTAGTCCAACTCCCTGCTCAAGCTGAAAATCCTATACCATATCAGACAAATGGTTGTCCAGTCATTTTTTGAAAGCCTCCAGTGATGGAGCATCCACAACTTCTAAATGCAAACCATTTCATTGGTTGATCAAGTATTTCCATTAGGAAATATTTCATTCTCAATGTTAGTTCCAAGTTTCCAAAATCAAGAAGTTCTTCCATATTCTGAGTCATCATGCAAGGAAGTTCAAGTTTCAACTTTTGTTTTCTTCAAGTATACTGAGATGGCAATTTCCATAATGACTAGGAATTCTGGGAATGGTAGTTCAATATTTCTGGAAGGTCTAGGCTGAGAAAGGCTTATGGAAATGATTTATCTAAACCATGATAGTCAGTTGATTGTATTTATGTTTAAAAGAAAGATTTGCCAAAGACTCTGTTGATTCCAATGCAAAAGATATAGCTGTAATCAAGAAATATGAATAGCTGGATTTTCAAAATTACTTCCAAATTACCTAGTTGAACACTTACAGTGAATGCTTTAAAAATAAAAAAAAGTTTGATTTCTTATTTGACGCAAAGATGACTCGGTGGTATAAGTATTATATTCATCTCATTTGCAGTTGGACCCTAAAATAGCAGAAGACATGTGGAAAGCAAGAATTAAGTTAACTTTTTCCATAGCACTATTGAATCTTTTTTATGATTAGTTATATTTATATGCTTTGTTTTAAATGAGAAATACTGCTCCTTTATAAATGTGATATTAAATCTAACACCACACAGATTTGCTATTAAGAAATAGAGTCTAGAAAAGCAGTAAATAGAAGCTGAAGCTGTAAATTTTCAAGTTGCCCTTCTATTCTTTAATTTGAGAGAGACACCTGAGGTGCAGTAATAAAACATGTTTTCCTACCCCTTTTCTTTTTCTATCCATTTTCCATTTCCCATCAATCTGATGGGATTCAATTTGTAGAAGTTTCCCCCCAAGGATCCATGCAATTAAAGGATCTTTGGGCAAGACAACAAGGGGAGAAAGAAAAGAAATTAAAATTTTTATAGTGAATATCCACAAAGCATGTGTTTCTTTTTCCTCTTTGTTAACAATCTCACCTGTCTACATTTGGGACAGCAAAGTCACCAATGAGATGGTTTCCTTTCTCACATCAAAATTATTTTCTCTTTGCTGATAGAGCTTTGCACATATAGAAGCTGATAACATTTTGCATTCTTTGAAAATGATATGCTCCCTTACCTCATTTTATTTTTTTGGTTTGCTGAGCTTGTTATAATGTGATGCTCTACATCACGGGTGTCAAACTCAATTGTGTCAAATGATGTTGACCTATCATAACGTTTTTTTACCTTTGTGGAACTGGGGTGGACGTGGCCCGCACGTGATGCAGCCAGCCCACAGGCTGCCAGTTTGACATCCTGCACTACATGATATGTGATACATTATCTTAACGGCTTTCTCCCTGCCTTCATTTTGAACCTATATAAACAATAACAAAATAACAACATATTCATTCAGGTTAATTCAAAATAAATGTTTTGAGTCCATACTATACCAGTATGGACAACAAGGAGAAGGTCAAAAAACACAAGGTAGATCCAGAAGAAGATGGAGAAACATGAAAGGCACACTACAACAGAATCAAACAACAATGATTGAGACCAAAAGAAGAACAAGAGCAAGAACTTTATATCTCCCTCAACACCCAAAGTGGAAGAAGAAAGCAAAAAATGGAAAGAGGAGAGAGGAAGGAGGAGGAGGAGGAGGAGGAGGAGGAGGAGGAGGAGGAGGAGGAGGAGGAGGAGGAAGAGGAGGAGGAAGAGGAGGAGTGGTGACCTGATTGAAGTCTATAAAATCATGCACGGTATGGACAAAGTAGAAAAGGAAAAACTGTTTTCCCTATCACACAACACTAGAACTAGGGGGCACTCCATGAAACTTTTGATAGCTAGACCTCAAACAAATAAGAGGAAGTACTTTTTCACCCAGAGGATCACTGGTCTATGGAACTCCCTGCCAGAAGAAGTGGTGACAGCTGTCAGCCTTGACACCTTTAAGAAAGGATTAGACGAGTTCATGGAGAACAAGGGTATCAATACCTAAGGACACCCTCTGGGTTGGAGAGTTAGGCAGGATATTTCTCAATGCCATTTGCAGGGAATAATAAGCAGGTGAAGACATCTGCTTGGGAATACCCTGAAGCAAATTGTGAGCCACTGTGTGAGACAGAATGCTGGACCAGATGGGCTGTGGCCTGTTCCAGCAAGGCTGTTCTTATATTCTTATGAGGAGGAGGAGGAAAGGGGGGGAAATTTTATTGCTTCCACTATGGGATGAGCAAATGTCTAGCTACTCTGTTTCCTTTCCTTGGAGTTCTTTGGGAAGATCTTAACTAAATAAAATCAGACTTTAGCTTAAATCAGCAATGCTACCTGAAAAATTCCATATGGTCACCATGTTGTTCATTGTGTTCCAATAGTAAACTTATTCTGGCTGGATATAATATTTTTGTAAGCAACTTTGAGAGTTTCCTCAATTAAAAAAGAAAAAGAAAATAAGTTGAAAAGTAAAGCATGTTTAAAAATGCATTACCGAATATATTTCTCTCTCTATCAAACAGGGAGGAGAAGCCATGGATCAAAAAATAATTATTCTTTAGTTGTTTCAGTGTTGGCTGGCAAGTCAAGATAGAGAGGGAACATCGGGAATAAAATATATTTTTGACTTCTAACACATACACTTCTCATTCTTTCAGGAAACTGGAGGCAAAATGCCCAGTTGTCTACACCCTATCTTCCTTATGCTCTGAATAGTTTTCATGTCATCAGCAAAGATAAGCAAGGTTATCACACAAAGCTTTGCTAAACTGATACCAGGGCAAATAGAGCATTAAGGCATGGCTACATAATCAATGTATGTCAATAAATGACCCAGTAAAGCTCTGTGTTATCAAGCAAGTTGTTCTATATTTTTCCCCTAGAGCTGTGATAGATTCTAATCACAGTTTTCAAGAGACTTCTTTAAACTCATTGGAGTACAGAATTGACTCACACTTAGGAGTTCATATTGCCTGAATTTGGCAGCAAACTGAGGACCTGTTCCCCTTAAGTCAAACTGTGAGCTTAGCCTTTATAACATCTTCTGGAAGATTGACAGCTTCTTCATTTAGACAGGGCCAAAGTCAGGAAACTGTTTTGGTAGAGAAATTCAAATCTACCTTTCCAGACTCTCCATATGCCTAGAAATGACCATATCTCTTTCTTACTATTCTCAGAAAGCTCTGAAAAGGGATATGATTTGGTACAGATTTGGATGGGAAGGTTGTAGAAACAGGCCCACTGGTTTACGTAGGTCATATTAAGGATCTGTATCCAGGATGCTGGATACAGCATCATGGCCAAGCTGGCCATGACTTGGCTAGGCAACTAATCAGTGACCATAGTAGAATTTACAGTTGAGGAAGTCTATCCATGAGATCCAAAGTCATTCCATGACTGTCCCAAAGGTGCTTTTTTCAAGAGGCATCTAGCACTTTTAGAACAGTCATGACCTGGATCAGGGGTCTCCAACCTTTGCAACTTTAAGTCTGAAGGACTTCAGCTCCCAGACTTCTCCGACCAGCTTTGCTGGCTGGAGAATTCTGGGAGCTGAAGTCCTTCAGACTTAAAGTTGCAAAGGTTGGAGACCCCTGACCTGGATGACTGAGAATCTCCACAGATGTTCCATGATTGCTTCATTGAATGGTGATTTTCATAAATGAATCAACTTCCACACTTTATTCAGTCTAAATGTCACCTCAAATCAAATATTTCCCAAGGGAGGCAATTCACATATTTATATATATTCACTAAAATAATATTAAAAGACTTACTAAGAATGAAAATAAAATGCTTTGCTTTAGTGCTATCCCTTTCTACCATGCTGCAACTTCAGATATGTGAACTACTCATTCAAGGAACAAGTAGCTGCTTTAACACAGTAACAATGAAAAGCTATTGTATGCCTAATCTGTCTTTTGTCACTATGCTAATTCCTTATAGCAAAGAGATAAGGTTTTTTACAATGCTTTGGAAAACTGAAAATAGCTTTTTTATTATTATGGATAGCCACACACTCTTGCAAAAAAAGGTTCAGCAAAAAAGCAAAACAAAATTTAAAGACCATTGATCTCAAGTAATGAAAATCCAAAAGTAATTCACCTGCAAAGAGAGGGAAAAAAGTTCAACTCTAATGCATAGTTTATTGAAGAAAAACAGCATTACTTAGATAGCTTTTCAGATAACAAGAATCCAAGAAAAATAAAACAAAGCAAGCGCATTTGAATTTTGAAAGTGATTCAGATTTCATTTGAATTGGCTGCTGAGCCCGTTTTCAATTTTACCTCCACATGTATTTTAGTACTAAGGAATCCCTTTGAAAATTGGTTAAGAACCGAACCATTATTTGGTATTCAAAGTCTTTCACAATTCACATTCCAAAAGCTTCAAACTGTGGCTTAAAATCATTTGGGATTCATAGCACAATTATTAAAGGTAACATATAAATTCATAAAGGGGAAAGTGGAGAGGAGCAATTTAAAAAAAACCCTAAAGTGAGTGAAAACTCAAAATGATTTAATTGTTGATGGGTAATATGGAGAAAGTTTTCATTGAAATTATATGACTTAACTATTTTCTCCTGACACTCAATATGCTGTTTTAAAATTCTATAGCCTTAATAAAGGCAGAATATAATGACAATATGATTAGATAAAAATCCTTCTGATCATGAGTCAAAATATCCAAGAATATTTTTATAAATAACTGTAAAATAAAATAATCATGTGGAAGAGATTATATCAGATAAATCCATTAGCGTTAAACAATTAATTCACTCCAAATAACCAGTGGTTGCTTTGTTCTTTCTCTGTAATAGTGCAAATTCATTTCCAAGGCAAATGCAACCCTTTGTTCACATGGCATTTGAATCTCCCTTGGATAACTTGAATTTTGAAAAGCATATTTTCATTAAAAGGTAAAGGTTCCCCTCACACATATGTGCTAGTTGTTCCTGACTCTAGGGGGTGTTGCTCATCTTTGTTTCAAAGCTGAAGAGCCAGTGCTGTCCAAAGATGTCTCCGTGGTCATGTGGCCAGCATCACTAAACGCCAAAGGTGCACGGAACACTGTTACCTTCCCACCAAAGGTGCTTCCTATTTTTCTGCTTGCCTTTTTACATGTTTTCAAACTGCTAGGTTGGCAGAAGCTGGGACAAGTAATGGGAGCTTACTCTGTTATGCAGCACTAAGAATTTGAACCGCCGAACTGCCGACCTTTCTCATCAACAAGCTCAGCATCTTAGCTACTAAGCCATCACATCCCTTTTCAGTACATGTTATTGTATACACACATCATGTTATTTTCATTACATCATGATAAATTCAAAGGTTAGAAGACCAAGTTCATGAGGCTACCCACTTTCATACAAACTTCTGCCTTTCAACAACAGGAACTTCATCTAAATGTTCACTTCCAGGTTAGCACACTTACCTGGATGTTCTCATTCAAACTAAACCGGGAATTTTATGATAGAGACTTTTGTAATTCAATATTTCCTCTTTTAAACTTAAGTCCAGTTGCCCTACTCCAATAGGGAAATAAAATATAAGGGGAATATTATAAAAGAGATGGTAGAGAGAAGGGAATTTCCCCTGCCATGTGTTTTCTTGTCCAGCATTACAAGTATCATTCTTTTTATGCATCCGATTTAGTATGATACCAAGATGTTGTAGGAAATTTAATTTAATTTAATTAAAGTTGCAACCCAGGTATCTAGCACTAAAGAGGCTTCAGCTCATCCTTTTCATGCTTTCTGCAAGGTATGCCTGAAGAGTTGAAAGCTGTAGACCTCAACAGGTCAACATCTGCAACATCTGCTTTGATATAAATTAAAACTACGTTTGTGTGTTCATGCCCTCAAAGATTTGTTGGTGACTACTTAGATCAGGGATTTCAAACTCACATCATCCTGGCAGCATCACGTGACATATTGGGAATTTTTTCCCCTTCACTAAACTGGGCACGTGCGTGGCCAGCGCATCCAGCCCGTAGGCCAGGAGTTTGTCAGCTCTGACTTAGATGAATCCTTGAAGCTTTCTTGGCAAAATTTCAGAGGTCGTTTGCCATTGCCTACTTCCTAAGGCCAAGAAAGAGTGACTGGCACATAGCCATTCAGCTGATTTAATGCCTAAGATGGGAATCAAACTCACAGCATCCCAGTTTCTAGCCTTAGCCATTTTGCAAGCTGGCTCTCATGAAACGTGGTATTTCTGTACAAATCTAATCAATAAGATTTCATAGGTTATATGACAGAACAGAATGTGGTCAAAACAACTCAAGAGAGTGAACGGCTACTCCATAAAACAGTATATTATTTTAATAGTATCAGCAGGCTCAGAGCATATGACAAAAATAATACATGTTCTGCCTATAGCTTTGTAAAGTAGTAAAAAGGCTGACTCAAAAGAAGAAAGAGAACGGTAGTCAAGAATTATGACTATTTCTTGAAAAGGGCATACTATCATATTAAAAGAAAGGACAATCTAGGGAATAAAACTGAGATTTTATTTTACACAAGTTCTATATGTGCATAAAAGAATTTGTATGCTAGTTGACATCCTCCAATTATCTTATTTCTGCCGCTTTAGTATTCTCCAATGTCTTTTCATAGAAATACATAGTTGATTACTTTTGTGTGCCTCACTGTGGGGGAAAAACTCCCCTATGAATTATTTAAAATGCATCTTTGCCATAATTTAAGGTTACTTGCAAAGAGCATTTTAACATACTTTTAAAAAACAATCAATAGTGGTTGAGTTAAAATATTAATTAAGCTTAATAAAATTTAAATTGATGGTACCTGCAGATCTATGATGTTTTAAAGTTATAGTTAAAGTTATTTAATGTCAGAATAACTGGCTTTAAAGATCACTAGAATGTCAAGTTAACAAAAAATTTACTGCTGTAACCATGGCTGTTATTTGAATGCATACTTGTCTGTCAACATACCCTTTACTTTCATTTGTGTGGACCTACAGTCTATTACTTTGTGGTAAAACATTTTTTAAAGAGCACTTTCAAGTGAATCAGTTTGTGAACACTATCTCTTCAGTTGTCATAAATCCTTGAGCTACTGATTGCTATTATGTTTATTATAAAAAGAAAACTCGTATATTCAGTGCACATGCTTGAAAATTTAATGAATTGCCCACTTATTGGATAGGTCTAAGTACAAAAGGATTGGGGAGGGTTCCCCCCCCCCCACACCAGTCATCTTGTATGCCCACATTGCATGGCAATTGAAATTATACGGCGATGCATAGGATTAATGGAGAAGTGGCATTTGGGAGTGACCTGGAATTTCATCCCTGTTCCTCACTGCATGCATAATATCTGTAAGGTATGCCTGAAGAGATGAAAGCTATAGAGGAAGACCTCAACAGGTCAACATCTGCAACATCCGCTTTGATATAAATTAAAACTACGTTTGTGTGTTCATGTCCTCAAGGAATTGTTGGTGACTACTTAGATCAGGGGTTTCAAACTCACGTTGTCCTGGCAGCATCACATGACATATTGGGAATTTTTCCCCCTTCACTAAACTGGGCACGTGCATGGCCAGCGCATCCAGCCCGTAGGCCAGGAGTTTGTCAGCTCTGACTCTCAGTTTTCTTGGCAAAATTTCAGAGGTAGTTTGCCATTGCCTACTTCCTAAGGCCAAGAAAGAGTGACTGGCACATAGCCATTCAGCTGATTTAATGCCTAAGGTAGGAATCGAACTCACAGTATCCCAGTTTCTAGCCTTAGCCATTTCACGAGCTGGCTCTCATAAAACGTGGTATTTCTGTACAAATCTAATCAATAAGATTTCATAGATTATATGACTGTTCCTCACTGTATGCATAATATCTGCATTCAAGTAGTGCAAAATGATTACTCAATACAGATGATTTATGCATATGTAGATATATAAAGATATAGATGATATAGATATGGATCTATAGATGTGGGCTATTTTGGTGAAGTAGTTAAGGTCTCAGGCCATAAAATGGAAAAGAATGTCCTGCTTTAGGTACAAAACCAGCTGGGCCAGTCACTCTCTCTCTCTTTCTCTCTGTCAGCCCTAGAAAGAATTCAATGACAAAGCACTTCCAAAACACCTTGCCAAGAAAAGGGGACTTTTCCAGGCGCTCACCTGGAATAATGACCAATTAGATTATTAGAAGTCTCTCTCTCTCTCTCTCTCTCTCTCTCTCTCTCTCTCACTCTCTCTCTCTCTCTCTCTCTCTCTCTCTCTCTCTCCCCCCCTCTCTCTCTCTCTCTCACACACACACACACATTTTACTTGAGATGATAGTGATATCTAGAGATGATAGTGATATCTAGATCAGGGGTTCTCAATTCCTAGGCCATGGTCCACATCTGGGCATTGAGCCATTAGGAACTAGGTCGTAGAAGTGGTGGGCAAGTGCATACACACATATGCATATTTCCACTTACACAAACAGAGGGCAACTGCATGTATGTGCACTCCATTTGCATGAGCGTGCCCGCCACTCACACAAATGGAGCTGAGTGCATACACACTTGCCTGCCACTTGCGTAGAACCATGCCCTCTCCCTCCTCCCACCAGTCCACAATGTCACAAAAGTTGTGGAACTGTTATCTGAATGGATGGAGAGGGTGGAGGAGAGGGGAAAGAAGAGGGGAAGGGAGAGGGAAGGGGAGATGCATTCTATGCATCTTCCTGAGTTGAGAAGGGCCATTGAGGCTAAGACCTGGTCACTCCAGGAAGTCAAATAAAAACAATCCAGCCTCTGTTAAATGTCAGGGTATCTAAGCTAGGAAATGTTTGGATACATTATTATAGTGAAGAGGCAAAATATATCTGCCAAAGTATTCAGTTACTGAAGAAGTATTTGGACACACATTTTAAGATCTTTTTTAAAAATGCCATGAGGAAAAAGGATATACCGTATTTATTCGAGTATAACGCGCACACGTGTATAACGCGCACCCCTAATTTTCGATTAAAAATCGGTATAAAATTTTGTTTCACTTTTTCTCGGCTCAGACCAAGCATTGTAAGTGACAAACGTTGTTGAACACATGTGGCCATGATAAAAATCACCCCACCCCAGCCCTCGTTTATAACGCGCACCCAAACTTTGATTTCTTTTTTTGGTAGAAAATTTTGCGCGTTATACTCGAATAAATACGGTATATATTTTCTGGCAATCTATATTTCTAAGTGTCCACGTCTTAATTAGATTGGGAAATCTGTCATATTTCTTTATAGTTCTGGCTGCATTGCAACAATTGCACTTAAACTTTTCAGATTTAGAGGTTTACAGAGAAATACATTGGATGAGTTAATGATGCTGTTCAAAAGACTGATGTCTTATTTTTCTCCACAGACATTTTTGCATTTTATTTTCTTCAGTCATCAGATGAAGACACATTTAAATGGTCTGTTATGACTTCAAAGCCATTGTAAAGAATTCTGGTGTCATATGTGTCAGCTGATGGGTGCTTTATCTGAATTGTAACAGACATTTTTCAGTTCACAATTAGCATTAGAATAACAGCACTCTATATCGAGAAACAGATTTTAATTTTTTCATTCTCTACCCCTAGTCTGCTGCTAAAAAAAATGGAGGAAAATTGGTTTTATTCAGCAATATAATTTTTAGAAATGCTGGAGCCCCGCAATGGGAAAAAATGGTTTTAGTTTTAAGGTGTTGCAAATAAATACTTTCCATCAATGTCCACTGGGGAAGCAAAGGAACAAATGATAAATGGTGTGTCACAATGCAAACCACATGACTTTCCAATTTAGCTGTGGAGCCAGGATGCAAATGTGCCAGGATGTGGTTTGTCACGATGCACATTTTGACATATCAACATTGTTGCAGTAAGTATAAACTCTGCTATTAGTTGCACTGTACTGCATAATTAGATTTCCAATTGCAGAAGAGGATGATTTACTTTATATAACTTGGGGAAATCTCTCAGATAGTGTGTAATTTAGATTTCAAAAATTATTTCTTTAATTCTGGAGTTGATGAATGGGATCACTATAAATGTCAGTGCTATTTCTAAATGAAAGAAAGAAAGGGAAAAAGGAAGAAAGAAAGAAAGAAAGAAAGAAAGAAAGAAAGAAAGAAAGAAAGAAAGAAAGAAAGAAAGAAAGAAAGAAAGAAAGAGGGAGGGTGGGTGGGTGGGAGAGTGGGAGAGAGAAAGGAAGGAAGCAAGAGAGAATGAATGAATGAATGAATGAATGAATGAATGAATGAATGAATGAATGAATGAAGGAAGGAAGGAAGGAAGGAAGGAAGGAAGGAAGGAAGGAAGGAAGGAAGGAAGGAAGGAAAGGCGATAAGCAAGAAGACTATGAAAGTGGGATTAAACATGTTATCAGTTTGGAATCACTGTGCAGCCACAAGAGACTCAAGCCTTCCCCCCTCTCCATGAATTCTGTTGATATTTATCTAGTGCCAATAGGAGATCAGATTTCTCTCTATAAAAAGCATGTGATAAACTTTTAGTGCTTTGAACACAACTCTTGTTTCTAGTTACTTATGCCCAACAGCAAGCAAGCAAGAAGTTATCTGTTTTTCATCTTTCCAAGATAGTGATTCAGATGTCCTGGCTTGTAGACATGCAGAGGAATGGGGTTAGGGAGTTGACAAGTGACAAAACATATGTCATGATGCAAACCAGATGACCTAAATACTTGTATTTGACATCAGAACACTAGTAATTAAAAGGCTGTGGTCCACATTGAGACACTGCATATTTAATCATTTTTGTATCATTGCAGTTTGAATTTGGCATCTTTGTGTTGACTAAAATCTGCTTAAAGCTTTTAAAAATAAAGAATTTGAAATTATCTCCAGATTCAAGCTATTTGTTACTATAACTAATGCAAGTAATAATACTGAGGAATACATTGACTGGCTCTTCCATCATCAGACTCCTAATTTTAGAATTCTAACATAGTACCGTATTTATCGGCGTATAACACGCACTTTTCCCCCCTGAAAATAGGGGGCAAATGATGTATGCGTGTTATACGCCGAAGCCATGTTTTTACAGTGGTCGGCAGCAGAGTGCCCGGCATGTCGGGGAGCTGCGCCGGACCCGTCCGGGCACCGGGCGCCCGCCTCCCTGTACGCGCGGCTCCACAGCCCCCTCGAGCGAGCGAACGGGCGGGCGGAATGCCCGGGGCTGTGGCTGCGCCGGAGCCACAGCCCCCTGGAGCGAGCGAACGGGCAGGGGGAAGGGCCAAAGAGGGGGCATCGGGCAGGGAAGCCGCGCGCATCTCCCCCGGCTCCCTCTGACAGCCACCACAGCACACGTTTCTCCTCCCTGTCGGAGGAAGCCGGCGGAGATACGCGCGGCTTCTCTGCCTTTCGCGCGGCTTCTCTGCCTTTCGCGCGGCTTCTCTGCCCTTCCCAGAGCCTTGCGCCCGGCAGGGGCATCGGGCAGGGAAGCCGTGCGCATCTCCCCCGGCTCTCTCTGACAGCCACCACAGCACACGTTTCTCCTCCCTGTCGGAGGAAGCCGGCGGAGATACGCGCGGCTTCTCTGCCTTTCGCGCGGCTTCTCTGCCTTTCGCGCGGCTTCTCTGCCCTTCCCAGAGCCTTGCGCCCGGCAGGGGCATCGGGCAGGGAAGCCGCGCGCATCTCCCCCGGCTCTCTCTGACAGCCACCACAGCACACGTTTCTCCTCCCTGTCGGAGGAAGCCGGCGGAGATACGCGCGGCTTCTCTGCCTTTCGCGCGGCTTCTCTGCCTTTCGCGCGGCTTCTCTGCCCTTCCCAGAGCCTTGCGCCCGGCAGGGGCATCGGGCAGGGAAGCCGCGCGCATCTCCCCCGGCTCTCTCTGACAGCCACCACAGCACACGTTTCTCCTCCCTGTCGGAGGAAGCCGGCGGAGATACGCGCGGCTTCTCTGCCTTTCGCGCGGCTTCTCTGCCTTTCGCGCGGCTTCTCTGCCCTTCCCAGAGCCTTGCGCCCGGCAGGGGCATCGGGCAGGGAAGCCCCGCGCATCTCCCCCGGCTCCCTCTGACAGCCACCACAGCACACGTTTCTCCTCCATGTCGGAGGAAGCCGGCGGAGATACGCGCGGCTTCTCGCGGCTTCTCTGCCTGACGCCCCTGCCGGGCCACCTGGCCCGCTGTGGGAGGAGGCGTCCGTAACCTCTGGCATGCCGGCCCTTCTGCTGCTTCCCCGGTTGGGGCGGGGGGAGAGGGAAGAGAGGGAGTGACTGACATACACAGAGAGAGACAGAGGGGAAGGGAGGGAAAGACAGAGACAGAGAGAAAGAGAGGGAGGGAGAGAGACGGAGAGAGACACAGATAGAGAATGAATCGGAGACAGACAGGGGGAAAGAGGAAGAGACAGGCATACAGAGACAGAGAGAGGGAGGGAGAGAATCAGAGTGAGTGACACACACAGAGAGAGGGAGGGAGAGACAGATAGATAGAGACTGATTAAGTGAGTGAGAGACAGACAGACAGACAAACACAGAGTGAGAGAGATGGGCAGAGGAAGGAGAGAGAGACAGATAGAAAGAGAGAGACGAAGGGAAAGAAAGAGAAAGAGAGAGAAAGAAAGAGAAAAAGAGAGAAAGAAAGAGAAATGGAGAGAGGGGGGAAGGAGGAAAGAGAGAGAGAGAAAGAAAGAACTTATGACCACAATTGAGCCTAAAAGTTTGGTTGCTAACCAAGGCCATCGTTAAGTGAGTTTCACCACATTTTCCTTTTACATTATTTACCTTATAAGTGGTAATAATATTAATAAAAAAAAGTTCTGAGCTACCCTTATTTTGCTTCAAAGTTCTTTATTTGAAATTTAATTTTTTTCCCTGAAATTTCCCTCTTAAAATGAAGGTGCGTGTTATACGCCGGTGCGTGTTATACGCCGATAAATACGGTAATTTGTAGAAGTGCTGTGTTTCAGAAGAATCTACTTTGTAAGGGAAAGCCATCTTGTTCTAATATGGAACTTGAATGCTGAATGGAATGTATTATCTAACATAACTACAGTCTAAATCGCATAATGTAAAACTAAGAATCCATGTGTAACTGTTACTATGCAACTTTTTGTATACACTTAACAATTACCAAGGTTACAAGTTAAAAATTGTCAAGCCACGTTGTTATTGAAGAGACAGGAAGAACAAACTTCAATATAATTGTGCATGATTGTTTAAGGGGAAAAAAACATTACTCTTGACAGATCAAAAGATAGTTTAGGAGTATATGGATTTTACTAATTATTAATTTGGAACATTAATAGATGTTTACTGCACAATATATAACCTGAATAGTTCTCTTCTGTGTCCTTTTAGGCAGAACACCTTGACATAATGTCAATAAATTGCACCATCTCAACTCCCCATTGAAGTTGTATCTATTTATCTAATCTCATAAAGCATGCTTTCAAACTGCTAGAAGGACAGAAGCTTAGTGGAATGACAGTTCGCCCTGCTATGCAGTTCCAGGACTCAAACAAAGCAAAGACCATTTCCAGCATCATTAAGCCACTGAGCTACTGCAGTTCCTTGTAATTGTTTGATAAGTACCATTCTTCCTCAAACATAATACAATAGCAGAGTTGGAAGGCACCTTGGAGGTCTTCTAGTCCAACCCCCTGCCTAAGCAGAAAACCCTATACCATTTCAGACAAATAGCTATCCAACATCTTCTTAAAGACTTCCAGTGTTGGGGCATTCACAACTTCTGGAGGCAAGCTGTTCCACAGATTAATTGTTCTAGCTGTCAGGAAATTTCTCCTCAGTTCTAAGTTAATAATAATAATCGAATTTATTAACCGCTCACTCTCCCCACAGGTACCCGGGGCGGTTGCTTTTCTCCTTGATTAGTTTCTACCCAGTGCTTCTTGTTATGCCCTCAGGTGCTTTGGAGAATAGTTTGACTGCTTCTTCTTTGTGGCAACCCCTGAGATACTGGAACACTGCTATCATTTCTCCCCTAGTCCTTCTTTTCATTAAACTAAACATACCCAGTTCCTGCAACTGTTCTTCATATATTTTAGCCTCCAGTCTCCTAATCATCTTTGTTGCTCTTCTCTGAACTCTTTCCAGAGCCTTCACATCTTTTCTACATTGTGGTGACCAAAACTGAATGCAGTATTCCAACTGTGGCCTTACCAAGGAATTATAAAGTGCTATTAACACTTCAAGTGATCTTGATTCTATCCCTCTGTTTATGCAGCCTAGAACTGTGTTGGCTTTTTTTGGCAGCTGCTGCACACTGCTGGCTCATATTTAAATGGTTGTCCACTAGGATTCCAAATCGGTCTCACAGTTGCTACTATTGAGCAAGGTACCACCTATACTGTACCTGTGCATTTTGTTTTTCTTGCCTAAATAGAGAACCTTACTTTTTTCACCATTGAATTTCATTCTGTTAGATAGTGCCCAATGTTCAGGTTTGTCAAGATCCTTCTGTATCTTAACCCTATCTTCTGGAGTGTTGGCTATTCCTGCCATCTTGGTGTCATCTGCACATTTGATGAGTTCCCCATTTATCTCATCATCCAAATCATTGATGAAGATGTTGAAGAGTACTGGACCTAAAACAGAGCCTTGGGGTACTCCACTGCATACTTCCCTCCATGTAGATGCAATTCCATTGAGGGCTACACATTGAGTGTGGTTGGTTAGCCAGTTACGAATCCATCTGGTGGTGATGCTGTCTAACCCACATTTTTCTACTTTATCTAGTAGTAGGTTATGGTCTACTTTATCAAATGCCTTACTGAAATCCAAGTAACTTATATTGACAGCATTTCTGTGGTCCACTAATTTTATCACTTTGTCAAAGAATGTAATAAAATTAGTCTGGCATGATCTGTTTTTGACAAACCCATGTTGGCTTTTGGCTATTCCTTTGTTAACTTCTAGATGCTTGCTAATTCATTGCTTGATTATCTTTTCCAGAATCTTCCCTGGTATTGAGGTCAAGCTGATAGGTCTATAGTTTCCTGGATCTATTTTTTCCCTTTTTTGAAGATGGGAACCACATTGGCTCTTTTCTAGTCTTCTGGCAATTTCCTGGTGCTCCAGGATCTCTGAAAAATATAGTTCAGTGATTCTGAGATCTCGTCTGCCAGTTCCTTCAGAACCCTGGGGTGAAATCCATCCGGTCCTGGTGATTTGAACTCATCTAAGGTAGATAGATGCTCACTTACCATTTTCTTCCCTATTTCAACTTGTGTTCCTAATCTGATTTTTTTGGTGCTGTTTTTGTTGGTTGGACTGTTTTTTTCCCTTTGTGTAAAGACAGATGCAGAAAATGAGTTAAATAGTTCTCCTTTCTCCCTGTTGCTTGCCATCTTCTTGCCATTTTCTCCCAGCAATGGACCAATTGTTTCCTTAACTTTTTTCTTGTTTTTAACATATTTGAAGAAGCTTAACATGTTGGAAGAAGCAAACTCAAAGGTGACTTTATGTGTCATTAATATGTTCATTAGTGTTGTGTTTGGAATAGGATTTCAAATAGTAGTTGAGTGTATTTATGTGAGAATTACCCTGGAAGATAAGGTAAATAAAGAAAAGAGATGCCACCTAGGGAAAGATCAGATAAAAGAGGGAGGAGCTACACCTGAGTAATAGACAGAGAAAGAGGCTTAGAAAAGAATCTGCTGTAATTAATCAGTAGAAACAGACCTTGGGAGATTTGTACTTTCAAACTTGCAAGACTAATCTATTTATAATAAAATAGATTAGTTTATTTTGTGTTTCTTGCCTGGTCTTCTTGAGAGAATAACATTAAGCATGCACCAGCCTGTAACTTATTAAAGCAACTACATCTTTTTCTGTGATTACATGACTGCTCTTTCCAGCTGTCATGTGATGCAGGAAAAGAAACTGTTGATTTAAACAACCAGAGAAAGCAGGCACCATGTCCACTGTATCCACACCTCCACATTTTCCATTGTATCTTTTTGAAATGGTCTATAAACACAATAGCTATAGTATATTTTCCACATTAAATATTTTTCTACTTCCTTTCTGAAGAAGGAAAAGAAGTAGGCTTTGGGTGCAGGTAGATTTTGGATGCAAAGTTTTGGATGCAAGTTCAGTAAATGTCAACAAAAAGGCATTTGCTAGAAAGAGCCATGATTTATCTTCATTACAGTTATCTGTTCACCAGCAAGAAAGAGTATTATATATTTGAACCAAGACATTGAAACTGGTAGCCAAGCTTCAATGCAATCAAGAAGATATATGGGGCAAAATAGTAGATAGTGTTTTACCGATTTATCATGATTGTACAACAGCTGCTGAATCATAGCTGTAAGAAGCCAAAGTTCCTCATGGTCTAATATTGTCAGCACATTTGTCTGCAGCACCAATATTTTAAGCTGGATGTTTCCACCATTCCGATATACAATGAGTTTGAAGTGATCTATTTAATTTTTACTTGGGACGAACAATGACAGAAATAATGTATTTTCAAGAATAAATATTAGCCCTGAAACTTATAGAATTAGAACATACACGGAGTTGTGATGCTGCTTCCTATTTGAAAAAAATCCTGTCACTTTTCATCTGCTCTTAGAGGAAGGCAAAATCAGAAAACAGAAATTGTCAGGACCTTTGAAAAATACTGGGGAAAGGATATTATAATAGAAATTTAAAAAGGCCCTTGTCAGGTTATATCTAACCTAGGTGGATTACCGAGGAGCTTCGGGAGATGAAACGCTGTAAGAGACGCCTAGAGAGTAGGTGGAGATCTTCTCGATCCGAATCTGACCGAACACTAGTGAGAGACCATATTAGGACTTATTTAGTGGCGCTAAGAGTGGCCAAACGTGAGTATTGTGCCACCCTTATCGCGTCCGCGGAAAACCGCCCTGCCGCCCTGTTTGGGGTGACCCGCTCCCTCTTGCATTTGAGGCCGCGGGAAGCCCCTCTGCAGGGTCGAGCAGAGGAATTTGGAGTTTTTCTGCAGGACAAAATCACTCAGATTCGGAACGAGCTGCCCTCCACTAGTGATCCGGTCGAGGTGCCCGGTGCTGGTCTTGAGATAACATCTTGGGAGGAGTTTGACTTTGTTACTACCGAGGATATGGACAGGTTGCGGAGGAACCTTAGAGCCACCACATGTTTATTGGACCCGTGCCCCTCCTGGCTTGTACTGGCATCCTGGGAGGTGACACGAGGCTGGCTCCAGGGTATTGTGAATTCATCTCTGAGTGAGGGGTCCTTGCCCACCGTCTTGAAAGAGGCGGTGGTGAGGCCCCTCCTCAAGAAGCCATCCCTGGACCCAGCTTTATTAGAGAACTATCGTCCCGTCTCCAACCTTCACTTTTTAGTGAAGGTTGTTGAGAGTGTGGTGGCTCAACAGTTTCCCCGACATCTGGAGGAAGTTGATTATCTAGACCCGCGCCAGTCCGGCTTCCGGCCCGGTCACAGTACCGAGACGGCATTGGTCGCGTTGGTGGATGATCTCTGGAGGGCACGGGATAGAGGTTGTTCCTCTATCCTTGTCCTATTAGATCTCTCAGCGGCTTTTGATACCATCGACCATGGTATCTTATTGCACCGATTGGGGGGGTTGGGGCTGAGAGGCACCGTTTTACGGTGGTTCTCATCCTACCTCTCTGGTCGGTCGCAATGGGTGTTGGCAGGAGGGCAGAAGTCGTCCCCGAGGCCCCTCAAATGTGGGGTTCCTCAGGGGTCGGTCCTCTCGCCACTCCTGTTCAACACCTACATGAAGCCGCTGGGTGAGATCATCCGTGGTTTTGGGGTGGAATACCATCTGTACGCTGATGACACTCAGTTGTACATATCCACCCCAAACCACCCCAACGATGCCATCGAGGTGCTGTCCCGGTGTCTGGAGGCCGTACGGATCTGGATGGGTAGTAACAAACTCAAGCTCAACCCGGCCAAGACCGAGTGGCTGTGGTTTCCGGCACCCCGGTTCAGCCAGATAAGTCCAACACTGGCCATTGGGGGCGAACAACTAGCCCCCGTGGAGAGGGCGCGCAACTTGGGCGTCCTCCTGGATTCCCGGCTGTCCATGGAGGACCATGTGGTGGCCGTGGCCAGGGGGGCATTCTATCAGGTACGCCTGATACGCCAGTTGCGCCCCTTACTGGACCGGGGAGCCCTTCGCACAGTCACTCAAGTGCTCGTGACATCCCGGCTGGATTACTGTAATGCTCTCTACATGGGGCTCCCCTTGAGGTGCACTCGAAGGCTACAGTTAGTACAGAATGCGGCCGCGCGGGTGATTATGGGTGCCACAAGGCAAACCCACGTAACACCTCTCCTGCGCGAGCTGCACTGGCTGCCTGTGGCCTTTCGAGTGCGCTTCAAGGTGCTGATGACCATCTTTAAATCGCTCCATGGCTCGGGGCCTAGCTATATACGAGACCGCCTCCTGCCCCATACATCCCTTCGTCCGATCCGCTCCCACAGAGAGGGTCTTCTTCGGGTGCCGTCGACGGGGCAATGCCGGTTGGCGACACCCAGGGGAAGGGCCTTCTCTGTGGCGGGCCCGGCCCTCTGGAACGACCTACCCCCCGACCTCCGTACTATCTCGGACCTCCGCCTCTTCCGCCAACGTCTTAAGACGTATTTATTCCAACAAGCCGGCCTAGGATAGCCCCCATTTCTGACTTTTTAAGAAAATAATTTATAATTGGCAAGGGTTTTAATATTGGGTTTTAGCACGGGTTTATTAATTTAATACAGTTTAATAGATATTTATTGTATTTTGTGTTCTTAAATAATGCCTGTGCGCCGCCCTGGGTCCTAACAAGGAGAAGGGCGGGGTATAAATTTAATAAAATAAAAAATAAATAAATAAATTTTGAATTTCTGTCACACAAATCTGATTTTGACATTTTTCAGTAATGATTCAATATTCGCCTCCCATTTCTGAGTCAAACCCTCATTCTGTCACAAGACAAACTCCCCCATCAAAATCTCCCATGTCTTGAATGTGAAGATTGGCCAGGCAGCTGACCAAGCTCAATGCACCAGTCTGAGATGGAAAATTTACATTAAACTGGAATATGTGCACAATCCCCAACTGCCCAGCAAGAGCCACTGATTACAAATGCATACACTATTCAGAGGATCTTAAAAATTAATATGCATTTGAAACCAGAGAGTTTCCCATGGGGATTGATGGACGAACAGATAGAAAAAACAGTCATGGAACATTATTTTAGTATGTGATGACTGCAGCGTTGTTATTCTGTGCACGAAGGTAAAAAAGGATTTGTCACTATCCACATGGAAGAATGGCTTGTGAAGATGATGGAACTTGCAGGTATTGCTAAATTGACTTCCTTGATTAGAGAAAAGACAATAGCTTGCCTATTGCTTTCATCGTTTTCTTTGTATCTAGTTGTATTTTTGTATCAGTTTTAAGTATTTGATATGGTCAGATGACTTAATAAAGATTCTGTTCTGTCCTGTCCTTGTCCATTCCATTCTTAGTTTTCTTTCTATTAGTTCTTGCTAGCTTTTATCTCCTTTTTAAGATTCTTAATAAAAATTATATGAAAGTGGGATCTGGCATTTCCCATGTTCTCTATGGGTCAGAGTAACCCTTCTGGTGAATCTAATGTGAAGCCTCATCCTTCTCTGCCTTGAATCCAAAATATTACATTTCACCTTATATTCCCTGGCTATGAGAACTAGAAACCCACCATCCTGGGCCCAACATTTGGGAAGCCAGGCTCTGCTGCTCACAAGCCAGGACAAAGGAAGGGTGAGTGATGGAAGAGTAACACCTCCTTAAAAAACCTTGGTCCAGCTGGCCCGGCTTGTAGCACCTCCTAAGGGCTCCTTTCCAGGGAAGACGGTCAACGGTTTTGAAGGTGGAAGAGGGCTCTATGCCCCAACAGCAGATAAAGCAGCAGAACCATATTCTAGGAGAAGGGAAACTCTGATTACAAACCTCCACTGCCTTGTGGCTATATCTACTACTGGAAAAGGCTTCAGGAGTCAACCTTGAGGCAAAATCTGGAGTCGGGGTCCTGGAATCACATTCTGGTAACTTCTGTGATGCAGCTGGAATCAATCATATTGGCTCTGCCATTCCATTGGATTATTTCAGTGACATGGAGAGGGGGGGATCTTCTGCTTGGGTAACAGTCTAACCTCCATATTAATTTACCAGGCCTTGTTCTGGAGAGGACATTCCAGCTTTGCATACAGCAGTGAAAGAAACTTGTTTGGCAGGCTGGGGCAGAAAGGCAGTTCCAGAGCCAGCAAAATCTGGGGGTTTGGCAGGGGACTGAATGTATCTGCCCACAGTGTGGGAGGGATTGCCACTCTCAAATTGGCCTTTTAAGCCACTCCAGATGCTGTTTTAGGACCTCTTTCCAGAGAATGATACCATAGTCTTTTGAGACTGAAGGATCCCAATGATGAGAACCAGTGAGTGAAGGGAAAGTGCTGAATGTAAAGGACAGGGAAGGCCCTCCTTAATGAGATGAGAATGGAAAAACACTGTCCATACTTTCATTGAGGTGGATAGTTGCAAACAGACAATCACAGGTTGAACTGGTCTATGACAGTGAAAGAGCTGATATACTTCAAGTCCGGTTTCCTGGATGAATGGAAGGATGGAAAAAATTCAGTGGAAAACTACAACAAATGCCCACAACAAACTTTCTTGACTTGTATACTCTGTACATTTCTATGTAGTCTTGGCTAAATCTAGCTGTTCATTTAAATAGTGCTGTACCTTTTGTCTCTTCCCAAAATTATCCAAAATCAGAGGTTCATGGAACCATAGAGGCAGAACTTTTCAACAGCCAAGATTATCGACATAAACTGCTTGAAAAGGAGACATGCCGACTAAAAAATACAGAGAGTCGTTATATGCAAATTCTGCAAATAACAACAAATCAGGCCAATTGTCCTGTTAGTTGGAAAAGTAACAATGCAAAATTGCTCCAGCATCACATTAATCTTCTCTGATTATGTATTCAGTTGTGAATGATGAAACAATGACAAATGAGTATGACTATTTAGCAAGCGAAAGAGGGCTTTCCAGAACCTGGATGTAAATTGAGAGCCATGATCCAAGATGTCTAATTCATGTCTAATCTCCTATTCCAAAAGAAGAAGAAAAATGTGTCCTATTGTTTTTCTCATGTCCTGAAGTTTTATTGTTATGGCAAAGTAGTGGTACATCTTCCTTGATAGGAACATATAAATGAACATTGTGAAATAAAAGGCCTTCAATTACAGAAATAAAGAGGAATCTATCTGTGGTGAGGTAATTTACTTGGGCCCTGACACATTTTTTGTTGGTGTAAATCAAAGGTGTCCATGGTGGTCCATGGGCTGGATGCATCCATGAATGGGAAAAACATTGTGAAACATCATGTGATGGCAATGTGATGCTTTGAGTTTGACACCCATGGTGTAAGTGAATACCATCCATGATTCCATGTCCCCAGCTCCTCTTGAGTATCCCTTCTGGAAGTGAGGTGTAGGATAGGACAAACCTGTCAGAGTTCAAGATTGTGGTAGTGGGAAATCACCAAAAATATCAAATTCAGGCTTGTGAGATAAGGCATCTTATAGATATGTTTGTGAGCTGAGAACACAGCTAGTATAAAAATTGAAGTTGGTGAAATCTTCGTCTGAAGTGTTGTGATCTGACACTGAATGAAAATCTTTAAACCGGTCCTTGTGCCTTTTCTGTCATTTGCACACATGGATGCCTTGACATCTCACAAGCCTGAATTTGATATTTTTGGTGCTCATGTTAACCTTTGTCACTACTGTAGGCCCTTTAGAGAAGTTACCTTCCCCAAATGATGACGCTTTTCCCTTTCCATTCATTATCATTGTTATCTTAATCTTTAGCATTACCGGGTTAATAAATGTATATTGAATGTTTCTTTTATTATTATTCCTTTATTGTTTATCTTTTAATTATCAAATTTGTATGCTACCCAACTCCCAATGATTCTGGGTTGCTCGTAACAACTAAAAGTATGGAAATGAAATAATAACCAGTACAAAAAATAAAATGTGACAAAACTAGTAGACTGGACGAAGAACAAAGCAAAAAGCCTCCCTCCTCAAAAACCCTGGGCAAAGAGCCAGATTTTGAAATCCCTTTTGAACAACAGTTGAGTGGGACCATTAGGATATTTGTCTTTAATGTTGTTTCTTTGTTTTGATATTGAGTTTTACCTTATTGGAGGTTTTTAAAAAGTTGTAGTATTTTAACAAGCTGAGTTTGATTTATTTGCCCTAACTTTATTCCAATAAGATTTTAACTTCCCTTGTCAGGAGAGTTTTCAAGAAAGGAGCCCTTGTGTCTAAGGAGAGGAGAGTGCAATTTCAATTAATATTAACTCAAGAAATAAATGAGCGTAGAATTTTATTTTACAGCAATCATTTTGTCTTCTTTCTTTTTCTGACTGACAGGCACCATTAATTATCATAAGACTGCTGCACAAAAGATTATTGTTATCTTCTAAGAAACAAGAAATACTATGTGTCAGAATAGGACAAATACATTTTTAACCTAAGGGAGAAAAGGCATTCCAGTTAATGAAAAGTTATTTAAAAATGCTGCTTCAAAAACCAGAATTGAGTGATAACAGATTAGATTTTCATTAGACCAGAGAACAAATTGTTCCTTTGTGCTTAATGAAGGGATTTTGAATATCCATGTCAGGAAGGTGTTCTTGAAAAGAGGCTTTGGTTATTAATGACAGTGCAGTACTGCATAGATCTATTTTTTCTAAAGTAACCTCCTTTAGAGAGATGTTGAAATATGTTAAGGATCCTTAAACAATGATACAGTCTGATACTGATGGTCCCTGGAACTGATTACCTTAGCAAATCCTGCTTCCTGCAACTGTTTGCACACTGTGTCTCTTGTTATGACATTAATATATTGAAGAAATGGGGGTGATAACATAAAACGGATCGTGCCATAAGGCAAATTTCATAGCCTTTGGTTAATGAAAATCAAATAAACTTTGGTCGAAAATACAATGTTTGGGAATCTAAATGTTTGCCCTCAGACCAAAATGAACGTTGTGCTGACTTGATTAGATGTGGATTTAATATTAACACAAAACTCTTCCATGTCTTCAATCTACAATTCTTTGGAAGCTGCTGCAACAAATCCAATGATAGTGGAAGTTCTAACCTTTTAGACATACCCTGAAAAAAACCACAAATTTGGAAACTATTTGGATTATGGAAGCCAAACTACATTTTTAAAGTCATCTGTCTTTTCTCCCCAACACAACTAACTTAGATAAACTATGAAGAATATGGAAAATTAGATCTGTATATCATCAGGAGTGAGCCCAAAGATCTATAGGATGTGCCAAAGATGACTCATTGACTCAAAACAATTCCCTGAAAGATCTCATTGTCAGGTTCATCAACTACAGTAGGCAAAAGTTCATATAGTTCATCCTTTTCTATCTGCTTTTGGAGGTGGAAATATTCCCCCTCCCAAGGTCTCTCTGTGGGATTAACTAATCATTATTCTTCCAAACTGACTGGTGTAAGTCAGCAGGAATTCAACCCTTTACATATATAAATGCACACGAAGAACTATTTTGTTTAGCTTGTTGTTAAAACATCCTAAAGCAGTAGTTCTCAATCTGTGGTCTGCAGATCCTGGGGTGATGTTCTTGCAAGGGGTCCATGAAGACTTGAAAAAAAAGTTATGATTTAAATTTTGAGTTAAGTCTTGGTGGATCCCCTTTAAATAACAAAGGTTATTTAAAGGGGACCCATAATGAAGAAAAGTTTGAGAGCCACTATCCTAAAGAGTTAGTCCTCAGTTTACCACCACAATTTGGAACAGAATTTCCATTGCTAAGCAAGGAGGTTAAGTGAGTAGTGTCCAATTTTATGACATGCTTTTGCCATGATTGTGAAGTAAATCTTTGCATCTGTTAAATGAATCATCTGGTTGCTAAATGAGTCTGGCTTCCTCCATTAACTTGTCATACACCATATGGGAAGCAAATAGGGATTAATTGACCCTGCAACCATAATAAATACATAGTGATTACCAAGCAACAAAATTTTGATCAGATCACATGACTGTGGAAATGTTACAACAGTTTAAATGCAAGGACCTGTCATAAGGATACTGATACTGAGCATGCGCGAAGGAATGGCGGCGGAGCTTTGAGGCGATGCTGACCGGAGGCCCATTTGGCTTCGGGGGGCGCGGCCGGCCCCTTTGGGGTGATCGGTAAGGGCCGGCCCAGCAAGTTGAAGACCCAGCCGTCACACTGAGGCCTTTCCAACGCCGGTGAGTGTGACGGCTGAGACGGGAGGCGCGGGGGGGGAGCCCGGAGGAAACGCCGGAAAAAAAAAACGCCGGCAGGCCGGAAAGTCGGAGGCCCTAGCGGAGGCCAAGCAAAGGCTGGAGGCTCCGGTGGACCGTTAGAGCGGCGGCAGAGGGAGCGCCGGAAGGCCGGAGGCCCTGGCAGAAGCCGGTGGAGGCCGGAGGCCTCAGACGGAATGGAGCGGCGGTGGAGAGCGCCGGAAGATCCTGAGGCCCTGGCGGAGGCTGGTGGAGGCCGGAGGCCCTGGCGGAGCGGCGGCGGAGAGCGCCAAAAGGCCGGAGGCCCCAGCGGAGGTTGGCGGAGGCTGGTGGCCCCCGGCGGAGGGGCTGAGTGGCAGCGGAGCGCTGGAGGGAGCGCCAGAACGCCGGAAAGGCGGAGCGGCGGCGGAGCAGTGGCAGAGCTGCGCGGACCATCTCAAATCCGGTGGAGGCCCCCGTGGAGCAGCGAGGCCGGGTGAAGGCCTCCACAGGGGATGGCTGGTGAGGTTGGCGGCCGCAGAGGGACGGGAGGTGCGGCGGACCGATGGAGCGCTGGAGGCCCCAACAGAGGCCTATTGGAGTGGTGGAGGCCCTGGCTGAGGCCCTGGTGTGGGGTGGCGAGCCTGCGACGCGGTGAGGCCCTGTGGAGGCCTGATAGAACAGTGGAGGGAATTTTCCTCCCCCCCCCCAGGACTCCCCGATAAAACATCTACGGGGAGGGGGGGTGAGAGTGAAGCAAGGCCAGCCCAAAGGAAAAACAGCTCCAGCCACCCCGTGGAAAGCCTCTACCCGAGGAAGAACTGACTGACTCTTATGATCTATTTCCCCTGTTGATTTGACTTGCATTTGCACTTTATCTTGGCGTTTCCTCCCTTAAAGCCAGCAATGGAGCCACGGGATGGTTTTTTATTCAAGGTCCGACCTCCTTGATCTGCGAGAGTCCCCCCTCTCGCAGGTTTGGCCCCTTAGTCTATCTCGGGCCCACCTCGAGGATGGGTTAATTAATCCAGAGAGGTGGAAAAAACGCAAGCTCAGGGGGTTTTTAAATAAATTTTTAATTAGGCTTTTAAGGGGTTCTGGGGTGGGGGAGGGGTCTAAAAAAAGATATAGACAGATGGAGACGGAAGCAACGATCAATAGTAAGGGCCAGGATAGCAGTCGACGGCGGGAAGCGGAAGGCGAAAGGAAGGGGGATACCCGAGTCGTTCCTCAGGAGGGCTTACCAATTCAGAGGGTCGTGGGGAGGGGCAGGACCGAGGGGAGACAATTCTCATCCTCCCGGTTGGTGGCACGCAGCCGTTGGTTACAAACGGTCGGGTGCCACAACCCCCGCAGGCTAGGTGGCCAGGGAATACAGAGCCAGGGTCTGCGGCTGATGTTCTGCAACGCCAGGTCCGTTGTCAACAAAGCCCCCCTCATTAGTGACCTTGTGTCAGAGGGGGAGCCGGACCTGGTAGGAATTGCGGAGACCTGGTTGGGCCCCGAGGGAGGTCATCCCCTCGTTGAAATGTGCCCACCAGGCTACCGCGCATTTCATCAGCCGCGGGCCCTAGGCAGGGGTGGCGGGGTAGCGGTCATTATTAAGGAAGGCCTGGAGCCGAGAGAGACCATTGTGCCTCAGACCTCCGGCTGTGAGTCCCTCTGCATGAAGTGGGGCCTAGGGAGGCAGTTGGGCTTGCTGGTTGTATACCTGGCTCCCCGCTATGTAGCAGCAGCCCTGCCCGAGCTCCTCGAGGTGATCGCTACGGTGGCAGTGGAGACCCCCAGACTTATAGTCATGGGGGACTTTAATCTGCCATCGTTGGGCGAATCATCCGTGGTAGCTCGGGAGTTCATGGCTTCCATGACGGCCATGGACCTGACCCAAGTAATTCAAGGCCCCACCCATGAGGGTGGACATACGCCGGACCTCATCTTTGTCTCGGGCCAATGGAAGAGTGATCTGGGTACAGGGGATATAGTCATCACACCCTTGTCATGGTCAGACCACTCACTTCTCCGACTCGACTTTCCGACCGCTGCTCCCCTCCGCGGGGAGGCGGAACCAGAGTTACCAATCTGGTACCGCCCCAGGCGCTTGATGGACCCGGACGGGTTCCAGACAGCGCTTGGGCCATTTCCTGTATCCCTGACCCGCGCCCCGATGGAGGACCTCACGGCCGCATGGAATAATGCGGCCGTGGGAGCCTTAGATCGGGTCGCGCCCTTGCGGCCTCTCTCGCGGCGGCGAACCACCCTGGCTCCTTGGTTTACTGAGGGGCTGCGGGTGATGAAACGCCGCAAGAGATGCCTAGAGAGAAGGTGGAGGGCTAGCCGCTCTGAATCTGACCGGACACAGGTAAGAGCCCATTTACGGACTTACATTGTGGCGCTGAGGGTGGCCAAACGTCATCATTGTGCTACCCTCATAGCATCCGCAGAAAACCGCCCTGCCGCCCTGTTTAGGGTGACCCGTTCTCTCCTTCATCAGAGGGAGCGGGAAGCCCCGCTACAGGGTAGAGCAGAGGAATTTGTGATTTTTCTGCAGGAGAAAACCGCCCAGATACAGAGTGAGCTAGCCCCCATTCATGGCCCAGTGGGATGCCACGAGAGAGATCTTGTTTGGGAGGAGTTTGACCCCGTTACTTCCGAGGATATGGACAGGCTACGTGGGCGACTGCGAGCCACCACATGTTCATTGGACCCGTGCCCCTCCTGGCTTGTACTGGCATCCTGGGAGGTGACACGAGGCTGGCTCCAAGAGGTTATCAACGCATCCTTGAGTGAGGATTCCTTGCCTGCCTCCCTAAAAGAGGCTATGGTGAGGCCCCTCCTCAAGAAGCCCTCTTTGGACCCAGCTCTTTTGAACAACTACCGTCCAGTCTCCAACCTTCCCTTCTTGGCGAAGGTTGTTGAGAGTGTGGTGGCACAACAGTTTCCCCGTCACCTGGAGGAAGTTGACTATCTAGATCCGCGCCAGTCCGGCTTTCGGCCCGGGCATAGCACCGAGACGGCATTGGTCGCGTTGGTAGATGATCTCTGGAGGGCCAGAGATGGGGGATGTTCCTCCATCCTGGTCCTATTAGACCTCTCGGCGGCTTTCGATACCATCGACCATGGTATTCTATTGCATCGGCTGGGGGGGTTGGGGGTGGGAGGCACCGTTTTGCGGTGGTTCTCCTCCTACCTCTCTGGCCGATCGCAATTTGTGCGGGCAGGAGAGCAGAGGTCGACCCCGAGACCCCTCACATGCGGGGTGCCTCAGGGGTCGGTCCTCTCGCCTCTCCTGTTTAATGCATACATGAAGCCGCTGGGTGAGATCATCCGTGGTTTTGGGGTAGAGTACCACCTGTACGCTGATGACACCCAGCTGTACATATCTACCCCAGACCACCCCAACGATGCCGTAGCGGTGATGTGCCAGTGCCTGGAAGCCGTGCGGATCTGGATGGGAAGTAACGGACTTAGGCTCAACCCGACCAAGACCGAGTGGCTGTGGTTTCCGGCTGCCCGATTCAACCAGCTTTCTCCAACGCTGGCCATAGGGGGCGAACATCTTGCCCCTGTGGATGGGGCGCGCAATTTGGGTGTCCTCCTGGATACCCGGCTGTCTATGGAAGAGCAAGTGACAGCCGTGGCCAGGAGGGCGTTTTACCAGGTTCGCCTGGTTCGCCAATTGCGCCCCCTATTGGATCGGGACGCCCTTCGCACAGTCACCCATGCCCTCGTGACATCCCGACTGGACTATTGCAACTCTCTCTACATGGGGCTCCCCTTGAGGTGCACCCGGAGGCTTCAGTTAGTTCAGAATGCGGCCGCGCGAGCAATTATGGGCACGTCCAGGTTTGCCCATGTAACACCGCTCCTGCGCGAGCTGCACTGGCTACCTGTCGTCTTCCGGGTGCGCTTCAAGGTGTTAGTTATCATCTTCAAAGCGCTCCATGGCTCGGGACCTAGCTATCTGCGAGATCGGATCCTGCCCCACACATCCTCACGACCGATTCGCTCCCACAGAGAGGGGCTTCTCCGGGTGCCGTCCACTAGACTTTGTCAGCGGGCGACGCCCAGGGGAAGGGCGCTCTCTGTGGCGGGCCCGGCCCTCTGGAACGACCTTCCCCCTGATATTAGAACGACCACCGACCTCCGCTCCTTCCGGGTAAAATTGAAGACCCATCTCTTTCGACTGGCCGGCCTTGAATAGTTCTCTCTGTCTTTTAATTACAAATTTTAATGGGTTTTAATTATATATTTTTAGCATAGGTAGATTTATTTAATTTTATTTTAAGTAATGTTTGTATTTTGTATATTGTTTTTAATTATGCCTGTGCACCGCCCCGGGTCCCTGTGGGGAGAGGGTGCGGTTAATAAATCTTAATTTTGAATTTGAAGTCACTTTTTAAAAGGCCATTGTTTCTAAACAAATGGTTGCAAATCAGGGACAACCTGTACAATATATTACTTCTCATATTATATATTAACAGGTTGGTTTTTTTCAAAACTACAAGAATAATAACAATAAGGTGTGTTATAATAATAATAATAATAATAATAATAATAATAATAATAATAATAATAATAATAATAATAATAATAATAATAATAATAATAATAATAATAATAATAATAATAATAATAATAATAATAATAATAATAATAATACCGGTAATAATAATTTAATTTCTAAACCGCTCTCATTCCCCGAAGGGACTCGAGGCGGTGCACAGGGAATTTAAAAATACATATATAAAACCACAAACATAATACAATATTAAAATGAATTAAACTAAAACCCTGTGCTAAAATCCCATATTAAAACTAAAACTAAACCCCTAAAAACCCTAAAAACAGTTCTATTATTAATTGGAATGTGTGCATATGCATAATTATTACAGGATAGAATAAAATGTGTCCATGGAGATTGCTAATTATGAATTTCTTCCATACTATTTTTATGATTCAACATTTATATGCAACTTGGAATGATATTATTCACCAAAACAAGTACTGAATATAGGTAGAAAGGGAGATTTTTAATTTTTAAAATGAGGCTTCAACACTATAATCGCACATAGCACCAATGGTAACATCAATATTTCAGAAAGCATCTTCAGAATTATAAGTATGCAATAAATCTATGGAGGAAAATCATTTTTTACAATTATGGTTAATATTAAATCAGATGCCTATACTTAGTAATCAAAATCCTAATTGATTTTGATCTAGACATTTGATTTATATACATTCCATTGAAATGAGCTGTAGTTACTTGAATTAATTTTAATCCCAATAAATGCTTAAAGTGGGGGTCTAAAATGAAGGTGACGGTTTTGTCACATTCAATTTAAGAAAATTTGAGAGAGAGAAATTCAAGAGGGAATTGGATTCCTTTGTTGACTTTTTTTTAATTACAATTTATTTGGGTTATGTTGGGAAAGCTATCAGATGGTGAAGGGGAAAATAATATTAAAAGATAATGTCTTTATTGAGTTAATCTTTGTTTTTGGTTTGGTTAGGTTAGGTTTTGAGCAGAATTATACTTTTTAAAAAAATCTCTTAAATTATACCATGAAAGTTAGAAGCTTCAGAGGGGGGTAGAGTTGTGAAGGATTGAAAAAACGCAATTAGCATATTTAGTCTCGCAGATGACTAAGTGACCTATTTTGCTTCTTATTTGAATATAAATAATGAAAAATTGTACAGTTGAAAGTCATTCTTCATTTATGTGTCCTACTGAGGTCTGAGAGGCTCCAAAATGTGGGCTGTGGGATTGCTTCCATCATGTTTGACAGCCAAGTTTCAACAATGCCATTTCAATCTTCTCGCAATTCTGTGTTTCCCTTGAAGAGGAAATTTGTTGACTTTATTCAGTAACTTTAGTCTAATAGAATTTATAGAGGATAATAATCTGGGGATCAGACAAGCAAAATTAACACATGGAAAAATGAGGGAGGTAATAGGAACTATATAATAAAGGGATTATTATATAGAAGAAGATCAGTAGTAGAAGCCTGGTTTCTACCAGAAGTGATCTAGTTGGTACCATGGTATGTCTAGAGAAGCTGAGGAAGATTTCTGTTTGAACTCTGGAGATCAACTGCCCAATATAACTGTAGTGAATATAGGTATCAATGATTTTATTTTTCACAGGAAGATTTGTCTTTGTGAGTAAATCCTGTATCCCTACGTATACGAGTACATTCAGTCTAAGGAAAAACCACAAAAGACTAACTATTAAAATTGTAAGTTACAATGCAGTAAAAATGATGGCCAACAGAGCTAATAAATACGGACACAAAACTAAAGAACTCAGATGTGTGAGTATTTCATATTTCGCACACTGCCAATGGCAAAAGCTACAATAATTGCTATTACCATACTATTCTCTGGGACAAAAGCATGCACTATGTTAGCTTCCTTTAAATGCCATTTTATTCCACTCTCTTGTGCTGTTGTTATCAATTTAAATTTTCTATTTTTTGTCCATGGCAATAACTAAAAGTGTTCTTTTATACCGTTCTTTAGAGATATGAATGTGGGTGTTCATATTAAAATAACGCTGATTTGTGGAGATAAGCGTCAAACAGAGAGAACTACTTTAAAAAAAACAAACCAAAATCAACATGGATCAGGATAGACTGTCCTTTAGAGATAAAGCATAGCATTTGTCTATAACCATACACTTAAAACTGGTGGTTTCACAAAATTAGTGCCTTTGTGTTAGAAAAAAAAATACCTCTGAATATTTAGAAAGCAAACAGCTTTTCATCAGATATATGTTTGGAAAAGATCATGCTTCCTGTTCCATTTTATCTATGATTGAATGTTTATATTTTCCTTTAAAAAAGGTATCCCAGAAAGCATTACATTTCTTCAAATTCCTGATTTAGATATTATTAGAAAGGTGTTTTTAAAAAAAAAAAATCACAGTTTTGATAGCAGCAAACTTTATAACTTGGAGGTTCAAATGATCAATTCAGGAATGTCCACTGTGCATATTAAATGCTGAACTGGAACACCTATCCAAATTTGGATCTAAATCATAGTAGGTGCAAATCAATGCCAATCTTCTCTGATACTACAGTAAAGCCTGCTTTTCTTAAAGTGTGGTGAGAGAGAAGTCACTATATTATAACAATCAAATATCTTGGTAGCATTGGATGTTCCGGTTTCAATTGTGTAAGAAGAGATTTGGGAAAGGTGTTCTATGATCATCAAACCTGAAAATAATGAAGGAGAAGTAATAATTTATACTAGAGACATTATATACTTAGTCTTTCATTGCCTTTCATAAGCCCATAAGACCTTGAGAATTATTTTGCTGAATCAGAACAATGGCCCATATAGTCCAGAATTCTGTATCAACCAGTGGTCAACCAGCTGCATTCAAGAACCTTGCAACCAAATGTTTTATATTGTTTGCAATCCATGTAGTACCTTACTAGTTCAACTAATTGAACCTTTACATGTCCCATGGTTAAACTGAAATTCATTGCCATCACATGGGATAGATTTAAGAGGGAAATGAATCTGTCCATTTCCATCTTAAATCTATTACATGTGATGATAATGAATTTCATTTTAACTATATGACATGTAAAGGTTCAATTAAGAAAAATATATTAAAAGTTTCCAAAGGACTGTCAGAAAAAATATGTCAAAGATTTATCAAGAAAGCTGGATAAGCCAGAAGTAATTACTCTTCACTGTAGAATCAAACTTCCCAGGACAAATAGAATCATGTTCAGGACAATTGCTTTGAGAACATCACCATATTCATTTAAGCATAGCTTCAGAGAATGAAAGAGTTGGAAACAATGTTAAGAATCTTATGTTCCAACTAGCGCAGGAATTCACTACTAGAGCCTCTTAAAAAAAAAAAACAGGAAAGGAGACTCTACCACCTCCTAAGGTAATCGGTTGTTGTGACCCACCAGCTGGTGGTACACTCAGACTGTGAGGAATTTTGGGAGAACATGGGCCAGTCCTGGAGTCTGGAGAAGGCTCTGATGAGTGCTTTGCATCAGAGGCAGAGATGGGGCCAGGGCTGTCTGACAATTATCAGCTGCCTTCAGAGTCAGAGATCCGTGGGGCAGAAGAATAAAGAGGAGCAGAAGGGGAGGGGAGTTTGTAGGAGACAATTAGTTCACTTAATTAGTATGAAGGTTTGTTCGTGACTCTCAGAGACTCCTTGCCAAGTATTTTCTTGTACAGCATTGTGTTTGGAAGCTATTGGCCTGGCAGCTCTCCAAGCCTGATAAGGTCTGTGGTTGTAAATTCACTCTTGAAAGACTGTTTGCTGAGACTTTGCTGGATGTGAATAAGAGGAATTCACATTAACTTAGTAAAAGTTGGGTTTTGTTGGGACATGGAATCTGCTTCATGATTTTGTGAAACCTAGGTTAGAACATCTGTTCCATTGTTGAGCAAATCATACCCTTATGTATAAGAATTTTATTTGATGTCCACTCAAAATCAACTTTCTTATAATTTAAACCATTGATTCTTTCCCTGTCTTCTCAACATATGTATAATACTTCCATCAGCAGCCACACCACATTTCAGGAAGCTTTTGTGTACAACTTCCTTCTATTTAATGTCTAACAGCTGTTAATATTCCCACTTTGGCCACCGCACCTACTGTATCTTCAGATCTGATTCATGTTTTCAGATGCAGCATTTAGGAATAGCTGACCATAGTGAAAAAGAAAGAGAAACAGCTACTCAGGTTCTATTAATGGTTGTAATTTATATTAGTAATAAAAATGATATTATCAGACCTTCTCTTTCACTGATCATAAAAATCCTTATAAGGCATAGTCGTCTTTTTGGTAGGTCAATTCAGCTTGCTCTTCATTCCACAAACTAGACAAAATAGCTAATTCAGCATTTTCTTCTTTTAATAGTGGAGCCTCCTAAAAATCCATAAATGTGGAAGAAGAAAGTACTAACAGAAAATCTTGAAGAAACATAATTATAACTTTGAAGGAATCATAATTCATAATAAATATAGGAATTGTAACCATATTGTAAGTCACTATAAGAAATCAAATTAATAAAAATCTCTATTATACAAGTTATACTAAAATAAAAATTCCAACACTGTTTTCTAAATATAGTATAGTATGTAGCTAATTGCCTTATTAGTGTTTTAAATAAAAAGTTTGGGGTAGGAAAAAACAAATTTCTACTATATTTGACTCTGTTAAAATTATATGGCAGCATAAAAATGTGATTTTGTTAATTTATTTGTTTTTAGCTGTCTATCCATTTCACAAGGATGGCCCGGTTGGACAACACAATAAAATAAAATTATGATTATTTTTTTTAAAAACAAACATAATAAAAGTATTAATTAAAATATCACTAGACTTATTGTTGTTTTAATTTTGCCTTAGATGCAAAAAAATAAGCCTTATGAGAAACCAATCAGTTGAGAATATAGATTGAATGTGGTAAGACGTCTGAGTATCAATTTGTGACAATGAATCATATGAATCAAATGGGATTTATTCCTGATTCTAGTATTGACAGATCAAAATAGGAGATAATGCTTTGGAGCTATAATGAAATCGTTACCAGAAATGTGCTGTGAATAATGATTGACATCAATCAGAAATCGTGACTTTAAGACCAAAGTGAAGCTGTGAAAAAAAGAAAAGCAATAGATGACTGATTAGGCTTTAAGGTTCCGTATTTCTTCACAATAATCACTGGAAATACCTTTGTCTGATTTGTCACGAAGCAATCTGGTAAACATTAACTCCATTTTGAGACTTTCTTTTGTTGGAAAAAAAAATACCTCAGCCATTTTTGAATTTAAGAGGAGGAGAAGGAGGAATGTGAGTTTTTACTTTCATGTTTAAACACAAAAGGGCAAATCTGAGTTTACTTACCTAAATGTATTTCACAAATTCTGTTTTGGTAGCTCTCAATCTAAATGCTTCTGCATGGCCTAGAATAAAAATGATATCATGATATGAAAGCAATCAATAAAGATACACAGTTGCTACAAATTACTGGAGAAGTTAGTCACATTGTCAGGTCAAGGTAGGGGACAGAATTCCAGATTTTGTTTAAGCCTTAAAGAATTTCAGGGAAAAAAATATAGCTGCATTAAAATGTTATTATTTGAAGATTCTGCTCCAAGTGAGATTTCAACTTGAGGAGGAATCAGCTAAGTAAATACTTACCTTAATGCTTCTTGGCATATTCCATACCTAGAGTGGTGATAGGTCTGCATTCACATACTAAGACAGACAGTAAGTCTACTGAGACTAAAACATATGAAGAACGGTTGCAGGAGCTGGGTATGTCTAGTTTGATGAAGAGAAGGACCAGGGGAGACATGATAGCAGTGTTCCGATATCTCAGAGGGTGCCACAAAGAAGAGGGAGCCAAACTATTCTCCAAGGCACCTGGGGGCAGGACAAGAAGCAATGGGTGGAAACTAATCAAGGAGAGAAGCAACTTAGAACTAAGGAGAAATTTCCTGACAGTTAGAACAATTAACCTCTGGAACAGCTTGCCTCCAGAAGTTGTGAATGCCCCAACCCTGGAAGTCTTTAAAAAGATGTTAGATAGCCATTTGTCTGAAATGGTATAGGGCTCCTGCCCACGCAGGGGGTTGAACTAGAAGACCTACCAGGTCCCTTCCAACTCTGCTATTTTATTGTATTGTATTGATTCTAGTAGTGTAAGCGCTGTGCTACACAAATGGGGAACTGGGATGGTAAATTAAAAAGTGAGTAATATTGAGTCACTCCCAGCAATTCCACTTTCAGCACTGCTGTCACTGCTATCATCACTGGTCTATGGCTCAGCAGCAGTAGAATCAGCATGAGTTGAGCAGATTGAAGAAAGCTACTGAAAGCTGTGTGTGCTCCTCCATTGGGAGCTACTGTGAGCTGGATGTGCTGGGAGTCTCTTGAGGTGAAAGAGTGGGCTGAAAGAGGCTGGAGATTTCAAAAGAGATCAAGGAAATGGTTTGGGGGAACAAATGAACAAGTGGTACCACATTTTATGAGTAGGTGATAACCATGATAGGACAGCTGGACTACGACTGGCCATAGGAGAATTAGGTTGTGACTGGCCATCATCAGGCCACTTGGCTAATGAAGAATCTTCTCTGCAGGTGGCTGAAGGATGGTCCCACAAGAATGGACTTATGCTCACTACTTTTTGAGTTTGATATTAGTTCCCTCTGTTATGGACCTGCATTGGTCACTTCTGTGGGTCCAGTGTTGGCTGGAGATTAATCTTGAGCTCCCTAATAAGGGCTGTGCCTACTGCATTTCCATCCTTATGCTTCATTTTCAACTTTTTCTGCTGGTGTCATGCAATGTATTAATGAGGTGGAGTTTTGGAAGATGAGATGCATTCCAAGGAATAAGAAGCAACTCAGCCCAAATATTATGTGTGAGAGAAAGAGAGTGAAGACAGCCCCTCCCTAATAGGGTACATAATATGTTTTAGATGCAGGTAATAGAGTGATCAGTCTGGCAAAAATTTGTCTATAGGTGTGAAACAATAAGAAAACTCAGCTTGGAAGAATCACCTTGGTTTGAGTCTGATCATTTCATATTGTATGCCAGCTGCACATGTTACTAGATCAAGGGGCCCTAACCATGGTCACTCTCATAGCTGGACTATTGTTATATATGAGGCTTGCCTTTGAAACTTCAGCTGGTGCAAAATGCAGAGGCATGAACAGTTATATGTGCTGCTGTGTAAGCTGCATTGGTTACCAGCTTGTTTCCAAGTTCAATTCAAAGTTCAGGTGTTGAACTTTAAAGTCCCACATGGCCTGGGGGGTTAATTTTTTATTTGAGGGACTGCTTCTCTTCAATGTCATCTGCTCATCTACCAGAATGGACATGTTCCATGTTCCATCATCTGGGGAGTTATATGCAGTGGAGCCTAGGCAGTAAACATTGGCAGATTCTTCTTGTGGAATCTTGATCCTTGAGGATGGGTGCATCTTTTCTGAGCTTCCAAATGTCTCCCAAGATCTGATTATCCCAGCAAGTGTGAGGATCCCAGGGAATGGGTAACTTAGTGAGATGGCTCCATTAACTGTTAAGTTATTAAAGGGTTTAGATATGTATTGATTTGTTTGTTGTACTCTACCCAGAATTACTTGTTTGTTTGCAAGATGGGCAGCTATATTAAATAAATAAATAAATAAATAAATAAATAAATAAATAAATAAATAAATAAATAAATAAATAAATAAATAAATAAATAAATAAATAAATAAATAAATAAATAAATAAATAAATAAATAAATAAAACACTCACACTCATACACACACACTGAAAGAAATCTATGGTGCTAAGAAACATCACAATGAAATGAATATCACTCTATTTCTCTACAAGATGATGCCTACTATATTTGTATCTCAGACTCTCTGTTGTTAAGGAAAATGATAGGGTGCAATAAATCCACAAGTGTGGTGCTAAAGCTCTTGTCCGAAGGCAATCTCACTAAAATTTGGCTTTTTGAAAACATACAGTTAAATATGAATGGATTTCTTCAGTGGCATGCAATCAAATCTTGTAAAAATATGTCTAAGTCGAAGAATGATAACTAGTTTATAACATTTCAGGGTTTATATGTATACATAACACATTTCAGTAAACAACAATCTCAGCAAATTGTTACACTTTGTCAGTTAGATGTTCAGTGTTCCCTACTTATTGTAAAGTACATCTCTAGCAAAATGTAGATCTCCATTTTGTTTTCTTACCATAATTTTGTATTTTGTATCTCTCTTCTTCTATGATTGGTTGCCCCTTGTATTGGTTGCCTTCTGAAATAAAGGAAACAGGCAAAGGCTGAGGAAAGAAATCAGACTGCACTTTGAGATGAACCCCTTTCAGGCTTTCTGAATTCATAACGGGTTTTTTTTTATTCCATTGGAGTAAACACCATTCTATGATCACCATCATATTATAAAAATAACAAACCATAAAGCTCCATCATCTATATAAATAAAAATGTAACAAGAGTTTGTTCAAAATTGCTAATCTCCAAAAGTACTGCACCAATCGCTTCCAAATATTCACACAATGTTCCTTTAAAATATAGCACCAATGATATATATAGATTGTGTAGATGTCACACCTGTGCCAGGTAGATGCAACAGAAATGTAAAAAATTGTTTAAAAGGTAGGTAGATGGATACAGAGGGAGCAGTGGGTCACAGGTATTATATCATCCTTTATGACATAAAATACTCTCAGGGAGAAATACAGTAGGTAGGTAGGTTGGTAGGTAGAGGGATAAAGAGAGGAAGAAATACAGTAGGTAGATAGGTAGGTTGGTAGAGGGATAGAGAGGGAGAGGGAGAAATACAGTAGGTAGGTAGGTTGGGGGTTATACGGTGGTTGTGTGTGCATCTTTGTGTGTGCAGGTGTAGATCTACACACAGATTGGTTGGCCATTTAACCAGATTGGCCATAGCAATGCATGGCCGAGAACAGCTAGTAAACAATAATCAAGTTGAATATACAATACAATGCACTGACTTTTCAAGGGTGTAAAATAAGCCTGCATATCACATTATAATAACAGAACATGTTCACATTTTTAGGGGCCATTAATGGTAAAATATGCTTGAGTATCTGTAATATTGGATCTCAAAGAAGTCCTCAAAATTCTGAACCTCTTTTTTGGTGGAGCTATTAAAACTTTGACATAAAACTCTTTGTACAAACTTTAGAAACAAACAACTCTGAAATTCCCTCCAAACCTCCCCCCCCCCAAAAAAAGATAGCTCAACCTATTTATATGACACAACACTGGACATATCATATTTGCTTCACAAACCAGGATCATATTTCTCTTGTGCCCTTGCTCTGAAACAATTGTTACTCATATCTATGCAAAAAAAAAAATCACCCATCTTCTGCTAGATCGTTTAAAAAAAAATATGTATCCAATATATTACTGCCTTTAGGACTGTCACATTCAATGAAGGAAATGTATTCTACTGCCTCAGTCAGATACCAGATTAACTTCTTACTTCCAGGTAGAAAGATAAATTGGTTGGTATTTGCTTATTTTCTATACTTTGAGCAATGCCTCAAGCTGTGAAAGAAAGAACCTGCTCCTCCAAAATACTTCTGTTTCTCATCTATATAAACAAATAGGGGAGCTTAACTTTTTTTTTTCAATTTCAAGTTTGAAAGTGCTACTCTTGTTAGATACGATTGAAATATTTGGCATCATATTCATAAATATGTATCAACTTAGACATATACAGACCATTGAATCAGAAACTTGGGAATGCTCTGTAGAGCATATCCGAGATATTTTGCACATTTGCTCACATAACCATGTTCCTATAAATTGGGTCTAAGGTGACCTGGTTGTGGATGAGAAGTGCAAAAGGGAGTTACTAAAACCAACAGTTTAGCTTTTGATATAACAAAACGATGGAACCGCAGACATTCATTGATAAAGATAGAAAAATAATATTTGCAATACAAGAGTAAATGTAAGAAATAACAACAGATATAGCCACACCTTGAACTCCTTATTGGACTAAAATTGTCACAAAATGTTAATATAATGTTAAAATAAAAGTAAAGAAGGAAGTTTAGCATGGCCTGAATATGTTCTTCATTTACATTTTTGCATCAACATTAAGCTGTACAAAATGCTTCAGGTTTAAACATTTTCATCTCAAATGCTTCATCAAACCCTTGAAAATAAATTATCTGATACATCTTTCAAGGTTAGAAGAAAGTACGTTGTTCTGACTTCAAAACAAAATGAATTGTGTCAAGAAGGGACAACATTATACTGTCATGATTGTGGAAACAACCTTGAAATGGCCCAATCTAATGTCTGTAAACAAAAGAAAACAACTTAATTTCACAGGCCTGTGTTATTTCAGCAAAAGAGCAGAGAATCATTTGAAAGACCAAAGGCAGTATTCACCTATTGGAAAGATCTGAAACAATTTACAATTCTACACCTGACAGGAAAATGTTCTCTTTCAATTTAGCAGCCATTCACCATCACCCACTCTTATTTAAAAAGCCTCATGATACACTGTTATTATTCAACTTTTATTGTTATTATGCAAGTCAAAGAAATGTCGTTTCTATTGCCTTATTGCAAAATTGCCAGTAAGTGGTTCTTGGCCATTTACTGTTAAGTTTAGAATTAAAGATTTTTCTCTTTTCTCTCTCTCTCTCTCTCCCTTTATCCCTATCAATTATTGTAATTACAGCCAACTAAAAGGAACTGTGCAGCATTTACAAAGGAAAGGATTTCAGTGAACTCCAGAACAGAATTTATTCCTAATCAAATATATTTTTTTATTAGGATTATTGCAGCTTTTGGTGCTCAGTTCATTAAACTTTGTATAGCACACCTGAAGGAATAAATGAAAAAAGAAATGCATGAACACCAAAAGAGATACAAAATATATTATTTTATTTTATTAAATTTATAAACCGCATCCCTCTCCCCGAAGGGACTCGGGGTGGTGCACAGGAAATTAAAATGGCAATATAAAAACATAGCAATAAATAAATACTAAAAACAGATTAAATATTAACCCTGTGCTAAAAATCCTAAAACTGTTACCCCTTAAAATCCAAATATATATATTGATAAGTAAATTTCAAAAATGAAAATCACAAGGCACTGTTCGGATTAATTTGTAGATTTTGGGAGAGCCATGATCTGCAATCACTATGTCTCATCAAATTTCATGTTACTGCATAAGTGAGATTGCCTACATGTCAGCTAAATTACAGAAATTAACAAGAACATACTCTAAAGCTTTATTACTTATTGTATTTGGCCTTCATTCAGGCTCAATTTAGGAGGGGTGGAGTAGGAAGGCAACAGATCTGTTACCATTTTTTTCATATTTTTGATTATGTATAAAATACTTTAGAGCAATAATGTTTGATAAAAACCTGAAAAGCTTGGTTGGTACTTTTAACAAAAGCCACCAGTTTTTTCTCCATGTTCAATCATAATTAGCAATCTGTTTGATCAGAACAAGAATATTGTCCATGAGTGCTTGTTGCAAAAGTGCTTTTTCAAAAGGCAACTGGACTTTCTTGATTTTTCCTTTGAAACTGATCCTCAGATGACTATTCAGAATAACAGAGTTGGAAGGGAACTTGGAGGTCCTCTAATCCAACCCCTTGCTCAGGCAGGAAATCCTATACATTTCAGACAAATGATTGTCCAATCTCTGCTTAAAAACTTCCAGTTTTGGAGCATTCACAATTTCTAGAGGCAAAATGTTCCACTGATTCATTTTTTGTCAGGAAATTTCTCCTCAGTTTTAGGTTGCTTCTCTCCTTGATTAGCTTCCACCCATTGCCTCTTGCCCTACTCTCAGGTGATTTGGAGAATAGCTTCATTCCTTATTTGTGGCAACCCCTGAAGTATTGGAACACTGCTATCAGAAAGGAGGAAGGGTGGATACCTTTGAACTGTGTGCTGGAGGCGACTATTACGCATCTCCTGGACTGCAAAAATAACAAATAAAAGAAGTCCTAGACAGAACCTCACCAAATATATCACTTGAAGCTAAGATTGCCAAACAGAAGCTGTTGGGTCATATCATGCAAGCTAACTCACTCAAAAAGCCAATCATGCTGGAAGTGATCAGTGGGAAAAGGAAAAGGGGATCCCCTAGTACAGGGGTCTGCAAAGTCGGCTCTTTTAAGCCTGGTGGACTTCAACTCCCAGGATTCCCCAGCCAGCCATGGGGAATTCTGGGAGTTGAAGTCCACCAGTCTTAAAAGAGCTGACTTTGCAGACCCTTGCCCTAGTACAGATTAAACTGATGGCCCACAGGCCAGATGCATCATGTGCAGGTCACACACACCCTGGCTCTGCAAAGGCAAAAGAAAATCACAATATATCTCAATATGTCATGTGATGTGCTTATATTTAACACCTGTGTCCTAGTACCTTCTGGGTGGATACTATAAAACCTGACACTGTGATGACCATGATGGATCTGTAGGAGGCAGTGAAAGATAGAGGGGTATGGAGAATGCTGAGCCATAAAGTGGTTGAGGGTCAGATATGACTGAATGGCTGACAATAACAAATGATCATTCAAGGGGGAAAAAAGATGTTTTAAAATGGTAACATACATCTAAATATTTCTATATTTTCCTTCCTCCAAATGAGCATAACTACACAAATTCTAGAAGAAGAATGAGATTAAAACAGACCCTAAATCTGGAAGTGATCAAATTCATTCACAGGAAAGTCATGTCAATATCGCTAAATTCCATTGTCAGCTATGTGTGTGTATTTAAAAAAGCTACTCAAATGTGTGAGATTCTGCAAAGCCAGAAAGTACCAGTTAGCTTACACAAACTCCAAATCACTTTGGAGTCTATTTTAAGGCATCTGATTTGATTCAATGTCCCAAAATAATCTGAAGATTCTTTTCAAACATTTGAGAAAGGGATACTTTTGTGAAAGATCCATCAAACCATCCTTCTGAATCTCAACAGAGTCCCAGAATAGATACAACACAACATGTGTTTTATTGAAATTTATTGAAATGCTAAAGGGAACCAGGTCCATCTAAGGCTAAAACTGAAACCAGTCCTAATTTCATCTAGCATTTTCAATAAATTTCAGTAGAATATATGTTGTTCTGTGTATATAAGGTTGAGCAGGCACTGGCCTAGGTTGCCAAAGCTTAAGGGATGCCCCAACTTTCAAAAACAAAAACTATTCTAAAATTGTGAAATGTTGCATTGGTAGGAATGGGAATGAGTTCCATCACTCAGCTGGACCTAGGAACACCCTATACCCTTGAGCCAGCACCAGATGGGGCTAATGTTAGAAGGAATATATGGGAGAGATGGGACTGTAGATTTTTTTTAAATCATTTTACTTGTTCATATTATATACCATTATTGATCTCATGGGAGTTTACCCAATGATAAGGGTACTAAAATGCTTCTAATTTGGAGTGATGAAAGTCCATAACAAAAGCATCATATGAAAACTTAAATATATCTAATAAGGCTGTGCAGCACATCACATTTGAAGACAAAAAGGTACTTTGAAGTTACAGGTCATGCATCTAGCATCTGCCTACAACACTTTGAACCAGATGTGCCTCTCCCTGCTACAGCGGCCTTCAAATCTGCAGCGCTGCACAGGCTTAGCCCCCTGCTCCAGTTATGTAATGAGATTGCTTTAACATGAAACCTATCAGACAAAATTGTAATATTATGATGATGTTTGTCCATCGTGCTTGAAGAGGACCTTGACATCTATCAGGCCATGGACACATGATGTGTCCACAGGTGACTGGTAAGACCTATACAGGCATGAAATGTTTTCCCTTATGTTGTTGCAGCATTTGAAGCTCTGGCTTTGCAAAGATTTTCTGTCCTCAGATTTCTGACAGCCTTGGTGGATCAGTGTACGCCATGTTGATCGATCTTGCGCCACGGTTTCCCAGGAGGTGGCGTCAATTTCCAGGGACTTGAACGAGGCTTTTGATGTGTCTTTGTATCACTTCCTTTGTTCCCCATGTGATCACTTTCCTTGAGACAGCTCACCATAGAAGAGCTGTTTAGGGATGTGAAGGTCTGGCATCCTTACAACATGGCCTGCCCAGCATGTCTGGGCTTTCATCAGCAGGGTGTGAACTGATGGCAGGCCTGCTCTGGGGATGACTTCTGTGTCTAGCACCTTGTCCTGCAACTGGATTCTCAGTATTATATGGAAGCCTTTCATGTAGAAGTGGTTCAATTGCCTAGCATGCCTCCTGTATACAGTCCAAGTTTCACTGGCATACATCAGGGTAATTAGCACTACTGCTCAGTAGACTTTAAGTTTTGTAGCAAGGCTTATTCCATGCCAGCCCCACATGTTGGTCAGTAATCTGCCAAATGCAGAGCTTGCCTTGGCGATTCTGCAGTTTACCTCAATGTAAATTGTCACTGCATGGGAGAGGGTGCTGCCAAGGTATGTACATCGGTCTACTGCTTGCAGCTTTCGTCCTTTCACTGTGATGGTGGGCTCTTGGTATTGGGCTTTTGGAGTTAGCTGATGTATCACTTTGGGTTTTTTTATGTGGATAAGTAGGCCGAAGTTGTTGCATGCTGTTGCAAATTTGTCCACACCGGCTTGTATTTTCTGCTCTGATCCAGCATTCATGAGCTATAGTTGCCTTCAGATCTGCAGTGATGCATAGGCTAAGCCCCATGCTCCATTTATATAATGAGATTGCTTTAACATGAAACTTAGCAGACACAATCTTAATTTATCGTATCTGGAAATTCATTGGGTTTAGAAAGTAGGTGTCTAGGAAAAAGACGTCAGCTTTAATTACGTTTCCTGCAAAGCCTATCCCGCATAACATGCAGCAAAACTTAAAGTTACAAAGTTGATGCACATAGAAAGTTCAGACAGCGTATCCCCCCCATATTGTTGTATTTGATATTCTGGCATTGCCTGGACTAGTCCCTCTAATTCTTTGGCAACGTTTTTCAGACATGGTTTGTCATTGTCTTCTTCCTAGGGCTGAGAAGAAGTGACTAGTGGAAGAACATCCAGATGGCTTTTGGATCTAAGAGGAACTAGAATTCATGGTTTCCCAGTTTTCAGCTTGATGCTTTAGTCATTACACCAAAGTGGCTCTCCAAGGTAGTAGTAATTGCTAAAATAAGGAGAGCTCAAAATTGGCTGGCTCAAGAAAATCCTTTGCACCACAAAAGCAATGCAATTTTGAGGCAAAGAGGCCATACTATTTTCTTCAATGAGATGCTTGGCAACCTTATTCTGAGAGTTGTATCAGATACTAGAAGGACTGCAAAATTTTCCATGCATGCATAGGGCCACCATAAGCCTTTTTGCAACTGAGGGAATTGCACATTGTTAACGTAACATGTAATGTAACAAATAATTCATCCCAGTGTCTACTTCTGAGAGAATAGAAGGCATAATATAACTCAAAATGAATTAAAATTTATATTCCTATTAGACTCAGAAGGCATTTAACAACCTGTTTAATTTTATATATTTGTGAACTATTTGAAGTGACATGCCAATTTAAGTACCTGCTGCACAAAAGCAAACTCAGTATAAAGTGTCTATACCTGCAGATAACTAAATTTTAGCACAAGAACTAAAGCAGCCTATGTGGAAAATCTATATATATATATCTGTTGGATTCTTTTAAACACTTCATTCCAAAACTTATGCAAATGTATTGTTGAAAGATGCTTGCAACAAGGCATTCCCCTTCCCCTCCAGTAATATTCTAAGAACTTCTCTTATGTGCAAAATGCCCACTGAACCTCACTGCAAAATAGGATTTGCTGTGATTTGCATATTTCCAAAAGTATTTTTTTATAACCATGTTATGTGTGTGTGTGGGTGGATGTATGGTTTTTAAACATTTCCTATGGTTTTAGAATTAACACAGGCTAATGAGAAAGCCACCTCATATTAATGTTTTCAAAACATGGGGATATTCACCAAGCCTTAAAAAGATATCGTGAAATAAATGAAGAAATTGCTTTATAGTTTTCTCATTTTTCTCACTCTCCAGATCACAGATGAGCGAGAGAGTAATCTTACATTCGCCTGCTAGAAAGGCCAAATAATGACTATTAAGAGGCCAGCGACGTTTACCTCTTCTGGGCTTACAATGAAAGAGAGGCACTGGGTTACTTTTCAAAAACCTGGGCTCTGCCTGCTAGTGAAGACCAGTGCCACCTCCATTTGGCTTTCATGATAGTTATTTTCTTTAATCTATTTTTAGATACAGGCATCTTAAAACATTGCCCATGATATTCTATTAAGATAAACCAGGATAAAAATAATAAATTATATAACCAACATATTCTATTAAAAGCTGGAAGAAATGGGAGAAAAGAAGTTCATACCAAGATAACCAAGCTTGAGCAGGTCTTCAGCAGATATCTAAAATACACTCAATCAGAATAATAGAATAACAGAATTGGAAGGGACTGTGGAGGTCTTCTAATCCAATCCACTGCTGAAGCAGGAAACCTGATACTATTTCAGAAAAATGGTTGTTAAAATCTCTTCTTAAAAACTTCCAGTAGAAAAAAGTTCTTTCACTGTACTTTCCTGGGTCTGTGTGTGTGTGTGTGTGTGTGTGTGTGTGTGTGTGTGTGTGTGTACATATATATATTTGTGTGTGTGTATATATATGTTTCAGTTTCAGTTTATTTGGATTTATATCCCACCCTATCTCCCCGAAGGGACTCAGGGCGGCTCACAGGCAAATATAAAACAATGCAATAAATACAATACAGTGTTAAAATGAAATTAAATTAACTAGCCTGTGCTAAAATATAACTAAAAACTTTTAAAATCCCCTACCAAATACAGTTAAATTATTTCTAGTCTAAAATCTAGGTTAAAGTCTAAGCTAAAATCTAAAATCTAAGCTCTAAGCTAGGCCAGCTAGGTGAAAGAAGTGTGTTTTCAGTGAACGGCGAAAAAGGCGAAGGTCCATGATGGTACGAAGTTCGGGGGGTAGGTCATTCCAGAGGGCCAGGCCTGCCACAGAGAAGGCCCTCCCCCTGGGCACCACCCGCCGGCATTGACCGGCAGACGGCACCCTGAGGAGGCCCTCCCTGTGGGAGCAGACCAGTCAAAGGGAGGTATGCGGTAGGAGACGGTCCCGCAAATAACTGGTAATAATGTGTGTATGTATGTATGTATGCATGTTCCTGAAAGCTTACCTAATTGATACCTTCCATTATTCTAAACCCATGATGGCGAACCTATGGAACGTGTGCCACAGGTGGCACACAAAGCCCTCTCTGGGGGCATGTGAGCTTTCTTCCCAGCTTACCTCTACTGTGCATGCACGTGTGCCTCCTGATGACCAGCTGGTTTTGGGGTCTCCGATGCACATGCATGGGAGTGGGGCATATGTGGGGGGCATGCACACATGTGCAGGAGGCTGGGAGCATGCAGGGGAGGTCACACATACATGCACAGGGCACGCGGGGGGATCATGTGTGCATTGTATGATGGGTTCATGCGCGTACTTTCGGCATGCAGCAATGAAAGATTAGCCATCATTATTCTAAACTGTACCCTACAAAGCAACTGCCACCTGGATATGTAATAATTAATGCTGTTAACCAACTTTTCAGGAATCAAGCAGAAAAGAGTGAGTGATCAAAATATCTTCCTACTAGAGCTCTACTGATTTAAAGATGATAGAAGTGCCCTGGAGCTGTGCAAGATTTTTTTTCCTTTTTTAAAAAAGAAAATACAATATATTGACTGAAGAGGAAAGGTCTCCGTGAAGATTTTTATTAGAAACAACATTTTCTTCACATGATTATTAGTGTCTTTGCTTGCAGCTATGAATCAGAAGTACCCCAGTAAATGTAAGAAGAGCTTATGCAGCATTGGGTGAACAGCAGTAAATTATAATGAGAAAGTCCTGATTCAATTTCTCTCCTCAGACACAACCTTGCCAGGTAGCTTAAAGCAACCAATTTTTCCTCCTGGCTTTAACATGGCTTCCGAAGATCAGGCATGCTCTGAAGATTTGAAACATGCTGTACAAACCTTCCCCCCAGTCTATTACTTTTGCTTCCTTCCTACTCTTATCAGATAATGCAGAGATCAATACTGGCAGGTCAAAAACAACCAGTTTGTCACCATTTCACTCCTCAACCCACAAAGAGGGAATCAATGCAATAAAAGCCACGCCATGATAAATATATGTAGAGTAAGACGCAAGGGACAAATCAATCTGACACACATGTAGGTGAAACAGCACAAATACTGTATTCATTTCACACCTGGCAGGTTCAGCAATTGGGGAACCAAGAAGAGCATGAAGCCAAATGGAACAGCATGAAACCAAAAGCAGACCAGCTATAGTATTCAGCAGCGCCAGTCTCCAAAACCGCTAAAGTAATATTATGACAAAGCTGATGCACATGAACCGCCCCACTAAGAAAATGAGCTTTGACTTTCACTCCAGTTGGCTTTCACATTTGTCATCCAAGGACTTTTAAGCATCGTAAGTGCAGCTTCCATTTTATCTCTAAACGCCTCAGTTCCCACCCCAGGGTTCTGTGCGGTCTTCTGTCGAGTTACAGCTAGCGTAACTTGCTTTTTCTAACTTCTCAAAGCTGGATAGCATGCAAAGGAATCCATAACTGTTCAATATCCATAATAATCTCCACGATGTGTGGGAAATGCAGAAGCTCACTTAGAATAAAGTGCAAGGGTTCAGCCCAATAGAAAATGCAAGGAAACATAAGCTTATTTGCACTGTGGAGGTGCCATAAAAAGTAATAGAGTATATGCAAATTCATATATTTGAATGTACTGCTTTTTCTCCCTTATGCCTGCTTTTTTCATGTCAGCATTTAATGGTCTCTGAGCAGCCAAGATCATAAAATGTCTCACTCTCTGAAATATAGGGATATAGGTTCATATCTGTATGGCTATATAATCAATTTATATTGCAAAGGCTCCCACGGTGCTCATATCTTGTGAGCAAGTTTCACAGGGTTGCATAAAACTGTGCTACATTCTAATGAGATAGGGAGATGGACTCTCTGGGCTTCCCATTTTGCAGTTATCAAGAAAATATATATTTTCCTCCTTCTTTCCCCCCATCTCCCTGCTTTTTTACTTTTTCAATTATATTCCCTCTAAAAAAATATCCCCAAATAACATCCTTCTACATGGAATGAGCCTGAAAATGATCCAGAACTAAAATATATGATAATTATGGAAAATGAGATCTCTTTTTTTCCCTACCTGCCTAGACCTCAAAGAAATCTTAATAATAATAATAATTTTAATGTATAGACCGCTCTCTCTCCCCGAAGGAACTCGAGGCGGTGCACAGGGGATGTAAAAATGCATATATAAAAACATAGACATAAATACAATTTAAAAAGAAATTAAACTTAACCCTGCGCAAAAATCCCAGATTAACTAAAATTAAACCCCTAAAAAGCCCTAATAAAACAATTCAATTACCCCAAGCCGGCCAGGCAGAAGAAATGAGTTTTTAGTTTTTGACGGAAGGAGCGGAGGTCCGTAGTTGTTCTAATTTCGGGGGGAAGGTCGTTCCAGAGGGTCGAGCCCACCACAGAGAAGGCCCTTCCCCTGGGCGTCGCCCGCTGGCATAGCCTGGTGGACGGCACCCGGAGAAGTCCCTCTCTGTGGGAGCGAATCGGCCGGAGGGATGTATGGGGCAGGATGCGATCCCGCAGAAGCACTGTTTTTGTACATACAATACAATACAATAGCAGAGTTGGAAGGGACCTTGTAGGTCTTCTAGTCCAACCCCCTGCATGGGCAGGAACATGAAGACAAAAAGACAGGAAGAAGGAGAATACAGTTTTCTGTATTAAAAAATAAAAAAAAATGAGCCATTTAGACTGAAATGGTATATAAATTTTACAAAAGGAATGAATGGGCAGCTTCCTCCTTTGAATCAGCTTCAGTTGTTGAACCACATATATGTTGCTATTCTGCAGCATTAATGGCAACCTGTACACAGTGGGAATAATAAGAAATCTTACTTTTCATCCTTTTTTGTAAATGTCTTTTGTGTGCAGAGATGAGGAATCGGGAAGGGGAGGTGATAAATAAACTAAGAATAAATCTCGGTAAGCTTATATTGCTAAGTAGATCTATCGACATGATCTTGCTTCTAGTGAAGACAGTTGCAGCCTTGTGTTATATTTTTTTTCATACCCTGTGTTTTAGAGGTTGTGTTTCATTAGATGAGGTGAAACAATGACATATAACCATGATGGCAAACCCTATGGTACGCATGCCAGTGGTAGCATGCAGCACCCTCTCTGTCGGCATGGGAGTCGTTGCCCCAGTTCAGCTTTCTGCATATGCACATGCATCTCCCACAGGCCAGCTGGGAGAAGTGTCTGCAGGGGGCATGTGCATGTGCAAGGATGGGGTGCACATATGGGAGGGGCATGTGGGGATCTTGGGTGCAGGCATGGGGAAACGCAGGCATGGAGCTACATGCGCATTGCTTTTTGGGCACATGGTCCGGAAAAGGTTAGCCATCACTGACATATGATATTGTCTCTAAGCACATCCAGTAATCAGAGGAGTACAGGTACAACAGTTCATTTAGTGACTGTCTACCTGATACGCCAGTTGTGTCCCTTTCTAGATTGTGTTTTTTATATTTCCTGTGCACCACCCTGAGTCCCTTCAGGGAGAGGGGGCGGTTAATAAGTCGAATTAAAGTAAAGTGATGCCCTACGCACAGTCACTCAAGACCTCGTCATTTCCCGACTCGACTACTGTAATGCTCTCTACATGGGGCTTCCCTAGAGGTGCACCCAGAGGCTCCAGCTAGTGCAGAATGTGGCTGCACGGGAGATTATGGGAGTTTCTAGATACTTTCATGTAACACCTCTCCTGCGCGAGCTGCACTGGACGTCTGTGGGCCTCCGGGTGCGCTTCAAGGTGCTAGTAACTATCTTCAAAGCGCTCCATGGCTCGGGACCTGGTTATCTGCGGGACCGCCTCCTACCACATACCTCCCTTCAACCTGTCCGCTCCCACAGAGAGGGCCTCCTCAGGGTACCGTCTGCCGGACAATGCCGGCTGGCGACCCACAGGGGGAGAGCCTTCTCTGTGGCAGGCCCTGCCCTCCGGAACGACCTGCCCCTCAACCTCCGCACTATCACAGACCTTCTCCTCTTCCGTCGAACTTTAAAAACACACCTATTCCATGTTGCTGGCTTAGCATAGCTTTTATAATAGTCCCAATTATAATAATTTTAACTGTTTTTAAGTATAAGTTTTAGCACAGACCCATTGTATTTAATTTTTAACTTTTATATTATTATTGTGTTTACTACTTTTTATCCTTTCTGTGCACCGCCCTGAGTCCCTTTTGGGAGATAGGGCGGTATAAAAATCCGAATAAATAAATAAATAAATAAATAAATAAATAAATAAATAAATAAATAAATAAATAAATAAATGTCCAATGGCACTGAAAAAAGGGACTTATGACCATTTTTCACACTTATGACCATTGCAGCATCCCCATGGTCACATGATTTAGATTTGGATGTTTGACAACTGATTCACATTTATGACAGTTGCAGTGACCCTGTAATCCCCTTTGGGACTTTTGACAAGCAATGTCAATGGTGAAACCAGATTCACTTAATAACCATGTTACTAATTTAAGAACTGCAGTGATTCATTTAACAAATTTGGGGAGAAAAGTCATAAAATGGAGCAAACTCACTTAACAAATTTCTCACTTGACAACAAATTTTTTTGGCTCAATTGTGGTTGAGGACTACCTGTATTCTACATGTGTTTTAGCACATTACAGCAACATCTTCCAGCTACTGGATGAACTGAAATAATTCCTAGAAATGATATGAAAAGTTACAATATAATAGCTGTGTTTCCTCTTTAAAAGCAATGGCTCATATCACTTCATGAATGACTTCAAAATGAAGATTATCTTTAAACATATGTTTTATAATATGAACCCCAGTGGAGCCATTTCCAAAAAGGAATCATGAAAAAAGAGATTAATGACAAAAAGAACATTATATTTTCAAAATACAAAATCCTCTCTTTAACACGCATGTGACACTTGTAAACCAACAGTGTGATGCTGATTTAACCCTAAATTGATTTCCCTACAATGTGATTTTAATAATAATAATAATAATAATAATAATAATTTAATTTCTTGACCGCTCCCTCTCCCCATAGGGACTCGGAGCGGTGCACAGGGAAACTAAAAAACCATAAATATACAATAGATATACAACATCTTAAAAACAAATTAAACAGTACCTGTGTTAAAATACCCATTTTAGACTAAAATTCCCACTAAACAACTAAAACCCCATAGAGAGAGACTACCCTAGGCCGGCCAAGCAGAAAAGATATGTTTTTAATTTTAGACGGAAGGAGCGGAGGTCCGTGGTCGTTCTAATGTCGGGGGGAAGGTCATTCCAGAGGGCTGGGCAGAGAGAGCTGGACAGAGAGAGCCCTTCCCCTGGGCGTCGCCCGCTGACAAAGTCTAGTGGACGGCACCTGGAGAAGTCCCTCTCTGTGGGAGCGGATCGGCCGTGAGGATGTATGAGGCAGGATCCGATCCCGCAAATATTTTCCCATGTTTTTCCCCCAGAAAACCTACAAAAGGCAGGATCGAAAGGTCAGTGCTCTCCAAAGCTTATGGATGCATCACAAATCTATTGGCAATATCAATTTTTTCTCTTAGTATTGATAGAGACCTAACCCTAACCCCAAATTGATTTGCTTCCTTAAGGCAGGGGTCTCCAACCTTTGCAACTTTAAGTCTGAAGGACTTCAGTTCCCAGAATTCTCCAGCCAGCTTTGCTTTGCTGGCTGGAGAATTCTGGGAGCTGAAGTCCTTCAGACTTAAAGTTGCAAAGGTTGGAGACCCCTGCCTTAAGGGATATTCCCATGTATTTTTTCCAAGAAAGATAGACAAGGCAGGCCTGAAATGTCAGTGCCCTCCTAAGCACATCAATGCTATGCAGATCTCTTGGTGATCTCCATTTTGCTTCTTGAATTCATGGAGATCTAAACCTACACCTAAATGGATTTGCCCTCAATGGGATATAACCAGATATTTTAACATGAAACATAAATAAGACAAGCTTGAAAAGTAAGAGATTTCCTAAGCCTACAAAACTGGCACAAATCCAATGGTGCTGTCAATTTTTGCCTCCGAATTCATGAAGACCTAAACCTAACTCTATATAGACCTGTTCTCCAATGAAATTTTCCCATGTGTATTCCCAGGAAACATAGATAAGTAATGCTAAAAAGGTCAGCACCTTACTAAGGATACTGATGGGTTATGTTAGTTCAAGTCATTTTTCAGTTCAGTTTTTGTGGATAGCAATGGTTGCAGTGCCTCATTCACAAGTCAAATCACAAATACTTGCAGCAAATTGCTGAATATTAAATTTACAGTAGATAATGTTGAATTAACATTATGTACTCTAAAACCATTGCTATGCACAGGACCAGTTGGTTTATATGGTTTTTTTTCTTGAAAAGGTTTGCTACCGTCCTAGCTGAACATTTGTGCACAATTTTCAAAGTATCGTTTCAAACTAGTTCTCTGCCTGATCTATGGTCATCAGCCATTTTTAATGGTCATTACCCATTTTTAATGGTCATTACCCATTTTTAAAAAGGGTGAGCCTTGTTCAGTTGAAAATTAAAGGCCAATCTCTTTGTGTTGTGTTACATGCGAAGTTACGAAATCATCCAGTTAGTGACAACTTGCTATCTGGCAAACAGTTTGGCTTTAGAAAAAACCCGTCCTGTAATCTACAACTTTTGTACTGTAAAAACATCTGGACTACATGTCTTGATCAAGGCAAAGATGTTGATGCAATTTACATGGTTTTTTGTAAAGTTTTTGATGCAGTAGCTTCATTTAACTGCAGTTGAAATTAAATTCTCACGGCATCTTTGGTCTTTTGCACAAGTGGATTTCTGCTTTCCTCTCTAATAGACTGCAGAAAGTCAAAATAGAGAACTCGCTATCTAATCCTGCATCAGTAAACAGTGGTGTTGTGCAAGGCAGCGTCTTTAGGTCCCACACTTTTCTTGCTCTGTATCAACGATTTATGAGCAATTGGGTCCTTTTTGCAGATGACATAAAATTATTTACTCTGCAGATAATTTTGTTGCTTTGCAAAATGATCTTGTCTTTGTGTTTAAATGATCATCCGTTTGGCAACTTCAAATTTTGATCAATAAATGCTCTGTCTTACATATTGATAAACTTAATTAGAATGTCAAATATAAGTTAGGTGGAATTGAACTAGCTGATGACCCTCACTTTGTCAAGAATTATACATCGTACTGTTTTATCTGTAAATGACTTTTTGGTTTTAATCATAATAATATGTGCACTAACAACTGCTTTAAACTCAATGTAAATCATTCTAATCTTGACTCCAAAAAAATATGATTTCTGTAAATAAAATAAAATGAAATGAAATGAAATGAAATGAAATGAAATGAAATGAAATAAAATGAAATGAAATAATGAAATAAAATAAAATAAAATAAAATAAAATAAAATAATAAAATAAAATAAAATAAAATAAAATAAAATAAAATAAAATAAAATAAAATAAAATAAAATAAAATAAAATAAAATAAAATAAAATAAAATAAAATAAAATAAAATAAAATAAAAGTATCCATTGGTGATGTCTCTTTTGCTCTCCAAATTGATAGAGACCTAACTCTAACTGTAAATGCATAGCCCATCCCCAAAGGAATTTTTCATATATTTTGACTGTAAACATAGATAAATCAGGCTCAAAAAATCAGTGCCCTCCTAAGAATATTTATGTACTACAAATTCTTTTGCACAGTTGATTTTGCAATACAAATTCACAGAGACCCTAACCTTTAGTACTCGTATATTTACTCCTCCTATCTGGGCTCTGATGGGACTATGATAAACACATGTGAAGATATTCTTGTTGCAATGACTCAACTCACAGGGAGTCGGAGCCAAAAACTTTTTGGCCGGCAAAAAAAGAAACAATAGCCAATGTTACAATCTCCTATGCAAGTAGTCTTTAACTTATACCTATAACCAAGATCAGAATTTCGGTCAGTAAATGGTGAAGTTGTTAAGTAGAGTTGTCACATGATGGGACCCAATTTTACAACCATTTTTATTGTGTCTTTTAAGCAAAATACGTGGTTATTAAATGAATCACACATTTGTTAAACAAATTCGGCTTCCCAAATTGACCTTGATCATTGGAAACTGCCTGGGAATGTGACAAATCCTGATTGTATGACTGCAAGATGATGCAACCTCGGTAAATGTGGGTTGGTTGCCAAGCATGCAAATTGCAATCACATTAACACAAGGGTATTACAATGGTTGTAACTTCAATGACAGGCCAAAAGTCACTTTTTCTATTATAACTTTGAACTGTCATTTAACAGTTGTAAATTGAGGACTCCCTGTAAATGATGGATGTCACGTTGGGAAGTTAATGGTCATCAGAATTATAAGAGATAAACTCACCTATTTTTCTTATAAAAATGCATTCATGCTTCCTGTTCTCCTGAAGAGAAGCAAAGGATAAAAGGAGAAAATAATTAAAGGAAGGAATCTATTTTAAATTCTCGCAAGCCCATTTGGGGAAAAAAAGATTTTACCAGAAGAAACTGTATAGCATGATCATAAGGTTCAATTTGATTAGAGGACAAATCTCTTAGTTGCAGAACTTACTACACCTCCTACCTTTTTCTGGCAGCAAGACGTCTCATTAGAGCAACCATCATATTTTAAAATATTCCTCTTTGGAGCATGGCTGAGTTTCTGAACTACAGATTGGAAGCAGAGTTACCCTGGGGATTGTGAATCTGGCCAGAGTGGATTAGAGCTGTGCATTCCAATCAGGTCATTTCACTCTGAGTTTGGGAGTTGTGCTGACTCAGTGCATAATCACATAGCATAACCCGATACATAAAGTGAACTGGGAATAAAGACAGAAAGGACAGGCTAGTCAATATGGATGCAAAATAGAAAAGCAAGCTTGAATAAATAAAACAAACATGCAGCTGTAGATCTAGAGTTGATTAGAGAGCCCTTAGACTCCTCTTAGACCAGGAGTGTCAAACTCAAGACACATGGGCCAGATCCAGCCATGGGGTGCTTAAATCTTGCCCGTGGGGCCAGCCTGGAAATAGCAAAGGATTAGACCTCTCTGCCTCTGGCAGCCAAAATGGGGTGCAGGGGGAAACACACGGCTGCCATGCGGCCCATTTCCAGCCTGGACAGCCTTCTGAAGCACTATGCTTTCCAAAACAGGGTGCGGGGGGGGGGGGCACATGCCACCCTGCATGTCCTGTTTTGGCTGGCAAAGTGCTGCAGGAGGCTGTCCAGGCTGTCTCCCCCCCTCCACCCACAGGTCCACAGAGGAGAATTACAATTCTGATCTGGCCCTTGAAAAAAATCCCCGTTTTAAACAGTAATTACTTCATTCAGTTAAATAGGTGAGATTTGCATAGATGACTCTTAGATGTTTCTTTTCAACTTTGATCCAACCTTTGTTCTGCTGACATTTCAGCATGCAAATGGATTGCCAGGGATATATTTCTTTTGATTTGTTTTAATAGAGAGTGCTTTTTAAAAAAAATTAAATAAAATGTTGCAGACGTTTTTCACAAAACATATTCATTGTCCAAAAATAAATAAAATGGTAACCAACTAAAAGTGTACTGAATATTTGTGTGGGATTGTTTTTTAATTTACAAAATCCACAAGTCAGAAGTTAAAATGTCTGCCTATTGCTGAATTTCTAAAGGATGTGTGGATAGGGATGTCAGATTCCCACATAATCATTCCAAAAAGCATTCAGAAAAAAGGAAAAAGAAACATGATGTTCTTATTTACTTATCACATTATAAAACTTTGCAGATATTTTAGGGTGAATTACTACAGCAGATGCCCAAACAAAAGTAATACAGTAGTTTAGCATCCAACCGCTTTTACGAGTCTGAGAATCAAATCAGAATTCCTATTTATCACATATCACCAAATAGAATTGTGCAGACTTTCAAACCAAAGCTACATATGCATGATGCTTTGAGCGAACAACCCTTCAGAACTGTTTCATGAAGCAACATGATATCCAGGTTCTACACAATGAAGACCAAGTGCCACATTGCTTTCTGACCCTTTTGAGGGCTCCTGCAGCACATCAATAACCCGAAGAAACATCTTCTAGCTTCTAAACAAATGAGAAAAAGCCTTAAAAATGAGAATGTCCTTCCACAAAATCAAACTTCCTCAAAGAGATGGATCATATCGCCTTCAGAAAATCCAGGTAAATCACAGCCATCTTGTACGGGCTACCATTCATGAGACACGGATCCTTTTATTTTGAATCATACAATTAATATTATTTACACGTGGGTTGAAAAGTTTAAATCTCCCTCCCAGCTATTTCATTTCCAAATCTCTTCCCATGCTTAAAAAAAAGGCACTAGAGCTACAATTTATCTCAGATATTATTTACAATTTCACAATCCATTGTAAGTCTGCAAAACATTAAAATGTTCATTTCCAAATCTCTTCCCATGCTTAAAAAAAAGGCACTAGAGCTACAATTTATCTCAGATATTATTTACAATTTCACAATCCATTGTAAGTCTGCAAAACATTAAAATGTTCATTTTCTTTGGGATTACTCACAATACCCTTTAACAATTATTTTGAGTTTTGACCTACTATCTGTGGTTCATTGGTTTCTGTTTCTGTTAGGTTATAATGCATACAGTTTCCAGCTTCCTGCTGAATGAGTGGTAAAAAAAACAACCTATGAGAGCATTTTTATAGCTACATCAAAGAAAGTTTTGGTTTATTAAAAACTGAGCACTTGTCTATAGCTTTTCTGGTTGAGTCATTGATACGAAAAGCAACTGGAAAACAATATGCAATCACACTTAAAGTCTAGATGTGTTTGTTTCCTCAAACCTCTGTATATAAAAAATAATCATCAAAATTCTAGACATTGTTCACTTTTTATCTTTCTTCCAAAGCTTTACTATAATTCAGCATCTGCAAGAACTTCTTAATTTGGAATTAGAGAAAGATAAATTGCCTTTTGAATGATACTAAACATCAGAGAGAAATGTAATAATTAGAAATCTGTATGATCAATAAGCCCAAATACTTTGTCAAAACTCAAAAACAGCAGCTGCTTGGGCCTATTCTCTAGGCTTTCTCTGCCCTTACTAATTTTCTACCCTTATTTAAAATTTAGATTTTTTTAATTAACAGAGAACTATATTCCATGGAGTATAAGCAACCAACATGTATAGTTATCCAGCTGAAGTGATTAGCTTAGCTTTAGATGCATTAGAAAACATATGCATATTGAATTGTGAATTGTAATACTCTTTCCTTACTTGCTTGTTTTTTCTTGTCTAAACATTACATAGCAGATTAGAGGGTTCAATCTTTCTGAGGAGAATGAAACAGTAGAAGCATCATTATTATAGTTAAAAGCAAAATTTGCAACTAGTGACATCTGCTGATTCTGTAGAACAGCGTTTCTCAAATTTGGCAGCTTGAAGATGTGTGGACATCAACTCTCAGAATTCTCCAGCCACTATGTTGGCTGAGGAATTCTGGAAGTTGAAGTCCACAAATATTTAAGTTGCCAAACTAGGGAAACACTGCTGTGGAACATTAGCTCACCAAATATCTTTGTTGATCAGCTTCAGCTTTACCCACCAGTGGTGGGTTTCAAAAATTTTTAGAACCTCTTCTGTAGGTGTGGCCTGCTTTGTGGGAATGGCTCGCTGGCCATGTGACTGGGTGGGTGTGGCTTGCCAGCCATGTGACTGAGTGGAATTGGTTTGGCAGTCATGTGACTGGGTAGCCGTGGCTAACTTGTAAAATATGGTGAAACCCACTTAACAACGCTCTTGCTTAGCAACCAAAATGTTGGCTCAAAAACTCTGGCATTTGAAGCATGCAAGTCTTAAAGCTGTCCAGTTACAAGACCCTTGCACCCCTAACCCTTTAGAAAAAAACCCAGGGGTGTTCAAACTTGACAGCTTTAAGACTTGTGGACTTCAACTTCCAGAATTCCTCCTCTCGCTCTTCGTCTTGATGATGTGGGGGAGGGAGCTGGAACCGGTTCTAAATGGCATTGTAGATTTGTGGAACCTCTTCTATAGAAAAGGTTAGAACTGGCAGGAACCCATCCCTCTTACCCACCCAACTGAGAATTCTGGGAATAATGGTCCCAAGAAGAACATAGCAGGGGTGTCAAACTGGTGACCCGCAAGCTGGATGCATTACAAACAGCCCCCCTCCAGCTCCACAAATGGGGAAAACATCGTGAAACATCATGTGATACTAATGTGACACAGTGAGTTTGACAACCGTGAACTAGGGAATTCTTTTCTTACTCAGACACTAGATGAATTGATACCACCATTTTTTTTTAATTTTAAAAATAAATTTTATTTACAAACATATAAAATACATATAAAATACACTCACACAAAACTTAGACATACACTACATTTACACCATACAAAATGAACAGGAACTTCCTGTTCTTTCTAATAGCAATTTTTAATCGAAGCCGCTCATCTACCATTTTTTTTCAATTGGTAATTTTTTTGAAAATACATCTATTATAGAAAGCTGGTCATTTATAGTTTTTATCCATTTAGTTAATTGCTAATTTTCCACATCATACATATTCCTGAGAAGGCCTAGTAAGTATGAATGCAGTATAATGTGTTATATATTTCAGCTAATTTTTGACCTTTACTTCTCTGTTGATGTCAGTGATTCATATCCCTCAAATTAAAGTTTCATATATTTTTTTAAAGTTAGTTTAAAGGCAGCCAATTCAATATAGCCTGACTCCCTAATATGATGGATGTAGGACCTTGGGCTTTAATCATTTGTCTTATTTTAAAAATATGTTTATTTAATATTTAGGCCTTAACAACTGCACCTTTTGCAATAAGCTGTTAGATAGCTAATTAAGTAATATAATGTAAATGCCAATGGAATAGGCTGAACACTTTCCTTACAAATTAGGCATGGCATATTTCACAATGGGAAATGCATTCAGGAAGATGAGTCACTGCTGATCTCTGAGCCACCAATAATTAAGCAGCTGCCATGAATGTCACCACTAGCCTAAATCCACGGCAGCTAAATCTAAATAAGGGTCGAAATCTAATTGTCACTGTCATTTCAGTAAAAATTACAATTGTTTCACTATTGCTTGATCTGAGTGTCCTTGCCAAATCTTCATTTTTCTTATTTCCATCTGTATTCGACAAAGGTCTCTGGTCCTTCTGTTTTTTTATCCAATAGTCTGGAATAGAGAAGGCTCACAGAATGCATTTCATGCTTCTACTGTGCTCATTAAGCTCATTAGCTATAATGCAAATGGAAGTTTGTTTGTTTATCAGATTTATAGAGCCACATTTCTATTGACTCTGTACATCTAACTCTAAAAGCAACTAAACATTCCCAATAAGTGCTAGTAAAGAACCAAAAAGAACAAGACAACCAAGACCATTTCTTTTCCCAAGGCCTGGGAAAGAGCTAGATCTTCAAGACTCTCCTTTAAATGATGGCAGTGTCAAGACAATGTAACTTTGGGGGTATACCATTCCTTAGGGCAGAGACCACCAACAGAGAAGACATGCTTTCTGGGACCCATTAATTGATATTATTTCAAAGATGGGACCCAAAGCATGTACATTTTGGTAGATCTTAAAGAAACAATGTAAGAAATGTGGTCCCTCAGGGAAGGGAAAGGACTTTGTGGATCACAACCAACTCCTTTAATTACATTCCAAAAGTTGACCAGTAACCAGCATAGCTCATGCAGCACAGGTTTCCCATTGGTATACTAAGACAGTCTCACAACTGCTTCTGTGATTGCAATTGTATACCGGTTACAGCTTCCCAGTGGCCTTTATGAACAGTCTGATGAACAATGTTCTGCAATAGTGAAAACATCAGAGAATTAAGAAGTTTTGAGTATGCGAAGGGAATCCTGATCCAGGAATTCCCAGACTAAACTGGACAAACCCCTTTTGGTCAAAACTGCTAGCTCTTCCTTGATGAGTTGTTGGGATCTAAGAAAAACCCAAATTGTGCACTAGTTCATTTGTAGAAGAGCAACCACATCCAGAACTAAAAATGGAAAATCTCTGTTCTTGAGTGACCCCAAAACCCATAACCACTATGCAGGGGTGGGTTTCAAATTTTTTAGAACCTACTCTGTAGGTGTGGCCTATTTTGTGGGCGTGGCTTGGCAGTCATGTGACTGGTGGGAGTGGCTACCTTTTAAAATGTGGTGAAACTCATTTAACAACGCTCTTGCTTAGCAACCAAAAATTTGGACTCAATTGTGATGATAAATTCTTTCTTTCTTTCTTTCTTTCTTTCTTTCTTTCTTCTTTCCTTTCTTCCTTCCTTTTTTCCTTCCTTTCCTTTCCTTCCCATTGGGTCACTGGCAGCGGTGGGCCAGATTTACTTCCAGGTACGCCGGTGGAACCCCCTCTCACCGGTTCTCTAAATTTCACCAACCGGTTCTCGCGAGTAGGTGCGAACCTGCAGAAACCCACCCCTGCCACTATGTCTTGTCAGAGTTTTACAGATTTCAGGTCCCAGATTTGGCTGATTATTATATACATACAAACAAACAAACACACACACACATACATATCTACAATTAAAAAAATAAAGGAGCAGAAATGTAATGTTTTACTTTTCTATAATTTCCACCAGTTCAATAATCCCTACTTACAGAGAAATCTCATTTAGTGTAGCTGGCGTTACCTGTATGTAAGAGCATATAAAAGGTCATTGGTCTTTGTTCTTTCTTTGATTTTCTTAAAAATAATTTTGGAAACCCTGTATATTTGGTATGCAAGTAAAAAAGACTTCCTGTGAATTATTTAAAAAAAAAAGATTTAAAAGGTTTTGATTTGTCTTCTTGTCAAGATTAGAAGCAGCAAGCTAAGGATGGTAAAGGACCGAAGGCCAAATGCAGCACTTGAGCTAATTTTATATGCCTAATTTTGAAATGTCTCTACAAGCCTCTGCTTGCAAGCCTCTGATTAGAAAAATCTGTCCCTTCCTCTCTAGCCTGTTATGTGACAGAGGAAAAAATGGAGCCAAAGAAAAAGAAAACTAGGGAGAGGAAAAAGATACATCAGAAAAAAATCACCCACTTTTCACTCTTGCTCTGCTCAACTCTGGCAACTCCCAAACAGATTACTTCCTAGGACAGGGGTCTGCAAAGTCGGCTCTTTTAAGACTGGTGGACTTCAACTCCCAGAGTTCCCCAGCCAGCATAGCTGGCTGGGGAACTCTGGGAGTTGAAGTCCACCAGTCTTAAAAGAGCCGACTTTGCAGACCCCTGTCCTAGGAGAACCAGTCCCCCAAAATCAAATGCAAGTAGATATAAGGAGGATGGATAAACAGTAGTTTTGCTGTCCAGAGAACATCAGGTTTTTAAAGCTACTTTTGAAAAATTGTGAAATCACGTTTATTTTTAGAATTTTCACTCTGAATGCAAGCATTTGTTTTATTTATTTTTTTAGAAAAAAAAAGTCTGCACATTGGGAGCTTAAGCAGGAGCCAGTTACAGTAGTAAAAGCAGATAGGTAGATGATTAGACATATATATTTATTCTATAGTGTTTTTAAAGCTTTCATCTTTGTTAGAAGTATCCCTTTTACTCCATACGCCATACTCTGATAACAATGATTAAGGAATCAGACTGAAAATGGCAGGGCCAGGTTTACGTTTATCCTCAGACATGGAAACTAACTTGGAAATTATAGACCATGGCTGTCAAACTCCCAGCCCGCAGATCAGATGCATCACAGGCTGGCCACAGCCACGCCCACTTCAGTGAAGTGGGGGGAAAGTCCCGATAAGTCATGTGACACTGCCATGACAACATGAGTTTGACACCCCTGTTTTAGGCCAATCATTATCTTTACATCACAGAATGTTTATGCATATAAAATGAAATGAAAACTTCATGTAAACTGTCTTGGATTTGGGGATGAAAAGCTTGGATATAAGTCAAACAAATGAGTAAATAATTACAAATGAAAATTAAGAGTTGTGCAATGTTTTTGATTCAGTTCTAAAAAGGGTTTTCAAAGAATCTGCAACTGTTGAAAGCAACCATGTTGTTTTGTAATCACTTGGCTGCCCTCTGCGTCTGCCATGGAATTCTGGGAAATGATACAGTTGTTTGGGAAGCCCCCTCCCTCAGAAAAATGAAATATTTTTGGAAATATTAAAAGCAGAATATATTTCTTCAAAGGGAGAATTGGAGAAACATGCTCTTAAAGACAGAAAGCAGACTCAGTCTCAATAGCCGCAAGCAGATATTTTGGGCCCATTAAGAAAGACTGGGCCAATCTGTTCACAAACAACTTTAGGAATTAAGATGGGATTAAGAAAAGACAGGACATGATCTTAACTGCATTCATTAAGAAAAGTGGAAATAATAACAGTACATTAAGAAAGGCAGGCTGGAACTGGGCTATCAAACCCCTGGCCCGCAGACTAGATGCATCACGCGCTGGCCATGCCCGGTTTAGCGAAAGGGAAAAAAGTGCCAATTTGTGATGTGATTGGCCACCATGACAACTTGAGTTTGACACCCCTGGGCTAGAGGCAATAGATAACAGGATAAAATCAATTACACATGCCTGACAAGATTAGGACTAAGAAGTAATAATTAAGACCCAGCATGAGCCTTTGCAAAACAAGTAAAACTAATCAAATAATAAAAACACACAAAACAAGCCTGCAAATTACAAAATGCTGTAAAATCTGTACAAAAGTCCAATTGATCAGACGACCCAGAATTGCATGGTGTGTGTGTGTGTGTGTTGGTTCTGTTCATCAATAAACAGATACTTTCTTTCCAATCAGCCTCCATGTTATTTCCAGGGTCTTTCTCCCCGCCTGGAACCAAACCTGATGGATTTCCCTTCCCACAGTTGCTTTATGGAATTCCAGACAGAGACTACATTTACACATCTATGTGCTTTGGAATCAAAATTAAGGAACTGCGCAGCCCTATTGCATGACTTGAACGCACAAGGCCCTGAGATAAGCCAAACAGTTCTAAATGTTGACCCTCATTTGTGATGCAAATATCTTCTGCCACTGAATAGAGAAGACTGCAATCAAACCTTTTCTTTCATTTTTGGTACTTTTGAGGATAGTCACAGGAGTGGAAAAAAAGTCATTCCTTTTTCCCTACTGAGTCATTCAGCCTTCAAAATAAATGTCTCAAGGCCTTTGTATTTCTAGCTGTTTCTGCCTCAAATCTGCCTGCAACACAAAAAGCCAATACTGGCAAATGATTGCTCCCTTTAAAATGGAAAGTAAAAAATTGTTCTGATAAGATGAGTATAAATGAATCTAAGCACAATTACTATGGGGACCATTCATTCAGATCAGGATGATTGGCAGCTTTCCTCTATAAAACCATCAATCCTTCTCAACGAACAGAATATTTGCCTAACAAATTTGTAAAAGAGAAGGAAAGTAACTTTACTCATCTGAATATGAAAGGCTGGTAAAGGAAACAAAGCCAATTCTCAATCATGCAAAGTAGTATATTGAGAATTTTTCTGTCCTTAAAAAAGGCAATCAAGTTTGTTTTCATGGATATAAATAAATAGATATGGAATCTGCAGTTTCTTTTTCCTTGGGTTTTTTCTTTAATTTATCAGTTTTCCTTATAATAAGCTTTTTAAAAATATATATATATAATCTAACAAAGGCGTATTACTAACTAGCAATGGATCAACTGAGATCTATACTTGCTAGGTATACAATGATGTATATCTAATCTCAGCTACACATTTTCATAGTTTTAGTCAGAAATTGACTTCCCTGGACCTTATACCATATTCATTGATCTGAAGAGGCGGGCGAAACGCGGCCTAAGGGGTTTTTTAGCGGGTAGATTATTGTTAATTTTAGAAGGTACCAGGGAGGGGGGAGGGTATAATCAATCAAACAGAGAGGGCCAGGCTTGCAGTCGACGGAGGGAAGCGGAGGCCGATAGGGGGGGGGGGGACACACAAGTCGTTCCAGTTGGGGGCATACCGATTCAGAGGGTCGTGGGGAGAGGCAGGGCCGAGGGGAGACAAGCTACATCCTCCCGGTTGTTGGCGCGCGGCCGTTGGTTAAAAACGGTCGGGCGCCACAACCCCCGCAAACTAGGTGGTCAGGAAGTACAGAGCCAGGGCCTGCGGCTGATGTTTTGCAATGCCAGGTCCATTGTCAACAAGGCCCCCCTCATTAGTGACCTTCTGTCAGAGGGGGACCTGGACCTGGCCGGAATAGCGGAGACCTGGTTGGGCCACGAGGGAGGACTCCCCCTCGTTGAAATGTGCCCACCAGGCTACCGCGCTTTTCATCAGCCGCGGGCCCTAGGCAGGGGTGGTGGGGTAGCGGTCATTGTAAAAGAAGGTCTTGAGGCGAGAGAGACCATTGTGCCACAGACTACCGGTTGTGAGTCCCTCTGTGTGAAGTGGGGCCTAGGGAGGCAGTTGGGCTTGCTGGTTGTATACCTGGCTCCCCGCTATGTAGCAGCAGCCCTGCCCGAGCTCCTCGAGGTGATCGCTACGGTGGCAGTTGAGACCCCCAGACTTTTAGTCATGGGGGACTTTAATCTGCCATTGGTGGGCGAATCATCCGAGGTAGCTCGGGAGTTCATGGCTTCCATGACGGCCATGGACCTGACCCAAGTAATTCAAGGCCCCACTCACGAGGGTGGACATACACCGGATCTCATCTTTGTCTCAGGCCAATGGAAGAGTGATCTGGGTATAGGGGATATAGTCATCACGCCCTTGTCATGGTCAGACCACTCACTTCTCCGCCTCGACTTTCCGACCGCTGCTCCCCTCCGCGGGGAGGCGGAACCAGAGTCTCCAATCTGGTACCGCCCCAGGCGCCTGATGGACCCGGATGGGTTCCAGACGGCGCTTGGGCCATTTCCTGTATCCCTGACCCGTGCCCCGATGGAGGACCTCACGGCCGCATGGAATAGTGCGGCCGTGGGAGCCTTGGATCGGGTCGCGCCCTTGCGGCCTCTCGTGCGGCGGCGAAACACCCAGGCCCCTTGGTTTACTGAGGAGCTGAGGGTGATGAAACGCCGCAAGAGATGCCTAGAGAGAAGATGGAGGTCTACCCGATCTGGATCTGACCGGACACAGGTAAGAGCCCATTTACGGACTTACATTGTGGCGCTGAGAGTGGCCAAACGCCATCATTGTGCCACTCTCATAGCATCCGCAGACAAGCGCCCTGCCGCCCTGTTTAGGGTGACCCGCTCCCTCCTTCAACAGAGGGTGCGGGAAGCCCCGTTACAAGGTAGAGCAGAGGAATTTGTGACTTTTCTGCAGGAGAAAACCGCTCAGATACAGAACGAGTTAGCCCCCATTCATGGCCCAGTGAGATGCCACGAGGGAGATCTTGTTTGGGAGGAGTTTGGCTCCGTTACTTCCGAAGATATGGACAGGTTACGTGGGCGACTGCGAGCCACCACATGTTTACTGGACCCGTGTCCCTCCTGGCTTGTACTGGCATCCTGGGAGGTGACACGAGGCTGGCTCCAAGAGGTTGTCAACGCTTCCTTGAGTGAGGGTTCCTTGCCTGCTTCCCTAAAAGAGGCGATGGCGAGGCCCCTCCTTAAGAAGCCCTCTTTGGATCCAGCTCTTTTAAACAACTATCGTCCTGTCTCCAACCTTCCCTTTTTGGCGAAGGTTGTTGAGAGTGTGGTGGCACAACAGTTTCCCCGTCACCTGGATGAAGTTGATTATCTAGATCCGCGCCAGTCCGGCTTTCGGCCCGGGCATAGCACCGAGACGGCATTGGTCGCGTTAGTGGATGATCTCTGGAGGGCCAGAGATGGGGGTTGTTCCTCCATCCTGGTCCTATTAGACCTCTCGGCGGCTTTCGATACCATCGACCATGGTATCCTATTGCATCGGCTGGGGGGGTTGGGGGTGGGAGGCACCGTTTTGCGGTGGTTCTCCTCCTACCTCTCTGGCCGATCGCAATTTGTGTTGGCAGGGGGGCAGAGGTCGACCGCGAGACCCCTCATATGTGGGGTGCCTCAGGGGTCGGTCCTCTCGCCCCTCCTGTTTAACACATACATGAAGCCGCTGGGTAAGATCATCCGTGGTTTTGGGGTAGAGTACCATCTATACGCTGACGACACCCAGCTGTATATATCTACCCCAGACCACCCCAACGATGCCGTAGCGGTGATGTGCCAGTGCCTGGAAGCCGTGCGGATCTGGATGGGAAGTAACGGACTCAGGCTAAACCCGACCAAGACCGAGTGGCTGTGGTTTCCGGCTGCCCGATTCAACCAGCTCACTCCATCGCTGGCCATAGGGGGCGAACATCTTGCCCCTGTGGATGGGGCGCGCAATTTGGGTGTCCTCCTGGATACCCGGCTGTCAATGGAAGATCAGGTGACAGCCGTGGCCAGGAGGGCGTTTTACCAGGTTCGCCTGGTACGCCAATTGCGCCCCCTATTGGATCGGGACGCCCTTCGCACAGTCACTCATGCCCTCGTGACATCCCGACTGGACTATTGCAACTCTCTCTACATGGGGCTTCCCTTGAGGTGCACCGGAGACTTCAGCTAGTCCAGAATGCAGCCGCGCGAGCAATTATGGGTACCACAAGGTACACCCATGTAACACCGCTCTTGCGCGAGCTGCACTGGCTGCCTGTCGTCTTCCGGGTGCGCTTCAAGGTATTAATTATCATCTTTAAAGCGCTCCATGGCTCGGGACCTAGCTACTTGCGGGATCGGATCCTGCCTCATACATCCTCACGACCGATTCGCTCCCACAGAGAGGGACTTCTCCGGGTGCCGTCCACTAGACTCTGTCAGCGGGCGACACCCAGGGGAAGGGCTCTCTCTGTGGCGGGCCCAGCCCTCTGGAACGACCTCCCTCCCGATATTAGGACCACCACGGACCTCCGCTCCTTCCGTCTTAAATTGAAAACACACTTTTTCTGCCTTGCCGGCCTGGGATAGCTACTCCTCTGTTTTTAGGGTTTTTTTGGGGATTTTTAGTTAGATAGTTTTAATGGGTATTTTAGCACAGGTTACTTAATTTAATTTATTTTTAATGAAATATGTATATAGCCATTGTTCTTATTTCTCCTGTGCACCGCCCTGAGTCCCTGTGGGGAGAGGGTGCGGTTTATAAGAAATAAATTATTATTATTATTATTATTATTATTATTATTATTAGTATTATTATTATTATTATTATTATTATTATTATTATTATTATTATTATTATTATTATTATTATTATTATTATATTTAAGAGGTCCTAGAGGGGGCATGCATAAGCGCACTAACGTGCCTGTCATCCCTGTCATTGTATTTTTGACAAATTACAATATATAAACAATTCTGATATGGGGCAAAAATTTGCATTTATTTTATGGAAATTTATCATGGCATGCGTATGGTCACATCTGATATTAGTTAGTGCTCCTATTGGTAAAATATCACAGAGGTATGTGTTTACAGAGTTTTGAAGTGTCATTGTGCCTGCATATGCATATGTGTAGATGTGTGTTTTATATGTATATGTATACACATATACATAAACAAGTATACACATACATACATACATACATACATACATACATACATACATACATACATACAAACATACACTATGCATAGCAATAGCATTTAGACTGAAACACTTTACAGTGCTTTACAGCTCTCTTTATTATTATTACTTTATTATTATTATTTATTTAATTTATAGACCGCTCCCTCTCCCCGAAGGGACTCAGGGCGGTGCACAGGGCTTTAAAAATGCATTTAAAAAGTACAAACAATACAATATTTAAAATAGAATTAAATATTTTACCTGCGCTAAAATGTAAACTCTAAAAACCTTAAAAACCCTTAACCCTAATTCCCAACAAACCCTATTAAAACATTTTAGGTTAATATTACAGCTTAGGATGGATAGATTAGGCCAAGCCGGCCAAATGAAAAAAGTACGTTTTTAGCTTTTGGCGGAAGGAGCGGAGGTCCGTAGTTGTTCTAAGATCGGGGGGTAGGTCATTCCAGAGGGTCGGGCCCACCACAGAGAAGGCCCTTCCCCTGGGCTTCGCCCTCTGGCACTGCCTAGTGGACGGCACCCAGAGAAGCCCCTCTCTGTGGGAGCGAATCGGCCGGAGGGATGTATGAGGCAGAATGCGATCCCGCAAGTAACTAGGTCCCGTGCCATGGAGCGCTTTAAGGATGGTAATCAATACCTTGAAGCGCACCCGAAATACCACAGGCAGCCAGTGCAGCTCGTGCAGGAGAGGTGTAACGTGGGAGAACCTGGAGGCTCCCAGGACTGGTTAACAGAGTCAGCATATTGGCCACAACAATTTGAGTCTTTATTTTACCCACCTCAGAAGGATGGAAGGCTGAGTCAACTTTGAACCTGGTGAGATTTGAACTGCCAAATTGCAGGCAGCTGGCAGACAGCAGACGTAGCCTGCAGTACTGCATTCTAAACACTCTAATCACGGTGGCTTGTGTGTGTGTGTGTATGTATTTGTCAGAGGTGGGTTGCTACCAGTTCACACCGGTTTGGGGAAACCGGTAGTGGAAATTGGGACTGGGTCGCCAAATGGGTAGGAACGGCAGACTGGCCACGCCCCTGAACCAGTTCCCCAGTTACTGCTGCCAACTTGGTTTTTAATCATTTTTTTCATGTTCTATGCATATACAGAACAATTTACACTCAACTGCGTGCACATGAACAGCAGACATCTGGTGCACACACACAATGTGTGCAAAGCAAACCAGCAACAACATTGGGAGCAACCTGCCCCTGGTATGTATGTATGTATGTATGTATGTATGTATGTATGTATGTATGTATGTATGTATGTATGTTTGTATTATAACATCTAAATAAATAGGATTTACACATGAAGGTGTGATAGAAAATTACTTTTTGTATGTACAAAAAAATCTCTGCAATTTGTAATTCTTCCTTTTCTAATTTGAAAAAGCAATTGTAGAATGTCACCACTGTATCCATTTGGAAAATCAAGATCTAGAAACATTAACATAGAAACAGAAAAACATAGAAAACTGATAGCAGAATTAGAAACTGACTGCAGAAAACCTTTTGAGTTTTTTTGTTTGCTTGTTTTTTGTTTTATTTTTAATTTATTTATTTATTGTTTTAAGTTATTATATTTAATTTTGTTCATTTATTTGTTTCTTTGTTTATTTTTTATTGTCAGATAACAAGCATGTTTTAACTCAGTTATAGATGATTGACCCACTACCTCCACTGGAACTTGATTCCATTAATTAAGGATTAATCATCCTTATTAATTAAGGATCTGATTCAAATAACAGTGACTTTTGAAAACCCAAGTTAAAATGCTATCATGAACATGAACTTCTCTGTCTTCCTGTTAGGAACTACAGGAGATAGAAACAAATGTCTTAAATGTTCTTTATTGCTGCTGTATATCTGAACTACTGATTACACATTGGACTCTATTGAATTTGAATTTATTTATATTTATATCCCGCCCTTCTCCACAGAGGACCCAGGGCAGCGCCCTATCTCAGGGATGGATAACATTGCTGATGCACTGAGAACATCTGAAATTTTGAGATGGTGTTATGAATGCTTTCATAATATGGGTCCTGGAAGGGGTGATAATAAATGACAAGTGAAATGAAAGAAACCACCCACTCATTTATCAAAAGAATCATTTTTAGAATATAAAATCAGGTGAAGCAAGGAGCATGATATACATTATGGCTTATAATGGCAGGATATTAGACTCTCCTGGTTGGGAAAGATTACAAAAACTTCCCAATTTTGCTTGGGATTATTTGTGAGATCAAAATGGTCTTCTTGGTATGGGTGTGTTTCTGTCTATTTTATTTGATTCTTGCTTGTTTATTTCAATAAATCTATAGCCCTTTCTTAGATTATGGCTGGCCCTGTCATTTAGTTAAGTAAACAATGGCTTTGAACGTCTGATTTGAGGTTCATGCAGTTACAGAACAACTGTTAATTTTTTTTTATGGTAGTTGCATTTGCATTGCCTGCGAGGAAGAAAAAAAATCTATCAGGGAACATAAAAATAACATGAGCTGTATTGGCTATATATGTCTTTACTTTGTTGGAGTAGGACATTATTTACTGTTCATCCTCATATCTTGGACTAGCCTCTCTAAAACTTTGTGACAGCTACTTGTAGTTCAGCCCTGATATTAAGCTACAATTCTATGTACGCTTACATAGAATTCAATTCCTTTGCATTCACTCAGTGCAGATAGCTTCTAAGTAGACAAGTATAGGATTTAACAGGCTAACTTTTCTAACCCCTGAGAGAGAGTGAAATATGCGTTCTCTTCCTTGCTCATTTATTTTGTAGCAACTTTTTAAATTAGATCTGTATAATGTAAAGAATGTATACTTATTTCATTCTTTTAGTATGATCATATTGACTCACAGGTGGTCCATAAAAATGGATAAGTAGGTAAATAGACTGATTTTCAGATCTTAAAGTTTTTAAAAGATAAAGGACTGAAAGATTCTGCAACTAAAATGGAAGCATGAGAAGGCAGCCTTCCATAGAAATTGTTAGGATATTTATCCTTATGTTGGGTTGACAATATATATAAGCCAGTATTCTTAAAGAGTATATGTAGCTTTAAGAACTATGTTGAATTCTGATTGGCTGTGCTTCTCAGCTCTACCATATAAGGAAGCTCAGAAACACAGTTCATTCCCTTTTCAATTCCTATTGATTCCTGTGCTTACTGTTTGCCGCTGAGGAGCTGAAGCTGAAGACTGAAGAAAGAAGAAGTATTTGTTTTGCATCACTGTAAGATAACTCTGTGTTTTTGGTGAAGGACTGTTTATTGTTTGAGAAGTTAGTATCACTGTTTGGAAGAAGTATTTTAGTTACTGGAAAAGTAAAGACTATTTATTTTGCCTACTATCAGTGTTTTTAGAGTTTGTGTGTGGTTAAAGCAACCTATCTCTTTACTATCCGGTGTATTATACTATTACGCATTTATTTTCAAACGGGAGTGTTGGTTACCCCTAACACTGGTTACGGGACCAGAGTTGTAACACTGGTCCAGAAACCAGAGTGCTAACAGAAATATTTTCCTATTCTATTAAAAACATAAGTATATTTAACAACCCTGGCTCAAGAAAACAAGAATAGTTTCAGACTGCACTGTGGCCTCAGATCAGCGTGCTTTTCTGTCATTAATTTTAAACATACTTGAATCAAAAGCCCATCAACATTAAATACAGCATTAGTGTAAGGATAATGGCCTGTCATGAAGGCTCAAAGTGGAGGAAAGAAATCTTCTACCTAATTTCAGCATGGCTGAGTGCCTGCTTTCTCCTTTCAACCACTTACCTGTTCCCGAGTCTCTTCACTGTGGATCTGTCCCAATGTTTCCACTTCCAACAGTGACCTCAAATTTGTGATATCAGTATTACACAGAATACAGAATGCAATGCAATGTATAGAATGCAATGTATTATGGAAAGCCGAAAGGGGAAAATCTATTAGTCAAGAGGGGAAGTCCTGGTCCAGCCCTGGTCCAGCCCCTCTTAAATAAGCTAAAAGTAAGTGAAAACCAGTAAATCTGATGTCATTAAGACCCCAGCCCACTTTCCCTGAACTTCCTTTCAAGGGGGCAAAGGACAGAGACTCCCTCCTTTAGCCACTGAACTCCAAGGTCTGTTGCTCTCTTTCTGCCACACAGAGAAAGGTTGGGAGGGGAAGAGGGACAGAGGGACAGAGAAGGGGGGAGGGGAGGAAGAGGGAGAGGGAGGGAGGGAGAGAGAGAGAGAGAGAAAGAGAGAGAGAGAGAGAGAGAGAGAATGAGAGAGAGAGAGAGAGAGAGAGAGAGAGAGAGAGAGAGAGAGAGAGAGAGAGAGAGAGAGAGAGAGAGAGAGAGAGAGAGAGAGAGAGAGAGAGAATGCAGTAATTGCTTAACTAAAGATGCTGCCTGGACTAACATAAGTCACATTCACTTATCTAATCAACTGACTGGCCTAATGTTCAAAACCTAAGAGTTATTTGGGTGTTTCCCCCATGATTTCTTCAAAAATCATCAAGAAATTGTGGTTTTTATTGGGGTTCAATAAAAACACTATTACATAAATAGGGCAAGTTGCTTTAATTCTTTAATTTATTGTAATTTAAATTAAATCACATTTATTTTTGTTCTTATGACATTCACTACTTTGTCCCTGCACCTACAACATTTTGGAATCTGGATCTCAATCGCACAGCTTGGCCTGATCCTACTTATGCACTTAAAGAGTAAAGATACTGGTGGCTGATAAATGGGTTTAGCTATTATGTTTCTCAGCTGGCTGTACTTAAAACAAAAGTGTGGAGTATGACTTTTGCCACAGTTGTCAAATCTTAAAATTGATTTGATAGGACTGCAGAAGACCATCCTTTTCTGACTAATCTCAATGCTCCTTCTCCAGTTCTGACTAATTCCATTTCCACCAAGACTCTCTAAACATAATTCAACTCAGTACCTGGAAATCTCATTACTTATATGGCCCTGGCTGATTTTGAGGCAAATCAGCTCTTATCTCAGCAGGGGAAGTTTTCATTTTACAGCACTTCATTTTAATAGATTATAATTACAAGTTTCATGGAACATCACAAGTGGATGTGTAAATATGCAGCATTTGATTAAGGAGAAAGTTATGAAGAGAACAACTGAATAGGCTTTCTGTAAATTATATCCCCAGCTGCCTGGAATTATTTTTATTTTTTATGTATGGAGAGAAAATACTATAGTGTTTGCCGACAATGCAGACTGCGACACTTATCTTGAATATTTGATGATTTGAATGAAACAGATTTTGGTATTGTCTATATTGATAGCAGTAGAACTTTCAGTATTGTAATTGTATATGTATAGATATGAACATGGATATTATCTAAAATTCAGTCCTACCAAAGATTGATAGATTTATCATTGCATTTCAAGTTAAATTTAATTTTATTAGGACTATAGTGGAAAAAAATAAGAAACTAAACTTTAGGATTCTATACCAACAAATTGACTATAAACTAATTCTTTTAATTACATACAAACTTAATCCAGAATGATGTTATTTTCAAAGGGAGGAAAAAATAAACACAAAAATATGCTCAGATTAAGTTTAATTTTCTCTTTACCTTTGCTTCAAGTTATTTACATAGATGAAAGTATATGTTCTATGTTATTATACCTCCTGTCTACCTTTCAAATATATAATTTTTAACTCAAGAACAGACATCTGGCATGTTTCAATAAAAATAATACTTCAAACTGCAAACATACACATTTATTTATTTATTTATTTATTTGTTTGTTTGTTTGTTTGTTTGTTTGATTTCTATAGCCACCTATTTCAGCAAATGACAGGAAAGTTCACAATTCAATTGTATTTCAATTAAAAATTAAAGGAAAACATTTTAAAACAATAAAAACAGTAAAAAGCATTAAAATAGTAAAAAAAAACTATTAAAATGTCTAGTTTGAAGTTTATGTTTTCCAATTTCAGAATGGAATGTCTATTTTTTATATTAAAATGATTTAATGGAAAAATTAAAACCAACTATCCCCATCCCATTCCTTACTTTGCAAAAGTTAGTGGAATGAACTGAATCATTTTTAATTTGATTGGGAAACTGTCTTACAATTAGAGGAACATAAATTCCTGAAAGTATGGGCCTCTTTCATGGTCCAGCATGTGAAAGCTTATATTATAGCAAAATAACAACACATATGGTTGTGTTTAAGTATTGAATATAAATTGTAGGATTACATTATTGCATATGCCTTCTTGGTTGTTGCATTGCCCTGTGGAAGAGCATACCCTGTAAGGTATTGGTGAATAAGGAATATTTGTTGCTTATTATATTGTGAACCATCCAGAGTTCATTTGAAGTCAAGCAGCATCTAAATTGAAATTAATATGGGTGACTCTGTGTAGGATCCCTTATGCAAAAATCGACAGAATTGGTGCCCAAGATGGCTTTGTACATAGACTTTCCTGACCACCCCTACCAACTTCTCATCAAGCAGAACTTGTTAGACTGTTAAAGTACACAATTTGTACATCAACTCCATCTAGGGAAGCTCTACTTCATTGCAATGGGTTATGAGAATGACCTTGAGAGTCAGAAAGAAGTGCTACCATTCTAAACAAAAGTGCTACATTGGGAATATTATCCCTCCATTGCTGAGGTGAGTCTCTGCTCTCCTGTTGTTACTAGCTGTTCAGCCTGTTCCTGGCTGTTCAGAAGTATCTGGAGACCTGGTTCTGCTGACTTATTTGGGACAACCAGAGGAGTACCCAACCTTAGGTGGTTACACTGTGAAGACCCTCTCCCACCTTTTTAACTTTAATTAGTCGATTCCTTTTTGAACTATTGGGACACTATATCTGTATGATTTTTGTTTTAATTGTACGTTGACCATAATCACTCTATGGAGGAGATGAGCACAGTCTCTAAATCTGATAAAATACAGAGAGATAGAATCAAAATTACATAAAGTGTTAATACCACTTTATAATGCCTTGGTAAGGATACATTTGGGAATGCTGCATTCAGTTTTGGTCGCCACAATGTAAAAAAGATGTTGAGACTCTAGAAAGAGCACAGAAAAGAGCAACAAAGATGATTAGGGGTCTGGAGCTAAAACATATAAAAAATGGTTGCTGGAATTGAGTATGTCTAGTCTGATGAAAAGAAGGACTAGGGGTGTCATGATAGCAGTGTTCCAATATCTCAGGGGCTGCCACAAAGAGGAGGGAGTCAAGTTATTGTCCAAAGCACCTGAGGGTAGGACAAGAAGCAATGGGTGGAAAGTAAACAAGGAGAGAAGCAACCTAGAACTAAGGAGAAATTTCCTCACAGTTAGAACAATTAATCAGTGGAACAACTTGCGTCCAGTGGTTGTGAATGCTCCAACACTGGAAGTTTTTAAGAAGAGGTTGGATAACCAATTGTCTGAAATGGTGTAGGGTTTCTTGCCTAAGTAGGGGGTTGGACTAAAAGACATCCATGGTCCCTTCCAACTTTGTTATTCTATTCTATTCGATAAATAAAATAAAATATAATTGTACTTCGGTCACTTTAAACAGACTAGCCCAATCAATATGCAACTCCAAGCAATTGTGTTTGCTAGATAATTATAACAATTCTCAGCCTTGCCAAAGGCTCTTTCTTCATAACAGAGTGCAGGTCATTATGGAAAAGACTGCTAGTCCACTATCATCAAATGCCACAGGGTGGAAAAATAAACTCTTACCGTTGTTACAAAATCCCTAATGTGGGATTTTATTTATGTTTACTTTGGCTCATACTTTGAAAGGTCACTTTGGTCATTTCTGGTGATGGCCATGCTAGTGCAGTTTCTCCTTAAATGAACAGACAAATCAAAACCCTTAGTAGGTTATCTGCCTCAAGCAAATCTGAGCAGAGCCTTCTAGTATATAAAAGAGGAGGAAGAGGAATTGGCAAATGTTTGCTACATTGGTTTTTTAAAAAGACACAGCAAGTATTTGCCACAGAACCAATGCATAAATGATAGAAATGAAAACAGACCTAAGTGTTTAAGAAATAACAAGCAAATATCTATTATGAATAGTAAATGAAGAGAAATGGTTCACCAACAAAATGCAGAATAAATAGAAGATAAGACTCTGAGATGCTTCCCAGAAATTTTCCCTAGTTCAAACAGAATAACAAAAATCCCTAGTAGGTTGTTTTGCATTTTACACCAGTTTCTCTACACCAGTGACAGTGGTATACACACTTTGCTATGTGTGACTGCTCTCTAAAAGAAATCTGTTTTAAAGACAGCTTTTAATGTTCGAAAACAAGGATGAAAATCTTGTTGATAGGAAGATTTAGCAATTTCCACATTCTAATCCCTCCCACTTATATCTAACCTGCTCCCTCCAATTGTCAAAAAGACAAAAATTGGATCGAAGAAGGCCAACAAAGAGAATAAAGATAGTTGACCTTTTTATCATTTATGACAGTGTAGTAAACAGTAGAATCCCTAGGTCCTATTTCCAGTTGAATGTAAAAATATATTTGAATTGCTCAAAATAAAAGCAGAGTTTTTTCTTTTTCCTTTTTTTGTTTTGTGTATGAGCCTCACTAGCACATATACAGAATGCATTCCTTCGTTCATTGTTCTGGTTTTGTTGACAATATCACTTTCCTATCTTTAAACATAGATAACACAACAAAACCACTTGTTTAGGTTGGTTCACAGGTTAAAAGCAATGGAGGACCAAGGAGCTGCTATAGAAGAGAACATTTAGAGAGAGAAAATACTTCTGAATAGAAGGCAGTGATTTATTTCTTGCAAAATGTCTACAAATTAAAATAATATGATTCGCTTATTGAAAAAAACAAGATAACAGGTTTGAGAAAACCTTCCGGTTTACAAACCAACTTTAAAGTTATATTTCTTTGTGTTGTGAAAGTGATCACGGACCTACTATGGTCTCACTTCAAAACCATGAATTGTTTTGTGCTGTTGGTTTCAAATTGTTTATTAATGTGGTGTATTATATCCAAATAGTCATTGTTTTTGCCCTCTATGGTCATTCCAAAAATCAAGCTGACTTCATTTCATACTTACCTCATTAAAGTTAAGAAATGATAAATCAGGAAATTCTTTTTTGTAATCTTGGATCTTTAGTAACAAAACAGGACAATCAAACTTGAGGAAATCTGTACCATGTAGCTCGGATCAGAAAAGCTATGTCCAATTCTGAACATTAAATAATGCAAAGAAGATCAAGCATGTCTTTTTGTTAACAGAACAATTTGTTCCAGATATATATTTGAAGTATAGCTATGTGCTTTCTATTCAGCATTTTACTACTTCTAAATGATCTGCAGAGTAAGTGAAGAGATATTTCCAACAAAGAAACAGGAGACAATTGTCAACACTCTGCAAACTCTCCTTAAAAGGTGCTTCGAAAGGCTTTGAAGTTTCAGCTTATACAAAATGTTAAGCTCCTGCACTTAAGCTGCTACTCATTCATACCAATTTCATTATGGCGCATTATGGAATACTTTGATCTTTTGTCACTAATTTAAGATTGAAGAGCAAAAGTCATGAAAAGGTTAATGAAAACGATAGAGTGGGAGGCGAGGAATAAATGAAATTTAAGAAACAGAAATATTACTGATCTTTCAGCAAGGTTTAAATGGGAGGGAAGTAGATAGCACAGAGGCAAGAAAGTTAGACTTTATATTTAACTTACTATGTGGCACCATACTTTCTGTATGTAAACCAGCTCACTGTGTTGGCAACGGATCACTAATTCTGTGTCATCCTTTATGAAGCCTGGATTTAATGGAAGATATTCTTTTAATCCTTGTTTACAGATTATGAGGTTTTTTTTTAGAAAATGATGATGGCAGCCACAATGGTTCCATTGAAACTCTACCTTTTTATTTATGTACATCACAGAACTTTGCTGTGAACATCCCTGCATCCCATTGTCCTCCTGTTTCCCTTGGATCATTTCATTTCATTTCATGGTCTTTATGGTGGCACAGTGGTAGCGCAGTAGTTAGAACGCAGTATTGCAGGCTAATTCTGCTGACTGTCAGCAGTTCAACCCTGATTGGCTCCAGGTTGACTCAGCCTTCCATCCTTCTGAGATCAGTAAATTGAGGACCCAGATTGTTGGAGGCAATATGTTGACTCTGTAAACAATTTACAGAGGGCTGTAAAGCACTATGAAGCAGTATATAAGTGTTATTCCAACTGCTATTTTCCTACTTTGCTTCACTCCATTTATTCATTTACTGTTGTCACCATAACACTACATAAAGCAAGGCATTTCAGCCATCTGACTGCCAGTAGGAGTCTTAATGTAGTCTTAAAACTTCAAGTAGCACCAAATGTACCAGCAAGAGTGCTGATCAGACGGTAAATTCACTGAGAAACCTTTGGGTCAGTTATTGGATTGTTATGGGAAGAATCATCTTGAACTCCTGGAACAAATGTGTGTGTGTGTGTGTGTGTATCTGCATCAGAAGTAAACTTGAAGATCTAGATTATCCTGGGAGTGAGAACAGACTCTTCAAACTGTGTGCTTGCCTGTTTATTTAGATCTATGTTTTTCCTGGGTTGTAAAGGCTCCCCAGGAAGTGATGTATGGCTATATCTATCTTGTACTTTCAGCTTCTCTGATGGGAGGAGTCCTCTGACCTTAAAGTAAGCAGTGGTGTGTTTCCCCCCAACTTCCTCAAGTAGCCATAGCTGAGCTCAACAATTCTGTATAATTTGTATCCAGTTTCCTTCTCTCCTTTGCTTCCAGGAGCAAATAAGGGTGCTGGCTGCCACCAATAACACCTCACATAGCACAGACTGGGTTATCATAAGGACTGCCATTTTCCTAGAGTTTCTGTCCATACTACTCAATACATTTGCTCCAGATCTTTTCAGTTAAATGTTGTCATTACTAGGGGCTTGGAAACATGTCTGCTCTCTGAAACAGCATAACCCCTGAAATCCACATGAATCCCACGCTTCAGTTATTTTGGGAGTCTTTGAAAACTCGGCTTTGCTCTTAGGCTGGTTGCCAAGTCCCTATAATATTTTATCGGATTCAGAATTTTCTAGACACAAATGGTTTGTGCTTTTATTGTTTTTTCTTTTTAAGAAAAAGATCTGTTAAGATTATTTAACAACAGTCATTCTCACAGTATATGTTTGCAGTCTGGGAACTGTAGACAAATGGGGGAAAGGGCCAAGCACCATCAAAGGATCACAGTCTGCCAAGAACTTGGGCTAAAAGTAACTTTTATTTTTATTTGGTCTCTAATTCTTTCTTGGATCTGTCATGGAAATACAGCTTGCAGTTCAAACTAATGTCAAATTTGTGAAACTAAATAACAGCAATAGAAATCATCAAATGCAATACACTTTGATATATGTAGCCTGAGAACCCATTACAGTAAAAGAAATGCTAATTAAAGCCACAAGCAATCTGGCTCCAATAATGGCTAAGAAATTTACTGATTTTAGTAGAGGAAACATAAAAGTGAAGGAATCTTATCGTCAACGGTTGGATAACTATAGTACAGGGGTGTCCAAACTTGGGAATTTTAAGGCTTGTGGACTTCAACTCCCAGAATTCCCCAGCCAGCATCTTAAAGTTTCCAAGTTTGGACACCTCTGCTATAGCACCTTTACAACCTGTGGACTTCAACTCCCAGAATTCAGGAGCTATCCATGCCCAGGAATTCTGGGAGTTGAAGTCCACAGGTTGTAAAGGGGCCATTGTTGTCCACCACTATTCTAGTCAGACTTTTAGAACAGGGTGTTTTCTTTAAAAAATATATATGTAGTCTTTAAATGTCTTTTGTTCAGTTTTGCGCAGAAAAATGTACCAATTAGATAATGGCAAGAAATTGTGTTGTTTCAGATTTGATAGTCTTTGTCTTTCACCATTGTCATGCTGCACATAGCTGGTAGGAGTCACAGTTCCTTTAATAGCTGGTGTGGGGGGGGGGGCACATTTTTACATAACTGGAGAAATTACAGTTTCTTAGTATTTAGAATAAAATATGTTCTGATGTTGTTTTGATAATGAGTGGGAAATAAGAGGATTCTATCTGCTTCTGTCCTTCCAAACCAATTATTTGCCCATTCTGGCAATAGCAAAACCAGGCAGTGCAAATAAGCCTTTAATAAAGGAAAAGTAACCACATTTTGCCTCATGTGAAGAACATGTAAGTGCAAGAAGGAGCATGATATAAAGAGACAACCAGTCACTGTTATTTAAGGCCATAAAATAGAATAGGATTGTATTTTTCCTTCTTTAGAATTTTCACGAGAAACAAAATCAATTATTAAACATATTTAATAAGTATTAACAGGTGTGTGATAGCCTAGTGATTAAGGCCCTGGTCTTGTCAACTGGAAGATTGGCAGTTTGAGACCCAAGCACCATGTGATGGGGTAGGCTCCCATCCCTACACCAGCTCCTGCAAACCTAGCATTTTGAAAGCATTCAAATGCAAATCGATAAATAGGTTCCACTTTGGTGGGAAGGTAAAATGTTCCATGCTCTTCAGCATGTAGTCATGCTGGCCACATGACCACGGAAGCATCTTTGTACAACACTGGCTCCCTCGTCTAGGAAATGGAGATGAGCATTATTAAGACATGACTGGTTGGGGAAACCTTTGCCTTTACCTTTAGTAAATATTAAAGTTGCAGTAATCAGGTTCAGCTTTCCTCTATATATAAAGTTAAAGTTTTGCAACTCTAGGTACACAGATTCCTCAGCTGTTGAAACATTCTGATGATACATGGATATATGCATTCAGGAGCTACCTGCAGCAGAAGTTCAACCCAGAAGAGAGACATTTTGGAAAGACTATGAGAGTAGAGGTGACACCTGTGAATCCATTTCTTTTTGTGTCATTTCAGTGATTGCAGAAAGTGATTGCAAGATTTGCCTGAATGCCATGGATCTTCATAATATGCATGAAGTCATTGCAGGATAGATTTCTTATGGGGATTACCTGGCTTACACACTCTTTGTGCCCCAGTGCCATTAAATGTTGGTAGCAAAACCATTGTGTGGATTCTGCATGACATTTATTCAAAAGGAAGAACATATGATTCTCTAAAAATTCCTTCTCCAAGTAATATCATCAAATTACTGGTCATGCTTTTGAGCTTCTCAGCAGCTAAAAATGGGGGAAAGAAAGGTAAGGGGAAAATGAAAATGGGGTTCCAAAATGTTCTCTTATTTTAAATAGCTAAAAAACAAAATATCAGAAATTCTCAATTTGTAGAGAAGCTACGTGCATTCAAGCACTTCCCCTAATTTGTCAGATTAGTGTGATATAATATAATGTGAATAGATATATTGTGTCTCTTCTTGTTTTTATGACTTTGTAATTACCAAACTAGTGCACAGAATTATTCAGCTGAATTCCAGGAATAGCTGTATGAAAAGTAGGCAGTGAAACATTATTTGTATATTGATGTTTTACTAAAATTCATAGAACAGACAGTTTATTAAAATTATAGCCTTTTAAAAATATTTCATTTTGCTTGTATGCGATTAATGTAATATACTGGTGCCACAAGCATTCATTTATATTTCTGTTCTTTTCTTTCTGAAACAATTTAGTGCCTCCATGTTCAAATATTTCTTACATTTTTCTCTTTCTTTTACAATACCAGGTCCAGCTCATGTAGCAAAAATAACATATCCGAGAACTTTATAAACAGTTGCATTAATTGAAAATGTTATTGTGAACTACATGCACTAAAAACAATAGTATTAACTTAATGAGAAAAGACAAGGCCATGTTATTCACTGAAAAATGTGGAAGATTAAAATGAATCTACTTAAGAGTGCCTAAGCCCTAGAATCAGCAAGGTCACCCATCCAAACTCACCAAAAGTAAGTCAGTCAAAACTATAAGACGAAATGAGATGTTGTATGCAAATTATCTATTGAATTATTAGACTCACACATCACATACACACAAACCTGTGAATAACATATTTAATACATTGCATGCAATTTCAAAAGAAGTAAGCTAATAGCCGTATATATGTAGTTCTTCTCTCCAACAACCTCCTTACAATATGCCGTTAGCAGGTAGGAGTTGAAATAAAGAAAATCTGCTAAATATAGAGAAAGATAATATGGTTCAGAGATTAAGGTGTTGGACAGGCATTGGGGAAATCAGTATTCTAGTAAATTTCCAACCATAGAAGAAGTTGAATTAGTCATTCTCTGTTAGTTCATGGTAGGGGTAAGATATTTATTACTTATTTGCTTTATGTGTATGGATTGATGGATGGATGGATGGATGGATAGATGGATGGAAGGGAGGGATGGAGGGAATGAAGGAAGGAAGGCCCTTGATCCTTTAAAACATGGGTGTCAAACTCAAGGCCTATGGGTCATATCCAGTCTGCGGGGTGCTTAGATCTGGCCCATGGGGGTTCTCCCAGTGAAAATGGAGCACAGAGGGTTGCAGGAGGTGGTCACCCCCAAAAATATAGTCCAGCCAGGTCATGTATAGCCTTCAGGCTCCATTTTCACTGGCAGGAGTCTGCAAGAGGGTCTCACAGCCAAAAATGGAGCCCAGGAGGGCCATGTGTGGGCTGCAGGAGGCCATCGTGGCCAAAACCAGAGTCTCAACAAGTGACATCAAGTTGGTCATGCCCACCCTGGCCATGCCCACCCCCATGAAATCGAGTTTGACACCCCTGCTTTAAAATGTAATTCAGATCCAGGGTGAAGAAAAAGAAATTCTAAGCACAGACTAAAAATCTATGTCTTCGAGTTATTGTTGAATTACAGGATGATGCTCTCTCATCATTACAACCCAATTCCCATCTGATGATACCTGCAGAAATGCAGGTTTACCATATCTGCTCTGATCAAACTTTAGAAGGGAGGTGCAGAGATGGGCATGGTCCATCTGCTGCCTTTAAGGTTGTTGATGGCTTAGAGTCTTTTTGAAAGTTACTGTCAAATTGCAATGGTTAATGTGTTGGAAGGGACAAATACAGGAGGTTCAGTATGAATGATTATGTTGACTATCTTTCAGTCCCTGAAATTAATTTTTTCTATCTTCTCATTTTCTTAGTCCTTGTTCTTCAGTGTAAAAAGTTATTGCATAGCTACTCTGAAAGTTGCATATTTGAAACCTATAATTTAGGCAACAGGAAAAAGGGAGAAGAAATATTGTACATGCTGACAACCCCAAAAATCTAAATGGACGCCCATTGCAGTAACCTTCCCTGAAGTGGAGAGGGAATGGAGATTTTACAGTATCCTTCCCTGCCATGCACACCAAGCCATGCCCACCAAGTCACGCCACACCCACCAAGCCAGAGAGATCAATATTTTTCTCTTAGTTTTCTTGTGGTTTTCAGCCTCTTCGAAGTCTTCTGTAATAAACGATGGCTTCAATATTCTTCATAACTCATCCATTTATTCTTAGTACTACTCATGTAGTACTTAAATGTCCTTAGTTTAAAAGCCATTTGCCTCCTTTCTTCTTTTATTAGATAGATAAGAATGGGAACAAGGCTAAAAATAAAAATTACAAAATTGTCCAAGGCTTTTATGAATATTGCTCCAAAGTACTAACAAGATCGAATATTGATGAGCATGTGGAACAGCATCATATTTGTAAATGAAGATTCCATATTGTGGAAATCTAAGAAATAAATGTTAAAGATAACAAGACTTTTGTTTCTATCATATGTACAACATTTTTGACATGACTGTTTCCAACACCCACAATGAATAAGAAAAAAGTAATTTACTATAAAAGGCAGGCAAGCAGGCAGGCAGGAAGGAAGGAAAGAAGGAAGATAAGACACTTTAGAGATTTTTTTTTTTTAAGTTCTTGATGAAGACTGGAAAAGAACTTAATTATCTCTGAAATGGCCAAATAATGTACAGTTTCTGAAGAACTAAGAGATTCAAAGCTTGCAATGAATAGTGAGTAATAATTAAGAGGTGACAATTGGAGAATTGATCATGCTCCATTGTGTGCAAGAAATATGGTGACAAGGGAAAAGTAAAATCCTAATTGATTTTGTGAGTCAAGGTAATAACCATTGCTTTGAAGTCAGAGCCTCACTTTCATGGAAGATAAAGAAAATCCCTAGTGTGTCATAGTCAAAATGAAAGAGCAATAACATTATTTGAAGCTTGGGGGTGGGGGAGACAGATCTATGACTACTTTTCATGGCTTCATAGCACCAATATATCCAGTTTTCAATTTCAGAAGTAAAGATAACCACAGCTATAGAAAAGCAATGCAGTTCCAAATCACAGACCTTGACCCTGAAAGGATCACAGACCTTGACCCTGAAAGGGATAAGGAAAAAGAACCAATATTTCAACATTAAAGCAATTTTGCTCTCAGAATTGGAAAGGATGCACTTTCCGCCCTGTTTATGAGCAACAATGCCAGCTGATCAGTGTTTTGAACAGTGAAAACAAGCATTTGAGCAAGAATATATAAAAAGATCCTTCTTTTGTAAAAACCTCACGTACACTTTTGCTCAGAGTGCAAGTATTTGGGGGAAAAGATGTTATTTTCTGATATATACTTTATATAGCTCTCTCTATCCATCTCTTTCCTTCCGTGTGTGTGTGTGTGTGTATGTATGTGTTGCATCAGCACTATAAGTCTGCAGCTAGATTATGCCGAAGTAATACGTTATGCTACATTGTTCAATTTCTAAGAATGCCAATTTGCTAAGTGATTAATTCACAAGCAGGATTAAAAAACATCATTTTTTTTTAAAAAAACTACAATTAAAAAAAATATTATTGAGAAGGCAGATTCAAAGCACACAGCATTTTATGAGGTTCATGCATTAATATTTTTAATGTCTTCCTAAAGGATAGCAGGACTGAGACCATATGGATTCATGGTGGGGGTAGGGAATGCTGGTTCAAAACCCAGGCACAGTAAGAGAACAGGATCACATCTTTCAGATCATTGTGGGAAACAGGAATCAATAGCAATAGTACTTAGACATATACCACTTTATAGTGCTTTACAGCCCTCTCTAAGTAGTTACAGAGTCAGCATATTGCCCCCAACAATCTGGGTCCTCATTTTGGAAATGGGCAGGAGTACCTCAGCAAGGCAGACAGAAAAAATGTGGGCTCTGAAGAGCCTCACATAAATTATGTCTGACAAACCAATGCCGAGATCCTTTTCAATCAGAACTTCCCTGTGGAGGGAGTGAAGAGAGAGCTGCATCTCATTAGACCTAGAGGAATGTAACAGGTTCCTCATAGGTCAGAGATTAGTTCTTTGAATCGGCGTCAGTGGAGGCAGCATGGCAGCATGGCTACCATTAAGCTGAGGGCTGCTTGCCAAAGCATTGAAGCAGGAGTGGTGTATGAAAGGAATGTGAAACATGATAAGAAAATTCAATTAACTAACTGACAAAAATCAGAATTTGGAAAAGGCAAAGAACCGTGTGGGTATAAATAATATTGACGTATAGATTGGGATTTTGGCAGAAAGAAAAGAAAGAATGGGGGAAATGGTGGTTAAAAATAATCAAGCCCAAAAAGAACTGCTTCTTTTAAACAACTTGGTGACAGAAATGAGGAATGCAGAGAATTCTTAAGATGAAAAAAGTGAGGCATGTATTGCTTGTTACTTTACATAGTAGACCAATGGAATTGTAATGAACAATTGCTGGTCTTTCTTAAGACCTTTAAAACCCATCTCTACTCTATGAGCCTGGGAACCCACATATATGTCAGAATCCCTCTCCTGGGTTATTTTACTGGCTGCTTTATTATTCCTGACTGCTGTGTGGGTTGTTTTGATTTTCATGGCATATGTTTTTACTCATTTTGCTATTTTATGTTACTTAGGAATTGTGGGATGGGCAGCTATCTAAATTGATTAAATTAAATAATTTGGAAACCAAAAAGAACATTTGGGGATGAAAACTCATTTTTATTCTCTGTTCTGATTGGTAGAGTCGACTGTTACACATCTACAATTTTGAATGCCTCCTGAGATCCATTCATTTATATTTCCTCTTTATGTTACTAAACCACACATAAGGACTTTTAAGACCTTTTTAAATGATAGATCTTTTAGAGCAATGCTTTTGGAATATGCACCATGATTTCTGTTACTTTGATAAGATTATTTTCTCAAGGCTTTAAGATAATTAAGACTTCTGTATAGTTCTCTGGTCTCATTGTATGAGTTGTTTCTTAATAGATGCATCAGGATTGTACTGCACATTCCCTTTAATACTTCATCTTTTTTTTCTTTATATTTCTGAAAATCAGGGGGGGAAAGTAACACGTCGTTTCAAGGGATCAATTTGGATCAAAAAGATAAAAAAATATTCATCTTAGAAAAGGCATGATTAGTCTTCCATGACAACTTTTTCAGTGACAATCACAGATAACTTTACCAGAAGTTAAAGGAATCAATATATTTAAACAATTAAGAATAACTAAATACTTTTTTTAAAAAAAAATCCATCAAAATGTCCATATGTACAAGAAATACAACTGAGTAAATATAATTAACACTGAAAAATTACTCGGCCAAATAATTCTGTTAATAAGCATCAAGACAACTCTGTGCTGTGATAGCAACTGTTTTACGAGGAACTTCTGCTTTTTGAGGCTGTCTCACTTGACTGACAAAAATCTCATAAGGAGTGAAAAGATGGCTGTAATGATCACAGAAAGAGTTTTAATGTATTCCTCACAATCAGTATCTTTATAGCCTTTAAAGTTTTGCATGCACTCCATTAAGGTTGGGAATTCAAATGTTTTAGCTCATAATCCCATGTATTTAAAATCTCATTGATTTGGACCCAGAAAAGCAATTAATGAAGTCTGTTCGTTGGAAGAGATAAGAAATCTTCATTATTTTTGCCCCTTCAAAAACAAACGGTGGATCCATTAAAGTATGTCACATGGAACTAACCTATATTAGATGTTAGAGCTGAAAAATAATCTTCATTTTCAGTATCATCCAGAATTGGCTTTCATTCAGAGGTCAACACCATTTTTGATACTTTGCTAAAAGTTTTATGACTACTTTTTATTTAAACAGTGAAGACATTACCAAAGAGATATTGGTCATTCTTAAGTTCTAGATATGAAATTTGAGCTTGCCTCTTTTTACAATTTCAAAGAGGCAAGCTTGAGAATAATTGGTGAGTTTTGATAGAGATTAATATGCTGTATGTATACCAGTGATGGGATTCAAAAATTTTTTATCACTGGTTCTGTGAGAGTGGTTTGGTGGGCGTGGCAGGGGTAGGATACTGTAAAATCTCCATTCCCACCCCACTCCAGAGGAAGGTTACTGCAAAATCCCCCTTTCCTCCTAATCAGCTGGGACTCGGGAGGCAGAGAATAGATGGGGGCGGGGTCAGTCAGAGTTGGTATTTACCGGTCTCTGAACTACTCAAAATTTCTGCTACCAGTTCTCCAGAACTGGTTGGAACCTGCTGAATACCACCTCTGATATATTCTCTCTCTCTCTCTCTCTCTCTCTCTCTCTCTCTCTCTCTCTCTCTCTCTCTCTCTCTCTCTCTCTCTCTCTCTCTCTCTCTCTCCCTCCCTCCCTCCCTCCCTCCCTCCCTCCCTCTCTCTCTCTCTCTCTCTCTCTCTCTCTCTCTCTTTCTCTCTCTTTCTCTGTGTGTGCATGGGTGGGTGTATGTGTGTATGTTCCAAACATAGTTAAGTTTCACTGGGACTGCCTACTTTTCTCCTCTCAAAATAATGTTTTAATACTGTAATTGTTTTATTTTCTTATTTATGGTATTGTTAGCTGCCCAGAGAGCCTTGGTATTGAGATGAGCAACATATACATTTAATAAATAAAAAGGTAAAGGTGTCCCCTGTTCAATCATGTCTGACTCTAGGGGGCGGTGTTCAACTCTGTTTCTTAGCGGAGGGAACCAGTGTTGTCCGAAGATAATAATAATAATAATAATCTTTACTGCCATTGTAATAATATTGTAATAAAATTACAATGAAATTGGTTACATAAATACTTAAATAGATACTTCTATGGTCATGTGGCCAGCATGACGATGTGCCAAAGCACCCAGAACACTGATAACTTCTCACGAAAGTATTGCCTATTTATTTATTTGCATTTGCTTTCAAACTGCTAAGTTGGCAGGACATGGAACAGGAATGGGAGCATACCCCATAATATGGTGCATGGGTTTCAGATGGCCGACCTTCTGGCCGACAAGCCCAACATCTGAACTGCTAGGCCACTGTGCTCCTATTTAATAAATAAGTAATGGTATCCAGCAAGGACATAAAGAATTATTTTACAAATTATAATGTCCATTGTTTATAGTGGGGTTCTAGTTCCTTCATTGTGATCCATGTCCCATAGTATTTTGTGTGGAAAAAAAATCTCTTCAAGTCACTGAACACATTCAGCAGTGGTAGTAGTTTGCTACTATAGGTACCATGGAATAAAAAATGTCAAAACAATTGATAAGTCTTCCATCATTTGTACTGTAGTCATCAATCCTGTTTTTTCATCTTTGCTAGCTCCTCAAGTAGACATGACAGGGACCTACAGTATAACTGATCTTGACAGTATCTAACATGATCTTATCCATCATTTAGGAATTGAGTGAAGATCTAGCATTGCCAGCACATGCCACAATTTTCATGTTCAGGTATATACATTATTTTATTGCTATGTTATTTAGGAAGATTTTTTTTTTAAAAAAATCATAACCACTTTAAAATATATGTGATCCTACTTGTCAGATGTGTGTGTGGGGGGGGGAGAGAAATATGGCAATGCAAAATGTTCTTGGTAATAGCTTTCTTTACAGTTGCTCTGATTAGCATTTTTAGCATCGCTAGTGGGAAAATCACACACGCCCACATATTCCCATACAATAATTTCCCCCTCCTACTGCTGTTTTCCTTTTCATTTCCAAAGCTGTCAAGGCTATTCAAAAATAATAGGTCTTGATGACTCTAGGGTTAAGAATAATACATCTTGACAGCCTTGTAAATCCATGCTGGGCAGTTTGCAACAATCCAAACACCAGAGTCTAATGCCAGAGCTTTATGCAAAATAAGGCTTTGTCTTTATCATTCTACAGTGCAATTGGTTCAGACCATTTAGGCCCTCTCTTACCTGATAGTATTCAGTTAATTGCTCCAATCTCTGGAAACAGTTTGGTACTGAATAAAATAATATTCCGTTTAACAAAATATGTTTATAAATATATAAAAAGCCGAGAAAGAAAACCCTGTCCATCATATGAATGTAATGTTGGAAGAAATGTCTTTCTGGGATCAATTCCAAATGGGGAAAAAGACACTGGAAACATGGAGGCTGCTTGGAAAGATGTTTAATGGTGGAGAGACCACATGACTTGAGCTCCTGAACAGAAAAGGGCAGAGATGCTGAAAGTCCTTGGTTTTATGCCCTCTCTGGGCTTTGAACTTGAGCTTGTATTCTGATTCATTGTCAGACTCCCATGGGGCCATGCAGGGGAAACTCTGTAGGCTGTGTTTTAAGTCCAAGTTTGGTTGAGCATTGCTTCTTCCCAGGTGTCACGTGGTGAGTTTCTGTTGCTAGATTGAGTCCTGTTATGTCTTTTATGTTGTAGATGAGCTGGCTAAGGCCTTAATGGTCCATTGACAAAGATAGGGGGGGGGGCTATTAAGAGTGAATCAGTTTCCTGCCTAAAAACATGTTTCTCTGGTTTCAACTTCTCTTTTAGAGGAAATATTCTGCCTTTTAGTATATCCTAAAATATTTCATTTTTGTAGGAGAGGGGTGGGTTTTAACATCCAACAGTTACGTATCAGTTCTTGTTATAAGTTGTATGGATTCCCATAAGATCCAATATATTTTCTTAGGATTAACAATGAACATATATTTTTGTTGTCAATCATATTAGTCTTTTTCTTTAAAAAAAAATACAAGCTGGTCTGCCATGTTGCTTTTGCTGTGATGGCTGGGGGAATCCTGGGAGTTGAAGTGCACAAGTCTTCAATTTGCCAAGGTTAGAAACACACACAAACTGTGCCAGATCCAAGGAAAAGAGAATAATCACTATCTTATTTTCAGGAAAGACCTCTGATTATGTTTTTCCTCTAACTCCTAAAAATTTAATAATTAAAAAAGGGAAAGAAAGTGATAAATAAAATAAAATCCATGGAACTTCTTCCTAGTACTAATCACATTGAAGCACATAGTTAAAGAAATTAGCAACTTCCTCTACTCTTCCTGTGCTGAACAAATCTTACAAGAGATAAATAGCATCAATCTTTATTTTACAAAAGGGAAATAGAATAAACATTCCATTTTATCTTTGAATAGTTCTATTTAAAATTATCAGTAGTGGAAGGCATAAAACATAGCAGACACCCTCTCAAAAGAATCTTTGATTAGACCGTGAAATGTGTTGGTCTATAAGCTAAAAAAACCCCACAATAATACAATTTGCACGGGAAAATAAACACCAGAGACAATATATTAAACACACTATCCAAACAAAAGCAATTGCATACAATATTTCCAGCTAAACCTGTTACCTATTTTTTTAGCATGACCTGTTGCCTGAAGCTAAGTCCCTGTCTTGCTTTTCTAAACTTTTCCTTAGTTACTTGTTGATTTTCCCACATTTTCAGGGCTTCGGGAACTTTATTTCTTAGTTTAGGAACTCAGCTTTTTGCTTCTCGCTGTATTCTCGGAGGACTGCCTGCAGTTTCCATAAGAACAGCGTATTTTCTACCCAGATAGGAAGGAATAATGAGGTGCCCAGCTTGAAACAGAGGAATGGCTATGCCTGAGATGTTTGTGAATGCAAGGTGACATTACATCAGTCTGCTTTTTAGTTCTTATTCTCATAGCGCTCTTCCCAACCCCCCCCCCCCCAAATCCTGCCATTTCACTATATTGCTTTATAACCTTTAGGGACAAAAATCAATTCTACCATGTAATTATAATTAGTTTTCATTTGATTTAGCTAATCCAGGCCTAAACATTGAATTAGCTGATAAGAACAGAATCTCTTTGCCTCTAAACCTTCCTAAAATTATTAATTTCTTATTTGGATCAACTTTATTTCAGATCCAAGCAAAAAAACCACAAAAAAGTATATTCTCCTATTTCTAAAGCAGTTGTAAAACAAATGATGAGGGAAGGCATAAAGCCTCTAAAACTAAAGCCGTATCTAATTAATTTATATTTCTGAGATAAAGAAAATTTCATATGAATTAGTGGAACTGGCTCTTCTCCTTCTCTGGTTTTTATCCAGTTGCTTCTTGGGCTCATCCATATGTCCACAACAATGTGCATGTGTTTGTTTGTTTCTTTGTTTGTTTGTTTCTTTGTTTGTTTGCTTGTTTGGGTTGGGTTGGGTTGGGTTGGGTTGGACTTGACTTGATTTATACAGGCAGTCCACAGATTAAGAATGTCTGACTTAAAGATAACCCATACTTATGAAACAACTGCTTATTACTAACAATGGCATTGTCCTTCCTTGAGCTGTCAAACCACGGAAGCCATGCAGTGTTTTCATGATCTGCTAAACCCATGAGTTTTTAATATAAAGGCTGTTTTCAATGATTTATGAAAAAAATGCATCAGCAGTTTGTCAGCTCAAAGAATGTGAATGCAATCTACCATCTTGAGTAATTCATAAGTAAGTAAGACAATTCATTTGTAAGTGCAATCTTACTTAGTTACATAAGTTAAAGGCAGAGTTAGGAATGGAATTTGTTCTTAACCTAGAAACTGCCTGTATTTAAAAAAACAACAACTGGGAGACTTAAATCAGCAAGAAAACCCAGAACTACAAGAACCATGATAGACAAAACCATAATACCAAAACAAAACCCAGCACCTCAGTCCTCTTGGGAGCACCCCAATCCCCTTGGGGTGCTCCATAATCAACTCCAGGTACTCTTTCTCTAACCTAGCATCAGGGTAAAAATGTAAAGTCTTGATGGTTTCTTTGGTACGTGTTTATATGACAAGGTGGTAAATGGGCAATTGCAGATTGTCAGCTCATTTCAGAAAAATGCTACCTAAAAGACAGTTCTGCACTGTGACATCATGTTCTCAGGAACAGGTCAGAATGGTGACTGTGCTGGAACAAAATAATTGTGCAGATGAACCTTCTGAAATAATAAATAAAAATATGTCTTGTTCCCCACTTACAGAGTGTGGTTGTCAGTAATTTATTTATTTTTTTAAAAACCTCATACTCTACTTTATTCAGGATGGCTTGTAACAGTTAAAAACAGAAAGGCCACGAAGGCCTTAATAAAAATAATAACAGCAAAAGTTCTCCAAAGATATAGAACACTTCTTAGAGAGGTTGTCATGGTTTTATGGGTAATGCTGACCCAAGAAGCGCATATACAAATGAGAGATTATTAGACAAAGGAATTGCTTTGAGCTTAAAAGAAAATCTACCTATCACAGCCTTATTTACAGAATTATTATCTATCTTATATCTGTTACTTTTATGAATTATTTTAAACTCTATTTTATTTTCCTTATTGAAATCTAACTTCTATTTCTAACTTATCTTTTACATGAGCTATCTCTCTTATTCTATAGCTTTAACACAATTCTAACTTCATCCCTTAATACTATCTACAGATCTTTCATATTTCTTTTTCTCACTAGGACAATTTCTCATCCTATCATCCATTTCTTCTGTGACTCTCTTAGGGGCTGGACTCTGGTGTTAGTTGGCTTGACTGGGTTGGCTGTCAGCAGTATTTGATGTTGCCACTAGATTTTCTTGGCTTTAGGAAACCTCTTCCATCCCAACTTACTAGCTTTCCACTACTTCAGATGATGGGGAAAACCTAACAAAGTATCAGTGATCCAAAGTCCTGTTACTCAGTGGTCGTAAGTCCTCTTTTCTGATGAGAGCAACTTTTGCATCTCATTTGGAAACCAAGGATTCAGAGTATGGAGGAAGAATGGAGAGGCACACACTACAAATGCTTGAAGTCCAGTGTGAAGTTTCCACAATCTGTGTTGATTTGGGGAGCCATGTCATTTACTGGTGTTGGTCCATTGTGCTACTGTGGTCCATTGTCCAGGGTCAATGCAGCCATCTACCAGGAGATTTTGGAGCAGTTCATGCTTCCTTCCACAGACGAGCTTTATGGGGATGCAGACTTCATTTTCCAGCTGGACTTGGCACCTGCCCACACTGCCAAAAGCACCAAAACCAGTTTCAATGACCGTGGGATTACTGTGCTTGATTGGCCAGCAAACTCACTTGACTTGAACCCCATAGAGAATCTATGGGGCATTGCCAAGAGAAAGATGAGAGACATGAGACCGAACAATGCAGAAGAGCTGAAGGCCGCTATTGAAGCATCCTGGTCTTCCATAACACTTCAGCAGTGCCACAGTCTGATAGCTTCCATGCCACGCCGCATTGATGCAGTAATTGCTGCAAAAGGGGCCCAAACCAAGTACTGAGTACATTTGCATGCTTATACTTTTCAGAGGTCCGATATTGTTCTATGTACAATCCTTGTTTTATTGATTGCATGTAATATTCTAATTTTCTGAGATTATGGATTTTCATGAGCTGTATGCCATAATCAACACAATTATGACAAATCACGGCTTGAACTATCTTGCTTTGCATGTAATGAGTCTTATCTCATATATTAGTTTCACCTTTTAAGTTGCATTACTGAAATAAATGAACTTTTGCACGATATTCTAATTTTTCGAGTTTCACTTGTAGATGAGAAAGACCTGACTTGGCTGTAGTATGTGCAAAAGGGATCTTGGATTGAAGTGAAACAGGTTTCAGCTGTGCAACGCAGCTGTTAAAGAAAAGAAAATACTGTTTTGTGGTGCACTAACAGAGACATAAAATCCAGATCACAGTAGCAATTGTTCCATTTAACTCAGTCCTGGCCAGACCCCATCTGGAGTGCAGTGTTCAGCTCTGGCATTTTGTTTCAAATTAGAGAAATTCAGGAGAAACTTGCTAAGATATTAGAGGGCCTGTGATGAAATGATTGGGGTATGTTTAGGCTAAAGGAGAAACAAAACAATTGAGAAAGTATATGATAAATAATCTTCAAATATTTGAAAGGTTGACATGTAGAAGAGAGAGTAGACTTAAAACTATTTATTTTATTCAATTTATATCCCGCCCTTCTCCAAAAGGACCCAGGGCGGCGACAGGGATGTGTCAGGCTAACTATCAGAAGAAACTTACTGTAAAACAATCCATGGAACAGACTGCCTCATGAAGTGGTGAATTCTTCTTTTCAAAGAACTTCCAATAAAGATTGGGTAGATGTTGGAAATACAGTAGGATCCTTCACTGAGGAAGGAGTTGGACTAGCTGATCTAGTTGACTTTGGATCCTTCAACCTCTATGATTCTGAGCCCCTGGTTACAGCCAGCAGAGTGCAGCTTTCAGCATTCAATATTCCTGTCTTATAAGTTTCCAAGTTCTGAGAAAATGTATGATCTATCAAAGAACTAGAGTAGTTAAATCCTATGTGAGCTTATTTGGAAGAATGAGCCATTGAGTTCATTTTGCCTTATTCATAAGTAGTTATAGTCTTAGAAGGGAGGTATGAAAGGTATTTCTTACGTATCTCTAGGGGAGAAAATCTAAACATATATTACTGCATCTGATTCAGGCTACCCAGCATGATTCAGTATTCTAAATCAGTGTTCCAATGTTAAACATTTGTAGAAGTTTCCATGGTTTGTGGAATTAAACATCATTTTAAAATTGATAAGTACAGCATTCAGCTAGTGGTATTCAAGCAGAATTTACCCATGAAAATGTGAAATCACAAAGCAGCTGTAAACTTTGGTTTTCTTTCTATTAAAAATCAACACATTCTTCACCAAACACAGGAATCTAAATAAAAATCTTAAGTAGGCATTTTCCTGCAGTGTTTTAGGAGCTTATGAATCAAAAATCATCGAGAGCTTCTTCTTATAACTGGCAAACATAGGACTGTCAATCAAACTTTGAATTTGGTAGATAAACCTTAGCTAATATGAAATCTGTGCAGAGCTTTTATTATGCCTCTCAGGCAATATTAAGGACACAGTCTACACTCAGAATGAAATCTCAGAATGACAATAAAGTGAAATTCCAGTTACATTTAAGTATGTTGAAGCAGAAGCAGCACATGTATAACCTAGTTAAAACACTGCATGTATTCGGAAATGCATATTGAAACTTACATTTTTAATGCAACAATTTCAACCTATGTGTATTCAATTCTTCTCTTGTCAGAGCAACCTGTCACTCTGCATGATACCATGTCAAGAAAATTTATTCCTTCTTTCCCATCATGCAATAAGTACAGGTGATTAAACTAGATTGATGGCTAGATTAACAAATTTATCTATGCCCAATCATGTTCTAGGGGCTCTTGCCTAGGGGAATGAAGAATAGCAAATGAATAGAAAATAAGTGTATATAGTGTCAATCTCTGCTTTTCCTCAGAGTGATCAAAAGTCATGACATAAGAAGAGCAGAAGGTTAGAAAACAGATATTGTCAAAACATCAAATTCTCTACCTTATGAAGGGGCTATTAGGAAATTTGAGCCACGGTGGCACAGTGGTTAAAATGCAGTACTGAAGGCTAATTCTGCTGACTGCCAGCAGTTCGATTCTCACTAGCTCAAAATTGACTCAGCCTTCCAACCTTCCAAGGTTGATAAAATGAGGACTCAGAATCTTGAGAAAATATGTTGATTCTGTAAACGACTTAGAGATTGCTGTAAAGCACTATGAAGTGGTATATAAGTCTTAGTGCTATTCAGTGGTGGTTTCAAATTTTTTTAGGTGTGGCCTGTTTTGTGGGAGTAGCTTGGCAGTCATGTGACTGGGTGGGAGTGGCTTGGCAGCCAGATGACCAGGTGGGAGTGGCTTGGCAGTCATGTGACTGGGTGGGCATGGCCAACTTGCAAAATGTGGTGAAACTCACTTAGCAATGCTCTTGCTTAGCAACCAAAATGTTGGCTCAGAAACTCTGGCATTTGAAGCACGCAAGTCTTAAAGCTGTCAAGTTACAAGACCCTTGCACCCCTAACCCTTTAGAAAAAAAACCCCAGGGGTGTGCAAACTTGACAGCTTTAAGACTTGTGGACTTCAACTCCCAGAATTCATACATCCATACATCCATACATCCATACATCCATCCATACATACATACATACATACATACATACATACATACATACATGCAATTTTTATGACTCACCAGCACCTGCATCCATAGATAAAAGTATGCCAACAAAATGTACAATCATTTCACTGTCTCCCATCTATGATCCAGCTAGAAGTATTCTTCCATCTATGATTTTTTTCCACATTTAAAATGACCTTCATCTTGACAATATTCATGTTATCATTTAGCACAAATGATAGGTAGTGGATATTGCATATCAAACATTTTGTATATCATCTTAACACAGGCTCACTAAATATCAGAATTCCATATGATAGCAAACGGAAAATACTTTTTCCTATAAAAAGAGAAAATGGAATTAATTCATTGCATCATATTGTTCTTACATTGATATGTACTTTTAAAAAAATTAAGATGAATGGTAATCTAACTAGTTTCCTCCTCTTGCTTTCTTAATGGTATCACATTTCAGAACCTAAAAAGTCTCCGGTATTTGATTGACCTCTTAAATCAGTTACAATAGACAAAGGCAAGATCCTACAACTTGCTTTCCTTGTAGTTGGATCACAGCCCATTAAGATCCAGTAGCTCAAAGCTGGGAGAGAACTTAGATCAGTGTTTCTCAACCTTGGCAACTTGAAGATGTCGAGACTTCAACTCCCAGAATTCACCAGCCAGCGTTCGCTGGCTGGGGAATTCTGGGAGTTGAAGTCCGGCTTAGACCCTCTGATAAATGCAACTTCAGCTTTGCCTACGGAACAGCTCTCTTAGAGTTCCAAGCAGTTACTAAAACTGATTCTGCAGAATGTGTGCAAAGCCTCAAACGCAGCTGGAAGTGATTCTTCTAAGTCAAAAGTAGCAGTGAAAGGTTCAGTTAAATTGTATATTTAGAGAGAGAACAATAATTCAAAGGCTGTCTGATCCTTCATTGCTCAAATTGCCTCAGCGCTGCTCTGGCTACCTACGTTCATCCTCGCCTAACAGCTGTGGTGACTTCGTCAAGATGAAGTGGCTTGGAAGCAAAGAGGCCTCGGTGCCCCACCTAAGCAGCAGCAGCAGGGCCCTCTCCCGTCCGGGTTCTTCCCTCTCGCTCTTCATCTTGATGATGTTGCTGCAGCTGCTGGGCACAAATGTACAGAGGTAGCCAGAGCGGCATTGAAGCAGTCCGGGCATGCAAAACAACGAGTGAGTGATGGAGGATCAGGCAGCCTGACCCTCGTTTGCTCACTCACTGATCCTTGTGACTGCAATAGATGTCCAGAAGCAGCTTTTGAGGCTAATGGGGCCTGGGCTTCCAGCCCAACAGCCCCACCACTTGTGGACATCTATTGCAGTCGCGAGGATTACGTGGAGAAAAGCGCAAAGTCCAGTGGAGGCAGGAATGCAAAAATGACACCTACTACTCCCTTGCAAGGGGAACAAAGGAAACTGCCTGGGTCTCTGCTCCCTGCCTCACCTGTCTGGAGCCACCAAAAGCTTTATACTTGGACAGTGGTGATGGTTTCCCGCCACTTGGGCATCCCTGAAAGGCGACTCTGCATTCTCCCTTTCCTTCACTCCTTCTCCCTTCAAAAGCTGTGAGGCGCTTTCTTAGCATCAGTTGCCCAGCTGTCACAGCCCTGTGTGCACGTCTCCTCCTCCTCCCTCCTCCTCACTCCCCAAAGGCTCTCCTCCTCCTTCCCAGAGCTCCGCGGGAGCTGGGCAAAAGGGATGGGAGACTGCTTTTGAAACCGCACCTTGGAAAACTTTGCCAGGAGGGGAGGCGGGGAATCAGTGGGTGGGGGGGACATCCTGGACATGCTTTGCTGGCAGCCATGCCTCCTAGGCAAGTTCAGGGAGGTCCTAGGAGGCCGGCTGCACCACACAAGCTGCCACCCGCGAGCAGCAATGGAACAGGTGGGAGAAGTGAGTGGGGGGTGGGTGGGGCAGGTGTTCCATGAGGAAGCACCTGCACTAACCGGTTCGGTAAATTTGTGGAACCTCTTCTACCAAAGAGGTTAGAACCGGCAGAAACCCACCTGTGGTGCTATTGCTACAGTCATAGAGGGGGGAAATCATTCTTTCAGAAAATAAAAAAAAAAGGGTATTTAGTATTCTAGTCTGAATATTCAAATTATTTTAATTGGGTTTTTAAGGGGTTTAGTTTTTAAAGATTTTAGGTTTTTAGCGCAGGGATATAGTTGTTTAATTTGTTTTTATATATTTATAATGTTTTTATGTTTGTATGCTTTTTAATCTCCTGTGCACCGCCCCGAGTGCCTTCCGAGAGAGGGAGCGGTCTACAAATTAAATTTGCTTTGATTTGATTTGATTTTAGTTCTTTATGCTTTTCCATTTTCTCCTCAGAGCCATCAAGAGATTATGATAAATGTGTTATTGCCACACACATGTGCACACACATCACTCTCATAAATGTCTTAAGAAGTAATCAAGATCTAGTGTAAAGGCAATCAATCAGGTATCTTCCCATTATCTTGGATTAGAGTTTCCAAAATATCTGGAGCAACAGATGGTTGTTTACCTCAATTTCATCAATATTTTAATTTTAATTTTGCCTAAGAATGCCTAAAAAAGAAAGTAGGGAAAATTGTAAGAAATATCCTTTTTGAAAAATGCCATTGTACAGTTGATAAAGTTTAGCATTTAGTAGACCAACAAATATATTGTATCATTCCACAGGAAATCAATCAAGTCCTAGTACTCATATTCAAAACCATTTCTTTAATTTCATCCATTGTCAAGCAAGTAACAAATGTTTATTGTTCTAATCTATTTGAAGAACATAACTTTTAGTTAATAATGCATTTACTAATTGGATTTAAGACAGTTTTTCCCAAAAATCTATACTCTTTCAAAACATGGAAATTGACTGGATCACAGAAATGAATTAATTGGGCCTTTCTTCTTGTTAAAATACTTTTCCTCCAACATTGGAAAATTACATTTCTAGTTACACTTAGTCGACTGAAGATCCAGTGCTACATAAGTCTCAGGCCTTATGAAAAAGTTGCTTATGGCTTACAATTATATTAATTTTTATGGAAATTGCTGTGCAAAATGTAAGACTTATCTACATGTGTGAGATATCCCTGTACATCTGTGTGTTTGCATAAAAAGTATTTATGCATGTTCATTTTAATATTTTCATTTTGTATACAAAATGCAATTTCATTTTCTCTCCCCCTCCTCCCTGACTCTGTAGATACAGAACATAGAGAATATACATATGTAATTGGGCATAGATTGACTATGACTAGCTTGTCTCAATATCTTGCAGTTGTTGCCAGGTAGAATTGCCTTAGACTACCTTGGAGACAAACTAGTGTGAGCAGAGGACAATAGCAGCTTAAAGATATAGTACAGGTATCCCTTTCGTATTGCTTCATTGATGACTTGATGATGCTATGTAAATGTTTAAGTCATTAGTGGGAAAGTGGCCTAAGTCACAAGAATGACTTCTCTTGTTTCCTTATTTCTTCATTTGACCCTAAACAGAATCATATTTAACTTTTTTTTAAAAAAGTATTTAGAAATGCCAAAGAATTGCTTTCCAATGCTACTAATAACCATTTGTTGCTGTTATTATATTTCTAAGAAGCTTCTATGTATGATAGTTTATTTCAGGGATGTCCAAACTTGGGAACTTTAAGAGTTGTGGACTTCAACTCCCAGAATTCCCCAGCCAGCATGGCTGGCTGGGGAATTCTGGGAGCTGAAGTCCACAACTCTTAAAGTTCCCAAGTTTGGACACCCCTGGTTTATTTGAATCAAGTGCAAATAAATAGAAAACAAGTGGGTTTTTTAAAAAAAATCTTAGATATTTTAATTTTTTTAAAACAGGCAAATATTATTTTACAAAGCTTGGGTCAAACTAAAAAAAGTGCTCTTTTATCAAATTTCAAATTGGATTTAAAGGTTACTATTTATTTAGTAATCATAACCTGGGTGTGTGTGTGTTTTTTAATAGCTACCATAATTAATTTGCAGCTGCTCCTTCCTTTTAAATGTAGTTATTTATCTGCTGTTGAAATACCACAAGATGTTTACTTCCTCATAGTGAAACATCATGTTTCTTTAAGTGAGTTTTGCCAATAAGAGATTATGTCATGTTATCCTATTGAGTGTAAAGGGAAATAAAAATTCATAACAACTGATTGCCCTGATTAACCAGAGATCCCAATGCCCTTTCAGATATTCATAAAGATCGTAAAAATGTCCTTCTGAATTCCGGTTGTCTCCTTTGAATTTATACATCCTTCCAGTCTTCAGGAAAATTATCAAACAAAAGAAACTTTTGTCATCTAAAGGAATTGTCAATTCTCTTGAAGTAATTATTGAAATGTTGAATGTAAGTGAAGATAAGTGTGAGAAATACAAGTTAACAAAAATAATTAATTTGCTTTTTTTTTTTAAGTTTGTGAGGATTTTCAAATTCTCACTTTCTCAGATCATGAGGGAAATGTTACAAAGACTGATAGTGGAACAGGTCTAAATGGCATATTGTAGGCCTTATAAAAATGGCTGGCATGGCCTTACCAACGAGTAGCCAAGATGCTTGTGGTAAATCCCGAAACACCAAACTATCTGAAGTAAAATTCACAAGCATTCTCTTTCCAGTCCTTTATACTCTTCCTCCCTGGGAAGCTTTCTAGAATATTTGTTTTCCTTCTTCTTCAAATATAATTCCAGCTTGTCATATTTATTTCTAACAATGCCTATTCTGAGACGTTAATGCATATAAAAGTAATTCTTGAAACAGCAAATTTAGCCACCAATACAGCATGGCATCAGCATCGTTAAAATTGTATTAACACCGTCCATTTGTTGTAAAAGTTTCAGTCTGGAGTCTCTTTGAAGTTTCTGTTTAAGGCTTAGTAAAGATTAATAGTCTGTGACTGATGATAGTCTTACCAAGTTCCTTTTTCTAAAGGCCACAGCTCCATCCGAGAAGGGTAAGACCCCTGTTGTAATACAGAAAGCATTCATCTAGTTAGGTTATTTCACAGTGGCTATTTAAGAACTTATATAAAAGAAAATCATGTAATGAAGAACTGATTTATGTCACAGAAATTGAAAGACATATCAGAGGGTCTCCTAAAACATAATCATAATAATTCCAAAGATTGACAATGCCCCACTGGAAGCCATACTTATGTCTCATGGCAAGAATTATATAGCAATATTCATGTGTTATTTATTATGTATGCCTACCTTTTTTAAACCAAGTTTGGATCTTGATAGTTTCCAAAAATTCGATATTTTTTGTATACACGTGTAATATAAAATTACTGCACATGTATGAATGAATACATGTACAAAAGTACACATATACAATATTGGGTTAGTTTGTGACACAGAGAAGAGTTACTGTCATGTCCCAGCATAAACCGTTTATATACTGTCCCATCTAGTGGCCTGAAAGACAAGTGCCAAGTATATTGTTTGGAGCTGATGCCACCTCATTACCCATCAGCCCACATTTTCAAACCAAGTGCATGCTGGGAAACCAGACTCCATTTCCTTTAGCATTTGGAGAAGGAAGAAGCACAAAGAAGAATCCATCTTAATCTGTGGCACATGGTCATCCAAGGACAAACCCACATTCCACACAGAGCATAACTTGTGAAATTTAAATTGCTTGTATTTATTAATAGTTATGTTCAGCAGGAACTCAATACTGTCTATCTTGTATTTGGTTCTCATTGTATGTATCCCTATTTCCCCCAGTTTTGCCATATCCTGTTCTTTCAATAACACATTCAGATCTGCCATTGTTTTCTGAGTCATTTCTGATTTGATATCTGCCTGTAAAGGAACAATATGCATATGTGAAGAAAACTAAAGGGGAACAATTCATAGAAATAAATAAAAAATAGAAATAGAAAATGTGAAATTGTCCACGGTGATTTAATAATATACTTTAGGTTTAAAACAAATAAGAGACTTGGGCAACAGCACCAAAACAATAAGATGTGCAATATACTCCCAAGTATAATCTATTCTTTGTATTAGGCAGCTTTTGGCTGGTTTGCATTTTCTTATACTTTGATTTTAAGGTTATAGAAAAAGCAGCAAATTAGCACAGGATATGCAAGCAAAAATTGTACAGCTAGCTAGATCTCAAAACTGGTATTATATGGTTAAATGTGCAACTAATTTCTGTAACACAATTTGTGGCATGTGTATAAAAGGTGCCACAAAGGTGGCATGGTATAGCCAGGTTCCATTAGATTGTAACCTAAACAAAAATTATTGGGAGAACATGAATAGGCAACTGCTGCTGATTATAATTATTGAACCAGTTTCTATTCCGTACACTTCCGAAGTATACGTTAGAGATGCTTCTTCAGTTTTGGATTCATGCAATCCCCAAGATAGCTTTGCACATGACATAGCTTGATGCCAAAGAACTCGGAATTTTATTCAAATTTTAACGATGCCATCAACAGGATTCTTCAAAACAGCATCATGGGGAAATGTGCTTTTCTCTTCAGTTTTAGTACATAGCATGTCAGATATTTATAGCAGCAAAGTCAGAACAATAGAGAATGTCTTCCATCCACCAGGAACAAGTGATGCTGGGGGTATTTTGTAATATAAGCATTCATTCTAGAAGCTTTCAACAGCTTCTAAGAAATTGTTGTTTCTTGCACTCACTGCAGTCATTTTTCCCTAGCCCATTTGGTGATTTATTCTTCATTTCTACCTTGGGAAGAGAAGGAAGAAGAAATATTTCCCTGTTTGTCTACAAGTCTTTGGAAACTCCCATAACTGTATGCAAATTGTATGCAAATCTGTGTGTCTCATTGATCGTTCCCTTGTGTTTTTTTCTCCTTGCTTTTTAGGTAAAAATGCTACCGTCAGAATCCATGAAATAACAAGGGGAAACATTAGCCCTGTATGAAGTGGCCTACACTTTGTCTCAACTATAAGTTTGGAGTCATGGAGGCAATGTAATGAGAAACTTCAAGGCATATCAGGAATGCAGTTCACCTCAGTGGGGCACTTTTGCTGCCTTCCGTAGGAGCATAAAAATACTGAGGTAATAGGTCTCATTATCCAACCATCTAGCAGGTGCAGCAAAATTTCTTTTCTTTATTTTATTTTTTTTAGTTTTCCAGTATTATGGCTTTTCCATAAAAAATCCTATAAGAATAATGCAAAGGTAGAAAAGAGACTGTGCATATGTCAGTCAGTAAGGCAGTCCTTTCTATTCTAAGTGTTGAATTTACTTCAAATATATATTGTGTGTGTGTGTGTGTGGGCAGGCAGGCAGGCAGGCAGGCAGACACACAGACAGACATATACTGGATAGATACATACTGGATGGATGGATGGATGGATGGATGGATGGATGGATGGATGGATGGATGGATAGAGGATGGATGGATGGATGGATGGATGGATGGATAGATAGATAGATAGATAGATAGATAGATAGATAGATAGATAGATAGATAGATAGATAGATAGATAGACAGACAGACAGACAGACAGACAGACAGAACTGGATAGATACATGATGGATGGATGGATGGATGGATGGATGGATGGATGGATGGATGGACGGACAGACAGACAGTGGATAGATACATACTGGATGGCTGGATAGGTAGGTAGGTAGGTAGGTAGGTAGGTAGGTAGGTAGGAAGGAAGATAGATAGATAGATAGATAGATAGATAGATAGATAGATAGATAGATAGATAGATAGATAGATAGATAGATAGATAGATAGATAGATAGATAGATAGATAGATAGATAGATAGATAGATAGATAGATAGATGATAGATAGGATTCAGCAGGTTCTCCCTGGTTCGGGTGAACTGGTTGTTAAATTACCCACCTACTCACCCGCTATCAAAGTGGATCCTGGGCACTGCGCTGCAATGGGGAAACAGGCAACAGAGCAGCTGACATGAGGGAAGGAGAAGGCCACTTTCCCTCTTTCTTCTCCCTGTTCTGCTTCCTCCTTCCCTTGTGTCGGCTGCTCTGTTTCCCATTTCTCCATTGCAGTGCAGCACAGCACCCAGGACCCACTTTGGTAGCAGGGGGAGTAATTTAACAACCAGTTTGCCCAGGGTCAAATTGTCCATCACAGGAAGCTCATCCTGTATGTGCGGCAGAACTGGAAGATGGGGATGGGCCATGCCTCCCATGACAGACAACCTGACCCTGGCCGAGCCATTTGTTAAATTATTTGAATCCCAAGAGAGAGGGGGGAGGGAGGGGAGAGACCGAGAGAAATGAAGAAAGTAATCAACTACAACAGAAATACAATACCACCAAGTGGAGAGAAATAAAAGTATTTAGGCACCGATATTCTTCCTCGGCTTTTTTTTAAAAATAGTAGTGCAATGTAAGACTAAAAACTACTGCAAGTATATTTTCAACTTTATAGTTAAAGCAAAACAAACCTTCAATTCACCAGCAAGAAAATATTCTCTTGCATTGGTAATGAAAAGGAGTGATAAGTAAGGAGTTTCAAGCTGATTTAATGTAGTTACACACCGTATATCTGTTACATATGGGAAATAAATCATTTTCACTTAGAGTATTTTGGCTGACAATCTTTCATTACTTAGGAGTTTTCTAAGGGCTGAAGTTTCTGGCACTCATTCTTAGGGTATATGTCTCTTGCCAGGTTGGTCCCTTATGAGTAGAGGGGAGGAACATATGATGTCATCCTTTACTTGCCCCTAGCCCTCTGGGAATTTGACATCTGTATTTTCTGTTCTCTCCTGAAAGGGGCATTTTCAAACAATGGTTGCACAGTTCCTCAAGTGTTGCCCAATGTTTATGTAGTGCTAGATTTGCTGATGTTTCTGTGCTTTACGGGCACTTTCAGACTGTCTCTAAAATGTATGCCGCCATTGTATACTTTGGGGATTGTAGACTGAAATCATCCCCCCATTCCAATCCTTTGTCATTTACCCATACACAGATATATACATCAGAGAATTCGGCTATGCATTTGGCTCTCATACTTCAGAGCCACCGGCTATTCTCTGCAAGTTAATATTTGTTCTGTTAATTAACTTCCTCATTATGTAAACTCTGTAGGAAGTACTGTAATTATTTTTGACATGAAAAACATTCCCCATTATTGCTATAAAAGTAATAATTTAACCTATTTAAGATGCAAATCTCTATATACCTGGGAGCAAATCCTATTGAACTTGGGTGAATTTATTTCCAGGTAGACATTACGAGGCATGCACTAATATTTGTGTCTAAATAATAGAATCCAGTTCAAGGATAGAAACCTTAAAATATGTACAATGTAGTAATGATCAGGATGTCATTATTTCCTTTGAGTTAAATCATATATGTAATGAGGATTTTCAATTGCCCAATTGTTATTTATGGAACCTGATTCTCTGTAAACTCTGTAGGATATTTTTGTTGGCGCACTTCACAAATTTCAAATGTAGACATAGTGCCAGAGACTCCCCAACAATTTAGAGTAAGTTTTCAAGAGAAAAGGGGAGTTTAGTGGGCAGGGGAAGGAGTCATTCCTCTTTTACGCTCCATCTGGAGTTGGGGTAACATAGGTTGAGAAACATCAGGGGCCCAGAATACATATATCTTCTGAACTTCTTTTTATGAAGCTTGCAACGGCATCCTTAAATGGTTTCCAAAAAGTAATGACAAAATGTTGACAGAAGAAACATTCAAAAATGTAGCATAAGCCCTACAATAACATTCACCACTGGGAATTTCTTAGTGGGTGTGCTTATTGGGATCTTCTGGGAGTTGAAGTCGACATATCTTAACAGTTCCAGACTGCAGACCTGCAGACTCAGAGTTGGGTAAGTTTAAAGGCAGCTTTGGCAAAAGGGCAGGTGTGGAGGTTGGAGAAAAAGATGGAGGGAGATGGCAACTATCACAGGATGATGACAAAGAGGAGCTTATAGAGCAGGGCTGTCTACTCCCAGATGGATCACATGTTGGCCATGCCAAGTTTAGCAAAAGGATGAGAAAGTCTTGATACACCACATGATGCCACCTTGACAACATGAGTTTGACACCCCTATGTGTTTGTGAAACACTTTGTTACCCCTATGTGACAACGTGAGTTTGACAATCCCGAGGAAGAGCTTGGAATTGCCTTTGTCCAGGCCTCTATAATAAATTCTCCCATTCTTCTATGATGTCCAGTGGGAACCCAGCTCATTTTTTCAGACACAGAATAGAGCAGGTTCCTCATATTGGAAATCTTTATTGGAAGAAAAGGGTCCAAAGACTTCCAAGAGGGCAATTGCTTTATGCCAACAGATGCCTATTGAGTCTATTTGTACAAAAGGAGGATAACTAGCTTCAATTTGCTGCAGCTGAACCCATTTTCTTTCTTAGTTTGATTTTTTTTTAATGAAATTACTTTTGAGTTATTGGTTTGGACTTCTGAACTCCAAAGAATCTTTTTTTGTTTTCAACTTCTGACCCTGAATGCTTAAGAGTTTGGTAAGAATAAATTACATCAGGTTTTCAACATCTTTGGAGAGTCCAGTGTTTGTTTTCTATTATTCACAAGTCAATCCCCGACCTCTCTGTCTGCAAGGGAATTTGCAACACACCCAATAATGGAACAAGCTTTGTGGGTGCTTCAAAATATCATCCAGTTGAGTCAAAACACTCATTTTTGGAGATAGTATTTTCTGGATCATTAAAAAATGGACAGAACTTCCTAGAATATGTCACTCAGTACTGCTTATCATATTTTCAACTGACTGTAGCAAATGATACAATAAAGATTATTATTATTATTATTATTATTATTATTATTATTATTATTATTATATCACAATTTATAATTAGCTATAATCAGCTATCCAGAAAGCATTATCTTCTGCTAAATTTAGTACACTTTATTGATGTCATTATGTAGTCAAATATGATTGTTTGTGGAATCTTATCAAATCATTTATTCTTTCTAAGATCCCTGAAAGGCTTCACTCACTTTAATTAAATGTAATCAATTAAAATTGTTAATATCAATAATAGCAATCAATAGAATTGTTATAAAGACACAATTTGCATAGCTTTTTATGAAGAAATATATGTGTAAACATTATATTTTCTACTGACAAATGCAAGCAAAATTATTGAGTATCAGTGTTTATCAGATTTATATAGTCACTCATCTCACAAATGTGATTCTAGGAGTTGTACATTGAAACAAAATAATTAAACAAGTCTTTAATAACCAGTAAAAATATACTAACATAAGTATAAATAGAACTATAGGAGAATGCAATACAGCCATTTTGCAGCTGCTTATTTTTACAGGATCCCCATTCCTGCTGGACAAATCATGTTTTAAGAGACTTCCTGGAGGTCCATACAATACAATACAATAGCAGAGTTGGAAGGGACCTTGGAGGTCTTCTAGTCCAAACCCCCCGCCTAGGCAGGAACCTTATACCATTTCAGACAAATGGCTATTCAACATCTTCTTAAAGACTTCCAGTATTGGGGCATACACAACTTCTGGAAGCAAGCTGTTCCACTGATTAATTGTTGCCAATTGGGACTAATATCACCCTTCTTCCTGATGGCAGATACCATGACCAAAAAAGATAATCTCATAGACCCCATCAGATGGAACTCCATAGCAGATGGGACTTTTCTGCCAGATCTAATGGGAGAGGTGGTCCTTCTTGTAACCTGCTTTATGTCATGTAAGGTTTTAAAGGTCAAAAACAGTACCTTGAATTGAACCTGAAAGTAAACTGGCAACCAAAGTACATTACTAAGGGCACACATAACTGCTTCTACTGCCACATTTTGCACCAATTGAAGCTTCTGGATGCTCTTCAAGGGCAGCCACATATAGAATTCATTACAGTAGTTTATTCAAGAAATGATCAGGATATGAATAACTGTTATTAGATTATCTCAATCTAGGAATAAGTGCAAACAATATGTGAAGGCCCTGATAACCTTCTTGATAGGAGTCATGAATTCAGAATGATTTCAAGTTTATCACCAAGTCTATTTGGGGCAGTGCAATCCCACCCAGTACCAAAGATGGTAAAGTCCCAGATCTGGAAGGGCCTAAATCCCAACCCACTCAGTCTTGCCAGGGATCTATTAAAGCCTAGGATCTTGAATGGTTTCTTGAAAGGGTGCAAAACAACATGTCCAGAAAAGATGGAGGAACAATACAATATCTTAAAGACTTCTCTTTACTGCTGAAAGAATCAAACCACAGGTTATCCCACAACAGCCTTAGATAACCAGGAGATCTAATGAACAAGTCATCACCACTGTCACAAAGGCCTCCAACAATGGTATCTAGAACCTTATCTCCAATGTTACCAATCTGAAAACCAACCAGGTCATTGCCTGCAAAAGACAAAGCAGTGGCAAACTCAATCTTGGCAAGCTTCCTCTGAAGAATGTCCAGTAAAGTTCTCACTACAGAGGTAAATCCATAGGAATAAAGAAGATTCCTTGCAGCGAACAGCCCTAAAGAAATCCAACATACACAATCCAACTGATATGACTTTGAGTTCAACTCAGGGCAGTCCACTCCTCTTCCAAAGGAGATTGAAAAAGGCCAGGTAGCTTACCAGTACCATCCAACAAACATTCACTTTTGACACTGTTAAAGGTAGAATGAGACAATTGCCTCCGTAGCAAGCCTGCATTGTATTTTGAAAGCAGAGCAGAGGAAAGCAATAATTCCCTACCTGCAAATAACAATGAGCTGAAAAGTCAGAAACATTAGGCAATTAAAAATAATGCTTAACCAACTAATATAATGTTAAGCTCATTTAATCCTCCTGCTTTTGATTCTCAGCAGCAGCTGTTGTGTTCCCATCAGTTAGACACATTCAATTTAAATCAATAGAATGAAGGATAGAGTGTAGGTGGTATATACTTCCACAGTGCATTAGCAGCTTACTCAAATGCTTGTGGATTCGTATGATTCATCCTTTCGTGACTGCATAATCATTCTGGAAGGAGTTGAAAACAATCTGCGGTATTACTGATCAGGCTGATCTGAATAATGGTCGGCAAGCAAAATGGCTCTCTCACAAACAGAAGAACAGAAGGATTTAAAACAGGAAAGTCATCCCTAGCATTGATTTAAAACAAACACACATGCATACACAAGCAAAAGCCCTTGCTTTATGTAAGAGAAAATGAAAGAATTGTTATTTGAGTTTCAGAGTTCTTATAAAGATATTAGCGACACACAACAGATGCACTTGTGTTCTCAGCAGCATTCATAACTGACTGTTTAAATATTGACAATTGACTACCCTGTTTTCCCCAAAATAAGACCTCCCTGGATAATAAGCCCAATCAGGCTTTTGAGCGCATGTGCTAAAATAAGCCCTTCCCCGAAAACAAACTGTCCCCAAAAATATTGCAATATGACAGCAGTCATGAGGTGACCATGCTCACTACCTCCTGCACCTCAAAAATAATAAGACCTCCCTGAAAATAAGGCCAAGGGCTTATTTTGTGGTCAAAAGAAAATAAGACCCTGTCTTATTTTCAGGGAAACAGGGTAATACTTAATTCTAAGTGTTAGTATTGTACATAAACAAGATTCTGTACATGCAGTTTAACGTAAACCTAAAGAACTTCATAGGTCGGATACTGCTTAATGATGATTGCTTACTCTCATTTAAATTTCTTGTCGATGCTATGAACTATGTAACTATATTCCTTCGGAACTATCTTATCTGGCAAGGTCTTTTCATAATTTCTTATCAACCAATTTATTTATTTAATCCATTTCGCATAATTGCTGAGTGCCTGTTACCAACGAATAGTAGCAAATCAATTAAAAAGGCACACTATAAAACCAAGTATTAAAAAACCTAAAACAACAGTATATAGCACACAGATGCTGGGGGAAGGGGAAACTCCCAGATTTGGAAGGGCCTAAAACCCAAGCCATTCAGTCTTTGATACCCAAACCTCTGGAGATTTTCTCATCCAAGTCACGGTTGTCCCAAAAGTGCTTTTTCAAAAGGCAACTGGAGTTATAAACAGCTCTTGATAACTCTCAGACCAGTTAACTGGAAACATGTCCTTGAAGATGTTTTCCTTATCATCCAAGAAGCTTCCTCAGTTCAGTTGAGAAGTTTCTTGGATGAGAAAGGAAATGCCTTCAAGGAAAAACAAAGAAAGTTCAGTTGCCTTTTGAAAAAGCAACTTTGGGGTAACCATGATCTGGATGACTGAAAATCTCCATAGGCATGTCTCTGATACCTGTAGAAAGGTAAACAGGGCCAAGGCCAACTGGATCTCAATATAGTAGATGCTTAAAAACACCAATAATAATAGCTGTTTTAATCAATTATGGCAACAATAATAAACAGTTATAAGTTTATAAACAATAGGTCCTTATGAGCATCAAGATTATATGAACTATTAAATAAAGATTATTACATAGAAATAGTAATTCCACAAGTAGCCTGATTCTCAGCAATAATGAGAAACTGTTATTCCATAGCTGGAAAAGAAAGACTCTTCATATTATGTTTTGTTTACTAATTCATTTATTTATTGTCTTGTGCATTTACCTGGGAGTAAATCCCATTAAATTCTGAGCTTCTATTTAGATACAGATAGGACTAAATAGTTCTCTGATATCATTCTTACTGTAGATTCCTCAACCAAAAGAATAAGACATTTGAACTCTAGTTTAATGAAAAGAAGGATCAGGGGAGACATGATAGCAGTGTTCCGATATCTCAGAGGGTGCCACAAAGAAGAGGGAGTCAAACTATTCTCCAAGGCACCTGGAGGCAGGACAAGAAGCAATGGGTGGAAACTAATCAAGGAGAGAAGCAACTTAGAACTAAGGAGAAATTTCCTGACAGTTAGAACAATTAACCAGTGGAACAGCTTGCCTCCAGAAGTTGTGAATGCCCCAACCCTGGAAGTCTTTAAGAAGATGTTGGATAGCCATTTGTCTGAAATGGTATAAGGTTCCTGTCTACGCAGGGGGTTGGATTAGAAGACCTACAAGGTCCCTTCCAACTCTGCTATTGTGTTGTATCTTATCATTTCAGATTAAAAACAGGTTTATGGTTCTGCAAGTCATTATTATTGCTCTCAATATTTCATATACTACCACACTCAGAATCTAGAGATAAAACACATTCATTTCAATGTGAGCAGGTTTGAAAATATCACTGGTCATTTTAAGCGCACAGCTCTTGATAACTCTCAGACCAGTTAACTGGAAATATGTTACATTTTTTTTTAAATAGCTTTGAAAGGCACTGTCATTATTGTTCCATTTTTTTCTCTATTCTAATTCTGTGTTTTAAATAAATAAGGTACGTGAAGATTCTCAAGTGAGCTTGACTCCTGTTGCTTAAAGTTAAAGGTTCCCCTCACACATATGTGCTAGTTGTTCCTGACTCTAGGGGACAGTGTTCATCTCCATTTCAAAGCCAAAGAGCTAATGCTGTCTAAAGACATCTTCATGGTCATTTGGCCGGCATGACTAAATGCCGAAGGTACACAGAACGCTGTTACCTTCCCACCAAAGATGGTTCCTATTTTTTTTACTTGCATTTTTACATGCTTTCGAATGCCTAGGTTGGCAGAAGCTGGGACAAGTAATGGGAGCTCACTCCGTTATGCGGCACTAGGGATTCAAACCGCCAAACTATCTGATCGACAAGCTCAGTGTCTTATCCACTGAGCCGCTGTGTCCACTGAGCCACTTGTTGCTTACATGGAGGTACTTATGAACTTTTCTTTGCACCACTGTGAAAGTGGCTTGCCACTCAGGTGTTCGTTTCCCACCCAACTCCTACTCTAACCTCTGGCTTTGGAATTTTAGATGCTTGTCCTCATTTCTTAACCTGGACCAGCACTTTTTAGCTTTTTTCAGCTTAGTCAACAGTTACAAGCTGTCATGCATCGTAACATGAACCAATCTGTGGTTTGACCTTTAAATATCACAAATTATCACGAGTCCACTGTCCTCAACTTTCAGAACATGGAAGTTTCATGAATCTCAGCATATTCATGAAAATACCAAATACCTTCTAAATATCATAGCATGTCAGTCGGTTCTGAATTAGACGTTGATAACTTTCAAATATTACCCTTTTATTTTGTTTACCATTTATCAGTGAAGAGCAATTAAGGTCTAGCTGACAAGAAATGCAGTTAGTTATATTTTCAGGAAATTAGCATGCAGAAGAATTCTCATTTTATATATTATCCAAGCAACGGTGGCCCCAAGGGGGGCAAAAATAACCACCTTGTGAATAATCAGTGGGAAGCTGACAAAGTAATTGACAGAAATAATTTTAAGACTTTCAGGGGATACTTTTGGGCTACCACACGTCAGTATTAAATGCCTTTGAATTTATAACATATGTCCTGATGTTCATCCTTATATCAGTAAATGTATGTATTACATTTGATATTCAACATTGCTTTCAATATTAAAAATAATTGTACAGATAACTAGTTTAATAAAAAACCCTTATCTACCTTGTGTAAGACCTGCAAATGTATTTTTATATTCAAACAGCTGAAAAACTAAAAGCAAAATCCAAATGTTGTTGTTTTGAGATACCTAATGTGATAGTAATGTATGAGGAGCCTCAATAGCATTTGTTTTATAACTTTAATCCTTTTTAATCTTATAAGAGGATTTTGACAAATATGGAAATAAAATAGATAAGACAACATCATTCTTGACTAAACAAAAAGAAATCCTGCACAGATTTTACCTTTGAGTATTAAGACATTTCCTAAATAAGATTGTTATATGTTCTAATCATGAAAACCATCAGCACTGTTTTCCCAAAATGTCTCTTTTAGTAACATCTTAACATAATATCTTTGAGAAGCTTATTGGGAATTAAATGTGTTAAGTGGCAATATTAAATTGCAAAAGGGAGAATCAGAAACTTTGACATTTGCTATATATTTGCTATAAAGCATGCATTGTTAAAAAACAGTATTCAAACCATCAGTTCACCCTTTTCTATATCTAAGTTCCATTTTCTATTCCTTGTTCACCTTGTGTCATGATACATGTAACAGGGGTTATCTGTGTCAGCAGGCACAATATATTGAGAAATCCGTACTTGAAACATGCCTTTTAACATTTAAACAGAGTAGACCAGGGATGTCTTAACTTGGGAACTTTAAGACTTGTGGACTTCAACTCCCAGAATTCCCCAGCCAGCTATGCTGGCTGGGGAATTCTGGGAGTTGAAGTCCACAAGTCTTAAAGTTCCCAAGTTTGGACATCCCTGGAGTAGACTATGCAATTTGAAGTAGGGTCTTAAGGCCTTCGTCTATCAATAATAAAAAATTAGGCTGATAAAATTAAAAATTGTTATTACTGTTATATTCCTCTTTCTTCATGATATTCATCATGGCACATAACTGATTCCAATGTTCAAGGACTTACATGCTGATATTCAGGAAACATTTTTTATATTTATCATATCATTGTTCTGAATTGCAAGTGTTTCAGGATGAGAGTGGAATATATAAGCAGTCATTTATTTACAGATTGGCACAATCAATAAAACATGTGGGAAAGATATTTGCTCTTTTTAAGTACTGTTATATACTGTATTTTATACTAAATAATTAAGTATGTACTTGGAAAAAGCTAAAAATAGTCATCAAAAATAAAGGATGTAATGTGTATGAATAGAATGCTACTTATATAACTTTTTCCACCTCTCTTTGTTCTATAAATTCTGTAATGCAACATTTCCTCAACATCTCCAGAATGTATTTCAAAGGTATGTAGGGGTATATGCTTTGTAGATTTTATTTTATTATGCTTCCTTTGGATTACATTAAGAAACTTTCTATGAAAATTAACTGCAAAGGAACATTGAGAATTTAGATAACTTTTCATACTCAGATTATTCTCATTACATGGTTTTTAAGTGATACACTTATGATACAGTTTATGTGAAGCATGAGAAATTGGGAAATCCAGGTAATTCAAATGAATATAAAGGTTTATTGCAAGCTTAAACTCTCTACAAGAATCTGAACTACTAACAGTCAAAGTAAATTGGTGGTAGATAAGAGTCACTAAAATTCAAAGTGGACTGGACTTAATCTCTTGTAGATGCATAGGGACTCAAGATTGATGTCACATTTCGCTCCTCTCTCAGGCTCAGCCTGGACATGACCCACAGTTTAGTAATGCACCTAAATGGAAATAATGAAATTAGATTATGTGAAGCACATAATATATTTAACTTTTAATATTATATTTCAGTTAGTGAAATCCTGTGATAGTTCTAATAATAACATGTGTTCTAAGGCAAATCCAATATTAATTAGCCTTCAACAATAAAGAAAAAAACCCTATCTTTAAAATTAGATTTATAGTATATGTTGTTTTTCCTTGAACAGCTTGTTAAAATTTCCTTATTATTCCATTCTATTTTGTCACCACAACCAGAAAATGTCAAGATGGAGGGCATGACCCAATCTTTTTCTACAGCAATGTGATGTAGGAAGAATTTTGATCATACATCCATGCTATCTAGTATTACTTTTTTTACTTACTCCAAGACTTACTTTGACTTACTCCAATGGGTTATACATCAGTATTAGCCCATGTTTTCTCTACATTTTACTAAGGTTAGTATAATACAGTTTTGAAACAATGGATATAAATCAGACTGTACCCAAAGATGCATTTATGTTCATCTGATGAGATTCTCCTAATTTCTACAAAATTATTCCTTATCCTCTACATCATCAAAAGAGTATTATTAGTATTCTAGTGGCAATGCTATATGGACTAGATTTTCTTGAAATACATAACTTACTTATAAAGAAAACAAAGGCAAGGGATGGTGAAAATGTATTAGTTAACTCTTCTGGGGTTTTTTTCCTTTTCATTAAAAAGAACCTAGCACTTCAAAGATGGTTCTGACCTTTAGCTCATTACTCTTGATCTGTCTTTTGTCAAATCTGTTGCTATATACAGACTCTGGAAAATTTAAGTGATGTAAATGTGTGTGCATGTATCTTTGTTTTGAAAGATGTTAAAATGTATCGATTTGAATTTGTGAAATATTTTTAGTTGTGCAACCCTTATATAATGCTTTAATAATTTAAATTTTTTCCTTCCCAAAATACTACTGTTTCACACTCACATTCAGGCACATACATATCCTTAGTGTTTAAAGGTTGTTCATTCAAAATTTCAGTTCAAGCTAACCTGATCCATACCTCTAGGTGAATGAGAAGCACAATTATCAAGAAACATTACCAAATAAGTTTAACAGTTGACATTTTAAATGAAAGTATTTTTAAAAAAAACAGGAGGCATTTATCAATTGCAAAAAATACACTCAAAAATACATATTTATGTTCACATTTTAATTTGGCTTCTTTAAAGCAAAAACACATACAGAAAGTGAATAGAACAGATTTGTTTAAAAATGTGGCAATTAAATAAATCTGCCCATCTTTAATACAGACAGACACTAGCTTGATATTTCAAAGTATGTAACCCTCCCAAAACTATGACGACTTTCATTCAAAACACTGAAGGAAGTAGACATCTTCTATAGGGTAGGTTGAATAGGGGCATCTGTTAGGTAGCACACATCATTTCAAAGCGTCTGAGTTCTTTGATAACTCTCATGATTGTGAATATGCTTTTATTGAATACAAAGTCTACAGAACCAAGCCTTCCCATGGTGATACCCCTGTGAAGTAGTCCAGACAAGAAGTACATCCAGAACTCCTAGCTCTATCACTATTGTAAGGTTACATTAACTGAATCCTGCAGGGCTGAAAGTATTTCTCCTCTTCTTTCCTTTTACTCTCCAGGATGGTCCCATCTGAAGCGCTTCCCATGAACCTCTCACCTACTGTTGGCTGAAATAACTTTTACACGCCCGTTGTCCTGCCTATTAGTCTCCCTTCTGTCTCCCAAGGTCATTCCTACATACCATTTCAGAATGGTAAATTAATTTGGTTTTAGCGCAGGACGGTTATTAAATAAGTTTTTTTAAAAAATTTATTCGATTTTGTATGTATTTTTAAATTCCTGTGCGCCGCCCCGGGTCCTTTTGGAGAAGGGCGGGGTATAAATTTAATAAAATAAAATAAATAAATAAATGCTTAGCAGAAAACCAGTTCACAATACTACTGGTTTCTTGAGAAAAAAAAACCCCTTTTAGACATCACATTGGCATACTGGTTCTGCAGCAATGTTACTAAACGTGAAGGTAGCGAAACAATATTGAACCACTGAGGAAGTGGATCTTGGCAAAGAGCAGCTAACAAACACAGTCTTGCCAGAAGTTGCCATCAAATACATTATCAGAGATCCTGCTAATACATTAAGCCCTGCAGTAATGGATAATAGATGAGAAGGGATATATAAATCATTACTGCGATTACAAATTAGACTGCTCTAAAGGTTTCGTGGTTGTTGCTAATATGGATTTTATTGCTGCATTTTATTTCAACCTCAGAAACTGAAATGATCTGCAGTGAGTGGTGCCAAAGAAACTACATGCCAAAAAACAGAAAAGTGATTCCACACTCTTCACCCTAGATGAGATACATCATGATAACTGTTACATCATTTGTTAAAGTGAGAAACGAGATGTTCCTGCCATATATTCTAGGTGACAAGAAGTATGCTAGTATGTTATTAACACAGCAGAGAGGGCTCAGATTAAAAAGTAACTTTCAATTCAGCCCAGGGTTGCAATTAATCTCTAGGTAATCAAATATCTATGACTGGAGCATTAACTCCATCTGGGTGATGGCAATTCCAGTGACTAAACATGAACATTGTACTTTTTCTGCCATCTGTGAAATGTTGAAATCAGGTAATGATGGAAGGAAAAGCATCAGCCTTTGCTATTTTGGGTGCTATTGCTGTACACAGAGAAGATGAGTATTGACCGTGTGACGAAGAAAAAGCAGACATTTCAAATATGGAATTGGTATTTTAAAACATAGGTCTCTATCAATTATACTGTATTACTTAAAACAGTGGCAAGGGGAGTAGAAATAAAGAGTTATGGTATAACTTTCAAGGGAATATCTATGATCAGAATTATTAAATGAACTGTTTCAGAAGGACAGCAGTGGAAGAGTCCCAAATGCTTCTCCAAAGACTGTCCTAGCAAGTTTCCCCTCCTGAAGGACAGAAAAGCATGTGTGCATGGAATGTTTGTGAAAGTGTCTGTGTGCATGTGTTTGTATGCATATTATCTCACACTTCCTATGTTCTCCTTGCTAAAGTAATTATGAATCCAATCAGCATATGAATCAGGAAGGGAAGAAACACTGTCTTGCCTATTAGCAATGTCCAATAGCAATCTGTCTTTTGGAAGTTGGCTGGAGAGTAACATCATTGTAAGTGTGCTGGGAAAAAATGATTGTGTGATTCCCAATTCCTGACCCAAGAAGGAAGAAGAGGGTGAAATTGTTAGAGGGGTTTACCTAGTAGAGTGATGGCGAACCATTTCAGCACTAAGTGCCAAAAAGGTCGCACAGAAACATCGCATATGCACATGTGCATTTGTTGGGCCGTGCTCCAGAAAAGCTGAACTAGCGCATATGCACACCTAATGATTAGCTGGCCAGCACGCATGCACAGACCAGTTTTTAGCACTGCCACATGCATAAAGGGATCCTGGTCCAGAGAAGCCGAGCTTCCAGATTCAGGTGCACAGGTGCACCCGACAATCAGCTGACTGGTGCACATTTACCCACTGCTCTGCATGTGGACAGCTGATCATTGCACACACGTGTGCACCAGAAATGTGGAAGACAAACAAGCAAGGCCACACGTGCCAGGCGACATTATTTTGGGCATACGTGCCATAGGTTCACCATCACAGACCTAGCAGAAGGAAGCAAAATGTATTCTATCTAAAATCCAAAGCAGATGAGAAAGGAGAGAGACAGCTGGTTGAAGATGTGTGCTTGGAGTCTTAAGAGAAGGTGAAGGGCTGGACAGACGATCCAGAGGGAGATGTATCACAAAACGTCTATGCAGACGGATGGCTGTAACGGTCCAAGAAAACAAGATGAAAGGCATGGAGCCCACTCCAAACTAATTCAGCAAATTCCTTTCCTATCTTTGCTTTAGTCAAAAATGGAGAGAGGGAAGAGAAAAGAAGTAGGAGAAGTTGGACATTTAGCAATGAATTAGGCAGTTTTCCAAATAGCCATGGGAGACCGCCTGTGAGAAAGCTAGCACTGAGAAAGTTTGGACACGCTGTTGTAAAGAGAAGTCACTAATTGCTGTAATTAATTGTATATAATAAGTACCCACAACCATACTGTCACGTTGAAGTAGAACATTCAAAGAAGTGTCTTTTCTAGCATATAAATAGCACTCTTATAAATGCTTCTTACAGCCAGACGGCATACAAGTTAAATTTATGAACAAAGGAGAGATTATGGTTTCCCCATGTATACTGACATATGCATGACCAGACTTTAATCCTACACTGAGTATCTGGGCCATTTAGAAATTGCTGGACAACATCTCCATGTAATTCCAGTTAGCATGGCCAATGGCAGGGATACTGAGTTTTACTGAATTTTTTTTGGATGATCGTAGGAGCTCTACTGTGGCTATAATCTTCTGCACAATAAGATTTAGCAAATCATGTGAAACATAGCTTTGAGTACCAAACACCTTATTGCTCACTGATTCTTAGGAAAATGTCCAATGTTTGAAATGGCATCGGTTATCTAGAAAATTAAATTTGTCATCTATATCTGTGAAAATAGAAATAATCCTAACCACTGGAATGTTTTTAAAAGGCAATCTTTTAATACTGTGTGAAATACATGTTCAGCCAAAGAAACCAAACAACATGTTTTTAAAAATTCACTGACTAGCCTAGATTGAAATCCTTTGGGGAGTATCACTAGATATTCAGCACAATGCTTGGATTTTAATTCTAAGTTTAAAATAAAAGAATCTGATTCTCTATCAGAAAGCCATCGTTCCTTACTTTTAAACACCCTTGTGGTATGACATTATTTGAATATTCCTTAGCTCAACCAGATTTTAAAAAGTAAATTAATTCCCTTGACCTTATCTACAGGATATTCTGTGGCTTATATTATACTCAGACATAACCTTTTGACCAAGAAATCAATGAATATGTATAAAATGTATTTTTACTAAAGGGGTGAAAAAAGGGAGTCGATGTCTTCAAACTTTTATTTAAAAAAACCTTTATAATCAAAGTTTCTTGATTTATGTTCAGTTAATGTAAACCATTTCTAAATTATAAATATCATTCTGTCCACCAATTCTGCTCCAAATTCCTCATTTTAGTAGTCCCCAACTCAAATGGCTCATGGCCTGCCTTTGGTGCCATGGTGGCACATTGGTTAGAATGGAGTACTGCAGGCTAACTCACTGCTCACTGCCAGGAGTTCAATTCTGAGTGGTTCAGGATAGACTCAGGCTTCCATCCTTCTGAGGTCAGTAAAATGAGGACCCAGATTTTTGAGGGCAATATACTGACTCTGTAAGCCGCTTAGAGAGAGGGCTGTAAAGCACTATGAAGCAGTATATGTCTAAGTGCTATTGCTATTGTTTCTAAAATTTAGGTAGCCATACTAACAGCTCAAAAAGCTTTATTTTTTCCATATAGAGGAACAGGGTTGGCTCTGCCCTTCCAAGACTTGGTGGTCAAGGTGATTTTGTACCTTAGTTTTTCTTGGATTTCACTTTCTTGGATAGAATAGGCATGCAATTTAGGGGTCTTCCTGGACAAAAAGCTATTGTTTGAAACAATGACAATTAAAAGCATTTATAAGGGCATTTATATATGTTGTACACAAATTTTACACTTTTCTGGACTGATCAACCCATCTAGTCATTCTTAGATCTTGACACTTCACGTTTGATCTGTTGCAATGTGCTTTCCATGGGACTGTCGTTGAAGAGCCCTTTAGACATTTCAGTAAGTCCAAATTGCTCTGCTGAGTAGTTATAGGTTTATCTTAGTATACCCATCTGCTGTCTCTATGCCATGAGCTGCACCTACTATCAGTTTTCATGTGTAATTCAAGATGCTAGTTGTTATCTATTAAAAAAATCCTTCATGGATCAGAGCCTGGTTATTTATGGGACAGTGTTTATTTCAATGTTTATGCCTATTCTTTAAGAACTGGCACTCTCCACGGCCTATTGAAAACAATGCCATTTTGTGAAACATTGGAAACATGCTTTCTTCATTACCACTCCTTGCTCTGCAATAACATTCTTTGCAGTGTCCATCAGACCTTGCTGGCTTCTGGGAACATATTAATGGGTTGTCACAGAGAAGAAGGAGTTGACTTATTCTCCAAAGCACCAGAAGACAGGAAAAAGTAATGAGTGGAAACTTGTTAAAGAAAGATCCAAACCTAGAAGTAAGGAAAAATGTTCTGACAGTGAGAACAATTAATCAACGGAATAGTTTGCCTTCTGGCATTGTGGATGCTCATTGGAAGTTTTTTTTTAAAAAACTGGAAAATTATTTGACTGAGGTGGTATGAGGCTTCTGCCATGAGCAGGGTGTTAGATAGAAGACCTCTAAGGTCTTTTCCAGCTAGAGATGGGATTTTAAAAAATTACTACTTGGTTCTGTGGGCGTGGCTTGGTGGGCATGGCATGGCTCTGCATTCAACCCAGTCATCAGTTCAATAAACAGCATGTTTGCTTATATTGGAAGCTTGTGTTGGCTAACCATATCATGGCCGATAAGGCAATGAGGTCATCTCAACAAAGCATTTCAAGAGGATATTGCCAAGCCAACAGTGAGCTCTAGTCCCATCTTGGGCATGAAAGACAGCTGGGTAACTTTGGGTCATTCACCAGGAGATGGGGAGTTCTAGTCCCACCTTAGGCATGAAAGTTGCCTGGATAACTTTGGGGCAATCACCAGGAGACAAGGAGTTTTAGTTCCACCTTAGGTATGAAAGCCAGCTAGATAACTTTGAGTCATTCCCCAGGAGATGGGGAGTTCTAGTCCTGCCTTAGGCATGAAAGCTGGCTAGATACCTTTGGGCCAGTCCACAGGACTTGGCGAGTTCTAGTCTTGTGTTAGGCATGAAGCCAGCTGGGTGACTTTGAATGAATCATCGGGAAATAGTGAGTTCTAGTCCCATCTTAGACATGAAAGCCAGCTGAATAACTTTGGGTCAGTCTCCCTTCTCTCAGCCCAACCCACCTCACACCTGGTTGTTGTGGGGAAAAGAGGATGAGGAAGAAGTACCTTGTACATTTTCCATCTTGAGTAACTTAAAGGTAAAGGCAAAGGTTCCCCTCGCAAATCTCCATTCCCTCCCAATCAGCTGGGACTCAGGAAGTAGAGAATATATGGCAGTGGTATTTATTGGTTTTCCAAAGTACTCAAAATTTCTGCTACTGGTTCTCCAGAACTGGTTAGAACCTGCTGAATACCAACTCTACTTCCAGCCCTATGATTCTATGTTCTGTGACTTAATTTTGTCTGATAGGCCCTAGCCTAAGAGCAATTTGTAAAGCTGCTTGAATTAGTACATACTTTTTTTGTATAGGTCAGGGCAATATAATCACATTTCTTCTGGCTGGTATGCAGCTGTAACACCAGCCTGTCAGTCACTGACATCAAGAGGGTTATTTGTTAGTGAACTAGAGCAAGCATGGTGCTACCAACTTCTCTGTTGAATAGGCATTTATTTTGCTCTTTTGTCTCCTCAGCAAATCCATTTGTGTATGCATTGGCATATTTAAGGCAAGACTGTTCATTCTTGTTCCTACTCACTCAGGTTTTGACCAGAGCTAAGAGCATACTTCTATCAGTTTAAAATCACCCATGGAGCTCCTTGTCAGTAAAAAGTTGTTTTAGTTTATGAATCTCATTCAATAAAAGAGATTTGGCAGCTTTGGTAGTGGTCACATTCATATCCTGGCAACAGATTTTACAATTGCTGCACCTCAACTTATTTTAAGCAACATTAAAGACCAGGACGTTCCAACCTGCTTTTACATAAATAGATACCTCCTTTATTATTTATGCTTTTACTGTTGCTTTTTAAAATAACTTTGCTTTTGATTTGATTTTATTCGACAGATTATTGTTTTAAAATATAACTTGGAAGATCTTTTGTTTTAAAAATGCAGCATAAAATAGATAATAAGTAGAAAGGATGTAGACCCACTCCTGAGCAAATAATTCCCTCTAGACAAGAAGATATTCTTCCATAGACCACATGCTGTTCTTTCTTAGTCCTGACAATCACTATATATTATAGATAAATAACTGACACATGGCTATTCATAACTCATACTACCAATGCTAGTACTGGCACAAAGACAGCAAAATGTCCTATGTTAATTTGGGCTTCATAAATTACTATTCAGAAACATTATTCACTTTATGAATTTATTTATTCTCAAATTATTATCACTTTATTTGTGCTATCTACTTTCTGTCATAGTTGATTTGGCTAATCAAAGGATGTTGGCAACCAATCGTGATACAAATGCTAAAAATATTGGGAAATTGAATGTGCATATAGCTGATCAGACATTCATTGTGTTAAATAAACGCACAAGAGCTTTTGATACAGTCTCAACATTGTTGATGGAAAGATGGAAGACTTTTGAAGCTGCCTGGATCTTATCACTTCTTTTTGACAGGGTTTCATTGCTTCTATTTTATAAAAAGTCTCTTGAGAGGCAGTGCTCAAATTTTCAAACTCATTCCAAATTTAAGGGATGCATTTTTAATGACAGCATTCATTATGTTATAACAAAAACAATATGCTAATTTCCAGATTACTTTGAGGAGAGAAATATTAGAACTATTCAGGTTCCATTTGTTAGTGCACGGGAATTCATTTATCATTCAAGACTCAGTGAAGGGAATTATTAAAAAGAAAAGTTTCCTTAAAAAATATTTTGTAGTGGTCCTAAATTTTGTCGTACGTTTTATGACCTAAATTTTAGGACAAGACATTCCAAGAAATAACGAAGAGGTGGACTAAATAAGTAAAAATGGTAGCATGGGTCACAGACTCAAATCCAGAAACCTGATGGCAGAGTTAACCAGAGAAATGTAGTTCAGCATAAAATAAGGTTGATTGGCCAAGAAGCAAACCTAGGTAAGCTAATAAATGACAGGTGTTATTTTTGGTAGGTTGGAATGGTTGAGCTAGGAGCTGGGGTAGAAAATGTGTGGTTGAATCTCAAATGAGGTCCCAATGTGATTATGTTAGAAACATATTATAGTATGGTTCTGTTTTTGTGAGATAATCAAATGCTCAACAAATCAATAATTCTTCAAGACTTTAAATAACAAAACAAAGCCAACTGACCTACGCAGAAAATACAATACAATACAATACAATAGCAGAGTTGGAAGGGACCTTGTAGGTCTTCTAGTCCAACCCCCTGCATGGGCAGGAATCTTATACCATTTCAGACAAATGACTGTCTAACATCTTTTTAAAGACTTCCAGGGTTGGGGCATTCACAACTGCTGGAGGCAAGCTGTTCCAGAGGTTAATTGTTCTTACTGTTAGGAAATTTCTCCTTAGTTCTAAGTTGCTTCTCTCCTTGGTTAGTTTCCACCCATTGCTCCTTGTCCTGCCCCCAGGTGTCTTGGAGAAAAGTTTGACTCCCTCTTCTTTGTGGCACCCTCTGAGATATCGGAACACTGCTATCATGTCTCCCCTGGTCCTTCTCTTCATCAAACTAGACATACCCAGTTCCTGCAGCCGTTCTTCATATGTCTTAGTCTCCAGTCCTATAAAACATAAAAAAATGTTTTATAATATATGGTTTATAATATACAAGAAGATATGTCGGTATTTTTTTTACAAGAATAAGAATTGCCTCAGCAAGGGTCTTTTCAAACAAGCAAGACTTTGAAAATACTGCTAAAGCTTGTACAGAAAGGCAGATAGACTAGATCAGGGGTGTCAAACTCAAAGTTAGTGGGTTGGATCTATGGTGTGCTTAGATCTGGCCTGGAAACAGCAATGGAACAGCTTGTGGTGCCTCTGCTAGTGAAAATGGAGCTCAGGAGGACCACACACAACCCTCCCAAGCTCCATTTTCACAGGCAGAGGGTTTCAGGAGGCCGTTGCAACCTGAAACAGAGCTCGCCAGGGCCTCACGCAGCCTTCTAGATCTCTTGCAGCCTGAAATGGAGCTCGGGAGTCTGTTTTCGCTGGCAGAGCATTCGGGTAACCACAGACGCTCACAACATAAATGATGCCCACGCCCACTCTGGCCATGCTCCCCAAGGTCAAACACAATCCTGATGCGGCCCTCAATGAAATCGAGTTTGACACCCCTGGACTACATAGAATAATAATATTTTAATGCAAAAGCCTAAAAAAATATATGTTAGTGGATATGGGGCCAAAGGAATCACGAATCAAGAAAATTTAGAATTGGCATAAAATAGGAGAGAGAATTAATGGACAGAGAAGTCTGGATGCATCTGCACAAAGAAAAGTCAGTAGAACTGTAGATACTGAACCAATGTGGCATGATATTCACATATTAGATAAAAGGGAGAATTCTACTAACTTTAAATTCCCCCACTGTTAGAACATGATGATAGAACAAAAAAGGATTGAAATTGTCTTTGTGGAGTTAACTCTTGTTGTTCAAAAATATTAATCCTATTTATATGTGTTGCCTACAGTTGGGGCCATCACAAATTACTATCCCGCTATCCCATTCCCAAAATCTGTTCCTAAGTGACAGCACATTATTTCAATACACCCTATCCAGTAATGTAATTATAACTTCTTCTGTTATGCAGCAGGGAACTCTGAATGTATGATTTATGATATACAAGGTAAGTTGTTGGTATTATCCCAGGGGAAATATTAATTCTGTTGCAAAATGCAAATGTAACTAGCATACTTTCACAAGAATACATAGTTCCTCTTGAGAATTTCAAACAATATGAAATACCTTGATAAAGATATTCAAGATTCACACATGCAGCTGTATAAATTATGCCTCCTAGGCCAGTATGCAAATATCAGAAGACATCTCAATCCTCCTCATATACATATGTCTCATTTGCATTATTGTTGGAAATATCTGAAAATAATGTCTACTAGAAGGAGAAAAGGGCACAGTCAAGGTAAAATTCAGGTTTTAAAATAATGTTTAAATGTACTGTTATCCTGTTTTGATCTGCTACTTAAATGTATTCCATATTTTAATTGTAATAACATTATTTTATTTCCAGTTATATGCACTCAGTGTTTTAACCAAGAATTGCTGTTCTCTTATACTTTGAGTCACCTATGGCCAGGAAGGTAATCAAGGATGGAAATTCTTCATTTTATCCTTCATCCAGGGAGCAAAATATCCGAGGTACTTTCTTACTTATATCATGTCAGGGACTGTCAGGGGAAAGGTGAAAAAGAATAACTTCCATTCCATATTTCTGGAAACATTTCTCATTTCACACTAGATATCACTTTCATTTACAGCAATGTACCTCTCTCCAGTATGTCAATGTTTTTCCCTCCGCACCATAAGAAAATTATTCTATCTAGTCCTTCCATAAATTTTATATATACTGTATCTAGTTGAACTGATAGAAGGAAAAAGAGGATGACCAGCAACAATGTGGATGGACTCAGTTACAGAGGAGATGGGTACATCACTGGAAAATTTGAAGAACCAAATTTGGAACACATGGAGAACATCAATCTACAGTATGTCACTGCTAAGAGTCAATTCACATTTCATAGCACATAATCAATCAGTTGGACTTAAGCTCCCATCTTGCCCTGGATCCAATAATATCTAGTAACTGGGGGGCGTGGAATGCTGGTATATAATTAAGACAGCAAATCATACATTAACCAAGCAAGCAAGCAAGATGTTATATATGCTCTGTCATAACCTATATGGTTCCGCCCTAGGCTCCTGATGGACCCGATAAGGTTCCAGAGGGAGCTTGGGCCAATTCCTGTGGACTTGCCCCGCAACTCGACTGAGGACCTAGTGGCTGCATGGTTAAGTGCGGCCACGGGGGCCTTGGACCGAGTTGCGCCCTTGCGGCCTCTCTTGCGGCGACGAACCACCTGGGCTCCTTGGTTTACCGAGGGGCTTAGGGAGATGAAGCGCCACAAGAGACGCCTAGAGAGCAGATGGAGATCTTCTCACTCCGAAGCCGACCGAACACTAGTGAGAGACCATATTAGGACTTACTTAGTGGCGATAAAAGTGGCCAAACGTGAGTATTGTGCCACTCTTATTGCATCCGCAGATAACCGCCCTGCCGCCCTGTTTGAGGTGACCCGCTCCCTCCTTCAACAGAGGCCGCGGGAAGCCCCTTTACAGGGTCGAGCAGAGGAATTTGGGATTTATCTGCAGAAGAAAATCACTCGGATTCGGAACGAGCTACCCTCCATCGACAGTGGTCCAGTCGAGCAGGCCGAGGCTGTTCTTGTGACACCATCCTGGGAGGAGTTTGATTTTGTTACCACCGAGGATATGGACAAGTTGTCAAAGAGACTTAGGGCTACCACATGTTTATTGGACCCGTGTCCCTCCTGGCTTGTACTGGCATCCTGGGAGACGACACGAGGTTGGCTCCAGGGCATTGTCAACGCATCTTTGAGTGAGGGGTCCTTGCCTGCCGTCCTGAAAGAGGCGGTGGTGAGGCCCCTCCTCAAGAAGCCGTCCCTGGATCCAGCATTATTAGAGAACTATCGTCCCGTCTCCAACCTCCACTTTTTAGTGAAGGTTGTTGAGAGTGTGGTGGCTCAACAGTTTCCGCGACACTTGGAGGAAGTTGATTATCTAGACCCGCGCCAGTCCGGCTTCCGACCCGGGCACAGCACCGAGACGGCATTGGTCGCGTTGGTTGATGATCTCTGGAGGGCGCGGGATAGAGGATATTCCTCTATCCTAGTCCTATTAGACCTCTCAGCGGCTTTTGATACCATCGACCATGGTATCCTATTGCACCGACTGGGGAGGTTGGGGTTGGGAGGCACCGTTCTGCGGTGGTTCTCATCCTACCTCTCTGGTCGGTCGCAATATGTGTTGGCAGGGGGGCAGAGGTCGGCCTCGAGGTCCCTCATATGTGGGGTTCCTCAGGGGTCGGTCCTCTCGCCCTTACTGTTCAACACATATATGAAGCCGCTGGGTGAGATCATCCGTGGTTTTGGGGTGGGATATCATCTGTACGCTGATGATACTCAGTTGTACATATCCACCCCAGACCACCCCAACGATGCCGTCGAGGCTATGTCCCGGTGTTTGGAGGCCGTACGGATCTGGATGGGTGGTAACAAACTCAAGCTCAACCCATCCAAGACTGAGTGGCTGTGGCTTCCGGCGCCCCGGTTCAGCCAGATTATTCCAACTCTGGCCATTGGGGGCGAAACACCGGCCCCCGTGGAGAGGGCGCGCAATTTGGGTGTCCTCCTGGATTCCCGGCTGTCTATGGAAGATCATGTGGCAGCCGTGGCCAGGGGGGCATTCCATCAGGTACGCCTGATGCGCCAATTGCGCCCCTTATTGGACCGGGGTGCCTTACGCACAGTCACTCAAGCACTCGTCACCTCTCGACTTGACTACTGTAATGCTCTCTACATGGGGCTCCCCTTGAGGTGCACCCGAAAGCTGCAGCTAGTCCAGAACGCAGCCACGCGGGTGATTACGGGAGCGCCTAGACACTCCCACATAACACCTATCCTGCGCGAGCTGCACTGGCTCCCTGTGGTCTTTCGGGTGCGCTTCAAGGTTTTAACGACCATCTTTAAAGCGCTCCATGGCTCGGGGCCTAGTTATATGCGAGACCGCCTCCTGCCCCATACATCCCTCAGACCGATACGCTCCCACAGAGAGGGCCTCCTCAGGGTGCCGTCGGCTGGACAATGCCGACTGGCGACACCCAGGGGAAGAGCCTTCTCTGTGGCGGGCCCTTCCCTTTGGAACGACCTACCCCCTGAACTCCGCACCATCTCTGACCTCCGCCTCTTCCGCAAGTGTCTGAAGACACACCTATTCCATCTAGCCGGCCTAGCATAATCCCCATTACTGACTCTTAGATAGTTTTAAATTTGGGTTTTTTAAATTCGGTTTTTAGCGCAGGGTCTATTAGAATAAGTTTTTTAAAATTTTATATGTTTTATATGTGTTTTAACATCCCTGTGCGCCGCCCTGGGTCCGTTTGGAGAAGGGCGGGGTATAAATTTAATAAAATAAATAAATAAAATAAGGAGTAGTTAGAAGGGGAGTCAATCTGTATACCGTCACTATTTCATCTATCTTTTCTTCAGAAAGAAATGCGGTGAGATAGCAATCATAGAATAGTAACTACAATCACGGTTTAAGAAAGAAAGTAGCAGCTACCTATTCCTGTCCCTTATCCACAACTTACTGTATATCATGGATATTTTAATTCCTCTTCTCTTCCCCTGGATAAGAATTCCATTGCTTCTCTTTATTCTAAAATAAAAGTTTTCCCTGACACAAATGGCAATTTGCAAATATTATCATGCTGCCAAAATTTACCGGTATTCTATGTTTAATAAATAATCCTCATTGAATTTGAATGAAAAATACATCTGGTTTTTGTTTTCAAAGAAAACAAAGTATTGTTGAAATCATCTTGATAGCAGCAAAATTGCTTTTTTTTTTTTCTCTTAATTACAACATAGCAAGTGGTATAAGAGTGTTTTGCCTTTCAGGGAATGATCAACTCGCTAACCAACCATGGTGTTCTTGTTTCCAACTGTCAATTAGCTCCCATGAAAATCATTATCAATAGAATTACGATTATGGGTACATTTCATAACAAACCATTTGAAGCCATATAATAAATCTAGAAAAAATTGAAAAGCATATGAGCTGGAACTGCAATTTGGATTAGGGCTCTTCTTTTCTTATTTTATACATAGTGTACAAAATAGATTCTCAATAGTGTGTCTGGTGTTTCAGTAGGCTTGGGCCTAAGCGAAATATGAAGACAAACATCCAAAATTGTAACTGCGTATGGGAAATGCTATCACAAAATGATGATGACCCTCAGCAACATGCTTGTTTTGAAAATTGATGCCACTGTGGGTTTGACATCAGGGAACACTTATTTTTCAGAATGAAAACTAACATCCGGGATGCTCCCAACCATCTTCTGTGACATCTGGATTAATAAATGGGTTTATATATTTTTTAGTAGAGGAATAAGGTCCAGATTCATGTTTTTTACAAAAATAATATTCCAGACTTTGCAAGTGGTCCAGGGATTCTGGTTGCATCAGGGGAGGTATAAGCAGTGGCATAGCGTGGGTTGTCAGCACCTGGGGCAAGGCAAGTAATTTGCGCCCCCTAACCCGTGGATTTTAGCACTCGGGGGAGGCAGCTCTTCTTGTGGTGTCGAGCGGCGAGCCCACGCACCTCCCGCGAGGATCCGGCGCTGGCCTCAGCCGGGGGATGGCCCGGGAGGGTTTGGCCCCTACTGGCCGCTGTTCGCTCCCCGACTCTCGCCGGCCCAGGAGCGCCCAGGCGCCGCCGCCGCCAACTCCAGAGACCCGTGGAGGAGAGCTTCCGAGTCGGGTCTCTGGAGCGCGCCCCCCCAGATGTTGCGCCCGGTGCGGCCGGCACGCCCTGCACCCCCCACGCTACGCCTCTGGGTATAAGGGAGAAAACTAATTTCTACACACACCACATGTCATATCCCTGCCTTAAGAGTTGCAATGTTTCCGGGAGCAAATATCTTCCCTGGATATTTATTTTATTTTTGAAATGAACACATTTATTGATGTTTTGCATTAAAGCAAGATGTTGTACAGCACTTAGAATTAATGGGATATTGTTGGGGCTTCAGACTGGCTTTCAAAAAGTCATCTTTTAAAAACCACTCGATCTTAAAAATATACATGGCTTGTCAGACTCCCAAAATGCTATTCTTTCAGCTTAGGAATACCCAAAAAGCAACATTTTCACTTTCTAAATATACATGCTCAGTCAACATTAATAAGTAAACACTTTTTGCTGTATTAGGTGAAAACAGAAAGAGTCTAGCATTTTTTCTGACTGATAAATTTTATTTAAAGGCATCAGCTTTCAAGAGCTGCATTTCACATCATCACATTCAGAGAGGAATCACACTGATATACGATTTAAACTGAAAGATGGGGAGAGACAGAGGAATATTACTAATTGCAGTTATTTATTTGCAACTCCTTGGAGGCTACAAACAAATGTTCTGAAATGGAAGCTAGCTTTAGCATGCTACCGTTTTTACTACATTTACCACATTGCTTCATATAAAACTAAGGTTAATCTTATGAGGTACTGTGGTGTAACTGAAATCTGTACCGGTTCATTCTCTTCACTTGTACTTATTTGAAAGCTAATGTTGCCAGATGCCCAACATTTCTGTAGCCCAACACAATCTTAAAAAGTACTCAACCTGCAAGCACCCATTTTTTTCCTCAATTGATCTCCAATCTCCTACCCTCGAACCTCCAACATTGGTTTGGGCTAAGTGTTAGAGTACAGGTAGTGCATGAACCTCACCCCCAAGGCATCAGTGGGGATTGTGTGTGAGTGAGTGAAATGGTGTATGATTTCCTGCTTGGGCAGGGGGTTGTATTAGAACAGGGGTCCCCAACCTTTTTGGCATCAGGGACCGGTTTCATGTAAAAAAAATTCCACGGACCGGTGGGAGCCTCCAGCGGGTGAGTTGAGTTACATGGGCCGCGCGCATGTTCGGTGGTCACGTGGAACCCGAGGCTCACTCCGGCCCAGTTACTATCAAGCCACAGACCGGCACCGGTCCACGGCCCGGGGGTTGGGGACCCCTGAATTAGAAGATCTCTAAGGTCCCTAAGGTCTTTGTCTGAATGGAGGCATGCAAATTGTGAACTGAAGAGGAAGGCTTGGAGAGTGTGAGAGAGGCCATTGCATCTTCCCCAACCAGTATTGCTGGATCTCTCCTTGCCAGTACATGCCATTTTTTCTTTAGGAACCTCCCAGAAATAAATAGGAGGCTTTGGCATCAGGATGCCAAGAGGAGAGATTGAGAAGTCAAAATACTAAGAAAAAGGATGTTGGAGGTTGCAAGGTATGAGCCCACTCTAGTTTTTCAAAGAATCCTTGGGACACCAAGAAGAAAATGGTGGTGGTGGGGAGTGGAGAAGTTGGATTTGGAAAATGAGGGCCTGCTGATACAGAAAGTAGAAAGAAGACAAGTTTACTTAGCATATGCAGTCCATCATCAGTATCTTTCCGTTGCATTTTGCCATTATCATTCACAATATATAGCTCCCCCAAAATGCAGCCCACAAATGCTAAATATTTCATGTCACCTATCTTCAAAACTAGCCCATTGATTTGGAAAAGTACTCAACTGGCAATACTATAATCAAATATATAACCAGTATAATATATAGTATAAACCAGGGGTGCCAAACTCACGTGGTCATGGCAGTGTCACGTGACATATTTTTTTCCCTTTTGCTAAACTGGGCGTGGGAATAGTCAGCGTGCGACGCATCTGACCCATAAGCCAGGAGTTTGGCAGCCGTGGTATAACCCGTAGCCCATGCTCATTTTTACTTTTCTTTCAGTTTAAATTCCCTTGCAAAAAAATTGCAATAGGCTGTTGCAAGTAGTCTTGTATAACCAGGACCTACTACAAAAATTTTCAAAGTTACTGTATCCATGTTTCTCACCTTAGTAATACAATACAATACAATACAATACAATACAATACAATACAATACAATACAATACAATACAATACAATACAATACAATACAATACAATACAATACAATACAATACAATACAATACAATACAATAGCAGAGTTGGAAGGGACCTTGGAGGTCTTCTAGACCAACCCCCTGCGTGGGCAGGAACCTTATACCATTTCAGACAAATGGCTATCTAACATCTTCTTAAAGACTTCCAGGGTTGGGACATTCACAACTTCTGGAGCCAAGCTGTTCCAGAGGTTAATTGTTCTAACTGTCAGGAAATTTCTCCTTAGTTCTAAGTTGCTTCTCTCCTTGATTAGTTTCCACCCATTGCTTCTTGTCCTGCCCCCAGGTGCCTTGGAGAATAGTTTGACTCCCTCTTCTTTGTGGCAACCCCTGAGATATTGGAACACTGCTAATAATTCTGGTAGTAATTCCAGGCAAATGGATACTGTCTGCATATGTAACAATGCTGCAGTGAAAAATGGATGCATTATTACATAACCCTAGATGATATGAAAAATGGAATGTAAAATATAAACCTGACTGAATGAATGTAATTCACTCAGACATAAAGAGAAATGCCAAACAATGATTATTTTCATCTCTTGAAGTCAGATGCTCATGTCGAAGTTAATATGCATAAAGTTGCCATGAGATGAAGGGAAGAGTAATCTTTTCTTCTCTGATGCTTTTCAGAATGTTTGATTTTTAATATAATTTTTTTTAAAAATCAACTGTATTCCAAGACATTGTGAAATAGTTAATCAAAACTGAAACGACGCTATGAAATAAGAATAATTTCTCACTTTTTTTTTTTTTTAGTTTTCAAGCAAACATGGTCCATTTATCCACCAATCCTTAGTTCCTGCACAACCCAGTGTATCCCAACTGTAGCAACTTCCAGATACACATAATCCTTGACTTACAACAGTTCATTTAGTGACCATTTAAATTACAACATATCTGAAAAAAGTGACATGCCCATTTTTCACACTTTTTACCATTGCAGCATCCGCCATGGTCACATCATCAAAATTCAAATACTTGGCAACTGGTGCAACTGATATAAGCATATTTATTTATTTTTTTTATTTATTTTTCAATTTCAATACTGCTTTATATTTCTGGATTTAATCCAGCATAGATCTTTTTTTTTTTATATTGAAAAAGTTTTATTGGTTTTACATTTTTCCTATAGGGTAGGGTAAGGGATACAAAGAAATTTTGAGAGCATTCACGTCAGAGTCGTCGGCCCTTCCGAGACCTCAAAATACACAAAAAAAAAATAACAAAAAAAAACATTTTTCATAACACTACAAGGTAAAAGCAAGTACATATACCTAAATTCTCAGTTCCATGCTGTCAGATATTTACAAAAAATCCAGATACAAATATTATGCAAAATCGTTCAGAAAAATCAAGGCAAAGTTATTTTTTCGATCTAAGTCTCTTGGCTATTGTATCTTCTTTTTCTCCTCCCTGGCCCCCAGCGGGCGGGGCCGTGGCCCCCTCCGTCCCCCCTGGATCTTCCCCCAGGGCAGAGGAATGTTTTTTAAGAAAGGCTTCCGCCTCTACAACTGTTTTAATCCTCACTCTTCCTCCTTCCCAGAACACCAGCATCCCTTCAGGTGTCACCCACTTGAACCAGATCCCGTGATCAAACAATGTTTTAGACAAGAAGGAAAATTTCCTTCTTGCATCTCTAATCTTTCTAGGGATCTGCTTCAAGATAGTGACCGTTTTTTGTTGATAAATTAAAGGGTTCTCTCTCTGCGCCTTCAATATTTCCTCTCTGGTTGACCTTCTAACAAATTTCACATGTATCTCTCTAGGCACTTCATTTATCCTGGCATATGCTGAGTTAATTCTATAAGCCAGGTCAATGTCCCCCCTGATCTCATCTTTAGGTTTTTGTAAATAGTCTGCTAAAATTGTACTCATAAGATCAGGGAGGAATTCACCAGGTTGCTCAAAAACATTCTGAAATCTCAAAAAATATGTCATTCTTTCCATATCTATCCTAGACACATGCCCATTTATCTCCCCCACCTCATTAGTAACATTTTTAATCTCTCCCTTAGCCCCCACCAACCCCCCTTCCAGTTCTTCATTCTTCTGTGTATTCTCCAACACTTGTTTCCGTGTATCCAGTAGCTCCTTCTTGAAATTAATATTTTCAGCCCTCTGGGCCTTGATTTCTTGTACCAAAGTTTGTATAACAGATTCAAGAGAAGCCATCCTTTGTTCTAAACTTGCAAGTGCTGTTTCTTGTGCCATGATTAATTGTTAAAGTCACTGCCACCAAGATGGCGTTATCCGGGTGGGGCTGGTGAGGCAAATCAGGAGCTCAGTTCAGTTCAGGGTTATGAAGTTGCAAAATTCAAGAACCAGGAGAGACACAATTTTCCAACTCAGTAAATATAATAGCGAAGGTATTCCAGAAAAGAAATCACAAATCCAGCAAGAGAAAAATTCTTCATTAATATCCAGAGAGAGTCCCGATTGCAAAGAGAAGCTGGGAATTTTCCATAGTTGAAATAGTCAGGCAGGGACAAAGAAAAGCCACCTTCCACCGCCCATCTCAGAGCCCAGAGGAGAGAGTAGAAAAATAATTTTTTTTATCCAGCCAGACCTAGAAACAATGTTGCAAATAGCCGCATACCACTTTCCCTTGTTAGAGACAGTCCGGATTGAAGATTTCCGCTTTCTCTTCCAGAGAAGCCATTTTAGAGTGCCGCTTAAACACCCCCCTCCCAGTCCGTTCAGCCTGTCTGGCAGCAAGGAAAAAAAGTTTTTTTTTAAACTCACTCTCCCTCGCAGCTGAAGCCTCGGCAAGCCTTCCGATCTCTCCGCTCAGCCCTCTCCATTGAAATGAATGGCGCCGACAGCCGTTGGCGAAGGAGAAACCCCCCCGCAGCATGTTCCTTCTCACCTAGGTCGCGGAGGGGACCGCTCTCCCCACCGCCGTGAAGAGGAACGTCCCCTCCGAGCCGACCCTACGGGAGACCTCCGGTGACCGGAGTGTCTCGCCCCCGTGGGGGGGCAGAAAAGGCAACAAAGCGGCGAGCGAGCGCTAGGCTCGCCCGTCGCCGCTGGAGCCGGAACCGGAAGCCCGATATAAGCATATTTATGATGATTGCCATCCCCAGGGGCCATGTCAACACCTTTTGTGACCTTCTGATAATTAGCAAAGTCAATGAGGAAGCCAGATTCACTTAACAACAGTTTGACTAATTTAACAGTGATTCATTTAATTGTGGCAAGAAAGGTCATAAAATGGAGGAAATTGACATAACAAATATTTCATTCAGCAACAAAAGTTTTGGGCTCAATTGTGGACTTACCTGTATGTGGACTTCAACTCGCCGAGTGTTCATTTATAGTCATTCAGGGAGTTGAGGTCTGCACATTTGGAAGTTGCTAGGATTGGAACACATCTGCATTATGTATCAATGTTAAAAACATAGATATGGTTATGGTTTATGGTTTATTAAATTTGTATAGTGCCCTTCTCCATTGCGGGACTTAGGGTGGTGAACAGGCATCAATAAAAACATAAACGAACATCAATAAATAACATACTTTAAAATAATATTAAATTAAATTAGGGCCCGTTCTAAAATCCAAGTTGAATAAAGCCAATTTAAAATAACCAATTAAAAGCTACTAAACCAGGCCGGCCACACGGAATAAGTGCGTTTTCAGAGCCCGACGGAAGAGGCGCAGGTCGGCGTACGTAGGTCGGGATAATAACCATATTAGTACAGTAAACTGAGTAGCTAAAATTATCAATTGAGGAAAGTAGATATATACTCTGGATGCATTTCAGCATACATCAAGACAAAATAGGATTGTCAGACCTAATGCATTCTGAATGTTGTAGTCCCAGCACATCTGGAAGAGGTGAAATTTAAAGAATTGGGAAAAGCTATTGGCAATTATTTACAACAGATGTAATTGGGGGTATATTTCTCATGAGTAATAATAACATATTTAAAATTGTTTATCACCCAGTTTAGAATGATTTGAGATATCTCAAGAATAATTAAGCATGTCCATGACTACTGTGTATTGCTACAGTCAAGCAAACAACTAACTCTCTATTTGGGAAAATAGAAGACCTCCAAGGTCCCTTCCTACTCTATTCTGATTGATTGATTGCAATATTTCAGGACCTTAAAATAAATGATTGTGAAATGAATTTATAAAAACAAACCTGCTAAGAGTTTTCTTTATAGAAAACTAAAAAGTAATTTCATAGATAATGATTAAGAACAAAAGCCATGAGGTTTTATAGCAACATTTTCAATTTAATAAATGGAATGCTTATTATATTACTTAGTGACCAATGTATTATTTTTAGCACGAGAAACATTTGTCTCCTGCCAGGATATTCTTACATAAACACATTTATAGCTATTGGCGATTAAACTGTTTACTTGGGCTAAAAGTCCTTTGGGTGAAGACAAGAAAGTCTTCCCTGACTTAAAGCTGAAGCTGAGAATAGATTTAATTGGATCCACTGTGGTTCCTTCTTTTCCAAACAAGATAGATTCAAAGCTGAAAACAATTTTATTTGCTGTTCTAAAGAAAAGTTCATTGGTGTCTCTCTAAGAAAAAAGCAAAGAACCTATTTTTTTTCATCTTGAAGTGCATTACATTACTATCTTTAATTGCAATTATCTATAAACCAATCCACATAAATTGAAACTGGATGATTCAATGATTACTTTTGTAAGTTTTCTCTAATAGCTAGTAATCACGCTAACAAAGCAGAGAGAGAGAGATCAGGGTAACTAGTTAAAACTGAGGGATAATAAAAGTGTAATAAAGGGGGGGAAACTAGCCACAGATTAAGAAGAATCAATGTGTGTATAAAGTATGTAAAGTTATGTTGACAGCAAGACTATTGTATGCATAAAATTGGAAGGACACTTCGATTCCTACGAATGGTTGCAGAAGTTGATGGAGTTGGCTGAAATGGCAAAATGAACTATTTTGATTAAAGAAAAGAATATAAGTACATTTATTTCCACATGGAGACCGCTTCTGAACTTGATATAGAAAATAACAAATATCAGGCCAAGAGAATGCCACGTAAGTTTTCCTAAAAAGATTTATCTTGCCTTAAAGTTACAATATAACAGTCCAATCCTATTCTGTGCTTTCCAGAATAGCTGATCATAAACCACTAGAACTGGTTTAACCCATTTTCTTTTTCTAGTAATAAGAGCTAAACTTTGTCCATTGTGTAAAGCCAACATTAGCACAAAGTTTAAATTCATGACTGTAAGGCCATATATGGCTTCACTGTTTAAACCAGCTTATTGTCTTTGAATGGCATGAGAAAAATATGGTAGCAGTACAATATTATAGGCACATTAATTAGAATTTAACACATGATTTCTCCAATATTGCAGAAACATGAGACATTACCTTAATACTGAATCAGATTTTTGACCTCTCTATTCCCAGTACTGCAGACACTGAATGGCAAGTCATTTGGGACTGTTGTTTTTTCAAGCTGTAGTTGGAAACTAGATGTTATATGCAAAGCATATTCTCTATCATGGAGGTATTAATAATTCTTTCAAATATTGCTGCAGCAGATTGGGTGCTATTGATGGTGTTGAGGTGCATAGAAATCTGCCTCCTGCCAGATACAATTATTTTCCCACTAGCCCTTAGCGATCAACATGAACTGCCCAAGCTTTCCAAGGTCAGTGCATTACAATTTTTGGCATTACTTCCCACCTCAGAAGATTGAACATTACAGCTTTTGTATACTAGATACATGCTACAGCAGGGGTCGCCAACCCCCAGTCCATGGCCTGGGACTGAGTCACAGCCTGTTGGGAACTGTGCCACACAAGCAGCATGTGAGCATGCAAACCTCCATTTGCAGAAACAATTCCTCTCTCCCCCATTTCCTCCCCCGCCATCACCACTGCTGCTGGTCCACAGAACCAGAAAGATTGGTGACTACTGTGCCATAATGCTAAGACACTGGGTTTTTTCCCCGACATTGACCCTTTGAATTTTTGAAAGGGAAAGTCCAGACACAAATTTTGTTCCAATTCCATTGCCTGCAGAATGGAGTGAGATGTCAAAATGGACAAAATAGAAGATGCAGAATTACAGTGCCTTAATTTTGATCCACGCTGCACGACACCTTCTCCCATGCCATTTCAATTGGGAAAAAATTATTTTAGGAACTTGGTGATGTCACTATGAAATTGCTAGGAAACAATGACAGCTTTATTTTCGAAGTTTATTTTAAGGCAACGGGGAATACCAAAAGTCCCCATGGCCATCAATATTTTACTTCCAATGTAATGTTTTTACAGCAAGAATGAAGGCTTCAGGGTAAATTTGGGGCATTTTTTCTCTCCATGTACTGTAAAACCTGTTGAATGTGGGAGATCATTAGGAAAGAAATGACTGTTTGCATGTGTCATAATAAAAACAAACAATTTCTGTTTATTAGCTTTATATCAACCTTTGTTCAACAACTTACTCATTATTATTTCAGAAAAAATGTAAACCCAACATTCAGTATGAATGCTAAAATTAATCTTCATGCAGGCTTCCTGCCCACCCACTCACCCACACATTTGTGTAAATTAACAGACGAGCCGAAAGTCAATCAGTCTGGGCATCCCAACAGAAGCTATCATAATAAAATGAATTAGATCTAACACCAGGAAAATTCACAGAATAAACCAAGCTAGGATATAATTTGTTTAGTTGTGGCTTAAGCGCTATGCAAACCTAACTGCTGTGATTTGCAAACCATGATTTGTGGCTTGCGCAATCTAATTCTGGGGTCCCCAAACCCCAAGCTGTGGCTCATTATTGAGCCGTGGCCCATTCAGAACCAAGCCACAGAAGTGGCAGGTGAGCATACACATACAGCTCTACTTGCATGCATAGTGGGTGGGCAAGCGCATGCCTGCCTCTTGTGCAAATGGAGCTGTGTGCACACATGCGCCTGCCCACCTCTTATACGGAAACATCCCCTCTCACCCCATCGCCAGTCTGCAAAGCCAGTAAGGTTGGAGATCACTGGTCTAAATAATTATAATTCAAAACATCATGGTTAAACAAATTGTGGCATAGTGTGGTGATTGATCCAAATCTCTCTCAGCTGCACCTAGGGAATCGGTACATCTCATAAAACCTGTCCTAACAATCATTGTGAGAAACAACACAGTAGAAAGGATGTTGCAGCAATTCATTCATTGTTGTTACTGTGTAGGGTTATTTTTTGAATGTCATACTGTATTTTTATTTTATAGTATTGCACATTTGCATTCAGAATAAAAACAAAATTGTAACTAGAAAAAATGGTTAATGTAGTTAACAATTTGTTTATTTATAATTTCTACTCATATAGTGTTTTTCTCCCCTGAAAGCATACTAATAATCAGTTGATTGGGATGATGTTCAAGAACTGCCATTAGGGTAAATGAACTAGAGAGAAAATATAATGTTCAGATGAGTTTAATTCCATTAATCAGAATAAAATACTATAATTGTAAAAGTTACCGAATGCTCACTATAGTAGAAAAAAAACATTAACAGCAAGTGCAGTTCCCTAATCAGGAGGGTTAAAATAAAGAACAGATATAAACTGCAATGAAATCCTGTAATTAGGTTTCAGCTTAGACCAGAAAGGTGATAAATTTTAATATTGATCAAGCTATTATTCAAAACAAGAGCATCAGAGCATCTCCCGGTGGTTGGAGGCCATACGGATCTGGATGGGTAGTAACAAACTCAAGCTCAACCCGTCCAAGACTGAGTGGCTGTGGTTTCCGGCACCCTGGTTCAGCCAGGTAACTCCATCTCTGGCCATTGGGGGCGAAACACTGGCCCGTGTGGAGAGGGCGTGCAATTTGGGTGTCCTCCTGGATTCCCGGCTGTCCATGGAGGACCATGTGGTGGCCGTGGCCAGGGGGGAGTTCTATCAGGTACGCCTGATGCACCAATTGCGCCCCTTACTGGACTGGGCTGCCCTTCGCACAGTCACTCAAGCACTCGTGACATCCCGACTTGACTACTGTAACGCTCTCTACATGGGGCTTCCCTTGAGGTGCACTCGAAAGCTACAGCTAGTCCAGAATGCGGCCACGCGGGTGATTATGGGAACCTCTAGGTTCTCCCACGTAACACCTCTCCTGCCCGAGCTGCACTGGCTGCCTGTGGCCTTTCGAGTGCGCTTCAAGGTTTTGACGACCATCTTCAAAGCGCTCCATGGCTCGGGGCCTAGTTATATGCGAGACCGTCTTCTGCCCCATACATCCCTTCGTCCGATCCGCTCCCACAGAGAGATTCTTCTCAGGGTGCCGTCGGCCGGGCATTGCCGGTTGGCGACACCCAGGGGAAGGGCCTTCACTGTGGCGGGCCCTACCCTCTGGAACGACTTACCCCCCCGAACTACGTACCATCTCAGACCTCCGCCTCTTCCGCCAGCGTTTTAAGACGCACCTTTTCCAACAAGCCGGCCTAGCATAACCTCCCGTTCTGACTGTTTTTAGATAGTTTTTAATTTGGGGATTTTATACATATTTTAGCACAGGGTATCGATTGATTTAATAGCTTTTAAAATTTTGTACTTGTTTATATTTGTTATGTCTTTTAAATTTCCTGTGCGCCGCCCTGGGTCCTTTTTTGGAGAAGATGCGGGGTATAAATTCGAATAAAACTAAAACTAAAAAACTCAATAGTTATTGCTTCTTGGCCTTTTGGCTAAGATCAAGTGTAATAGTTGTTCTGTTTCAGACACAATTATATTCATTATTAATTCCACTAATTCAAATCAAATAGAAATAAAGATAATTATTATTTCAATCGTATTGTACTATGGATGAGCCATAACCTTTGAGACTTTACAAATTTCACTGTATAATTTTTTTCTACCAGAAACTTAAATTCTATCCCATCCCTTTTTATAGTAATGTTACCAGTACTAAATAAAAAAGATAGAAATGAATACAAACTGAAAAAAAATCTAAGGAAATAAAAAGTGCAGGGAAAAAAATCCGAATATAAAAAAGAAAAAAAAGAGATGAAATATATAAATGATTTCCCTTTCATTACAGGTATGAACAATTCTGGAAGCTTACAACCTCTCTTGTCTTAAAATTTAATGAGTGATCTCATCTTCCCATATCCTATCTCTTATATAGAAACAAATCCTTCAAGCCAGCAAATCAGCAAAAGTCAATTAAAGGTTACCAACATAATTTATCTGTTTTAGTCTCTATCAAATACACTAACATTCCTTCCTTTTACTTTTAACAATCTTGATCTTTAAATTGTTCAACTAATGTGCTGGAACTTGTCATGTTTTCTTTGTCCATTCTCACAACATTCTACAAACCATTAACAAGCTTCCTCTGTAAATCTATGGAGGAAAATTATCCAGTTCTGTCTTTTAATTTGTCATTTGCATATCATAATGCTTTTTGCATGGTCAGAAGAGCAACCCCCCCTCAATCATTATTGTAGCCTGTTATTTAAAATCCACTTTTATGCCAGGTTTAGTTTTGTTCCTTTTCCATAACATTTTAAAACAGGGGTCCCCAACCCCCGGGCGGTGGACCGGTGCCGGTCCGTGGCTTGGTAGGGACCGGGCCGCAGCGCCAGAGAGGAGGAGGAGGGGGCAGCCCCCTGGGCAGAGCACGCAGCCGGGCGGCCGGGGCAGGCTAAGGCGAGTGAACGCGGCGGGCGGGGGCGGGGGGCGGGGATGCCAGGTTCCTTCGTCCGGTGGGTGGGTGAGCAAGCGAGCAAGCAAGCGCAGGCAGGCAAGGAAACTTGCTGCAGCAGCGCCCAACAACCTGCCTGCCCACCTGCTGCGGTTACTCGCTCGCTCACCTACCCACTGGACGAAGGAACCTGGCGTCCGGTGGGTGAGCGAGCGAGCGAGTAACTGTGGCCGACTGGCCGGCGGGCGGGTAAGGAAAGTTGCTGCGGCAGCGCCCAACAATCCGCTGGCCCTCTGGCCCGCCGGCCGCAGTTGCTCGCTCGCTCGCTTGCTCACCCATCAGACGCCAGGTTCCTTCGTCCAGTGGATGGGTGAGAGAGCGAGCGAGTAAGTACAGCCAACGGGCTGGCGGGTCGGCCAGGCTACTTCCAGGAGCTGAGGAGGCTTGGGGGAGGGGGGAGACAGACAGACAGAGAGAGGCACAGACACAGAGAGAGACAGGGAGGGAGGGAGGGGGGAATCAGAGAGTGACAGACACACACACAGAGATAGAGAGTGGGAGGGAGGGAGAGAAAGATAGACAGAGACACAGAATGAGTGATTTAAGTGCCTGAATGCGAGACAGACAGACAGACACACACACACACACACACATACACACACACACACACACACAGAGTGACAAATGGGCAAACAAAGGAGAGAGAGACAGAGTGAGAGAGAGAAAAAGAGAAAGAAAGAAAAAGAAAGTGGGAGAGAGAAAGAAAGAGAGAGAGAAAGACAGACAGACAGACAGAGAGAAAGAGAGAGAAAAGAAAGAGAGACAGAAAGGAAGGAAAGAGAAAAAAGAGAGAGAGAAAGAGAGAAAGAAAAGAGACAGAAAGAGAGAAAGAGAAAGAAAGAGGGAAAGAGAGAGAGAAAGAAAGAGAGAGAGAAGGAGAGAGAAAGAGGGAAAGAAAGAAAGAGAAAGAAAGAGAGAGAGAGAGAGAGAAATAGGGAAAGAGAGGGGGGAAAGAGGGAAAGAAAGAGAAAGAAAAAGAAAAAGAAAGAAAGAGAAAGAAATAAAGAGAGAGAGAAAGAAAGAGAAAGAAAGAAAGCGAGAAAGAGACAGAGAAATAAAGAAAGAGAGAAAGAGAGAGAGAGAGAAAGAAAGAAAGAAAGAGAGAGAAAGAAAGAAAGAAAGAAAGAAAGAAAGAAAGAAAGAAAGAAAGAAAGAAAGAAAGAAAGAAAGAAAGAAAGAAAGAAAGAACTTATGACCACAATTGAGCCCAAAAGTTTGGTTGTTAACCAAGACCATTGTTAAGTGAGTTTCACATTTTCCAAGTTGGCCATGCCCACCCAGTCACATGACTGCTGAGCCACTCAGCCGGTCCGCAAAATTTTCTTTAAAATGAAACCGGTCCCTGGTGCAAAAAAGGTTGGGGACCCCTGTTTTAAAACATTGGGTTTTTTTAAAAGGGCACTCTTAAAATTAACTTATGGGATTTTATTCACTAATATCCTTTTTACAAGTATTTTGGCCATTCTCTATTAGTAAGTCACATTTCAGCATTCTTCTCATTTAATTGTAATCTTTAGTGTCCAAACTTTAAAATTGTCTTTTTAAAGTATTCAAAAAAAAAAAAAAATCTCACAGAAGAGATTCTTATAATTAATTTCAAATTTTTATTGAAAATCCATCTGGATCTTTAGTCCATTTGTAACTTTACAAAATCAATATTCTAATTGTCTTTAAAATCTTAAAAGAAAAAATAAAGTTCTTAAACTTTTATTTAAAACTTGTTTTGCTAATTATTGAAGGGAACTCACCTGGTGCTGTAAAATGTGTTGATCCAAAGGCACCTCATTACTGAAAGGCAATTAACAAGAAATTTCCAAAAGTTATTAGAAAAGGGAGTATAAGAACATAGTTTCCATAAAGGTGCCAACTGTCATTTGAGTGCCGTGGCTGCCAAAAAAAAGCCAACACAGTCCTAGGCTACATTAATAGAGGAATAAAATCAAGATCATGTGAAGTGTTAATACCACTTTGTAATGCCTTGGTAAGTCCACACTTGGAATACTGTATCCAATTTAGGTAGCCATGATGTAAAAAAAGATGTTGAGATTCTAGAAAGAGTGCAGAGAAGAGCAACAAAGATAATTAGGAGACTGGAGGATAAAACATATGAAGAATGGTTGTAAGAAAGGGAAATGTCTAGTTTAATGAAAAGAAATATTAGGGGTGACACAATAGCAGTGTTCCAATATCTAAAGGGCTGCCACAAAGATGAGGAAGTCCACCTATTCTCCAAAGCACCTGAAGGTTGGACAAAAAGCAACAGATGGAAACTAATCAAGGAGAGAAGCAACTTAGAACTGAGGAGAAATTTCCTGACAGAACAATTAATCAGTGGAACAACTTGTGTCTAGAATTTGTGAATGCTCCAATACTGGAAGTTTTTAAGAAGATGTTGGATAACCATTTGTCTGTACTGGTGTAGAGCTTCCTGCCTAAGCAGAGGGTTGGACTTGAAGAGCCCCTTCCAATCTAGAACTAAAGAGAAATTTCCTGACAGAACAATTAATTAGTGGAACAATTTGCCTCTAGACATTGTGGGTGCTCCAATACTGAAGATTTTTTTTAAAATATATTGGATAATGATTTGTTTGAAGTAGTATGGGGTTTCCTGCTTGAACAGGGGGTTGGACTAGAAGACCTCCACAGTCCCTCCCAACTCTGTTATTCTGAGCAAAATTGGATTCCCCTCATCTCCCAGAGTTCTAAACATGTCAGATAAATGTCAGATTGTTCATGATAAACAAGTGTCTGGAGCATTTGTAGTTAATCTCAAGGCTTCTCCACATCTGTAGAGGAATTACAAAGAGCTGTTAGTTTCATGCTTTCAGTTTGCTATTTCTTCCCAGGAATAATTCTGTTCTTTATCAGTCTGCCAATTTTCTTTTTAAAGCCTGAGTGAACATTTGTTCAGGACTGTATATACATTTTCCTTAGTATATGACTTTTGGAGGCATGCTGCTTCCTCTTGCATAAATAATATCTAAGTATAGTTCAAATATAATTTGATAGCTGAACATTGACTCCGGGATATGGTGTAAAATCTGAATGGCAACTGCATTCCAGTTCATACATTATTTTTTGTAGCGAAAAAAAGGGGGGGAGGGGGAGGTGTAATTCATCTTAAAATGTGAATCAAGCCAATTTCTCAAATTATTAGTAATAGGGGTCATTTGCATCCATGTTACCTGCCAGGCAGCCTGCATTCTAAACAGCAGTAGCATCTGCTACCCAGCAGATTCGAGATCTCGCTGTGTTGATTATTTAATGAGCAGGTGTGTGTTGCATACTTGATGTGCTGAAAATGGCCCTACTGACAATTTCTGAGCTGCCAGTGCCTGCTCTTAAGAAGTTCCAAAACAGAAATAAAAGGTATTTTTGTAATTTTAGTGAATGTAAATATTGAAAGTAACAGAGGGCTTCTGACTGTTTCTGATACAAGCATATTTATGTACCTGAGCCATATGTTCAAGATAATGGGACTTGCATCGTATTGTATTATAAACATTTCCTAATATTTACAAAAAGTGATTCTATGTTTACCTACCAATTATGTTAAAAAATAACCTGACAGGTTTTATAGTGTATGGTTGAATATCTCTTCAATGCAACAGTTACCTTGCATGGTTGAGGATACTGTGGGGTCTTTGGTGCCGAGTTTGGCAATTTTTTTGAGGACATTTCATTAACAAACTAGACGATATGATTAGTGCTAGGGTAGATACTCCTAAATTATAGAGGGCATACAAATAATCCAACTGATAAACAACTTAAATAATTGCAATTCCTAGTCCAGAATGTTCCAATTCTGAAAGTAAATTGGCATCTAATTTAGGTTTGCATCAATGATATGCCTATATGGAGATATTTTGCTTTAACAAAGAACACACTATATATATATATATATATATATATATATATATATATATATATATATATATATATATATATATATATATATATATATATATATATATATATATATATATATATATTTTACAAAAACCAAGCTGTATGTTTTCAAATAATTTCCCAATATGTAGTCATGTTCCTAAGCAGCCACATCAGTGGTGGGATTCAGCCAGTTTGCACCTATTTGGGAGAACCGGTTGTTAACTTTCTAAGCAGTTCAATACCATCCCGGGGTGAATTCCAGAATCATTTAGTCCTGCAGAAGATTAACTAGGACCAGTATCTCAGTCAGCATTTCTTTTTAGGAGAAAAAGCTAATATTATGCATGTCATTTTTAAAAAGTGTGATTAACACAATGTGTACTGTACTTTGCCACAGAATTTAAAGAAATCTATAAATAACACAATTTGCCCATGTGCTTGTTACAGCTAGGTCTCCCGGGATATTCCAGCAGCTGTGTTTTTTATATATCATAACTAACACTGAAGATTGAATATCAACATAAGTGATGCTGCCAACGCAGGAGCAGTAAGCAATTTGATGGATATATTTCATGCATGCAGTAATACGCTAAGACTATATGTGGTATATGCAAGTCTGAGAAATGCTTTGTTGTGGCTGTAAGGCTACATAAATGTAAACCTTTTCTATTAACATACACATCATAGCCAAACACAAATATTCCAATTATTCAATAAATTTATAGTTAATTAGAGGAGGAATTTGTGGAGAGAATTGAGCCACCAATTAATATCATTGCTGCTATTTAGTTATTCACTTCTTTTTGACTTTCCATATTCTGATAATTATGTCTGATTATAGATGCTGAATACACACCGGTTTAAATTATATTGCTTAGACTCAAGATGTTTGCACAACCATCTCCTTGTGTTTACTCTGCCTTTTGTTCCAAGGTCTTCAATAGTGTACCTTTTCCAAGTTCTTAGATCTCTCCGCCCTCATCAATTAAGTTTTTGGATACCTGTGTCCTTGCAAAAGAATGTAGATCTGGCCTTGGGAAGCAGGAAGCTAAAAGTGAAGAGTTAAGAGGGATGAAGTTCTAAAAAAGTGAAAAACCTGAGAAAGAAACTCAAAATAAACTCATTTTGATTTTTTTTTTTGGGGTATAAGATGGGACAGAGAGCAATATTTTTTTAAAAAAAATCATTGCGATTATCAGCTGTTGGGTTATGAATTCGTCCATGAAACAACATTCACATAGTCAGCCCTACATTTCTAACTCACTGATCTGCTCAACTACTTACATACCTTTTAGATAATTTAAATAAAATGGCTGCCTTAACACTGGCATTACTTATTCATCTAACACATTTATATAATAAATCATATGATTATAATAAAGCACAGTACATTGGAAGCCCCTAGGAGTCTATTACGGCAACTCATCAGTACATGCTGGCTAATTTCAAAAGCTAATTATGGTCAAAAAGCTAAGCACTGGGAAATCCAAAGCCTATTGGCAAGTCTAAGTACTCAAATATATTCAAGTAGAGAATGGACAATCCATGCCAATAGTGTTGCTAAGAAAATCACATGGATGTATCCATGTAGTCACCAGCAGTCAAACTCAAATCAGGATTCTTAACAAATAATAACAATAGTAATAACCCAAACTGCATTTTTTTTAACAAGTAGCTTCTCTCCATTTAATTAGAGATATAGAATTGGAAGAAACTTCATAAAAAATGCTCTAATTCATACTGCCCATTCATTTCTCATCCAAGAATTTTAAAAGCATTACAGCAGCTCAAGTAACAATGCCTTGCCATACCTAGACAGGTGTCAAAATGGCATGATTTTGGAGAATTTCGAAGTTGTGATCACAATATTGTCACATTCTTAAACTAATAAAAAGCAAAACAAAAAACCCCACCCTTGTATCCCGGTGGATATTTCCTTTGCATTGCTGGGACAATAACTTTGCAATTACAAATTGTTAGAAACAATTACAATTTGTTACAATTACAATTTGTTGCAATTACAATTTGTTAGAAACAAATTTGTTTCTAACTCACGATTCATTTTAATAAGTTGCTGGAAGGAAAAAAGACTTAGAACAATGCAAAAAAGTGAAACAATATGGAGAGGAAAGTCAGTGGGGAATGAGTCCATCATTTTTCCACTGTTAATGGGAAAAGATAAAGAAGTAATTATACTTAGGATTCAGTACATTTTAATTAAAGTGAAAGCTCAGCATGTGGCATACTGATCCCTGAACCAGATTTGAGCTAATTTATCCCAAGAATTCCAGTAAAACTGCCAGCTAAAACCCAAGTGTTCTGGTGTAATTGATGTATGGATCATGTTATTAAAATGCTAAATGAAAATCTGACTCTCAGATTATAGAGATAGCGATAATGGAAAGAGCACAGAGAAAAATCTGATTGAAAAAGACAGAATCTGGGAGGAAAAATGAAAAGCAAGCAGTGTAATGACTCTAGAATGAAACAGCTGTCCATTTCGCTTTATTTTATTTTCTGACAGTGCCTAGCTCTCTCAGTAATAAAATAGCCTAACTGGTCTTTTTTTCTTCTTACAACTCAGTTTTACTCAAAAAAGAATGCCATGGCATCATTTCTACTTAATGGTCAATAACTACCTATCACTTGATACTGACGCAAAGTTGAATATTGGAAATGTTCGTGTCTAACAGCCTCTGGCTGCTCTAGTCAATGAATAGAAATGGCATCTGTCATTCTAATCAATGGTCAACGAGAATGCCCTGCAGACAGATTTAATTCTTAGTGCAGCAATTCTCTCTTTACTCCAGGTTTCTTCCTTATAGCAACCTGAAATTGGAATGTCACACTGGTCAGCTAGGTAGTGTGCTATGTAGGATTTACTTGCCATCAATCTATGGCCCAGGAATATGTCTTTTATCAAATGAATATCATGCTGAACTTCAAAAATCTTTAATAAATGGGGTGGGAATTGTTCAGTTTAAGCTGAATCAACTTTATTCAATCATAAATGTGTTGTCATTCTAATGAGAATACATTGTATAGCAGTAAAATCTAGAATAAAAGATAGATTACATAAATTCAGGATTCTTTTGGTATATATATACCGTATTTATTCGAGTATAATGCGCACACGTGTATAACGCGCACCCCCTAATTTTCGATTAAAAATCGGTATAAAATTTTGTTTCACTTTTTCTTGGCTCAGACCAAGCATTGTAAGTGATATATCAATAAAAATATGAAGAACACTGAATTGTGCAAAACAGCAAAACAGCAATGCTTACAGTGAGCCTCTTAAGAGGGCCAGAGGAAGGGCGGGTGAGGGGGACGTGTGTGTGTGTGGAAGCGAAGGCGGGGAGGAGCTGCCTTCCCGGCCGGGCTCCACAGCTGAGGGGCGATGGCGCAAGCCAGCATGACTTTCGCCCGTCTCTTTCTGGGCTCTGCGAGTGAGGGGGACGGGTGTGTGTGTGGAAGCGAAGGCGGGGGGAGGAGCTGCCTTCCTGGCCGGGCTCCACAGCTGAGGGACAATGGAGCAAACCGGGCACGGCTGCCAGCATGACTTTCGCCCGTCTCTTTCAGGGCTCGGCGCTTCTGCTTCTCGGGACGCTTCCCGAAGCCAGCAGCCCCCGCGGCCAGCCGCTCTGCTTCTGCTCTGCTTCTCCGTCTTAGAACTACCACGGACCTCCGCTCCTTCCGTCTAAAACTAAAAACATATCTGTTCTGCTTGGCCGGCCTAGGATAGTCTCTCTTCAATGGGGTTGCCAGAAATTTTAGATGGGGATTTTAGTTTTTAATTGGAATTTTTAGCGCAGGGAAATATTTAATTTGTTTTTAACTATATGTATGTATTTATTGTTTTATTAGCCCTGTGCACCGCTCCGAGTCCCTTCGGGGAGAGGGAGCGGTCAACAAATTTAATAAATTATTATTATTATTATTATTATTATTATTATTATTATTATTATTATTATTATTATTATTATTATTATTATTATTATTATTATTATTATTATTATTATTATTATTATTATTATTATTATCATTATTATTATTATTATTATTCGTCGGTCGCCTCTCGGGGTCCAGACCCGCCGCCGCCGCCGCCGCGCTCCACGCCATTCCACCCTCACCAGCCCACCGGTGGTGGCGCGGCGGCAGTGGCAGCAGCAGTGGCAGCAGCGGCGGGTCCGGACCCCGAGAGGCGACCGACGAATAAGACGGAGAAGCGGAGCGGCTGGCCGCGGGGCTGCTGGCTTCGGGAAGCGTCCCGAGAAGCAGAAGCGCCGAGCCCAGAAAGAGACGGGCGAAAGTCATGCTGGCAGCCGCGCGCGGTTTGCTCCATTGTCCCTCAGCTGCGGAGCCCGGCCGGGAAGGCTGCTCCTCCCCCCCCGCCTTCGCTTCCACACACACACCCGTCCCCCTCACTCACAACAACCGCGGCAGGGTGCAGCCCGGAAAAGGTGCAGTGCGAACTCACAATTCGCCTGCGCCCTCAATGGACCGGCCGCCACTGCGTCACCCCACCCCAGCCAGCCCTCGTTTATAATGCGCACCCAAACTTTGAGTTCTTTTTTTGGTACAAAATTTTGCACGTTATACTCGAATAAATACGGTATATAAAGCAGTATGCTTCCTTCCTTAATTGGGGCTTACCAGGGTGTTGTGACACAAGCATATACTTATTCCCCTGTCTCAGCTGATCAGTATAGAACCAGTGGTCTAGTGGCAATTACAACTGCCTCACATGTAATACTTCCCTGGTTCGAATCCCAGTAAGGGTATGGCTAGCCGATGAGAGCTAAATAGCTCGAAATAGATCTATCCTAGTCTCCCTTGTTTATTTATTTATCAGCTCAAAAACCTAACACACACACACACACACATACATATATATATTGTACTGTATGTATGTATGTATGTATGTATGTATGTATGTATGTATGTATGTATGTATGTATGTATATAGTCCACTTTTGGACATACATTGATCTGAACATGACTGTACATATTAATTATTTCCAAGAATCTCCCATATAGACATTTTATCAGTTCCATGTAATTCCAACTCAACTCTATGTAAATTTGTAAAAATCTATTTAGGATCAAAATGTAATGAATCCATTAATTTTCTTCTTTCCAGAGTTGTTATAAAAGATAGAAGGCCTGAAACTCCATGTTAATTAGGAGAGATGAACAGAAAAGCTTTCCAATAGGATTGAAGCTACATCTGCATCTGGCCCTTTATTGTTCATTTTTAATTTGCTTCTAAATCAAAAGTAGGCCATTAATCATGTTGCCCCATCATCTCCATATATTTACATTGTGAAATGACCTAATTTGACATGTGAGAATGAAAGGTTGTATACTAGAGGGCCCAGATTCCTGCGTCCCATTGACTATAAATTGCACAATGCCTTGGCTTTTGTAAACCATGGGTATGGATAAATCTTTTTGAGAATGTTAGTTCAAGGGTGTTGGGTGCAAACAATCAGAATCACTCATGAATGTCTCTAGCAGAAACTTTATTATCACTTACCGTATTTTTCAGAGTATAAGACGCACCTTTTTTCCTCTAAAAAGAGGCTGAAAATGCTTTGCCTCCTGAAGCCCCGCCCCTTCACCAAAATGGCAGTGCATAGTCTTATGGGGGCTTTCAAAGAGTTCCTGGGGGCTGGGAGGGCAGAAATGAGCAAAAACCGGGCCGGTTTTTCCTCAATTTTGCCCTCCCCCCAGCCCCCAGGAGCACTCTATAAGCCTCCATAAGACTATGCATGCAAAAATATTGACAAAAAATGGCCCGTTTTCACAAAAAACGGGCCATTTTTTGCTCGTTTTTGGCCCCCCCACCCCCCTACAAGCACCCTGCAAGCCCACCCAAGGCTATTCCTGCCTTTAAAAAAAAACACCCAGGTTTGTTTTTGCAAAAAACGGGCTGTTTTGGGGAGGTTTAAAAACTGTTTTTTTATCCTTTTGGAAAGCTGCTTAGTTAGAGTGGTTGATGAGAATTACATTGGTCAAGGGTTGTGCCAGCAATTTTAGGTGCTACAGGTTGTCAGCAATTTCCTTCTCCAGCACATGGGTAAATACATCTGGAAACATCTACCTACCTACCTACCTACCTACCTACCTACCTATTCTCTCTCCCTCCCTCCCTACCTACTGTATTTCTCTCTCCCCCCCTATCTACCTAGATACCAACTATATACCGACCTACCTACTCTCTCTCCCCCTACCTATCTACTATATTTCTCTCTCTCTATTTCTCTCTCTCTATCCCTCTACCTACCTACCTATCTATACACACAATCTCTCTCTCTACATACCTACTTCTCTCTCCCTCTATCTACCTACCTACTCTTTCTCTCCCTCCCCCTACCTATCTACTCTAGGTATTTCTCTCTATTTTCTCTCTATCCCTCTACCTACCTACTCTCTCTCTCTCTCACTATCCCTCTACCTACCTAGCTACCTACTGTATTTCTCTCTCCCTCTCTATTTCTCTCTCCCTCTCTCTCCCTCTATCTACCTACTTACTTTTTTTTTTTTAATTGCCTCTTCAACACCTGGGTGCATCTTATACTCTGGTGCATCTTATACTCCAAAAATATGGTACCTATGTTACGAGAATCTCCCCAAACTGAGTACATCCCCTTTGGAATGATCAAATAAAGCCTCAAGGATTCTGGGGGAAGTCAGGTTTGTGCCACTTTCTGCAGAGCAAGGATTCTAGGTTTGGCCTCTTTTAATGCCTCCCTCCAATCTAGCTGGAGATTCTACCACCATGAAGGCAAACCTATGGCACGCGTGCCACAGGTGGCATGCAGAGCCCTCTCTGTGGGCATGTGAGCCGTCACCTCAGCTCAGCTCTACTGTGCATGAGCGCATGCCTCCCACCAGCCAGCTGATTTTCGGATCTTTGGCGTGCATGCGTGGGGGCAGAGTGCATGCGGGAGATGCATGCACATGCATGGGGGTGGGGGGAACATGGAGGTGTGTGGCACACCCTGTTTTGGGTTGCAGGATTCTTCAAGGAGGCCTTCTAGGCCCAAAACAGGGCATGAGGGTTTGTGCCGCCGCCCCCCACAGCCAGTTTTTGGTCCCAGGTGGCTTCAGGGTGGCCTGCTGGACCCAAAACAGGGTGCGGGGGATTACACACTCATGCTGGGGGATCACATGTGCATGTGTGGTAGGGGTTACATGTGCATGCGCAGAGGGCAGTGTGTGCAGGTGGTGTTGCACACGCATTGCATTATGGGTGTGGGCATGCTCACGCTTTTGGCACACGACAACAAAAAGGTTAGCCATCTCTATTCTACCACAAAGGGAGATTTTATAAAGCATACATGAAACCCAGATCAATGCTGAGCTGTCTAGTCAAATGATATGTTTATTCAGAATTGGGTGTTTCCTGAAAGTTGAAAGGAAGCAGGCATAGGGACTAGGATATATACACCAGGGCAGGTAAATATGCTTACTACAAAGCGCAAAGCACATCTCTGGAGATATTAATATGCAGGGGATGCAGATAGGGAGGAGTCAAAAAAAGTAGTGATAATATGATTCTTCCAACAGCCACCCCAAGAGCTATACAGTTTTACTTTCCAGGATAAGTATCACAGGGATAGCAACCCATATGGTGGTTAGCAGCCTCCCTGTTCAACCTGACTTTTAAACATTTGTTTAAGTAATTAAGTGAGAACGTTATTTTCCTGCAAAGGTAAAGTCTCTGATCTCATTGTAAGTTATTAGAATGCCTCTGGATCCGAAATGCACCATGGGCGTTATAGAAAATAAAATTTGGGATGGTTATAACATAGGGATTTACCTGGAAGTATGGTCAAGAGCTCAGAAATGACATAAAATGAAATGGGAGAGACTATTCTGCCAAACCTACCAGTTTGCATTTTGATAACTAGAACTATCACAACAACCATTATATGCAGGGGATATCCTCTTCCCCTGGCAGACATTTTGTGAGAATTCACATGAAATGCTAAAGATCCCATCTAATTTGGGGCATAGACTTTCCTGTCTCACTTGCCTTCAGGTTACCAAAAAAATGTAACTGAAATAAACTACTTCAAAATTACGATCCCCAGGCTTGTTTCAATTCTACAAATAATGTTAAGTTCTGAGACTTCAAGCCACAGACAGCTAGAAATCCCAGAGCCAACTTTTATCTCCAGAATAAATTCCTCCTATGAAGCTTGTATGTTTGATGCGGCTGTGGCTGTTTTCCTGTGCCACTTCTTGGTGTGAGTTTAATATTTAAATTACTTCCACAAAATTAAAGCCAGGTAGAGCCAGTAAAATGTTTGATTCTCTGAATTTCTTCTCTTAACTGATTCTGTCGCTACTTTTGTCAGTTTGTCTTTATGCTTAACTGTAATATAATCACTTTTTCTGCATTGTTATATGCATTAAATAAATCTGCTAGGAGAGCATCAATGAAATATTAATTTAGACAAATTTCAGAGTAGGAGAAAAACTGAAATTTCTGAGGCTGGGTTGAAAATAACAAAGATAATAGATTTTTTAGATGCAGAGACATCCATAATAAAGGGTGGGGCTTTGAGCATATCTTGGCAAGATCAGTACAGACATCCTATACCTGTGATGGTGAACCTATGGCACGCGTGCCACAGGTGGCACACGGAGCCATTTCTGAGGGCATGCAAGGCGTTTCCCTGTCAGCTCCAGCGCGCTGGCCAGCTGATTTTAGGCCTTGATTTTCAGCCAATTTTCACCTTCTGGAGGCTTTCCTGAAGCCTCCAGAGAGTGAAAAACCACCCAACGGGCAATTCAGAAGTCCATTCCCAAACTTCCGGTTTGCCTGTTGGGTCATTTTTCAGCCTCCCCAGGTTCCTAGAAAGCCTCTGGAGCCAGGGAGGGCAAAAAACAGACCTACTGGGCCCACTGGAAGTCAGAAAACAGGCCATTTCTGGCTTCCAGAGGGCCTCCAGGGCAGCAGCGTGGTGGTGGTCATATGCACATGCGCAAGGGGCATGGTGTGGGGGGCATCAAATATTGGGGGCGCACGCAAGCGCGAGTGATAGCGCAAACGTGCATGCTTTTGGCACCCGAGGCAAAAAAGGTGCGCCATCACTGTCCTATACTATGAATACAAGAGAAAGAAAAGTGAGAATTTCTGCTTCATCACTTTAAAGAAGCTGAGAAAATGAATGAAATTCAAAGCAACTTTAACCTTGCTGCCATCTCATCTGCAGCTTTGCTTAGCAATGCACATTTGGAGAGAGAAAAACTAATCCTGGCTACTAATTAATGAATCTGGGAATAGAAGAAAATTTTTGCTAAAGGCTAACATTAGAACAGGCCACTGAATCCAGCTTCATTCTTTCTGAAAGCAATGGGCCACGAATCTCAAGTCTGCTTTACTTTTAAAAATAGATCTTCAACTTGTAAGTGGTTTGGGACCCATCAATCAATTGTCTATCTTCTGTCTTATGCATCAATTGTCTATCTTCTATGCTCTAACGTTTTCCCACAAATACCTTAAGAGAGCAGGAGATGCATGGTGTCCACTACCTGCTGGTTCAAAATTCAGAGATACTGTGCAAGGTTGAACTGCCTTGTTACCTGTAGTAATTTAAGTGGTTTTTGAATGAAAGTACCTCCGTGTGACTGTAAGAGCAAGAAGGCATTCACAAACCTGCTAGTTACACCAGACAAGAAAACCCTTTATGTTCTATCAAACTGAAAGATTCATTAAGCACTTCCCCATTCTTTTAGTAATCCTTTCCCTTGGGAACGTTTTGTCCTCTGCCCATCATAGATCACTAGTACTATATGGTGGTCTGTTCCACAAAGCTAAGAAATCAAGAATACCATGGAAGGAGTTCTTAACCTTTTTTTTAAACTTTAGAGCAGGGGTGCAAACCTGTGTCATCATGGCATCGTCACCTGATGCATCATGACTTTTCCCCCCTTTGCTAAACCGGATGTGGGCATGGCCAGCACATGATGCATCCAGCCTGCGGGCAGCAAGTTGAAAGCCCTGTAGAGGGTCAGGAAAAAGAGAATACTGTCTCATCCTAGGTAATCAGATGCATAGCATCCTTGCACCAACTAATACTAATTACAAGTAACAACCCATCTCATTTCTGCTGGAAATGATCCCATACGATATTTATTTCTTTATGATTTTATTATTTTTAGAAAAACTCAAGGTGGTGAATATATCCAATATACCTTCCTCCTCTTATTTTCCCCACAACCACAAGCCTGTGAGGTAGGTTAGGCTGAGAGAGAGAGAGGGTGACTGGCCCAAAGTCACCCAGCTGGCTTTCGTGACTAAGGCAGGACTTGACCTCATGATTTCCCACTGTCTAGCATGGTATCTTATCCACTAGATCAAACTGGTTCTCATATTTCTTGCAAAACCTCTCCCGAGGGTATGGACTTTGCCTCCTTTGCCACCCCTTCAGTATTACAGTAAGGCTGAATAGAAGAGCATCAATGCTGTATCTTGATGGAGATGGTTTGCCGAGAAGGAAATAGATTATGATAACCCTTCTATTGACAATAACTCTCAGTCCAGTTCTGCATTGCCTTACTATTTATTATGAAGCTCCCTTGTCTTCCTCAGCACAAACTAGTAGCATTTGCTGCCCTGGAACCAGGGGAAATTCCATCTTCCTGTGTTGGGATCCTCTGATGCTACTATATTTGATGCAGGTTGTATAGTATTAATTTCCCTTTGTCTATTATTCTTGTTTTAGCTGTTTCTATGGTTTTTAATGTTATTAATACTTGTTAATAATAATTATTTTAGATATTTATTGCTTTAGTTTTCTTGTACATCACTCAGAGTGAGTTTTTTGTGTTAAATTTGGCAGATGTATAACAGAGAAATGGAGGGAGGGAGAGATATATATTGTGTGTGTATGTGTGAATGTGTGTGTGTGTGTGTGTGTGTGTATGTATATATATATGTATATGTATGTATGTTATGTTTTTGAGCTGATCAATAAATAAGTCAGGGAGACTAGGATAGATCTATTTCGAGCTTATTAGCTCTCATCAGCTAGCCATACCCTTACTGGGATTTGAACCAGGGCTGTATTACATGCCAGGCGAGAGCCTTGCCATTAAGCCAGCTAGGTTCTGTTCTTGTCAGCTGAGACAGGAGGATAGTTATATATAATTGTTTCCACAACACCCTGTTAAGGCCCCAATTAAGGGAGGAAGCACACTGCTTTTCCTTTTCTGCCTTTCGGCTCATCACTAGAGACCATCTAGACAGAAAGCCAAGAATTCCGTTGTGTAATTTTTCTGATGAGAGCTAATAAGCTCGAAATAGATCTATCCTAGTCTTCCTGACTTATTTATTGATCAGCTCAAAAACGTAACACACATATAAAAAATTACACAACGGAATTCTTGGCTTTCTGTCTAGATGGTCTCTGGTGATGAGCCAAAAGGCAGAAAAGGAAAAGCAGTGTGCTTCCTCTCTTAATTGGGGCCTTAACAGGGTGTTGTGGAAACAATTATATATATGTATGTATGTATGTATGTATATACATACATACATACATACATACATACATACATACATACATACATATATGTTTTGGTTTATTCGGGTCTTTTCCCATGTAAAATTAAAAGTGTTTTGGCGAGATCACGCTCGTCATCATCAGGCTGGTGCCTTTGGTTTCTTGCTTGTGCGAGTAAACTGTGATCCGAGTGGCAGTTTTTCTATAAATATAGGTGGCGGGGGGCTGGAATTTTGGCTCTGTTGCTTTAAACAGATTGGTTGGCTGTTTTGTCACATCCTAATTGGTAGATGGAGTTGATGTTTGTTGAGGGTGATTGGTGATTGTGCCCTGTGTTGTTTTCCCATGTAAGAATGAGATTGTCTTTGCAATGTTTCGGCAAGATTTCACTTGCCATCTTCAGGCTTCGGTCTGTGACCAAAACATTGCAAAGACAATCTCATTCTTACATGGGAAAACATCTGAATACAACAAGACCAGCATACCTACACCCGTGAAAATCTACAAACAAGCAAACACACACACACACACACACACACACACACACACACACACACACACACACACACAAACATATATATATATATATATATATATATATATATATATATATATATATATATATATATATATATATATATATATATATATATGTTAGATTTTTTAAGGGATGATTAATAATTAATTAAGAGACCAGGATGGATCCATTTCGGGCTCCTTAGCCCTCTTCAGCTGGCCATACTTCCCTAAAGGGATTTGAACCGGTGCTCTCCAGCACTTGAGGCATGTCTCTCTATGCCTTGAGCTAACCAGCTTCCCTGGTTACATCATCCTTTTTACAGGACTTATTGATGAGCGAATATTTTTACAGCTCCTGTTTGTTAGGCCTATTTTTAAGGGAGGAGACAAACTTGTCATCCTTCTCTGCCCTTCGATTCAACCTAGAGATCATCCAGACAGAGACCTATTAAGATTGCTGCTGTCTTTTTAGATATGTGTTAGATTTTTTAAGGGATGATTAATAATTAATTAAGAGACCAGGATGGATCCATTTCGGGCTCCTTAGCCCTCTTCAGCTGGCCATACTTCCCTACAGGGATTTGAACCGGTGCTCTCCAGCACTTGAGGCATGTCTCTCTATGCCTTGAGCTAACCAGCTTCCCTGATTACATCATCCTTTTTACAGGACTTATTGATGAGCGAATATTTTTACAGCTCCTGTTTGTTAGGCCTATTTTTAAGGGAGGAGACAAACTTGTCATCCTTCTCTGCCCTTCGACTCAACCTAGAGATCATCCAGACAGAGACCTATTAAGATTGCTGCTGTCTTTTTAGATATGTGTTAGATTTTTTAAGGGATGATTAATAATTAATTAAGAGACCAGGATGGATCCATTTCGGGCTCCTTAGCCCTCTTCAGCTGGCCATACTTCCCTACAGGGATTTGAACCGGTGCTCTCCAGCACTTGAGGCATGTCTCTCTATGCCTTGAGCTAACCAGCTTCCCTGATTACATCATCCTTTTTACAGGACTTATTGATGAGCGAATATTTTTACAGCTCCTGTTTGTTAGGCCTATTTTTAAGGGAGGAGACAAACTTGTCATCCTTCTCTGTCCTTCGACTCAACCTAGAGATCATCTAGACAGAGACCTATTAAGATTGCTGCTGTCTTTTTAGATATGTGTTAGATTTTTTAAGGGGTGATTAATAATTAATTAAGAGACCAGGATGGATCCATTTCGGGCTCCTTAGCCCTCTTCAGCTGGCCATACTTCCCTACAGGGATTTGAACCAGTGCTCTCCTGCAGAGAAGGATGAGAAGTTTGTCTCCTCCCTTAAAATAATATGTTTTCTGAGGTTTTCGCGGGTGTTTGTATGTAGGTCTTTGGTTGTTCGGGTTTTCTCCCGCGTAGACTTGGAAGTATCTTCACGACGTTTCGATGAAATCTCATTCATCATCTTCAGGCTGGTGCTTCCGGCTTGGTGCTTCCAGGAGCACCAAGGAAGCACCAGCCTGAAGATGATGAATGAGATTTCTGGAAGCACCAAGCCGGAAGCACCAGCCGGAAGCACCAAGCCGGAAGCACCATGCTCCTGGAAGCACCAAGCCGGAAGCACCAGCCTGAAGATGATGAATGAGATTTCATCGAAACGTCGTGAAGATACTTCCAAGTCTACGCGGGAGAAAACCCGAACAACCAAAGACCTACATATATATATATATATATATATATATATATATATATATATATATATATATATATATATATATATATATATATATATATATATATATATATATATATATATATATATATATATATATATATATATATATATATATATATATATATATATATATATATAAAGACTAATTATCACAGCTCCTGTGAAGAGGTCCCTTTAAGGGGAGGAGACTCAACGTCATCCCTCTCTGCCCTTTGACTCAACCCAGAGTCATCCAGACAGAGAACCAAATTAGATTACTGCTGTGTGACATTTTTTAGATGTGTGTTAGATTTTTAAGAGAGGGATGACGTTGAGTCTCCTCCCCTTAAAGGGACCTCTTCACAGGAGCTGTGATAATTAGTCTTCATTTAAGAGTCCTGTAAATTGGCTGATATATCAGGGATACCAGATAGCTCAAAGCATAGAGAGCTTGCCTCAAATGCTGGAAAGCCCTGGTGCAAATCCCAGTAGAAGGAGTATGGCCAGCTGAAGAAGGCTAATAAGCCTGAAATGGATCCATCCTGGTCTCTTTATTTTCAGCCCTTAAAAATCTAACACACATCTAAAAAATGTCACACAGCAGTAATCTAATTTGGTTCTCTGTCTGGATGACTCTGGGTTGAGTCAATATATATCTGATATAGGAGCTCCTGCACCAGTTGCCACAAGGAGGGAAAAGATGGCTAAAATGGGAGACGTACAAACTCCATATATTTTTTCTTCTCTCCCAAACCACCATTGCCATAGTTCAATTTAACTTACTTTTATTAATCCATTAAATTTGTTTATTAAGCTAATCAATTAAACATTCAGAGATGTGTGCTTGTTGTCATTTAAGTATGGAATGCTATGATATGAAAATGGGATGCATTGTTCCCATCTAATCTATCCTAAACACATTTTCAGACTCACTCACCAAGACAGAGCTAGGCAACCCTGAGCAACAGAGGAATACGAGTTTTCTTTAAAAGGGGGGGGGGGGGTGAGATAACAGTGAGTAAAGTTAAAGAGGAAGGGAATGAAAGTGACTTGAATAAGGAATTGAGATTAGACAGACCCTAAGAGACAAACAGAGGATTAGGTCAGAGAAACACTGGATGCCAGCAATTTACAGATTTGGAGAATCATGGGATCCTAACCAAAAAGGCAAGTGCGAAAGCCATAAAATGTCTTCTTTTTATTTTTAAAAGACTTCTTTCTCTCATGCTCCCAAACAGAACAAGCTGTAACAAAGCAAGTTCTTGTAGGTGGAATGAAAAGAAAGCAATAGCAAAAAGACAGCTCGAGCAAAAAACAGTAGAAAAATAGCTCAGATAAAATACATTGGCTCAGGTTAATGTCAAAGAATCCATCAGATGACTGAGCATCCTCTCACCTAGCATTCACCATGCATGCAATTAAAATTGCAGCGGTTTTATTGTCTGTAAACATCCCAGAAGTAGCTATTGGATTTCTGAAGTGCTTCAGAAGGGCTGACATGCTTTGGAGACAAGTGTTGAATTCATTGCTCCTAAACTTCCGTTTGATTCCAAAGGATTATTTAAACCAAATAATCCCTTTGCAATGACTCAGCACTTAAAGATGCTGAGTTTGTTAGCTGGAAAGATGACAGTCCCGGTTCAAAATTCAAGTACCGTATGACGGGGTGACTTCCATTATTTGTCCCAGCTCCTGCCGCCTAGCAGTTCAAAAGCATGCAATGTTTTGGTCTTTTAATGATCTCATGATCCCTTGCATCAAGGTGAAGTCGAGGCAACTGAATGGAGCTGAGTGTTTACTGGCTGGATTCCCTTCCTGTTGCCAATGCAGTTTGCAGCCAATATTTACTCATTTACTCATTTGCCGCTACCTAGGACCAAACTCACAGCCTCCTGATTGTGAGGCAAGAGCTCCACCTCTAGGCTTCTGCACTACTCATTCAAAAGCATGCAAATGCAAGTAGATAAATAGGTATCACTATTTATCACTTTGATAAATAGGTACCACTTGCAAATGCAAGTAGATAAATAGGTATCACTCTGATTGAGGCACACAGCATTCTGTGTGCCTCAATCAGAGGTGGGTTGCTAATTTTTTTTACTACCAGTTCAGGCGTGTTCCCCCACGTGGGCATGGTGCAGAAGCATCCAGCTGGGTGGATGGAGCTTCCCGCTGCCACTACTACTGGTTTAGCCAATCCAGGCTGAACTGGCAGAAACCCATCTCTGGCCACAATGTATGGTGCTGCTGGCCATATGACCAGGGAATTGTCTTCAGACAATGCTGGCTCCCTCAGCTAAGAAACAGAAATAAGCACTGTCTCCCTAGAGTCAGACATAACTGAAAAGGGGAAACTTTTAACCTCTACCTTTTGTCAACAAAAATAACCCATTCAGAGTTTTGCGTGACGCTAATATTTGTTCCTGTACATCCTTAGCATCATTCTGGGTTCTTTAACCTAAATAATCCATAGCATGTATACATGTTGTATACAATGAACATTGGTCTCACATTTCAAAGGTACAAGAACCATATTGTAAAAGACGCAACGGAAATAAAATCAAGTCAGAGAGATGATGGCTGAGGACTTGGGAGGAGAGATCAATCTTTTGCATACCTGGACCAATACACATGTTCTAGAATAGCAGAAAAAAAGTGTTGTGCGTGTGCTATATTCTGTGACTCAGTGAAACAAATTCTTGCTCTTCAACTGTCAATTATACCCTGGAACATTTGGAAACAAACAACCATACATCTCTAATTGTTTCAGCAGTGCACTACAGCTGTCATAATATTATGTTCAACATCTTATTTAGGCATTTACATTTCCTCCCAGTGACCTTTTGCTGTTTATAATACATTCACATGCATGCACAAACACACACAAGTTCTTATTTATTTATTTTTCTTTTTAAAATTCTATGGGGGGAAAGACCATGAGCTTAAAACTGCTCTTTCAAATGCAGCACAAAACCATCCAGCACTACAGAAAATAAGCATGCAGCGTGGCCAATTTATACATTCATTTCTTCGCAAACACTTCTTTTTAGAGTGTTGGTAAGCATACCCACTCATTGTGATAACTCAGCACTTCTCAAGAAGGAACACATAAGTGGGAATCAGAGCAAAAGTGCTAATGAGAACATTTGACATTTTATAGCAGTGATGGATTGTGAGATATTGTTAAAATTCTTAAAGGGGTAGGAATAAAAAGTACCAAAGTTTAGGACAATAGTCTGTTGAATTAATAAGTGAAAATAATATTAAATGTTGATATTAGCAACATAAATAACTTAGAGACAGGGTTATGTGTGATAGGACAATTCTGAGAAATGATGGTAGGAAAAATTTGTCTTGCAGGAGTTATCAAGTGAGATTAAAAAGTAGGAATATTTTAAAAAGTCTGTACATATTAAGTGCTTTACAAAAATTACCTGAATCACTCTTTTCAGTTTGATAAACAAATCAAAACACAGGCATTCACCATATTACCTATTATTTGTTTAAATGTGTGACCAATTACTCTTAAGGAATCTGGCTGTTTCCATTGAATGGATTTCCAACCTTTGGTCACATTCTTTAATTAAAAGGTGTATTTCTATGTAAAATATTTGTAGCTCTGCCCTAGCCACAGTGGTTGGCATGGATTTATTCACACTCAGGATAGATTTTAAAAATGAATATTGACTTTATTCCACAATGGGAGCATTCATAAATCTGATGTCCTCTCGATATGGTAAAATCAGGACTATTTTTGCATCATAGTCTTTAACAATGGGAGTTACTTTCCAGGATGGCTATGATTTTGTAAGGCAATTTGAGAACCAGAGGACTGGTTATGGCGTTCAATGAACTCAAGAATATGGAATCGAGAATCCTGATTCTAAAAAGATCACACAAGCTATAGGAATGGTTTAATGTGATAAATTGGTTTTTCATTAACTCTCCATTTAAATCAAATTCATCTCTTCCTTCTAATAGAAGAAAATATTGTGTCTTCCTGAAGACAATGACCTTAGGTTGGGCTTATTAATATTCAGGGAGCTAAGTTCACAATAAGAACTACATTGGCACTGCAATCTTCTTATACTCCTGGGGAGTAAGATAACATGTCATCAGCATACAGTAAGAGGTTTACACATTTTTATCTGACTTTGGGCATCTGTAAATTGGCTTACTGAAAATATCTTGAGATATCATCTATGTACAAATGAAATAAGAACAAACAAGTAGATAAAGCTTTGGTTAAAGAGAGTAATTTGAGCTTCACACACAAAGCCACAAGTTTCTTATACTCTGTAACTCTATTAAAACTATTATCAGGATTCCAAATAGCATCCAATATAAAATCAGAATCTGAGGCAAGAGATTCTTCAAAGTTCCAATTTATTAAAGAGCCATGTTGGCGCAACTGAGAAAACCCAAATCTGAAAGCTTCCAGTTTTCCCCACCCAGTTGAAAGTTCAAGATTCTGCCCCAACACTCACAAGTTCATCACATTGTCCAATCTTCCACTGCTGTGAAGACAGATTCCTTCCATCCAGATCCGACCAGGTGCAGAGAGAAAGATGACCTTGGCATTCTAAGAAGGATGTTGTTATGGCTACATATCATCCAACTCCATATAATCCCCTCCTCCCATTTTCCCACAGTAGAAAGTGTGGCAGGCCTGATGTCCAAAAAGAAAAGACGGCTTGCAGGCATGACAACTATGGTAAGATCCATAGAAATTGTGAAAAATTGGCTCCCTTTTATTGCTTATTTGAATATTTACCTTATTGAATTACTTTTTTAAAAGATACAGTAGTTTCCTGCAAGTTTGGCGCAGCTTGTTCTGATTTTATGGATATATTCTTGATATTTTGTTTTAGGAAAAGTATAGGATAGCACCTCCATTGTTCATATGCTGGCATTTCTCAATCTTAGCAATTTTAAAATGCATATACTTCAATTCCCAGAATGCTGGCTGTGGAATTTTGGGAGTTGAAGTCTACAAACTTTAAAGTTGCTAAGGTTGAGAAACTCTCCTCTAGATTGATTTTTCACCTCCCATTCAAGCCTAAAACTAGGCTAGGATTCCCTCATGGTCTCTTGAACAAGTATGAACCAAATCCGATTTTCCTTAGCTTCCAAACATAGGGAAAGTTAAATAGAAGTCATTAAGACACTGAATTCCTTGTAAACAAACTAAGATTACTTCAGTGTGCCCATACATCTTCTACTTTCTGATTATTTAGTTGGTGGAAAGTCTGAGTTCCACCGTTCTTTTCAAGTATTTTTCTTTTGAAACAGAAAGGATAACAGGTTGTGTACTGAAGGATGTAACATCTTCATTAGCACCTTACTCAGAAAAGCCTTAGGCAGTGCAATGACCTCATTTCACAGAAAGGTTTAAGTGTCTTATTTTCTCTGAACCATTTATTAAGGCAATGTGATACTAGGGAATATGGCTTAATGCTTAAGTGCTTAAGGAACACATGTCCATACCACACAATATTTACCCATGAAATGCATTATTGAACAGAAGAAGCTAATAAGTGTCAAAAGTACTAAGGGGAGATTGGAAGTTGGGTGGAGGGGAAGCCTTTGCTGGAAGCGTTGTTTCTCCTAAAAAGAAGGATTTGATCTTCCAAAATAGCTCCCTGATCTTAGAATCACTAAACAATTCCAAACAACATGATTTTGAATATTGAATGTGTTTCCTGTGGTGACAAAGGATATTTTCTCTCTCCAACCTCATAAGATATGTACTTTCACATTTGAAATTAGAAAATTTTCCCATGTAACACCTCTCCTGCACGAGCTGCACTGGCTGCCTGTGGCCTTTCGGGTGCGCTTCAAGATGTTGATAACCATCTTTAAAACGCTCCATGGCACGGGGCATAGTTATCTGCGAGACCGTCTCCTGCCTCATACATCCCTTCGGCCGATTCGCTCCCATAGAGTGGGGCTTCTCCGGGTGCCGTCCGCCGGGCAATGCCGGTTGGCGACCCCCAGGGGAAGGGCCTTCTCTGTGGCGGGCCCAGCCCTCTGGAACGACCTACCCCCCGAACTCCGGACCATCACAGACCTCCGCCTCTTCCGCCAACGTTTGAAGACTCATCTTTTCCATCTAGCCAGCCTAGCCTAATCCCCGAGACCACTTTCACAGACTGAGTTTCAAATTGTCTTAATGGATTTTAATGTGTTGGTAATGTTCTAGGGAATTTTTAGCACAGGACACTTTAAATTTAATTAGATTGTATTGTTGTAGTCTTATTTATTATACGTCCGTTTTATTTATATGTTTGTATTTCCGCTTTTAATTTCCTGTGCACCGCCCTGAGTCCCTTCGGGGAGATAGGGGCGGTATAAAAATAAAATAAAATTAAAATAAAATAAAATAAAAAAGAAATGTATTGGAAGAAGCATAGTGTATAAGAAATTGGATTAGAACAGTTCAAGTTTACTTACAAAATTGCAAGACACTGGAGGGCCAAATCAGGGAAGACCAGCAACAAAAGACACACACACACAACAAAACCGAGAGGCACCTGTCCTTATTTTATCTTTGTCAAAGTCCAATAATTCTGGCTTTTGATAATTAAAACTCAGATACCAAAGAACAGCAAGTTTTTAACATCAGGAAATCCTTCTTTTTCAAAAAAAAATTCTAGTTGACTGCAGCTGTTCCAGCTTTATCCAAGCTCAGCAAGCTGGTTAATGCACATATGGGAGATCACCAGGGAAAAACAGGGCTGTAGGCTCAACCAGAAAGTTAAAACAACAAGAGCAACACAGGGGGGGAAACAAGAAAACAAAGACAAATCTGTTTTGCATCATTGACCAGAAAACTACAAGAGTATCTTTGTGGTATTATCAGGAACGGATTTGTAAAAAAAAAAAAAAAAAAAAATTCAATTTTGAACCTGTTTTGAATTAAGGCAAAGATTTCTCAAAAGTCTCACTGGAATGAATTCATCTTTTACATAATAACACTGTAGTTAGGATGAAGTGGTTTTGTTCTCAAGCATTAGATTTATAATATTTCTTTCTGACTGCTTCATAGCTTGGCTATAATGAGGGAAAACTAAAGGCACTTTTTTTAATCAATACTGAGTAACAATGAAAGTCCACTGTTCAGACTCTGTGGTAGTTTCTTCTCAAAGAAAGGAAAAAAGTACCATATTTAGAGCTCTCGTGCGAATAAAAAACAAACTTAGCCATTAAACCCACCTACAGAACAGCAGTAAACAAAGAGTATTTATTGATCCTTTGCATTTAATTACCACAAAACAATCTAATCTTTGGTACTAATAAAAGATTAATGTTGCTTACTATATTTTTCTTCACCCTCTTGTTTTATTTTCTGCTTTCTAATGTCATATATAAAGGTAACTGCAGAATGTATACTTAATTGGAAAACATTTTTTTTTAAATCTTCATACCACACAACAGAAATGCCCACTAAAATGGCAGCAACTAGCCACCATGGCTAATTGCAAAAAAACAAACTGGATTAGATCTGGTTAATACTTGGATGCCCAATCACAAAAAAATCTTTCAGATGTAGGTTAGAGAAGGAAATAATGAAAAGAATTCCAGAAAGCTGTAATGCAGGGGTGAAATGCTACCAGTTCAGACCAGTTCTCCTGACCTGGTAGTAAAAAATGCTACCGGTTCAGGTGAATCAGTATTTCCAATGATTAGCTAGATGCACGATTTATATTAGCTAGAATTGCTGGATTTCCTGCTTTCTAGCTAATATAAATCACATGGCACAGTGGATTTCCCCCTCACTGTTCTACTTACCTTTGCGGGTATGCTTGGTAGCAGGCTCCGCCCACCAACCTGGATGTCATCACGTCCCACTCCTGATGCTCTGCGCATGCACGGAAGGTCATATTTGTGCCCACTCACTTTTGTGTACCAGTAGCAAAGGAAAGTTGATTTCACCCCTGCTGTAATGGTAAAACCATCTGAAATCATGATTTCTCCTTAAGGGGTTAGCACTTAGACCACAACTCATACTATTATGAGCTGGAGATAGGATTCAGAATTATCTTATGGTATATCTATTACAATTATCTTTATTATAAGATAACATTGATTACATGGAATTTTTGAGAATTTGAATACCATTTATTCTGTGCTCAGATTAACAGATTAACAGAGTTGGAAGAGACCTTGCAGGTCATCTAAATTATTTCCAGTGAAATTATGGTAAAGGAATATCTCAAATGGAAATATATTTGTGTATCACTAATTAAAGAATTAGTTAAGTTTTATTTTTCTATTCTTTAGTATATACTATTTACACTAATAAACTATAGGTCCAGCCAAAGTTGAAGTGTCTGTTTTTGACTTGACCTACTTTGAAATGCTGACAACAATGTACCACTTTTCCTCAGTACTTTATTTTATGTATTTATTTATATCGCGCCTTTATTATTTTTACAAATAACTCAAGTGGTGACTAATATATCCAACATATCTTCCTCCTCCCATTCCCCCCCCCCCAATCAATTACCCTCCCATCACCCTAACCCTGTGAGGTGGCTTGCACTGAGAGAGAATTTTTGGCCAAAAGTCACCCAGCTAATTTTCATGACTAAGGTAGGACTTAATTCATAGGTCTCCTATTTTTAGTCTTTTGCCTTAACCACTGCACCAACTGGTTCTTTTATTTACAACTAAGATAATAGCAAAATATATACCTTAACAGCAATCAAAGTTCCACTTGCCTTTTTCACATTTAATGAATTTTCCTTATCTGTAGTATCTTAATACTGATTTCACCTGTATCAATTTTTAAATAGTTACCAAATAATGAAAAAAATCTTTACAAAGCTATTCAGTGTTTTTAAATTGTAAAAAGGAAGATGCTTCATAAAGCCCTGTAAACAGGAAATTGAAAAATTCCAGTGATTAGAATAAATTTTATAATTAGGCAGTCTTCCAGTCTTGTGTTTTATTAAGTTTAATTGCATGTTCATTATTAAGAAATAACTTGATATTTTCATCACCATCTCTGAAATGAGATTAAGTGGATCTTCATTTTGTGCAAAAGAGCAACAATTCAATTAGGTTATTTATAATTTGTCCATGTCTATCATTGGTCTGACGGCAGTTTTTATTCTGGCTATTTGATCTTTCAAGATCTGCCAGACATATTTGGGTTCTTGGTGCAAATTAATTTATTTAAAATAACCTTGTTATTAGTAAAGGATTTAGCTGGTAAATTGTTGCCTTTCAAAATGTATCATATGCTAGCATTGTTTTCCTATTTTATAGAGAACTTTCGAATATGTAATTACTATAATTATGTTGACAGCATCTAGCTGCATGCAAACTGTCTTTAACTGCCTTTCCACTCTAGTTCATATAGCATTGCTTACTTGTAAGATGTTTAGTCAGAATTCTTTAATTTTTATTCATATAACCCTGTTCACATTGGGAATATATACTATACAAAATAACAAAAAGCACCAATGTTCGGGGTGGCAAATCTATATTCAATATCCAGAATTCCAAATTCATTTCCCTACAATATTATTTCTTCTAAAAAGAGTTTCACAACTACAGTCTTTGGCTTGTCGTGTTTTACTGAGTTTTCATGTTTAATTTATTAAATTGTACAAATTGAAATTTGAAAGAAGGAATGGGTTACTCAGGTTAAATGGCCCCTTCAAATCCTGTTCAGCCATAATTATTGAGTATTGGGGGGATGGTTTCCAACTAATTGAAAGAGGGAGGGAGGGAGGGAGGGAGGGAGGGAGGGAGGGAGGGAGGAAGGAAGGAAAATGATGTTTCTACCATTGCAAGGGAGCCAATCAACTCCTGCAATTAGCCTATACAAACTAAATTGTGCTGCCTAAAAAGAGACATGAGTCTTAAATGCAATCACCTGGATTTTATTTATTTATTTATTTTATTGGTTTTAAACTAATGACTAAAAAAAATTAAACCCACAAAAATAATTATGATAAATATCCATACATTATCAGAAAAAAGAAAAAAAACATACTTTTTTTTGATTTTCAAAAAACATCTTAAGTTTTTTTTAATGGGATCAGCCCATCTTTCAGAGTTGTCTCCTAACAATGCACTCTTTACCTGTGGAATAGTTAAGGGGAAATTTCACATGCTTCCGTAATGTAGCTTTTCTCATAAGTTTTCCAAGCGTTGGAAGAGGAATTGTTATCAATAAAGGTTAGATATTCCATTTATAGGAGATATTTACTAGTCGTGCTGTCTGGAATGACCTTAGAATTTTTCAATATAAATATTGTCTCCTTCTCCCTTGCTTTTCACTTTTCACAGAATCTTTGTTCTTTCATAGATAGACGTATGTAAGTTCAAATACAGATGCATTTGGCATTTTCAGAGAGAGAGAAATAATAACTGCTTGCCCTTTCTTCATCCTGATAGTCCTAAGTGAAATCTAGGATTCTCTTTCATGAATGTCCTTATCGCTTCCTACATCTTTTCTAAATTCTGCACCTTCATGAGGCATAGGTTAAATATCTTTCTTTTCATTTTCTCCCGGGGACATAGCCGGATAGATATGAAGAATGTGAAAATAGATAGATTTCTATGATCTTGACTTGGCCCAAAATAGCTAGAGCTTCCAAACTGATTTTCAAATGATCTCTTATCCCTCTAACAAATCTTAGCTACAATAGGTAATTTAATATTACCTATTGTAAATGTTAAGCGTACCTGTTCAAGATGCCATAAGTGGATGGTTATGTATTTGAAAAGATGCTGAAATGCCATCCCCTAATCATTCTGGACAGCCTCTTCTCAACAAATATAGTTGTTCATAAGCACAGAAACATATATTATAGCCATCACTATATCAATACTTTTCAGTGATGATATTTCACACTTTTTAAGTCTGAATAATGAATTAACAAGGGGATTGAGTTTGTCTAATAATTCTTTAGTATGGTTTCCTATATTAAACAGCTGTTGATAATATTTATTATCAAGTTTGGTATGAAACTGACATACTACCATATTTTTTGAAGTATAAGACACATCAGACTATAAGACGCACCCAGGTTTTTAAGAGGCAATTTTTTTTAAAAAAAAGTAGGTAGGTAGATAGAGGGATAGAGAGGGAGAAAAAAAGAGAGAAATACAGTAGGTAGAGAGAGAGAAATAGAGAGAGAGAAAGAGGTAAAATACAGTAGGGAGGGAGGGAGTGTAGATAGGTAGGTAGGTAGAGGGATAGAGAGAGAGAGAAATAGAGAGAGGGATAGAGAAATACAGTAGATAGGGAGGGAGAGAGAGTAGGTAGGTTGGTAGGTAGAGGGATAGAGAGAGAGAAATAGAGAGAGAGAAATACAATAGGGAGGGAGGGAGGGAGGCCAAGAGTGTAGATAGGTAGGTAGGTAGAAGGATAGAGAGAGAGAAATAGAGAGAAATACAGTAGATAGGTAGGGGGAGAGAGAGAGAGAGAAAGAGAAGGTAGGTAGGTATATAGGTAGATAGAGGGGGGAGAAGGAAATACAGTAGGTAGGTAGAGAGAGAGAGTAGGTAGGTAGGTAGATATTTCCAGGTGTATTTATCCATGTGCTGGAGAAGTAAATAGCTGACAACCTGTTAGCACCTAAAACTTTGTTTCTGCTGGGACAGCACTTGATCAATGTAATTATCATCTACCACTAACTAAACAGCTTTCCGAAAAGCGGAGGGGGGGTGTTGCACTCTGCAAACCTCCCCCAGGCTATTCATGTGGGTTTTTTTTTTCAAAAAAAGGTATGAATAGCCGGGGGGGGGGGGCTTGCAGAGTGCTCCTGTGGTGTGGGGGACCAAAAATGAGCAAATAAATGGCTAATTTTTTGCAAAAACGGGCTGGTTTTTTTTTTTTTTGTCAAAAAAAATGCATGCATAGCCTTATGGAGTGCTGCTGGGGTCTGGGGGGGGGACCTACCCATTTTAGGCTCATTTTTGCCCTCCCCAGTCCCCAGGGGCTATCTGAAAGCCTTCATAAGGCTATGCATGGCCATTTAGATGAAGGGGTGGGGCTTCAGGAGGCAAAAAATGCTGTATTCCGCCTGTTTTTAGAGGAAAATAGGTGCATCTTATACTCTGAAAAGTCTGGTAATTTGAAACGGCATAATATCAGATGAAGAGAATGATAATTTAGGGACGGCTATGGAAGTATGCAGTGTTGTGGTTTTAAGAATCTAATTTAAAAACTATTTGATAAAAAAGTGTACCAGTGCTTTCCATGGATTTTCATTAAATATACCATATTTGTATACGGTGGAGAATTTTTAGTGTCTTCTGTATAACAATAGGTATGGGATAATGTCTTTCTTTCTGTATCCTAATTAATACTTGCCTATATAAATATGTAACAGGATAACATAGTTAGAAGGAACCTTGGATATCTTCTAGTCCAACTCCTGCTCAAGCAGGAGACCCTCTGCCATTTTAGACATAAGACTATCCAATCTCTTCTTTAAAATCTTGAGTGTTGGAGCACCCACAACTTCTGGAGGCAAGGCATACCACTGATTAATTGTTCTAAATGTCAGGAAATTTGTCCTTAGTTCTAGATTGGTTCTCTCCTTGGTTAGTTTCCATCTGTTGCTTCTCATCCAGCTTTCAGGTGCTTTGGAGAACAGGTTAACCCCCTCTTCGTTGTAGTAGCATCTTAGATACTAGAACATTGCTATCGTGTCACCCCTGTCTTTCCATTAAACAAGACATATCCAGTTCCTGCAACCATTTTTCATATGTTTTATTCTCCAGTCCCCTAATCATCCTTGTTGTTCTTCTCTGCACTCTTTTTGATTTCAAAGCAAAAGCAAGATTTCACCATCACTATTCACATAAATGTACATTTTAATAGTCAATTTTTAATCTAAAGAGGCTTACTGCAATATCCTGCTGATATTTATCAATTTACCAATATCATTTTAATGATATTTACCAAAGCCAATACCAATGATTGAAAGGACAATCAAAATCTCCCAGATTTTAATGATTTCAATATCACATTTTAACAGACATCTTTCATCATGATATCTATAGCAAGCACTTCATAGGCTATCATCTGGATAGTCACCTAAAGAAAAAAAAGAGACTTTGTCTCTAGGTATTCACAAGGTTTGGGCCCTGTTTAATGAAGCTTATAAAACTTTAGGAGTGTTAGGCAGGCCTATTTTGCTGAAAGCTACTTACAGTGCTAAATTTGTGGAGAATAATGCAGGAAACGTTTTTTGAGAATTATGTGAAAGTAGTATAAAATACATAGGAAGAAATATGGAAGAGCAAAAGGAAATGATTGAGGAATACAGAGATTTATAGAGCAATAATGGAAGCCCTCCCTATTTATGAAGGAAAGTTTTGCTGTTTTATTCGGTTTTGTTTTAATATCAGCATGTTATTGCATTCTTATTTTAATGCAGCTTTGCCCATGAATTCAGTGGAATTACAATTTTAGTTATATGGTTAAAATTGAACACTAAAAAGCATACTATGAGTAAGCTAGCAAGCCAATGCACTTATAATACATCATTCATTTCTCAATAAAATGATAAAAATAATCACATTTGATCCAAGTATAGTCCTTGAGAAGAATGCTTGTGGAATATTATACACAATTCAGCAAAAATACAATGACTCTCTGTTGAGAAAAAACAGCTGCACAGTTATGCAGCTTTCAAGAGTAAAATCCCCTAATGTTACAGCACTCACACAATGCAGGTGGATGCATAGAAAATATAATATTAATTGGCTGGAAATGTATGTACTTTGATGAGAAATCAAGAGTTATGTAAGTGTTAAATGTGCTCTATAAAGCCAGATTTTAGAAACCCTTTTATTTTTTTAAAGAGTGTCAGGAGAATCTCCATGAATCTAAGAAATATTCTTGCATTATCTACGAGAATTTCCTGTCTCAACTGTAAATGTTATCTTGTCCTTGTCATCATCCCACTGTCAGTTTTAGAAATAACTACAGAACCTTAGGACTGACTCCTCCTCCCGGTGAGTATTTTGGTGCCAAAACAAAACAAATCCCTGTGTAATGAACTGATACACTTTAAAAGCACAATTTGGGGTTGCATTTTTATCTCAATCTTGTTAGAAAATAAATAATTCATAGTTAATTAATGGGATTTAAAAAAGAAAAACAAACCTACATTAAAGAAAAAAATGACAAGCAACAATATCTTTACTGCTCTACATAAAATGGAAACTTCCCATGATTTCCTAAATACTAAGAATATTTAATTAAAAATAATAAGGGGTTTTATTTTTCATGCAAGAGTCTTCTGGATCAAGACCTCCATCTGACATTAATGTGTTTGTAAGTGCTATATATTACTGAAGAGTGCTGAATTTATAGATCACTAGCCAATAACACACTGTTGCCCGAGTATTTATTTATAAGGGGAAAATCTCCAGACCAAACGTAATTTCTAATGAGGGAGCCCCCTTGGGGACTACTGTGAAGCCGTTAACATGGCAACTCATTGTGCTGCACAGTAGAAGAGTCACTCACTGAGTTTCATAGCTACTGGGTAGAGTTGAACCTCAAATGTTAATTTAGCACTCCAGCTACAAAGGTAACACTACAATAAGATTAACTTCTCCTTTACATGTATGTAGCATGCATCCTTAACATGTATGTAGCATCATCGGAGTAGTGAATAACTCACCAACCTCTGTGAGTATTGTACACTAATTTTATTGTACCTTTTGTGTGGAAATACGAACAATCTCTTGCAAAATCTCTTTAATAAAAACTTTTTTCAGATTTTCATAATTGGCTATCTGAAGTATATTTTAAGAAAATACATTCTTAGTTATTATGCCTAAGCCCCAAAAAACTGTAGGATATTTTTAAAAATCCCTAATACTTAAAAAAAACAAAAACCAAGACATTTCTGCTTTTATTGATTGTGACTATTTGGATTGTTATATATCTTCACATGATTTGGCAAACCATTAAAATGTTAGTTAAGGTGACAAGCAAGAAGTTTCTTTTGTCTTCCTGAAAAGTACATACTCTATTATACACACAAAGATGGAAAGATTTGGCATTATCTGCAATGGATGAATGATTGATGAAGATGGTGGAAATTGCTGCAATAGCTAAATTCAGTTCGATAGAAAAAAGACAATAGCTACATTTGAAGAAGGGGATGACAGAGAATGAGGTGGCTGGATGGAGTCACCGAAGCAGTAGGCGTGATCTTAAATGGACTCCAGAGGGTGGTTAGAGGACAAGAAGGCCTGGAGGAACATTGTCAATGGGGTTGTGATGGGTCAGACACAACTTTGCAACTAACAACAACAACATTTGTTAGCGACTGAAAACCTCTTGCAGACTTTTTGTGTGAAACATAAAATAATGAACTTAAGATTTATGGAATGGAATGGAATGTTTATTTGTATACCACTCCCTCTCCCTGAAGGGACTCGGGGTGGTGCACAGGGAATATAAAACATAAAACATACAATATAAATATCTAAAATTAAATTAAATTACAATGACCCTGCACTAAAACCTAAAAAACCTAAAACCTTAAACCCTTAAAAACCCAATTAAAATTTTAAATGTACAGACCGGAGGTGTGAGAAATAGATTAGGCCAGGCCGGCCTGTTGGAAGAAATATGTTTTGAACTTTCAGCGGAAGGAGCAGAGGTCCGGAGTTGTTCTGAGGTCGGGGGGTAGGTCATTCCATAGGATGGGGCCTGCAACAGAGAAGGCCCTTCCCCTGGGAGTCGCCCGCTGGCATTATGATTTTGATTAGACAGAACAGATTAAAAAAAGAAGAGAGTTCCATTGTAAGCATAGAGTAAGAAATAAGTTTATAATTGTACTGATAACTATAGGTAGTCCTTGAAATACGACTGCAAGCAAGCACAAAATTTCTGTTGTTAACAAATTTCATTTGTTAAGGGAGTTTTGTCCCATTTTGCAACTTTTCTTGCCACAGTTGTTGAGTGAATCACTGCAATTATTAAGTTAATAACCTGGTTGTTAAGTGAATCTAGCTTCCCCATTGAGTTTGCTTGTCAAAAGGTCATAAAAGTAATCACATGACCTTAGGACACAGCCAAGATCATATCTATGAACCAGTTTCCAAGCACCCACATTTTGATCACATGATATGAAAGACAATCATAAGTCACATTTTTCAGCTCCATTGTAACATTGAACAGTCACTAAACAAACTGTTGTAAGTCGAGGACTACTGCTACTGCGAAGATCAGAAGTTACCGTATTTGCCAGCGCATAAGACGACTTTTTGGCCCCGAAAAACATGCCTCCAAGTGGGGGGGTCGTCTTATACGCCGGGTCATCCGCGAGGTCCTGTTGTGTGTCTGTTAGACTCTGATTCCCTCCCCCCCCGTTTTTCTCTCGCTCTCTGCCCAGAGCGAGAGAAAGACGGGGGGGAGGGAATCAGAGTCTAACAGACACACAGAGGGAGAAGAGAGAGGGGGAAGGAGGAAACCCTCCACAGCCGCGCGGAGACTCCACGCCGTCTCCGCGCGGCTGTGGAGGGTTTCCTCCTTCCCCCTCTCTCTTCTCCCTCTGTGTGTCTGTAGAAAGACGGGGGGGAGGGAATCAGAGTCTAACAGACACACAGAGGGAGAAGAGAGAGGGGGAAGGAGGAAACCCTCCACAGCCGCGCGGAGACTCCACGCTGTCTCCGCGCGGCTGTGGAGGGTTTCCTCCTTCCCCCTCTGTCTCTTCCCCCTCTGTGTGTCTGTTAGACTCTGATTCCCTCCCCCCCGTCTTTCTACAGACACACAGAGGGAGAAGAGAGAGGGGGAAGGAGGAAACCCTCCACAGCCGCGTGGAGACTCCACGCCGTCTCCGCGCGGCTGTGGAGGGTTTCCTCCTTCCCCCTCTCTCTTCCCCCTCTGTGTGTCTGTTAGACCAGGGGTCCCCAACCCCTGGTCCGCGGACCGGTGCCGGTCCGCGGCTTCATAGGAACCGGGCCGCAGGGCCGGCGAGGAGGAGGGAGCAGCGCCCTGGGCAGAGGATGGGCGAGCGCGCCTCCACGCCTCCTTCCGACGGCCACCTCAGCGCCCTGCACTTTCCAGGGCTTCCTGGAGGGGCCAGCATCTCGACTGGGGAGGTTATCCCGCAGCGGGCGGGCGAAGGACCCAAGCTGCGTGCCGCCAAAGCCATCCGGGCGCCACACGCCCAGCCCCGGACGGCTTCGGCAGCACACAGCTTGGGTCCTTCGCCCGCCCACCCGCCCACTGCGGGATAACCTTCCCAGTCGACATGCTGGCCCCTTCTCCTCGCCTGCACTAGCCGCAGCTTGGGTCTTCTGTCCGCTCGTTGCGGGATAACCTCCGCAACCGACATGCTGCTTCCCCGGGTTGAGGGAGGGAGAGAATGGCAGACGCACAGAGAGGCAGACTTAGAGAGACAGAAAGAGAGAGAGGGGGAAACAGACACACACCCAGACACACACACACACACACACAGAGTGACAGATCGGTGGGGGAGGAGGAGAGAGAGAGAGAGAAACAGAGAAGGAGAAAGAAAGAAAAATAGGAAAAGAGATGAATGGAGGGTGGGAGGGAGGGAATGAAAGAAAGAAGGGGGAGGGAGGAGGAAGGGAGCAGTGAAAGAAGGAAGGAAGGAAAGAAAGAAAGAAAAAGAAAGAGGGATGGAGGGTAAGAGGGAAGGAAGGAAAGAAGGGAGGGAGGGGGAGGGAAGCAATGGAAGGAAGGAAAGGAAAGGAAAGGAATGGAGAGGAAAGGAAAGGAAAGGAATCGAAAGGAATGGAATGGAAAGGAATGGAAAGGAATGGAGAGGAATGGAATGGAAAGGAATGGAAAGGAATGGAGAGGAATGGAGAGGAATGGAAAGGAATGGAAAGGAAAGGAATGGAAAGGAAAGGAAAGGAATGGAGAGGAATGGAGAGGAATGGAAAGGAAAGGAAAGGAAGGGAATCGAAAGGAAGGGAATCGAAAGGAATGGAATGGAAAGGAATGGAAAGGAAAGGAATGGAGAGGAATGGAAAGGAATGGAGAGGAATGGAGAGGAATGGAAAGGAAAGGAAAGGAATGGAGGGGAATGGAGAGGAATGGAAAGGAAAGGAAAGGAAAGGAAGGGAATCGAAAGGAAAGGAAAGGAATGGAAAGGAATGGAAAGGAAAGGAATGGAGAGGAATGGAAAGGAATGGAGAGGAATGGAGAGGAAAGGAAAGGAAAGGAATGGAGAGGAATGGAGAGGAATGGAAAGGAAAGGAAAGGAAAGGAAGGGAATCGAAAGGAAAGGAAAGGAATGGAAAGGAATGGAAAGGAAAGGAATGGAGAGGAATGGAAAGGAATGGAGAGGAATGGAGAGGAATGGAAAGGAAAGGAAAGGAATGGAGAGGAATGGAGAGGAATGGAAAGGGAAGGAAAGGAAGGGAATCGAAAGGAAAGGAAAGGAATGGAAAGGAAAGGAATGGAGAGGAATGGAAAGGAATGGAGAGGAATGGAGAGGAAAGGAAAGGAAAGGAATGGAGAGGAATGGAGAGGAATGGAAAGGAAAGGAAAGGAAAGGAAGGGAATCGAAAGGAATGGAAAGGAAAGGAAAGGAATGGAAAGGAAAGGAATGGAGAGGAATGGAGAGGAATGGAAAGGAAAGGAAAGGAAAGGAAGGGAATCGAAAGGAATGGAATGGAAAGGAATGGAAAGGAAAGGAAGGGAATCCAGAAGTGGAGGGCCTAGTTGCCAAGGGGAACGGGGAAGCATCCCTCCTCCCCCGGCACCAGCAGCGTGGGAGCTGGACGGTAAGCAGGCAAGCGATCTTGTCGCTGTCGTGCCCAAGCAGGTGCCTCTGCTGCTGCTGCTCCCCTCTCCGCCTCACCCCTTGCCAAACCCTGGTTATATGGTGGAAGAGGGGGGGGAGGGAAAGAAGGAAGGGTGGGTGAGTTGCTTTCCCGGGAAGCTGGTGGCTGGGGCTTTTCCTATGTGGCCTTGGATCGCTCCTTTCCACCCACCCCCCTCCTCACCGTTTCTCTGCCTGCTCTGCACCTTTCCCCCAAGAAATCGGTAGAATCAGGGTGATGTGGCCTGTAGAGAGATTAATTTGCCGGGAGTTTGAAGTATTGGGTGAATGAGGGACGGATTGAAACAAATTTCAGTCATTGTATTGTTGATATTTGTCCAGCAGTCAAACGTTTTATTTGGTGTGTGGAAGGTGTGCGGAAGAGGAGGTAGTCTTATACGGGGAGTATATAACAAACTCTATATTTTGAGTGGAAATGATGGGGGGTCGTCTTATACGCCCAGTCGTCTTATACGCCGGCAAATACGGTACTTCTTTCTATCTTCTTTCTGGTTTTTGTTTTACTTCCCCCTTTCTTAGACTTTTAGCTTTCTCTTTTCCTTTTCTCACTTTATATTAGTTTGTATTAATTTTATCTTCTTTTAAAAAAATGTTTTAATAAAATTATAGAAAAGGAAAGGAAAAAAATGTACTCCAGTGACTACTCTGGTGTACATGCTGACCACATACTTTTTGAAAATGCACATAATCTGTTTCAGAATAATTAGTCTTTTAAGTGTTTCAACGTTTAAGTGTTGTTTTTTGCTGCTGTATTCTAATAGTCCTCCAAATGAATGCGCATCATTTTCTGTTAGAATCAACAAAGTACTACTGCTTGAGAGAGATTTAAAAAAAAAAAAAAACCCACAACTTCCCCAGGAGAATTCCAATAACTCACAGAAATCAGTCAGCAATATATACTTAAGCTGGCTTTGATCCCACTGAGTCCTCCTAGCAGTTGGCAGGTTTAAGGCCCCTGAAGAATTCCAGCTGAAGCTTTGTGGCTATGTTTGTGCTATCTTGTCTAGCAAACCCCCTGATCAAAGTAATATTTTTCTCATCATCATGTACAACTTAAGGATTCTACAGGGACAAAAAATGGCAGGAGCCAAAGTTTCATTTTCTGTATTTTCAAACCTATCAGATACAGACATTAATTAGCTCTGATCTTCTCCCAGTGACATTCCATAATATCAGAGCAGGGAGTTGGGCTAGAAGACCTCCAAGGTCCTTTCCAGCTCTATTCTGATTCTGATTCAGATATACTGTGCATGTCTGTGCAACCAAGCAAAGGAAGGAGATTTATCATGTAATTATTCTACATAAGACTTGCCACTATTTCCTATTATCAAATATACACTGTATTTTTCAGAGTATAAGACACACCTTTTTTCCTCTAAAAAGAGGCTGAAAATCTGGGTGTGTCTTATACATCAAATACAGCATTTTTACACCACCACCCCTGTCCCCAGCAGCACTCTATAAGCCTCCATAAGGCTATGCATACTATTTTTTGACAAAAAAAACGGCCCATTTTCACACAAAAGGGCCATTTTCCCTCACTTTGGACCCCCCAACCCCCCAGGAGCACTATGCAAGCCCCCCCCACCAAGGCTATTCATGCTTTTTATTTGAAGAAAAATAGGCCCATTTTTGCGAAAAACATGCCCAGGGGAGGTTTGCAAAGTGCAAAAAGGGTTTTTTTCCTCCTTTCGGAAAGCTGTTTACTTAGAGTGATTGATGAGAATTACGTTGGTCAAGTACTGTGCCTGCAGAAACAAAGATTTGTTCCAAAGGTGGTCAGTGATTTCCTTCTCCAGCACATGGGTAAATACACCTGGAAACATCTACCTACCTACTCTATCTCTCTCTCTCTCCCTACCTATCTACTGTATTTCTCTCTCTCTCTCTCTCTCTCTCTCTCTTTCTCTCTCTATTTTTCTCTCTCTTTCCCTCTATCTACTATCTATATACACTCTCTCTCTCCCTACCTACTGTATTTCTCTTTCTCTCCCCACTCTATCTACCTATCTACCTACTCTCTCTCTCCCCATACCTATCTACTGTATTTCTCTCTCTCTTTCTATTTCTCTCTCTCTATCCCTCTACCTACTTATCTATCTACACACACACACCAGGGGTGGGTTTCAAAATTTTTGGAACAGGTTCTGTGGGTGTGGCCTGCTTTGTGGGAGTGGCTTGTTGGCCATGTGACTGGGTGGGAGTGGCTTGCCAGCCATGTGACCGGGTGGGAGTGGCCAACTTGGAAAATGTGAAACTCACTTAACAATGGTCTTGGTTAACAACTAAACTTTTGGGCTCAATTGTGGTCATACGTTCTTTCTTTCTTTCTCTTTCTTTCCTTCTTTCTCTCTTTCCCTCTTTCTCTCTCTCTTTCTTTCTCTCTCTCTTTCCCTCTTTCTCTTTCTCTCTTTCTCTTTCTCTTTCTTTCTCTTTCTCTCTTTCTTTCCCTCTTTTTCTTTCTCTTTCTTTCTTTCTCGCTTTCTCTTTTTCTTTCTTTTTTTCTCTCTTTCCTTTCTGTCTCTCTTTCTCTGTCTTTCTCTCTCTCTTTCTTCTCTCTCACTTTTTTTCTTTCTTTCTTTCTCTTTCTTTCTTTCTCTCTCTGTCTCTCTCCCCTTCATCCGCCCATCTATCACTCTGTGTTTGTGTGTGTGTGTGTGTCTGTCTCGCATTCACGCACTTAATCACTTTCTGCGTCTCTCTCTTTCTCTCCCTCCCTCCCTCTCTGTCTCTGTGTGTGTGTCTGTCACTCTCTGATTCCCCCCTCCGCTCCCTGTCTCTCTCTGTGTCTGTGCCTCTCTCTGTCTGTCTGTCGTGGTGCCCGCCCGCCCGCCCGTCCCCCACGGAGCCTCTTCATCCCGGGGCCGCTGTGCTCACTCACCTTAGCCTGCCCTCCCCGCCGCCCGGCCGCCTGCAGCTGAGAAGCATGTGTGTGTGTGTGGGAACAGGGAAAGTTTTGCCGCGAGTGGCGGGGGGTGGGGTGGGGGTTTGCGCAGCTTAGCGGCTCTTGTTTCGCCGCCCCTAGCCGGCAGGCTTCAAAGGCCGAATGCTCGCTGAAGGGCTCGGCCTTTGAAGCCTGCCGGCTAGGGGCGGCGAAACAAGAGCCGCTAAGCTGCGCAAACCCCCACCCCACCCCCCGCCACTCGCAGCAAAACTCTCCCTGTTCCCACACACACACACACGCTTCTCAGCTGCAGGCGGCCGGGCGGCGGGGAGGGCAAGCTAAGGTGAGTGAGCACAGCGGCCCCGGGATGAAGAGGCTCCGCGGGGGACGGGCGGGCGGGTGGGCACCACGACAGGCAGACAGAGAGAGGCACAGACACAGAGAGAGACAGGGAGCGGAGGGGGGAATCAGAGAGTGACAGACACACACACAGAGACAGAGAGGGAGGGAGGGAGAGAAAGAGAGAGACGCAGAAAGTGATTAAGTGCGTGAATGCGAGACAGACAGACACACACACAAACACAGAGTGATAGATGGGCGGGGTTCGCGCAGCCTAGCGCGCTCTTCCGCCCCCCCCCCCCGCGCCAACAGGGAAAGCAGGCCCGGCAGCTTCAAAACTAAAGCGCCTGGGTCTTGAAACTTTCCCTGCTAGGGATACACGAGCGAGCCACGTGTTCCTTAGATACTTCCGGGTCCACGATCCAAAGGGCTCGCTTGGGATCCGGAAATTTGACGAAAGGGCTCGCGCGAACCCCTGCGAGCCCTCAGGAACCCACCCCTGACACACACTCTCCTTATTTACCTACCTACTGTATTTCTCTCTCTTCTCCCTATCCCTTTATCTACCTACCTACCTAACTACACGCTCTGTCTCCCTACCTATTGTATTTCTCTCTCTCTCTCTCCCCCCTTCTACCTACCTACCTACCTAGTTACTCTCTCTCCTTACCTACCTACTGTATTTCTCTCTCTCCCCCCCCCCTCTACCTACCCACCTACCTACCTAGTTACTCTCTCTCCTTACCTACCTACTATATTTCTCTCTCTCCCTCTCTCTCCCTATACCTACCTACCTACTTTTTTTAAAAAAATTGCCTCTTCAAAACCTGGGTGTGTCTTATACTCCAGTGCGTCTTATACTCCGAAAAATATGGTCGTTACTAGAAAAGGCCTATCCAAATTGCAGATTCATCGGTACTGTAATATTTCAATAATATAATTCTTCTCTGTTATATAGTACAAAAATTGACCAATTCAAACATTACAGCTGGATCATCAATCTCTTATTAAGATTGATTTAATGCTACATTCACTCTGGCTGGTTCACCCAGCATGCATATCCTAGGTACTGTACTGAGTTTCTGGATGTATTCTGGATAATACTTTCAACCACAAACTAACCCAGTAGCCTGGAGACCCACTGCATTTAGTGTATTCCATGGATACACTTGGTTGTATCTATGTAATAAGCATATACAGAAACATTTTTTGTCTGCCATATCTTTATGAATACCTGTTAGGTGGGAGACAAATAACATGTACACAATTAATGTAATCATGTAAATTCTGCAACTAGCATTGAACAGATATCTTGATGCAAGTAAAGAGCCAAGGTGGTACAGTGGTTAGAGTGCAGTACTGCAACCAGCTGACTGCTAGCTGCAGTTCGGCAGTTCAAATCTCATCAGCTCAAGGTTGACTCAGCCTTCTATCCTTCTGAGGTGGGTAAAATGAAGACCTAAATTATTGGGAGCAATAGGCTGATTTTGTAAATTGCTTAGAGAGGGCTGTAAAACACTATGAAGTAGTATATAAGTCTAAGTGCTATTGCTATAAACATAAAGATAAAACAGTTATGTAAATGCAATCCCAATGATTGGGTTAGATTTGAGAAATAAATACTGGTCAGGGAAAAACAATAAAACAGACAAACCCTTTTATTATGTAGACTAGAAGTTTTATGCGGACATTTTGATGGGGGAAAAAAGATAGACTAAAGATTTAAATTGGGGGATTAAAATAGATCAGAGAGAAGGGGAAAGAATAAAATGATTTCCCAATAAAAAGAAGGGCAGAATTTATAATCGTTTTCTTTCTTTTATGTCTTTTTTTTCTTAGTTTCTATCTTCTTTTTCTCCTTTTTCTTTTAATATTCATACTTTTATTGTATGGAAAAATTCTAATGAAAACATTTTTAAAAGGAATAATGAGTGGAGTTAAATTTAGATGCAAACTAGTAAGGGTTTGCTATATGAGTACATCATAGTACTAGCTCTGGTTGCCAAAGATCTCTAGGTGGAGCAAAAGTAAAGAACGGAAAGTGAAGTGGAAAGTAAACAAAGTTATATTAAGAATGCGTCAGGGTATCTGCTGTTAAACATAGTGGAGCTAGTGAGAGAATTAGAATTAAGGATCCCCAGACTGGAAAAGTTTGCTCCAGAGGTAAAGAGGGAGGAATGAACTCAAGAATTAGGAAAGGTGTAAAAGCATAGAGATGGGTATACTTAAGAGAGAGATTGGTATCAAATTGCTCACTCAGCAGATAAGGGACGGAGCATGAAATGTTGGCTTATCAGCAACCACTTTTGCAGAACAAATCTGAGTTCACTGCCTTGGTGGGTTTTTTATACCTGTGTGATGCTATTTGATGTCTATACACTGCTTCTTAATTACAGCAATCAAAACTAGAACAATTCATAACCAAGAGCTTTATTTGTAGGGGTGTGGGTGGGGTTATGTGGAAGGTTATGTAGCATCAAATTGTGTACCTAAAGATTTGGTGACAGGTTTTATTTGAAGTAAACTGCCAAATTGCTGGAGGAAAAACCACACAGAAATCTTGCAGACCAGTTTCTCAGATCCAAGATTACTGTGGTCTAAAACAGTGCAACATGAGTAAAAAGCAAAGCATTTCCATTTTTACATTTCTCTGAGTAGTAATACAGTACACAATAATCTGCATATTTCTTAGAATTTTCCTCATGTTTACTTTCATGAGATGATAAACATATGATTGTTAAAGAGAACTGGGCACAATGTACATGTTCCAGGCCAGGTACTGTATATCTAAGGCTGAATTTAAATTGAACTTGATTACTACTACTACTACTACTACTGTTAGTTCAATAGGGCACCCAGTTAGCTAGCTTGTAATAGCAGCTGTTCTTTCTTTATACCTCTATGGATTTTTCTGAATAGCTGCATCAACAAATGACATGTTGTATACTTAGCATCCACCTGCTGTGTATATATTTAAATCACAAAAGATACGTAATGTTATGCCAACACTACAGTTCTATTTTGGCAAAACAGAATCTAACAACTGGAAAGTTAATGCTAATGTTTAAAGCAGAGGTCTCCAACCTTTGCAACTTTAAGTCTGAAGGACTTCAGCTCCCACACTTCTCCAGCCAGCAAAGCTGGCTGGAGAATTCTGGGAGCTGAGGTCCTTCAGACTTAAAGTTGCAAAGGTTGGGGACCCCTGGTTTAAAGCTCAAAAGGGCTTGCATGCCATTGCAGGTGGGTTTTTCAGCAAACAGAAAAACCCACCTTTGCAGTGAAGGTGACACTCTCCAGGAAGGCTTTAGTGCCCTCCAACTCAGACAACTTGAATTTCTCCACATATTCCCTATACAATGATGTCAAATCAACTACACAAATACCTCTAATAAGATTAGAATGAGATTTTATTCAAAGGCTAATCCAAGTATATACAATATGTGGGATTTTTTAGTGGTCAGTCATACTTTCAACAGAAATACAACAGTTCAGGTTTTTGTGAAGTAATGCAAATATGATCAAGGGAACAAGCAGGACATACAAAGTCTGTTGATTAGAAAAATAGCATTTACAATTAATTAAACATCATACACACACATGTAGACACCCACATAAAGGTAAAGGTTCCCCTCGCACATATGTTCTAGTTGTTCCTGACTCTAGGGGGTGGTGCTCGTCTCCATTTCAAAGCCAAAGAGCCAGTGCTTCCCACCAAAGGTGGTCCCTATTTTTCTACTAGCATTTTTACATTCTTTCGAACTGCTAGGTCGGCAGTGCTAGGGATTAGAACCGCTGAACTGCCGACCTTTCTGGTCGACAAGCTCAGTGTCTTAGCCACTGAGCAAGAGCACTTCAATGATGATAGTTCTGTGGACATATTAGGGGGATTCCAACAGAAATATGTAGAGTTATCCCTTTATCCTTTACCAGAAATATTCCATATATCTTCTTTTCCATGTTCAGCTCAGCCTTTTGCTGATCGTTTCATGACCATTTGCATGGTGGTTGACTGTTAGCTATTTTATCTTTGATTGCTATCCTCCAGTCTGGCTTGATTTTGAGGAACAATTTCTTTGTGAGTCTCTGTCTCTTGTACCTGACTCTTTTCCCTCCTGTAACATGTCTTCATTTTACCTCAGGTTCAAATATTTATCTATTTTCCCTGTATTTTATTTCTTATAATAGATCACCCGGTAAGATAATTTTTACAGCTTAGTTTCAAACTCCATCAATAACCCCAATTGCAGTGAAAGTTACTACTGATTGTGGGCACATATTTTCCTTTGTACACATTTTTAACACAGCTTCTCCAAATGCAGCATCTATTATCACTGCAGATTTCATCTCATTCTGTCCCAAAGTCACCATGATATATTTAAAGGGCATAGTTTAGAAACCTTTAAGACAAACATAGATTTTGGGATAGCAAACCTTTCTTTTTAACAAATTTCACTCTATTGCTAGCCATCAAGGTAGAATGGAATGCCTCCTGAGTCAAACATCTACATCAAATTTCCCCAAACTAATCAGAAATGACCTTCATTTAACTTTTTGAATATATCATCATTTTCTGGTCTACAGTATGTCCAAATAAGATTGATTGACTGACATATGTCACAAATTTGAAGGTCCTTTCTTAATGGCCCAGTTTAGATATTCTGACTCAAAAGAGTAAGAGAGCAGATTAAGAAGGTTCAAGTTTCAAAATATCCACTGTTGCTGTTTTAAAACAGAAAGTTTGCAAGGAGTTCAATTGAACGTTGGCATGATAACCAGTCCTGATTGCACAATATTCCAAAGTTTAATTAGAGATGCTGTGGACTTTCCTGTAGAATAATGGGAATTCACATATACTGGAATAGATCTAGCATATAAGGTATCCTGTTCAGTCTTGGCTTTGGGCCAACTAGAATTGTTCATACTTATAAAGAAGGCCTTTAAAAAAAAAAAAGTTCTCCTTTAGATTTATTTAAGCTTTTATAATCTTGGTTTTATTTGAAATTTTCCTTTGTAAAGCAAAGTTTTAAGCATACAGATTTTTTGTTTATCTTTATGAACCTCTTTCAAGGTTTGCCTCTTTTTCAGGTTTGTTCTTTCTGGGTTTTTTCTCAAGAAAATATGGTCACCGGTGTATATAAAATCATGTCTGAAAACAATATTTTGGCTAAAAGGATTTTAAAGAGGCAAATTCGAATCAAATGAAGGGAGAAGGAAAGAAAGATGGAGCTGGAAATCGACTGAAGCTTTAATCTACAAACAGGACATTAGATAACCTTTTTTTTTCTCTTACAGTGCTTTAAAGGATCACATGATTGAAACTTCTTCAACTCAAAAGCATTTGCTGCTCATTGAAACTAGATGTCAGGGATAAAAATCCAATCCTAGTTATCTTTCTGACATGATAATTTTCTGCGTGAGTGGCATCTCTTTTATAGAAAGAGTCTTTCTTCCCGCTCTCTGAAGTGATTTCCTTACAAACAGCATCTGTTTCCTCAAAAACAACCGCATTAAACTAGTTGTGTAAGAAGTGGCGGTTGGAGTTTGGTGGTTAAATAGTTGGTATTCAGTTTGGGAAATGACAGAATATACAGGATCACTTTCAGATGACAGAGGCTGCTGCACTGAATATAACTCTGCTAAGCTCAGAGCCAACCAGTTCAACTTTTTCATCTGACATGTTTAAACAGAAAAATAAAACAAATCTTACACTACAAGACTCCTGTGGGTATTTCATCAGGAAACTAAACCTATTAAAAGTCACCAGCAAGTCAGGGCATTTTTCAAGCTGTTTATTCAGTACTGTATTTTTGCATTTTGCAAACACTAAACCAGCTAATAATATATATTGCTCTATAACAGCCACTGTTGTGTCCTATAAACAAAGTTCGCTTAAAAAAAAACCTTGGCTGCTGAAATGAATATTAAATGACAAAGCATGAGACTTTTTTTTTCTCTGAAATTGCTGTTTCCTTGGATTGCTATAGGATAACTAGCAATCCTAGCATCTCTTCTGTGTGAAATAAGCCCCCTCCCCATCTTGAAGCAAAGTGCCTGAGGGTCCCAGGCATCTGTGACAACCAGAGGTTTATAATTGGATGTCAGCTAGTCAGATATTTGAGCTAAAGTCATACATTTGATCATTTCCAAGACATGTCCAGTTTCTAATACTTTGCACCCCATTTTAACCATTTCTGTTATTATTGGTTCTGCTTTTTTTAAATTAAATCCATCTTCAAATTCATTTATTCAATTAGTAATATTATTACAGTCTTCTTGCATTTCCTATAGATCTTTCCAAACGTGGATTATTTCCTTTTTATTTGGTTTTTCATTGTCAGAATGTCTATTGCCATTTATATGTTGGTAGAATCGCCTCTGGTCTGATGTAGCTGACTTTGCTCAAATTAGATCATTTGTACCTCAGAGCATTCAGTTTTCCAACTATTGCTGCTATTTGTTGCTTTATCATTTCCAAAGCCTCTTTTTCTGGTGCTATGTCAATATTTTTTAATTAGTCTTGTCTAATAATTATATTCCTATTTTTTTTTTACTCTGTCATGTTCTTTAAATTACTCACATTTAATCTTAATTTCTTTATCTTGGCCTCCATCTGATCCTCCATTTTGGGATTGAATGGTTTGTTTCTGGTTTTCTAAGTTTTATGCCCATTTCTTCGGTAACCACCACTGTTGTACTATAGGCAAGCTAATTGGTCTGTTCTATAGATGTTATTTAATCCTTGCAAGTACCTTATGCATGTCCTTCATTATAAGGAAAGATTTTTGTGAGGAAATACTTTCAATGTGGCAGTCTTTGGTTTTGTACTGGTAATTCTTCACACACTGTATTTTATTGCTTTTAATTCTTATTGTTGGCAGGTTAATTCATTGGGGTTTTTTCCCCCTGTACTGGTTCTGTTGTTATTACTTCAGTAGAATAGCTCAGGGGTGTCAAACTGGTGGCCCACAGGCCAGTTGGATCACATGCAGGTCACGCTTTCCCCAGCTCCATGAAGGGGGAAAATATCATGAAATGTCATGTGACAGCAAAGTGATGCTGCGAGTTTGACACCCATGGAATAGTTTGTCTTTTGTGTGATCCATTACTGGAGATTGTCCAAAATAGACTAGACAACCGTTTGACCAGGATGATATAAAGTCTTCTGTCTTAAGCACAGGGTTAGGCTAGAAGGCCTCCAAGGTCCCTTCCTTATGATTCTATATTCTACAGCAAGATATCATATAAGTAGTTCATGACAGTTTTCCTCTATATTTCTAATTGTTATAATCTACATTTCTTCTACTGTTCTACTATTGTTCAAGGATCTTTCATTTGCACAAGTTTTCTGAATCTCTTCCAATTCTGTATTCCTGAATATTTTATTTCTGGTAATGAATCTCCTTTGATCTGCTAATTGTGTTCAGTGATATTTGAGTCTGGATAAATTCTTTCCCACAGTTCAAACATTCTCTTTAAGTCCTCTCACTTTGTTAGTTCTGACGTATAATTGTGCAATGTTGTGCAATGTTCAAACACAGTATACAGTCTTGTCCAAGGCTGTAACTCTTAACCTCACAGAGTATCAAAAGCCCACCCCCCCGCCCACCCCCATGACAAGGAGTTATCCATAAAGATGATGATGATGGTTGGAAACTAATTAAAGAGAGAAGCAATCTCGAATTAAGGAGAAACTTCCTAACAGTGGGGACAATTAACCAGTGGAACAGCTTGCCTTCAGAAATTGTGAGCACTGGAGGTTTTTAAGAAGAGACTAGACCAGTGATGGTGAGCCTATGGCATGCGGAACCATTTCACAGGGCACGTGAGGCACTGCCCCGTCAGCTCCAGCACGCATGTGTGCGCTGGCCAGCTGACTAAGGCCTTCTTTTGAGGCTGTTTTCTGCCCTCTGGAGGCTTCAGGGAAGCTCCTGAAGTCTCTGGAGGTGGGGGGGATGCTGTTTTCAACCTCCCCAGTCTCCTAGAAAGCCTCTGGAGCCTGGGAAGGGGGGGGGGAAATGCACCAAAAGCAGGGAGTTGCGCACATAGCATTATAGGTGTGGCACGCCCATGCACAACCCCCCTGCGCTCCCCCCGCTTTTGGCACGCGAACCAAAAAAGGTTAGCCATCACTGGACTAGACAGTCACTTATCTGAAATGGTATACAGCAGGTTCTCCTGCTTGAGCATGGGGCTGAACTAGAAGATCTCCAAGGTCCCTTCCAACTCTATCCTATTTTATGGCAAAGGTAATAGACAATGATGATCATTTTATCTTTTGACTAATATGTGATTAGAAACTCTATCGTGTGCTATTAGACAAAATCATAATAATCATACAAGACTAGCATTATATGCTGATGATAATTTGTTTTTTCTCAGAAATTTATAGTTCAATTCTGGCTTTGATGCATTTGATTAATGTGTTTAGGCAAGTTGTAGGATGTTCAATTAATTAGTTTAAATTGGAATAGATGCCCAAAGCTAAAAATGTATTGATACATTACAACATAACATTTTAAATATATATTTTATATATACTGGTATTCTATACTTCATGTACATATTTGAAAATTGCAGTACAGAATAAGATGAATAAAGATATCTAAGTTTGGGTTATTGATAAATGGAAGTATTTGAACCTTAAACTTTGGGGTAGCATAAATACTCTCAAAATGAATGTAGTTCTGCAGATGAAATTCCCATGTAGCTATCTATTAGGAAAATATATTTAAAAACTTGATAAATTGTTCCATAGATCCATATGATGTTCTTCAGAAGATAGTCTTGAAAACAATGCAGTTGTCAGTTAAGGAGACTGGCGTGGTTTTCCAAATATTGAATTATATTGTTATGCATGTCTTTTAATTGGTATCAAATTTTGGACAGCTTTCCTTAGCATAAATTATTCTCCTTAGGTCCACTGAAATGTTCACACATAGTACTTTTGCTTAATTAGACCATTTTAAGTTCAAATATGATCAGTGAAACATAGTTCCTGTAACTACTGCATCAATTTGAATACTGTGGCATCTGCAAAAAATATATTATTCTTATGTTAAATTGACTTTATGGAGAGATCCCTACCTTACAATTGATGAGAAATTAGCTATGTGGGAGATTTGGAATGAATGCTAGGGTTTTTACCTTTGACTAATTATTGAATTACAGTGATTAATGTCTGTGTTGAAACACTAATATATTTTGTCTTTTGCTACCCACTAGCAGTATTTACACCTACAACATCTTCATTTGAGCCTGCAGCATCTTTAGCATCAGTAACACCTGAAATTGCGAACGCTTTTGAGTCTTAAAATCTCACAATCAATCTTTATGCGCACATGCTAGCAATAAGTCAACTTGACATGCAAATTTTAAAAATTAAGTGGAATAAGAAATTGGAGAGCCTTATTTTGTCGAAACAATGGAAGACTGTCTTGAAATATATCACATCTTAGACTGCGGCTTATTCAACAAACTAAATGAGTGTTTCTCTTATTAGACCAAACTGTATTTGTACATGAATAATTAAATGATTGCATTTTGGGAGATGCTGTAAAATGAATTCTTCATTCATGGATATATTTGGGGTACCTCAAAATGTTGAGACTTACTTTTTTTTACAGATTATAGTATAATTGGATATTAGCATTCTTTAGAATTACTTAAATTGCTACATGGAAATTAATAATAGGGGAATGGAAATGGATTCTTGACATTGTTTTTATTATTAAGGGACTTGTTCTTCAACATTGGAAAGAAAAAAAATCCAATTATTTGGGACTGAGGACCTGGATATTACTTGCAGCTTATGAATGAACTATTTATTTGAAGTGTTTATCAAATAATTGACAGAACTCTCCTACATGAATTCCATTAATTTTTTTTCTCCTATGTTCTAGCATAACTATCAATGCTACATATTTCTCTTTTATAACATTGAAGTTGAGTGTGGACACCACCCTGCCTTAGAAATAATTTGGACCTAACTTATTAGATATTACTTTCAACCATCACTTTCTTCTTCACTGGCTTGAATTTAACACCTAGCTTGCTGTAAGATGAGCTGAAAACATAATGATTCAATGTTCACTTTTGGTCACTCTGCATGGTTCAGCTAATAACTTTCTAAAGCATAGAGAAGTGATAAGAATGCATATGAAATATAAAGCATTCACCAATCATAATTTTTATAAAAAATCCAAAAAGACTGAGATGCTTGGCTTTTGGTGAGATAATTGGACAGTTTTTACAATCAAACAGTGGCCCAGAATACATAGGTGGATTTTAGTTAAGTTGATTTCAGGTCTGGACATGAAAGCTAAGTTCCCTTTCCTTATTTCTGATTATAGGACTTTGAAAACCTTGGATATAGAAGCCTCTATAGTTATCACTGTTGGAAAAACTCCGAATCTATAAAGTAATCATTCTCTATAGTTGTCTTTGATCTTAGATATGCTGTGGAAGGAAGAATGACAGAATCTGCCTTCATATTCACTGGCCACTATCTCCTTATTTCTCAGTTTGTAGAAGAAGAAAAAAGAACCAGTGAAAATACCTCAATTAAAATTCCTTCTTGAGCATAAAACTATACTTGAGCATAAAACTAAAAAAGATATAATGGTGCCTCGATACTCATTGTTAATTGGTTCTGGGAGGCATGATGAGTATTAAAAATGATGAGTGCCAAGCAAACCATGTGATTTACCATGTGACCCTTTGTTCCAGCCTGGAAAGACTTCCTGTCTGTCCTTTTTCCTTTGTCAGCAACCTTTCCAGCATGGCTGATTTCCTGTCTTGCCTTCTGTGACCATCATTCTCTTCCTTTTTGCAGTGATCTTCCTGGCATGGATGACTTCCTGTCTACTCTCCAGGGCTGTCCCCCTTTTCCTATCACATTGTTGGCGTACCAAAAAAACAATGAATACCAGGACAACATTTTCACATCAAATTCAATGGATTTTTCCTCTGGGAAAATTTTCAAATTCATTGCAGACTACAGGAACCAGGAGCAGTACTCAAGTGACCCTGAGGACACAGATAAACCTCCAAGTGCTTCAACAGCCCTCTAAAAAGTTGCAAATTACCAGCTGTTTGCAAGGAATGTAAATCTTTCCATTCCCCACTATCCAGTCAGAGCTGAAGAAGCTTCTTGGATAAGAAATGAATTGTCTTCCAAAGAAAAAATGAGAAAATCAAGTTGCTTCCTGAAAAAGCACCTTTGGGACAACCATGACCTGCATGACTGAGAATCTCTACAGACTTTCAACTTAGAGAAACCAAATTTTGAAACATGTAATGGTGCATGTGAAACAAGGGGGTACAAAAGAAGTAGGTACAAGCAAGTAGAGAAAATTGTTTACGGCACACACTCTTCAAGTGTGAAGTGGTCAAGGTAAGTATGAGGTGGTCAAGGACAAAATTCAATGTTAGAACATTGCAGTCCCTGATCCAATTTCAAAAGCCCCAAGCATCTAGACTTGATCTGCTGATTTGTGACAGCCTGAACTGGGAAGGACAAAATGAGAAAGAGGGAAAATGGGTGCCAGAAAGAAGGAATAAGAACAAATAGAAAGACAGGAGGGTGCCAAATAGAAACAAAGAGTAAGAGTTACACGGATCAAATTGCCTAGCATGGTAATGAAATGTCTACAAATAAGAATAACAAGCAAGTTCATGGACCATTTCGATTTGGTTTTTCGTAGTTTCTTGTAGATATCACATTGAATAATGTGATTCGCTATTATACTGTAGATGCCAGAAGAGTCAATGGAATCTGTTGCAGAGGTAGTCCTCAATTTATGACCACCTGATTTATGATGGTTTGGAGTTACGATGACCTCAGAATGGGGTCCAGACTTCCAGCTGTTGTGAAATGTCACTTCAAGAGCTTGACAATTGGATCACATATGCAATCAGTTGCAGTGTTCCATGGTCACATAACCACAATTTGTGACAGCCTGCTAGTTTCTGGTATTTTTTGCTGGTTTCCAACAAAAAACACCTGTGAGGGAAACTGGTTTCACTTAATGATTATACTGTTTGTTTAAGGACCATAATGATTTGCTCAAGAACTACATTAAAAAAATGTCAGAAAATAGGTCTGCTCACCTGGGTGCCTCTAGTTATGACCACAATGATTTATGACCAGATTTCTAGTACCAGTGTTGGTCATTAGTTGAAGACTACCTGTAGTAATTGTAGTAACAATTTTGAAAGTGTCTAGTTGAATTATTGTTTACCTGAATTGAATTGCTGATTTTTTCTCCCTGTAAGGAGGAAATAAGTAAAAGACAAATTAAAGAAAGCAATTAGAAAGATTGTAAAAATATCAGAATGAGGGATACATTTCTTAGCAAGAATATCTTATCAAAGGCATCAATAAATTAAAATCAACTGAATATCATGGAATATATATATATACAGTGGGGTGTGGCCAACTGATGAGAGCTAATAAGCTCGAAATAGATCTATCTTGGTCTCTCAAATTTAAATTTATTGATCAGCTCATAAAACTAACATATATATATGTTTCTAGCATCTCTAGCGATGAGCCGATGGGCAGTAAGGGAAACAGTATGTCTCCTCCCTTTAATTGGGGCCTAATAATAACAGGTTGTTGTGAAACAATTACCTATACTAATATACCCTGTCTAAGCTGATGTAATAGGGGAACTGGTTTGGCTTAAGTGTGAGGTTTCTCGCCTTGCATGCAACATAGCCCCGGTTCGAATCCCAGTAAGGGGTATGGCCAGCTGATGAGAGCTAATAAGCTCGAAATAGATCTATCCTGGTCTCTTCTAATTTAATTTATTGATCAGCTCATAAAACTAAAAAACATAGGTGGCCTATGTCATGTCGCACGCCTCTGCGACATGACATAGGTGGCCAGCTTCCACATAATTAACATGAGGAAGCCTATCAATTGATAAGTCCTTTCCTGAATTCAACTCTAATTAAAATCAGATGGTAGAAAATTATACTGCTTGGCATCCTTATGAGATTATACTGCCAAGATTTCATGACAAATATCATATTATTGATGGTGCAATTTTTTGCTTTTTTTTAAAAAAAAAGTCTCAAAATAGATTCAAAATACTTACACTCCTTTCATCTCAACAAGATTTAACCTAACTCTTTATACCTCTGCTCAATTGCTAGATCTCAGAGATCTAAAGTACAAAGAAGTGTGTTCCATACCAATAATATTCTTCATCACACAACACATAGGAAAATCACTATGAACATTAGTCATACTCCTATTCAAGAATTTCTTCATCGTTTGATGGTGGGACAAATCAATTGGTGAGGTTTCAGTAGAATTTAATGATGTTCGCCATCACACATATTCTTACAGAGTCAGTAATTATTAGCAATGATTTGTTTGTTTATTTATTTAATCTGGCCACTCATCACAACTAAATGCTGCTGGCAGTTTACAGTTCTAAAATTATACAACAATAAAGCAATCTAAACAAATACTGTATGTATAGCAGCTGAGGTAATTGCCCTATTAACAATAAAGCCAGAGACAGGGCCCATAACAACTTTGGAGCTCAAGCCTGGATAAACAGCCAACTTTTTAAAGCTTTCTGAAAGATCAACATGGTTGGGACTATTTTAATCTCTGAAGGCAAAAGATTCTACAAAGCAGGGACTACAACAGAGAAGGCCATCTTTTGATCCCCACCAGCCCAAACTCTTTGACTAATGAGATCCAGTGAAGCAAGCTGAATTGGAAGGATAGAGATTCTTGGAAAAAGACAGGCCCTCAAGGCCCTTGGATTATTATTACATATTGTAAATATGATGCAAATGCTAGTTAACTAATCCACGGGGTGGGAGTGTTACTTAAAAAAAAAAAGAAATTCTGGAGACTCATATTTTATTATCCAAGACTATTTGTTTATTACCACAAATAAAACAGGTACTGTACACAGCAGTTCCCCTATTTTTTTCCCTTCCATTCTGACTCAAAATGCTGAGGTTTATTTGTCACATTAATTAATGCATGGCATAATGTTGTTTTGAGGAATTATAATATTCAATATTATATGTTTAATATTTTTCTGTGGAGTAATGGGAATTTATTTTTAAAAATGACATTTCTGTCCAATATATTGTAGTTAGATGGTGTTGTTGAATACATCAAAAGAAAGCATTAACATTTTGATAAAAGCCTTCATATTCTTTTATCTGTAAGCTCTTGCTTTAAAATGTGGCTTCATCTATTATTTTGCAGCTGTAATTAAATATACCTATCTGAAAAGCAAAATACCATTGAATTATAAAAGATAATTGTTTTTGCTTTCTCTGGGAAAAATAGATTTGCTGTGGGGATCAAGGGAGACAAGTGACAAAGGCAACATTGTGTTGTTGTGACACAAGTTCACACCTTTCCTCTGCACATCATGGTACCACAGATACATACAAAAAGGTTAAATTTTGAGCACAATGGTGCAACAATGCTTTCATCATATTGATGAAATCATTTTCCCTTTATGAGATTAGATTTTAAATGTGCTGGGGATGTGTTTGGCAATTTTGGATTAAAACGTAGGGGTGACAATGCCAAAATTTGAGATATGGTATGACTTTATGCAGGACAAAGGCTTTTTGTGAGCACATTCAAACAACCTTGCTTATCTTTATTTTGGCCTTTAGCATTTCAGAAGTGAAATATATGTATTTTCCCCATAGAAATATGGAAAGCTTTATCTTGGTCATTGAAAATAAAGAGAGGATATAGAATGCAAGTTAACATGGGGCTCTCTACATGGGGTTCCCCTTGAGGTGCATCCAGAGGCTCCAGTTAGTGCAGAATGCGGCCGCACGGGGGATTCTGGGAGCATCTCGAAGCTCCCACGTAACACCTCTCCTGCGCGAGCTGCACTGGCTGCCGGTGGCCTTCCGGGTGTGCTTCAAGGTGCTTGTTACCATCTTCAAATCGCTCCATAGCACGGGGCCTAGTTATTTGTGGGACCGTCTCCTGCCGCATACCTCCCACCGTCTGATCCACTCCCATAGGGAGGGCCTCCTCAGGGTACCATCCGCTGGTCAATGCCGGCTAGCAGTGCCCAGGGGAAGGGTCTTCTCGGTGGCAGGGCCATCCCTCTGAAACGACCTACCCCCCGAACTTCGGACTATCACAGACCTTCCCCTCTTTCGCCGCTCACTTAAGACATATCTTTTCCATCAAGCCGGTCTAGCTTAGAGCTTAGAGCTCTGATATAATTCAACCTCAGCCAACGAGTAAATGTATTTTAGAATTTTAATGGGAATGTTTTAGCACAGGTCCTTAGTTTAATTCATTTTAGACATTATTACTGTATTTATTGTTATTTATTGATTTTAACTCCCTGTGCACTGCCCTGGGTCCATTTCGATGGAGAAGGAGCGGTTATATAAATCGAAATAAATAAAATAAATAAACATGACTATTCAAATTAAATATGAACAGGTGATGCAATTACAGCCCAATTAAAATGATGCATGATTGTTTATTATCTGAATTAAGTTTGTTCATATGTTGAAAATCAAAAGAATGGCATGTGGTGTTTAGGACTTTTGTAAAGCAACCTAATTGAAATTCAGTAATAGGCTTTGAACCAATCAAGAGCTGTTCCTGCAAAAGGTGTCAGGCTGTGAATAACCATCATTTTCACACAATGAAATTGAAGAGGATGCAAGACATGAAAATCAGGGAAAGAAAAAATCATAGGCTGAATTACCAGGGCCAGGATAACATGTAATTCTGTACTTGGGAACAATGGAATAGTCACAGGAATTGACAGCAGGATAAAATCTTTTGAGAAATAACAGTACTACTGAAATTGTAATGGGAATGTCAGAAGGCACATGAATTGTTTCAATCAGAATGCCCCCCCCCGCCAAAAAGAGCAAAATTAAAATAGGCCTTGAAAAAAAATTATTAGTTATATCAGAAGCATAAAAGAAAACAGTAGGTACTTGCATTTTTTAAATCAGATGACCATTTAGTCAACTTCACCAGTTTTCCCTTGATAATGTACAGTCTGCAGGCCTGGCTCCGGGGAGAGGGGGCAGTCTAGAAGTCCAATAAATAAATAAATAAATAAATAAATAAATAAATAAATAAATAAATAAACATCCTTTTGCAGGCTGACAGTAGACTAAAAAGATCTTTTGACAAACCTTTTGCCCTTGCTGACCAAATATTAGTTTTCGATTTTACTAGAATTGTATTCATTCTGAATTTTTCTGCTCCTCTAAGACGCCTGCTTGTATTCTTCCTCATTTTTTAAAATACCTCATTGATTTTCCCCCTCCCCGTTCTTCCTTTTAATATTTTAATCAATCCTGTTCCCACTTCTACCATGCATGTAATAGCTTATTAATACCTTTGCGTATACTGTCATTAAACTCTTTCCCTCCTCACGATAATGGGGGTTTTGTGCTCTTGTCACCCCACCAAATACTTATTTGGCCAAGCTGACCAAAGGATATTTTAATTTGGGAGAAACTGAAATAAATCAACTCCCCTTCCCACACCTCCTCTTTATTTCTGTATCTGTTTATATGCAGAAGGAAGGCATGCAGGAAACCAAGAAAATAGTAATAGCACTTAGACTTACTGTATATACCATTCATAGTGCTTTTACAGCACTCTCTAAGCAGTTTACAGAGTCAGCATATTGCCTCCAACAATCTGGCTCTTCATTTTACCCACCTCGGAAGGATGGCAGGCCGAGTGAACCTTGAGCCGGTAAGATTTGAACTGCCAAACTGCAGCTAGCAGTCAGCTGAAGTAGTCTGAAGTACTGCACTGTAAACGTCTATGCCACCTCAGCTCTATTCGTGAGGTAATATAAGCAGCCACATATTAGCTAAGTGGAAAAGTGGTAAATTGGGGTAATGATCACACCTGCTGCCCTCCCTATGAATCAACTGGCCCGGCTGCTTCATTCTATTTAACATATGGCTCTGTGGATGTGATTATTGCCACACTAGCTATGACTATGACTATATGGTTTTTGCTCTGAGTCAGGGTTTGATCATCATCAAGTTGCAAAGCCACTTTGCTTTACAATGCTATTGGGTGATCCAGGAGCTATCCATGAAGAGATGAATAGCAGCACTGCTGATACTTGAGAATAAGTCCACAGAAAGAGCAGACAGTAAAGAACATAGGGAGAAGATTCCACTACATTATGTGAAACAGCAAGCCTTCAATGCCATTACTTCTTCAGAAACATGAGAACAATCTATCTGGTGAGGAGTGAAAAAAATAATGTGAAGGAAATTCTATTTAAAACCAATGCTGAGTTGTGGTGGAAACCAGAAAAGCTCCTTGATCGGCTCTAACTTAAAGCCCAGCTTTTTGCTACAGTCGCCTCTGGGATCCGACAATTGACAGAATAAGCTACAGAGTGGGAAGAAATGGTACAGTGACACATTAGTCAGTTCAACAATGCTCTCGTATCCTGATCTAAATTCAGATAGTTAAACCACTCGTATTGCAAAGCTTCAGCTCTTTGCATTTTAACATCATAATGCCATGCTGAAAATATCATCATATTTAATATTTTTTTCTATTCCTCTGGTGGAAGAGAGATTATAGAATTGTAATGAAACCCCCAGTTTGATCAGAAAACCTCTGCCCTTCAGCTTGTCCTCAGACAGATTATTCTCTGAAGTTCCAGTCCTGCATTAGGATGCAATTAGGATGATACAGTAGAAAAAGCCTCTATAATTTGGCAGTATTTCGATGAGACAGGAGAATACTACCGGCAATGCTTTTGAAGAGTCCTCCTTCCTTTACTTCCCTCCCCTTGCTAACCTTGCCTTTTACTCAGTGCTTAATTCCAAGTAGCCTCTTGAAAGCAAGCGTCCAGGCATCCTGTTGAAAAGGCTGGCTGGATTGCAAATCTCATTAATGAACAGAGAAGGGGATGTCACATTTTAAAGGCAACTATGGATATGCCCATGATTGAGGGACAATTAGGAACTCCTCTGAATAATCAACATGGGGCAGTCACCATAAAAAACAAACAAAATTAACTTTTTCACCCATCGCTTAGAGAAGGGGTGAAGAAACCATTTGAGTTCTGCCTCCCCCCTCCCTTGTCTGTCTGGAGAAGAGAAAAAAAGGAAATTGCAAAGCTGAGTAAAGATAAAGTTTTCCCCCACACACACGTGTGCTAGTTGTTCTCGACTCTAGGGGTGTGTGTGCTAATCTCAGTTTCAAAGCCAAAGAGCTAACACTGTCCAAACATGTCTCCATGGACATGTGGTTGGCATGACTAAACACCGAAGGCACATGGAGTGCTGTTACCTTCCCACCAAGGCAGTCCCTATTTTTCTGCTTGCATTTTTTACATGCTTTCGAACTGCTAGATTGGCAGAAGCTGGGACAAGTAAAGGGAGTTCACTCCGTTATGTGATGCTGGGGATTCGAACCCCTGAACTGCTGATCTTCTGATCGACAAGCTCAGCCTCTTAGCCACTAAGCTACCACAAAGCTGGGTAGCGAGTTCCAAATCATTCCTTTCCTTGTTTTTGCTTTTCCCTATTCCTTTCCTTTCCTTGTTTTTGCTTTTCCCTATTTTAAGATCTCATTTCCACTTGTAATTCAAGTAATTCCAGAGGAGGAGGAGGAACAGCAGCAGCAGCTCTGATCATTCTACAGTATTTCCCTCTCCTTACAAGCCTTTGCTTATCCCAGGCAAACTCTTGGAGCTACCTGAAACCAAGCCTTGGTAGCCATGTGAGTCCAGCCAGCACAATCAGGAAGTGGGAAAAGGACTTTGGGTGCCCTCCATTAAAGAGGACTTGCCAGTCCAACTCAAAGGAGGATGCAGCCTTGTCCACTTACACCCTTCTCAAATCTAACGAGTATCCCTATAGACTTGAATTTCACAGCTTGAAGGAACCAACAAGCTTTGCTATACGGTAGGGCCCAAATCAGATTGGGAAATGGGATACCAATGGCCATCTTCTTAAATAATCTAAGCCCTTCCATGACCTTTGGAGCCTAAAATATAATAAAATACAAAAATGATGTAACCTCAGGTCTGTGAAATAGTATCTATCCCTGTAATATAGTTTGCAAACTTTGTTCTATTTCTTCAACATTGCTCTTTTTCATAACTGAAAATGGTACAGTTCCAGTGGTGGGTTGCAGGCAGTACACCCCAGTACGAGCATACCAGTGCCTGCCTGGAGCACCGGGTACCATTCAGGTACAGTGCTGTGGAGGGTCCACCCACCCACCTGCGCTCCCTATCTGTCTTTAAACTCTTTGGCGCTTCCGCACATGGCGCATACATCACCTGCGCGACACTCCGCCAAGCAACTGGAGTCTTGCGGAGTCTTGCGGAGGCATCACTAGAGGCTAAGATGCATGTGTGCGTTGTCCGCGCATGGGCTGCACACATCCATCTGGATGCCGGGCCCATTGCAATCATACTCATTAGAAAGGGATCCGGAACCCACACTGCACCATTCTATATATTATATTAGAGCTGGACAACTAGTAGGCAGAAAAGAATATAAAAATCTTAATACTTGATTTGGGGTTGTCCAGATTTTTGCAGCCCGAATATGGTAGATCTATCATTTATAGTATTCAGCAAGATTGTTTCTGAATTCCGAATTAATTACTAGAATGCCTTTGCTGACTGTCATTGTAAGACAGATATTTAAAAGTTCCTCAATACTGCTCTGGATTTAAATCTTTGAAGATTTCAGTTAGCACAATTTAAGGCCTGCATACACAAACTATCTATGCTCTACGAGATAATAATTGATCATGCTGGCTACTTTAGAAATGGTTTATCATCCTGAGTTTGAATTAAGTAATTTTCCGAGTTAAATATTTACACTTATCAATATAATCCATTCATAAATGTTTTCTGGAAACATTTTGGGTAAAGCAATGTAAATCCTGCATTCTCCATTCTGTTGACCTATGAAAATATTTCTTTTGTCAGCGTATCAAAAAAGCAACATAAATTAGGATGGCTTGCTTGTTTATGGTAGCATTTGCCATTCTGCTATGTAGAGATGATGAAAAAGAATTATTTAAGCACAGTATCACAGTCTTCTGTTCATGTTCAAAATGTAAAAATCAGCAATGTACATGCCTGGCTAAGAGGTAATTGATATATTATTTACATGCAGTGCTTATCCATAGTTATTTTCCTCTTGCGAAGCATGCATCACAACATCATTGCACTGATGCCATGGTTTATATACCAGCATTAGTCATCAGGAGGCAAGGACATGATTGTGGCCTTTATGTATGATGTCATCAAACATTTGTCATTATTTCAGGGTCATTGCAGTTTGCTGCAGATGCTTCTGTACAGATTTCCCTTGGAATTAGACTGACTATGGTCCTCCCTGCTATTAAGTAATCCCTATGAATACCCCCTTTGTCCTTTTTGCTACTTTCTCCAGTTTCTGCTTTATCTCCTCTCACTCACACATGGGTTGTTCTCATGATTGGGAGGATCAGAAATAATTATTTAATAAATAAAAATGGGAAATCTATTTGGACAGACCCAGACTATCTTTAAAGACTTCATTACATTAACTTATGCAAGGAAATGAAAGGAAGTTTCATCACATCTCAGCATTTTCTCTAGACTCAAAGAGCTGTTGCTAGTTGGTGAAGAAGCTAGCTATTTTTTTTTCATCTTTTTATTTTTCATTGAACTTATAACTTATTCCATCCTTTATCTGACCAAACAGATAGGTTGTTCAGCGTGGGGCCAAATAACATCACCACTGCAAAACTGGACAGTTAATTAAGGTTAAATTTTTGCTACAACAAGCTTAATATATTTTTAAAATTATACCCCATGGCATGGGCCCAAGCTACAGAAATGTAAGACGCTGAGCTTGCCGATCAGAAAGGTCAGCAGTTTGGCGGTTTGAATCCTAGTGCCGCGTAACGAAGTGTGCTCCTGTTACTTGTTCCACCTCTTGCCAACCTAGCAGCCTGAAAGCATGTAAAATGCAAGTAGAAAAATAGGAACCATCTTTGGTGGGAAGGTAACAGTGTTCCGTGCACCTTTGGCATTTAGTCATGCCGGCCACATGACCATGGGGATGTTTTTGGACAGTGCTGGTTCTTTGGCTTTGAAATGGAGATGAGCAATACCTTATACCCTTTTCCTATTTTTAAAAATTTTGTAAAAACCAATAAAACTTTTTTCTCATAAAAAGAAATGGAGATGAGCATCACTCCCTAGAGTCGGGAACGACTAGCACATATGTGCAAGAGGAACCTTTAGCTTTATCACATTAACCCAGGCAAAAAAAAAGACTTGCTACAGGGCCCATCTACAGCAATAGATCTGTCTGGCAAAACCCAGAAAGAGAGCTTTTCCTATCAAAGTGCTCTTTTCTGGAACACCATTCCATCACCCTTATAAGTTCTTTTAAGACCTGTTCTTATTACTGTTCCTGGGACCTGAAGTGTGTGTCTCATCCCCTATCATGGTTATGTAAATGTTGATTGGGTTTTTTATTCTAGCGGCTATGTGTGTAATTTATTATGTTGTTATGAGGCTTTTAAGTTGCTTTCATTTATTGTTAGCCACCCAGAGTCATGTATTGGGCGGCCACTCAAAATGAATGAACGAATGAACGAACGAATGAACGAACGAACGAACAAACGAATGAATGAATGATGCTTAAGTAAAGGCAGACACTTGGTTAGCGTTAGCTAAATAACTAAAAAAAGGAAAATTGGAATTTTGCAAGATGCTACATATCTCAGAAATAGTGTTGCTGAAAGACTTCCGTTCTGACCTGCTGATTTAAGATATTGCTCCCTATAGATGTTATATTTGTTCCATCTCAAAAAGCTTATGACATTATCGTAGTGACTGGAACAGTTTAGAGATTCCTTAAAAGTGGCTAGACAAGACATAGCAAAGTAAAGTACCTTCAGGGAATCCTATAATAAATGGAAGAGTCCATTATCACAGCAAACACAGCAAGATTCATATAAAAGCATTCTGTGTGCACCACAAAATACATTATCAGTAATGCCTCCAAGGATCTGTGTATATATACTATTATGTTGGGACTATACAGCAGGGAACTATATAAAAGCAAAATCTTTTAACTAAAGAGTATTTAAAAACTATACATCCCAGAGTGAATGCAGACCTAAAAACGGTGACAGTATAGACCTCAAACAAAGGGATTGAATTTTATTGCAGAATAACACAATGAAACCATATCAGTGGGAAATGGCAAGGAAGGAGAAAGCAGCAATCATGGAAGAAGTAGGATTCAATGGGGAAATAACACTTAAACAGTACTGAGAGAATAACAATGAGCAATCAGATCACTGAGGGATAGTGATAGACCAGCAAATACAATGCAGTGTTTAAGGAAGACAGGAAGTCAATACTGGTTCTAAACAAACCCTCTTCTTTGTCTTAAGAGAGATAGTGAGTCCTGAAGAACAGGAGAAAGAAAGAAAAGTGGAAAGAGAGAGGATATGAAAAAGGAAGAAAAGGAGCTGAGAAGTCCGTGTGTATATAAAGATAGATAATAGATAAAGCAGGCTGAATGGGGAGAGATAGATCTTCCCATAGCACAGGTCTGCTTTAAGGGTTAGTGATAGATACAATCTTTTGAAAACAAAATTTGTCAGACCATTTTATTTATTTTTTATTTTATTTGTCAAACATGTACAAGATAACAGGTGTAAGTATAAACATGGACATGAACAAGGGAAATGAGTACAAATAAATGGAGACAATAGGACAGAGACGGTAGGCACGCTGGTGTGCTTCTGCATGCCCCCTTTATGGACCTCTTGGGAATGGGGTGAGGTCCACGGTAGACAGTTTAAGGTTGAAGCTGTGGGGGGTTTGATGATAGAGGTAGAGCATTCCAGGCATTGACCACTCTGTTGCTGAAGTCATATTTTCTACAATCAAGTTTGGAGCGGTTTACCTTGAGTTTGCATGAATTGTTTGCCCATGTATTATTGAGGTTGAAGCTGAAGAAGTTGTTGACAGGTAGGACATTGTAGCAGGCAATTTTGTGTACTATGCTTAGGCCCAACCGCAGGCAGCACAGTTCCAGATTATCCAAGCCCAAAATGTTAAGCCTGATGGCATAAGGGATTCTATTGTGAGCAGAGGAATGGAGTACTCTTCTTGTGAAATACAGTACTTCTGGACCTGCTCAACTGTATTAGCGTCCAATATACAGTGTGGATTCCAAGCAGATGAGATGATCCCTGGTGCTTTAACTTACTAAAGCTGTGACTCTCCTGGACTGCATATGTAAGGTATGGAGAGAGGCTTAGATGCTCCTAGGGAGCATCCCTAGGAGCATCAAAGGGAATTCAAATTTCTTGAAAGTTTTAAGCATCTTTTGAGACTTGAGGGGTGAATTAGTCTATCATCCATGTAAAAACATTACCAGTGAACATTCCCATTCTTGTGGCAAAAAAATGGAGAACGTAAAAATCAATTCCAATTCTAATAGGAATTGGTATTCAACTTAATTGAGTAAATTGGAAAATAGAAAGGCTAAAAATGCTTATCCATTCATTGCAGAAGTAATATCATCAAAATATTAAATCAATCATCTAAATCTGGTGGTATTTTTATGGATTCTTTCTCTGACTATTATTGAACACTATATATTACATATATTATTCTAGAATTGCATGGTTGACCATGTACTATAGATGTTGTCACTGATCACACAGATGCCAATGAGTAAATGGAATATGTATCCCATGATCAATAAAACCAGACAAATAAGACAATAATCAAAATACTTGATAACATACCATAGTTAAAATAGGCATAACATTTGTCTAAGATCCCCATATTTTAACAAAATGCAATTTCTCATTTCAAGTAATTCCAGGCTGTTAGTCTAAATGTCTTCAGCATAATAGCACTTCTTCACATGTGATCCTCTTTTATTTGTTAAAGGTTTTCAGGAGTAACAGTGAGTAACAAAGTAGCTCTGTGAAAATGATTGGGAAATCAGCAATAATTCTTATCTTCAGTCAGATTATGGGTCCATCTAAATCTATAGTGACCTTTATTTATCCATTGCTCTTAAAGTTTCATAAATATATATTTTCACTCAGTGCTACCTGCCAGATGAACTTGGGACTTTTCTACTTAAAACCAGAGAATAGGGGACATAGTTTTTCCCAACTTTGTGTTCAGACTCTGGGTTATAGCATACAGTATGTAACATATTATTGCCCAAATGCAAGAAATAAGTATTTGCTTACACATAGCCCTTTATCTAGTGAACGTTTTCTACACAAAAGCTGTGTGGTTACTTTTGTTTTTCAGTTGATGCCTACTTTTCAACAATAGCACTCTTTTTCTTGGATATTATTCTGGTATATCTGTTAACAACCCACACATTTGTTCAGACTTAGTTTAGATTCTCGTAAGAAAGCCATCTTACTCAAGACATAAGGAAGAACTACAGGGGTTGAGCTCCAATTAGGATGCCAGGAGGAGGAAAAGGAGAAGGGCAATTGGAGTGGAGGTTTGGCAACAAAAATGAAGTAGATTGTAGACTGTTAATATTGCTTTTATAAAAAGAACTACCGTATGTGGGCTGGAAAACATTGGGCAGTGCTTGCACGCTGAAGAAAGTAGAGAAAGCTGTTGTGTATAATCTGAAAAAGCATGATGAAAGCCAGAAGAGAAGAAAAAGTGGGGATCCACCATTACTAATCATTGAAGAGGGCTTGGTATCAGCCCCACTAGGTAGACCTGACCAAATCAACTCCTCTGAAGGCAAAAATTAGTTTTATTGAGATTTAATAGAATAACAGAATCCTGTAAATTTGATTCGTATCGTCTCTTCTTAGAATTGAGTAGATTAAGGTGTCAGCCTGTGTAATTTCTAGATGTTATTTCACTATTATGAGCTTTAAAAATGCTTCAGTCCATTTGTCTAAGAAACAATTCTGGCATATCGCATATCAAGAATAATCTTTCTTGCTCTCTACAGAAGAAACTAAGATAAAAAGTTATACTCACCATCATCAAAGAAAAAGGGGCTCGTATTTTGATTGGGTAAGAGAGAGAAATGCTATTCTTCTATGTGGGCCCTAATTTATGATGGAGAAATAAAATAGCATGCATATACAGTGGATATAGAAAGTCTATACACCCCTGATAAAATGCCTGGTGTTTGAAATATAAACAAATCAGATCTAGATAAATCACTTTAAAATTATTTCCCCCTTTAATATAACATATAAACTGTGCAGTTAATTGAAAAACATACTGAAATATTAGGGGGGGGGGATAACAATAAAAAATAGAATAATGTGGCTGCAAAGGTGTTCATGCCCTCCTATACAGTAAGTAGGATGTGGCTGTGTTCAGAATTAACCAATCACTTTCAGACTGTTTTTAAAAAATAGTAGTCAGTATGCATCTGCCATCAATTAAAGCAGGGGTAGTCAACCTTTTTATACCTATCGCCCACTTTAGTATCTCTGTTAGTAGTACAATTTTCTAACCGCCCACCGGTTCCACAGTAATGGTGATTTATAAAGTAGAGAAGGCAATTAAATTTAAAAAGTAAAGTGCTTCAGTATTGGACAAAACCCCTACCACCCACCATGAAAGCTGGAACATCCACTAGTGGGCGGTAGGGACCAGGTTGACTACCACTGAGTTAAAGTGATTCTGATCAATCCAGGGAGGTAGGTTGGGCTGAAAGAGTGAGTGAGTTAGTAGACCAAAGTTGCCCAGTCATGGCTGAGATTAAAACCTGGAGTTCTTGCAGCTAGCCGACTTTAATCATCGTACTATACCAGCTGTCAAATATGAATCACTGTACTTCAGCTTGTCCTTTCTTAATTTAGGGAAAAATCAATCTCTATCTCACTTTCTTTCCTTGATCAGAATTTCCTGGTGATAGTAATTATGGCTTCTGGTATCTCACACTACTGGGATTTGTGAAGTGTTGCAGGATATGCCAACACCCCCCCCTCCCCAAAAAGTCTTTTATTAGTCCAATACACCCAATCCTGTTTTTAAAGGAGGATAAGAGGAAAAAGAAATAGTACAGGTAGTCCTGGATTTAGGTAAAGGTAAAGGTTTCCCTCACACATATGTGCTAGTGTTCCCGATTCTAAGGGTCGATGCTCATCTCTGTTTCAAAGCCGACGAGCCAGTGCTGTCTGAACCACATCTCCGTGGTCATGTGACCCGCATGACTAAATGCCGAGGGTGCATGGAATGCTGTTACCTTCCCACCAAAAGTGGTTCCTATTTTTCTACGTGCATTTTTAAATGCTTTCGAACTGCTCAGTTGGCAGAAGCTGGGACAAGTAACAGGAGCTCACTCGGTTACGCGGTACTAGGGATTCGAGCCGCTGAACTGCTGATCTTTCTGATTGACAAGCTCAGCGTCTTAGCCACTGAGCCACCACATTCCTTGTCCTGGATTTACAACAGTTCATTTAGTGCACTATTCAAAGTTACGACGAGACTGAAAAAAGTGACATGACCATTTTTTATACAACCATTGCAATATCCCCACGGTCATGTGATCAAAACACACGGATTTGGCAATTGACATATGTATGACAGTTGCAGTGTATGTGTGTGTGTGACATGTGATTTACCCTTTGTAACCTTCTGACAAGCCAAGTCAGTAAATTAACTTAACAACTGATTCATTAACAACTGCGTCATTAATAATAATAATAATAATAATAATAATAATAATAATAATAATAATAATAATAATAATAATAATAATAATAATAATTTTAATACTTATAAACCGCTCCCTCTCCCCATGGGGACTCGGGGCGGTGCACAGGCAGAATAAAAACAATAAGAAATATACAAACAATTCTAAAACCAAATTAAACTAAACCTGTGCTAAAATTTCCATAAAACTAACTATATTAAAACTACCCAGTAAAACCCCCAAGATAGGGAGACTATCCCAGGCCGGCCAGACAGAAAAAGTGAGTTTTTAATTTAAGACGGAAAGAGCGGAGGTCCGTGGTCGTTCTAATATCGGCGGGAAGGTCGTTCCAGAGGGCCGGGCCCGCCACAGAGAGAGCCCTTCCCCTGGGCGTCGCCCGCTGACAAGGTCTAGTGGACGGCACCCAGAGAAGTCCCTCTCTGTGGGAGCGAATCGGCCGTGAGGATGTATGAGGCAGGATCCGATCCCGCAGATAGCTAGGTCCCGAGCCATGGAGCGCTTTAAAGATGATAATTAACACCTTGAAGCGCACCCGGAAGACGACAGGTAGCCAGGGCAGCTCGCGCAAGAGCGGTGTTACGTGGGTAGACCTTGCGGTCCCCATAATTGCTCGCGCGGCTACATTCTGGACTAGCTGAAGTCTCCGGGTGCACCTCAAGGGAAGCCCCATGTAGAGAGAGTTACAATAGTCCAGTCGGGATGTCACGAGCGCATGAGTGACTGTGCGAAGGGCGTCCCGATCCAATAGGGGGCGCAATTGCGAACCAGGCGAACCTGGTAAAACGCCCTCCTGGCCACGGCTGTCACTTGATCTTCCATGGACAGCCGGGCATCCAGGAGGACACCCAAATTGCGCGCCCCATCCACAAGGGCAAGATGTTCGCCCCCTATGGCCAGCGATGGAGTAAGCTGGTTGAATCGGGCAGCCGGAAACCACAGCCACTCGGTCTTGGTCGGGTTGAGCCTGAGTCCGTTACTTCCCATCCAGATCCGCACGGCTTCCAGGCACTGGCACATCACTGCTACGGCATCGTTGGGGTGGTTTGGGGTAGATATATACAGCTGAGTGTCATCAGCGTATAGATGGTACTCTACCCCAAAACCACGGATGATCTCACCCAGCGGCTTCATATATGTGTTAAACAGGAGGGGCGAGAGGACCGACCCCTGAGGCACCCCACATGTGAGGGGTCTCGCGGTCGACCTCTGCCCCCCTGCCAACACAAATTGCGATCGGCCAGAGAGGTAGGAGGAGAACCACCGTAAAACGGTGCCTCCCACCCCCAACCCCCCCAGCCGATGCAATAGGATACCATGGTCGATGGTATCGAAAGCCGCCGAGAGGTCTAATAGGACCAGGATGGAGGAACAACCCCCATCTCTGGCCCTCCAGAGATCATCAACCAACGCGACCAATGCCGTCTCGGTGCTATGCCCGGGCCGAAAGCCGGACTGGCGCGGATCTAGATAATCAACTTCCTCCAGGTGACGGGGAAACTGTTGTGCCACCACACTCTCAACAACCTTCGCCAAAAAGGGAAGGTTGGAGACTGGATGGTAGTTGTTCAAAAGAGCTGGATCCAAAGAGGGCTTCTTAAGGAGGGGCCTCACCATAGCTTCTTTTAGGGAAGCAGGCAAGGAACCCTCGCTTAAGGATGCGTTGACAACCTCTTGGAGCCAGCCTCGTGTCACCTCCCAGGATGCCAGTACAAGCCAGGAGGGACACGGGTCCAATAAATATGTGGTGGCTCGCAGTCGCCCACGTAACCTGTCCATATCCTCAGAAGTAACGGAGTCAAACTCCTCCCAAACAAGATCTGTCCCGTGGCATCCCACTGGGCCATGAATGGGGGCTAACTCGTTCTGTATCTGAGCGATTTTCTCCTGCAGAAAAATCACAAATTCCTCTGCTCTACCCTGTAACGGGGCTTCCCGCACCCTCTGTTGAAGGAGGGAGCGGGTCACCCTAAACAGGGCGGCAGGGCGGTTGTCTGCGGATGCTATGAGAGTAGCACAATGATGACGTTTGGCTACTCTCAGCGCCACAATGTAAGTCCGTAAATGGGCTCTTACCTGTGTCCGGTCAGATTCAGAATGGGTAGACCTCCATCTTCCCTCTAGGCATCTCTTGCGGCGTTTCATCACCCTCAGCTCCTCGGTAAACCAAGGAGCCAGGGTGTTTCGGCGCCGCAAGAGAGGCCGCAAGGGCGCGACCCGATCTAAGGCTCCCGTGGTCGCAATATTCCATGCGGCCACGAGGTCCTCCATCGGGGCGCGGGTCAGGGGTACAGGAACTGGCCCAAGCGCCATTTGGAACCCATCCGGGTCCATCAGGCGCCTGGGGCGGAACCAGATTGGTGACTCAGGTTCCGCCTCCCCGCGGAGGGGAGCAGCGGTCGGAAAGTCGAGCCGGAGAAGTGAGTGGCCTGACCATGACAAGGGTGTGATGACTATATCCCCTATACCCAGATCACTCTTCCATTGGCCTGAGACAAAGATGAGATCCAGTGTATGTCCACCCTCGTGAGTGGGGCCTTGAATTAGTTGGGTCAGGTCCATGGCCGTCATGGAAGCCATGAACTCCCGAGCTACCTCGGATGATTCGCCCACCGATGGCAGATTAAAGTCCCCCATGACTAAAAGTCTGGGGGTCTCAACTGCCACCGTAGCGATCACCTCCAGGAGCTCGGGCAGGGCTGCTGCTACATAGCGGGGAGCCAGGTATACAACCAGCAAGCCCAACTGCCTCCCTAGGCCCCATTAACCTAACAACTGCAGTGATTCACTTAACAACTGAGGCAAGAAAGGTCAAAATTGGGGCAAAACTCACTTAACACATGATTTACTTAGCAACAGAAGTTTTAAACTCAGTTGTGATCATAAGTCAAGGACTACTTGCAAACAATTTACTGTAATGTAATATATTTCACTATTTCTCCCTCCGCCTTAATTTAATGGAAAAGAAAAAATGTTTCAGAATGACACAGATGTTTCACAAATGAAGTTATAAAAATGAAATGAAACAAATTGAAAATGCTTGGAATGTGCAAACTAAAATCAAAATAAATCCACACTACCATGCATGTCAAAATAATTTCCTATTTTCTTCCTGTTTGGCCATATTTTGGTTTCATATATCTTAGAAGCTTGTTTACTTGGGCTGAAATATATTTTTAGTTGCCAGATGTTTTGCTGCATTCTAATTTTCCTGCTTATTATGCCTTGTGCAACATTTGCATCACATTATATGGAAGGCCTAGTTTCAGGGTGGTTTTCCCCCCCCTACAGTTTCCCAATTTATAGACATACTTTCTCAACTTCCATTCCCAATATTACTGTAAGCTGCAGTTAGAAATCAGTGAGGGTTGCAGAAACCAGGCAAGAAACCAATGCAATTTCTCTGGAGACAATTCTAAATTGCAGGAAATAAGATTGTTCAACCTTCTCTCGCAACCCACAGCTAAAACAATATTAAGTGGTATTTAGGTCAAGTGACATGGTGTTGGAGAAAATTCCCCAAAGCATTCAGAAATCTGTGAACACATGTTGGGGTGGGGAGAGGGTTGGTCCCCAAAAATGCTTTACAATAAGTAACACATTTTTGGGGGAAATCACTGCATGAAGTCTAAGCAAAAACATTGGAATCTTGCTTCCTATCTGTGATGGGAATTTAGCAAAGCCACTGCACCACTTCCTCTCTCTGCTGACAATTCCCACCCCCCTGCCTATGCTGTACCAATGCCACGGCCAATGTTGAGCTCATAAAGAATAGCAAGATTGGGATGGAATAAGATATAGCAAAATGGTGAAAAGACAGCAAAATGATAGAAAAGCAGATTTGAAACTTCCAGTTTTGAAGATCTTTACTTCACAATTTTTGGAGAAGGTTTTAAGAGGTGAAACGGGTGCTTAAACATAAAGGACCCATTTAATTTCTTAAATCTCAGCCTCAACTCTATTACAAATGCAATAAAGGACCAATATTTTTGCTCTACCAAGTCTGGAGAGATTATAGGTACCCTGAAAGTAAAGTTGGTAGTGATGCTGTCAGTGGCCTCAAGGTGAAGCTCTCACCTCACAATCAGGAGACTGAGTTTGATCCTAGGTAGCGGCAGACATTCCTCTCCCTGGGCTCAATGAGTAAATATCTGCTGTGAACTCTGCATTGGCGGAAGGAAGGCCATCTGGCCAGTTGCATTCAGCTGCCTTGATTCCACCCTGATGCAAAGGATTACAGGGCCATTAAAAGACAAAAAAAAGTAAAGTTGGTACTCACCTCCTTCTCATCTCTTGCGCCCACCTCTATTTCTTCTGCCATTTAATATCATGATTCCCAAACTCATTACCACTAGTTATAGGTAGATTTTAATAATAACAGTTTTCTCTTGACAAAGTCACAATCATCACTAATATGTCTCATATCTCAGAAAAACTGCTGACATGCTGAAAAGCTAAGAAATGCTAGTGTTTCACTCCTCTTTCTTTGGCGATGACTTCAATCATTCAAGATTTCATAAGACTTTCACTTCTGAAATAGAAAATCTGCTAACGATACTTTATAGCTCATCTTGGAAACATATGAAACATTAACCATTTCCTGCAAGAATTCCAAAACCATCTTCCTGTGACTACTTAACATAGCCAGTCCATCAACCTTTATGAAGCAAAGTTGACTCAGTTGTTATTTATTCCATAGTCTCTTCAAGTTTAAATTTTGTTATTTGGGATATGAAAAGACACTACATTTCCTAAGCATATCATCTTTTTTTCCACTGAGCTGACTAAAGTGGCCCAGAGGATGAACTGTGATAATCCCCTTTCTTATGTAACTGTGTGTTTCACTGAAGCCAGATTAGTCCTCATTTTGCTAATCTAGAAAAGTGGTAAAAGCTATCCTTTTCCTCTTCCAGCATTTGGGATGGATGACCTTTAATTGTATATAAGAACATATAGAACACCATGGCTCTTGTTTAATACTACTATTAAATTAGGAGTTATTAAATTATTACATTACAAACTCTTCAGCTCACCAACTCCTCCATAAAGTTTCAGATTGTCCATCAGGCTCCAAATATTTATGCTATGAAAATAATGTAATAATTTAATAACTCCTAATTTAATAGTAGTATTAAACAAGAGCCATGGTGACGTAGTGGTTAGACTACAGTACGGCAGGCTAACTCTACTCACTGCCACGAGATCGATCCTGACTTTTTTTCCAAGGTCAATAAAATGAGGAGCCAGATTGTTGGGGTAAATACAGTATGCTGACTCTGTAAATCACTTAGAGAGGACTGTAAAGCACCATGAAGTAGTATGTAAGTCTAAACGCTATTGGTATTGCTATCTTGGATAGCCTTATTGACCTTGGGAAATTAATATTAACCATTTGGAGACCCCTGATGTAGAGGATTTATATGCCGTTATTGTTTTATGGTCTGGTGAAACAGAGAGCATATACTTCTTTGTAATCAATTACATAAAATAATAGAAAAATAAATGTATCTATCCTGCCTAGAAAGATGACCAAGAAGAGGTCATGCATCATAGTCTATAAATGGATTTATAATTCTGCTTGGTAAAGAAAACCCTTTTTTATTAAGCTAATGTGAATTTCTCTTTCACACCCAGAAAAGTCCCGGCAAACAGTCTTTCAAGGGTGAATTTACACCAGACCTTATCAGACTTGGAGAGTTGCTAGGTCGATATCTTCCAAACGCAACACTGTACCAGAGAATACTTGGCGCAGAGTCTGTGAGAGTTACAAACAAATATTCACACTAATTAAGCAAACTAATTGTCTCCTGCAAACTCCACTCCCCTTTGGCTCCTCTTTATTCCCCATGGGAGGGGCCATTCACCATCCACCTGTGCCTTTACTCCCAAGTTGGCCCTTGTTCCTTAACTGTTTCCTTCTCCTGGCAGCTCTGTGCATGCACACATCGGAACAGGCTCCAATGTTCTTCTACCCCCACTGATCTCCGACTCTGAAGGCAGCTGATATCTGTCAGACAGCTCTGGCCCCATCTCTGCCTCTGACGCAGAGCCCTCATCAGAGCCTTCCTCAGTTTCCAGGACTGACCCATGTTCTTCCCCATCCTCCTCACTGTCTGAGTCTGCCACCAGCTCCGCTGGCAGGCCACACGATATTCTGCACATTTCAATTTGCCAATTGAGCTACAATCTTCTATAATACCACATTTTAAATAGAAGAATTTCTCCGGCCTTTCTGCAGAAAATATACTTCTGTTTTACTTTTTACCCCTTTTTGTAATGTACTAAACACAGTTGATTAGAGTTACCAAATTCATATCTGTAGTAGTATTTTTTGAATATTTTACAATCCTTCCCCAAAGGAACTCTAAGAGATATGAGGCAATGAAATTCATATTCTTTCATGCCAAGTTTTGGTAATATGAGTATTATCAGTACATTGCAGTGTAGTCATTTTGCCAGAAAAGGTTTTACTGGTTAAAAATCTGATATCATTGGCCTGGATAAAAGACAAATTCAACATTATATATAATTGCTTCCTACAATTCTGTACTTAGCTGGATTTTAATTTTGTTTTACATGTACCACACCATACCATTCGCTTTTTAAATTTGCCTCAAAGAACTTATTTCTGAATAAACATACACAGCTTTCCATAGCAAATTATGAATTCATCCACATTAATTTTCATATCACATGCTCATATAGACCAGGGTACCTGATCTGGACTGCCAAAAATACAACCAACCACTAGATGACAGCAGAGAGAAAACTACTGCTGTCTATTGACTATTCAGACTTTTGAAGCCAAATTTAGTACCTCTAAATATGGTTAATTGTTCAAGAACACCATGATGTTTCAGTTTTCCATTTTTCTTATAATGTGGTATTTAATGATAGCTGCTAGATAATGACACTCTGGGTGTTTTATTATTATTATTATGTTAAACTATTATCTTCAAAAGGATTTGAAATAGAATGCATTATAGAAAGTTAGTTCTATGGAGCAGTTATTTTAATATAACTGCAGTTTTTGTTCAGTAGAACAAGTCATCTGCCATCAAATGACTTTCCCCTTCAATTTACAGAGAGCCAACTCTCTTATATTAACTATGAAATTTTGAGGAGGAAAAGATGAAAACCTTCTTGCTTTCCTAAAAAAAATCCTGTTTAATCCATTTACAGAAATATAAAAATGCAATGCTTTTGTGATTAATATTAATAGCTTTTTAGTTTCTTGCATTCATGAATAGATGGCAATATTGGAAAAGCATAGTTAGCAATGCATTTTAATGACATAGCTTATGTTTTATTCAGGGTGTATAGAAACCGAAATGCCCTTTCGAAACAAATAGAAAACCACTGGATAACTTCTTAACCCTAATGACTAATCAAGCTTTTCAACCACAGTAACAATTCTACATTTATTGTTCTGTCATTAAAATGTACCACAACTCTTTGATGAAAACCACGGTGTCAAATCGGAAACATGGATCATCATTATTTAAGGCTATAAAATATAAAACTAATTATCAACTTTGTAGGCAAAACATCAACAACTTTCAGAACTCAAATCAAGGTTTTCAAACAAAGCAGTTAAACCAATTTGCTGTTTTGTTTTGTTTTTAAATCGCCAAAATTTAAAGCTGCCTGGCAGTCTTCATTGAGGACTGCATTAGGGTTGTTTGACCTTGGGGGCTGGGGTGGGTGTGGCCAGGGTGGTCATGGCCAGCTTGATGTCATTCATGTTATATGCGAGACCGTCTCGTGCCCCATACATCCCTTAGACCGATATGCTCCCAGAGAGGGCCTTCTCAGGGTGCCGTCGGCCGGACAATGCCGACTGGCAACACCCAGGGGAAGAGCCTTCTCTGTGGTGGGCCCTGCCCTTTGGAACGACCTACCCCCTGAACTCCGGACCATCACCGACCTCCGCCTCTTCCGCCAATGTCTAAAGACATACTTTTTTCATCAAGCCGGCCTAGCCTAACCTCCCATGGGGACTGTAGAAAAGTTTTAAATTGGGTTTTAATTAATAATTGGTTTTAGCACAGGTTTGGGATCTAATATATATTTTAAATTATTTATGTTCTATTTTTGTATGTTTTTTAAATCTCCTGTGCGCCGCCCTGGGTCCTTTGCGGAGAAGGGCGGGATATAAATGTAATAAAATAATAAATAAATAAATAATAATGTCAGGGGCGCCTGTGATCTGAGTGCTATGCTAGTGAAAATGAGTTCCCAAGCTCTGTTTTCAGCTGAGGTGGCCTCCTGCAACCCTCTGCCATGAAAACAGAGCTTATGAGCTCCATTTTCACTGGCAGAGGCACTGTGGGTTAGTCCTTCACTGTTTTCTGGGTGGCCCTATGGGCCAGATCTAAGCACCCCATGGACCTTGAGCTTGGCATCCCTGTCCTAGATGGTAGGTGCACCCTGCAATCAACTGCTCAAGTTAACAGTGATGAACTAGGCCACACTGATTCATTTCTATGATACTTCACATTTCTCATGTAAAGGTATAAAAGTTGTTAAGCTACCTTTATAAACAGAGGTATTGATTTGGGCTGCAAAAATTCAAATAACTGCTAAGTGGCTCAAAAGGAGGGATTTTTTTTATAACATTTCCGTTCTACCTAGTGACACTCTAGATGTTTGTAACCTAGATAAGAATGATTCATACTTAGCTCTCTGATAGCTCTCCTTTTCTCTATTATTACAAAAAGTGTGCTAGTTATTTCCAGAATCTGAATAGTTAATACATTTTAGTTAGCTCCATTATTAGAATGAAACTTCACTATCAGCATAGACACAAAGATGCAGTGGAAAATATATATTTTTTCCATTCTGAAAAACATATGCCCTGTGTCCTAATTAGAGATTTGGTAATTACTTGCATGCATGATCAGTACTTGCAAAAATGATAACTGAGTGTATGCAGTGTTTTAATCAGAGAAATTAGCATTTGACTAGTGACAAAATAGTAATTTGCTGGAATATATTTAACACCCAAGGTCAAGATGAAACTATTCACTCATTGTTTATCTGCCCTGGCATACAACAAATAAAGATATTAGTGAAATATTTTTAAACTGAAACTAGAATTCTTAAAGCCAAATCTGTTTGATGTAGCTTGAGTGCTTGTCATAACTGAATATTTGTCATAATAAAGCTTGGTAATTCATATTTGAGAACTACTCAAGCTCTTGTAAAATCAATAGGTATGTACTGAAAAAGTAGGATGTTACGTTGAAATTAAATTTAAATACCACAATTTCTTTCTTTGCATTTTTTTCATTTGTCACTCAGAATAAACAATATTTGTTAAACAGAAATCACATACCTGTCACTTTGACATTTCTAAAAAAAAAGTATTGCAGTCAGACAAATCCTTACAGTTACACATGAACTGGCATATTGACTTTTAAAGGAATTCTTTCTTTAAAAGTTGGTGAACATGAACTCTAATTCATACAATACCAAGAATTTCAAGGAAATGTTTTTAACTCTGCAAGATTTGAGCTTTGATCCTTTTCCAGTTTTAAAGAAGATGCAATCAACATCCTATGCTTGTCTATTTTACTCATGAAACCAGCTACCAGTGAAATCTATTTAAAATATGGGATTTGAAAATTGAATGGGTGAAGACAATGTTGAAGAAACAATTTGCTGGCTTCATCATGGTGAATAGATGTGCCTGGATCATCTCCCAGGCACATCCCAACAATTGTCAGTAAAATGATTTGCTTCTGGAAGAAATTGAATGGGAAAAGAAATTAAGCCCCAATGTAAAGACTGAAGGAGGGATTATGTGCTTACTGAATCCTAGAAAACATTTTTTGGATTCAATAACAAGTCATAAATTGTTGGGAGGGAGCCTTCAAAAGAATAGCTGTAGTAATCATGGTCTTGGTCACTAGACCATACATCATTTTCAACACCTAAAGGTTAAATTTTCCTAATTCATATTTAATCCTCTGATTAAAATCAATAGGGCATACAAGGGCTGAAATTTGGCTGCACCATGCAATTCAAGGTACAGGAGATAAATACAGCAATTCTGATCTGCCATATACCAAATCCCTTTGTTTGTTTAAAATTGCAATGTAGACACCAGAAACATGCCAATCTTAAATGTTATTCTAGTATAGTCACCCATCAACCTCAAACTCCCTGATTGCTCTACTCTATCTGTTCCGATCAGACTGAGCTGGAATACTGGGTCTAGGCTTGGTTGCCAATATAAATCAATGCAAGTATATACAAGAAAGAATGCAGAGAAGAGCAACAAAAATTAAAAGTAGGACAATACAATGGACATAAAGGGTACTATGTGACTCACAAAGAAGAAACAAACCCGGAAGAAAATCAGAGGGATCAACATAAGCCCTTCCTTTCCCTTTTCTTCTCTGCTTCCCGCTCAGTATAAGACAGCAGACCACACCTATATGGGAAGAGGATATTTTCAGTACTTGAATATGTGTATATACCAGAGGTGGTATTCATCAGGTTATGACCAGTTCTGGAGAACCGGTAACGAAAATTTTGAGTAGGTTGGAGAACTGGTAAATACCACCTCTGACTGGCCCCATCCCCATCTATTCTCTGCCTCCCGGGTCCCAGGTGATCAGGAGGGAATGGGGATTTCGCAATATCCTTCCCCTGATGTGGGGCGGGAATGGAGATTTTACAGTATCCTTCCCCTGTTGTGGGGTGGGAATGGTGATTTTTACAGTATCCTTCTCATGCCATGACCACCAAGCCACACTATGCCCACCAAGCCACACCCACAGACCCGGCAGTAAAACAAAAAATGAATCCCACCACTGGTACGTGAGAAGGGACACTGCAGTATATGGAAGGGAGCTGGGTAAGAGGTGTCTCGAGTGACTAAATAATATCTAAGTAAGTTATTTTATACAGATCTAGGCAATTCAAGTCTGCCTATAAAGAAGGAAGGGGAAAGGGGGAATTTATGAAGGCTCACAATAACCCTACATAAGAATCCTTAAAATCAGACATGTAACACATATAGAAATAGGTAAATAAATGTAGGTATAATACTGGAAGGCAAGAGTCAAAAAGGACGACCAACAGCAAAAAGGACACAGTGGCAATGAGTACACCATTGGGAGAATTGAAACACCAGGTTAAGGATAGATCAGTAGGAGAATATCGATGCATATGGTCACTAGGATTCGAAAATGACTTGTACATAATCAAATGACAGTACATAATCAATCAAGGTATAATTAGGATTAGAAAAAAGTAAGCATTATATATTTTAATTGATTTTAATTATTTAATTTCATTTTAATTTAATTTTTATTTTCATATAACATTTTTTTGTAACAATGGGAAGAAAAGGGCATTCTTTGCTCTAAAGAGAATCCTCTCTTACACATCTGTGCAGATGCCCCAGTTGGTATATTGCAAGTGTAGTTCTACTAGAACTGACCCATTTCAAAAATAAAACCGATCTCACATGATGGTGACTGTTCCTAGGACTGAAAATCATAATTGGAACAGAATTTGAAGTTAAGCCATTAGGTATTATCAATCATGGTAGAAGAATGAAAGATCCACCTTCTGTGACCAGATTCACATCACTTTGCATTACTGAAGAGAAAGATACTATGAAAAGGTGCACTTTCCAATAACAATTGCATTATCAAAACTTCCCTAGGTTTCCTACCATCCCGAGGTTCCTATTTATTAATGTTTAGTGGGTAAAATAAACACATAACAGAAAGCTGAAGAATGAGGGTTAGAATTAAGGGTTAAAGTTCGATCAAATTCATATTACACCTTAAGGGTACAAAATGATTTTAAAATAACAATTTGGGACAAATTTGCAATGGCCTGTTTACAGCAAGGTGAACTATGATTGCCCAGTCATCACTTCAATCAGGCTACTTCTTCATGGAGCTTAAAGTCTGGGTTGAGAACAGGAAGTTGAGTTGCTTAACTATTTCTAATAAAATTCCTGCTAGGCAAAATACTTCTCTGTCTAGAGCAGGAGTCCCCATCCCCTACCGCGGTCTTTTTGAAACTGGGCGACGAGAGATATGGGCAAACACACGCATGTAATGCTCCACTTGTGAGAGTGGAGGGTGCTTACGCTCACATGCAAAGCTCCATTCATGCACCTTTGTGTGCATGCACCTCTGCTCATATAAGTAGCACTTCACATATGAATGCAAGCATCCTTCGCTCATGCGCAAAACTCCATTTGTGCGAATGGAGGGTGCATGCACACATGGACCTGTGTGCGCACACGTGCACCTGCTACTCACACACACACACACCACCGGGCTGAGCCACCAAGCTAGAAAAGTTGGGGACCACTAGTCTAGAGTGAGAAGAAATCTCAGAAAGAAAGAAAAAATCCTAATTGTTTTGAAAAGCAAAATAGTCTTAGCCGCTAACTGTAACTTGGTTTAATTTAGCACTTATTTGACACTCAGATTAATATTAGTCACACAGAAATAGAGGTGGGTGTATCAGAGGCAAAGATATATTTTCAGAGTTACCAGTTGTACAAGGTGGGTCACACACCAGGCAAATTATATTTTCCCTGGTGTCTGGGGATCTCTATAAAATAAAAACATAGTACATGGAAATGGCCTGTATATAGAGGCCTTAGACCAAAGGTTTTGCACTTAAATGTAACCATACAACAAGCAGTGGACAATTGTTTTGCCAGCAGGTTTCCTTGTTTCTAGTAAGGATGACAGATGATTATGACCTATTCAAAGGGAATAACATAGTTCTGCTTTGCACTTGAGGGAAAATATACAGATCATGTTTCTAGTTAGCAGCACTGACAGCTTTTCTCTTGATGTTCCTTAACAAAATGTGCACCGCTGTAAGAAATACACACTGGCCCACGTCCTATTAAATATGCTTCACTGTTGAAGTGTTTCATTTCCCACAATACGTTACCAAGATTAATAAAATGAAGAGTCCACATGCCATTACACATGTAGGGCATGCATCCTTATTACATTACTGTCGTTTTAGTAAATTCGCCCTATCCAATGATTTATATATACTTTTATGATTTATATATACCTTCCCGCAGCTAGTGCATTTCCAAACAGCTTCACTACAACCCAGATTATAAATGATTATTTTGAGCATATGCACAGGATTTAGAGATATCGGTTCTATGTGACTTTGAAAATGACATTATAACAGATTATACCTAGTAAGCAATCCTTTTTGCTTCATAGTATTTTCCTATCTAAATTGTCTGAGGCTGAACTCAAAATTATGGAGTAGTCTAAGCAAACAGTTTATTCCCATTTCTGCATCCATGGAACTGACACTGTAGTATTGGAAGGTTAAGTGAAGACTACCTCTTTACGCACATCAATTTGATTCTGAGATTTCTTGGCAATCATCGCATATTTGGAAGCTACAAAGAAAAATCAAATTGCAGTCTTCCTGTCCACCCTCCAAATGCAATTATTTCACAATTATCTTAATTGTGTAATTGTAAGATAAATTTGATTATCTTACATTTGACTCTAATATTAGAAACAATGCATAGTTCTCACTTTTTAACAAGATGCCATTTAAATGGAAGATTTATCTGAAGGCTCTGCAAAGATTTGTAAGAGCAACAAATTGAACCTAATCTGAGTTACATTCTTACAGGTGATCTCCCTCCTACCCATTTTTGACAGTGTGAACACAGCATTGTTTCCACAAGGACCAATTATTGAGCAATAGAAGATCTGCTCATGCAAGACTATTTTTTAGCACAGAAACAGATAAAAAATTGACAACCCTATGATTTTTATCTTTAAGTGGATGTTTAGATAAACGGAACTGTATGTTAAAGATACATTATTAAACAGGCAGCAAACAATTTGATTGCATGGCAACGGGCTCTCAGGATGGAGTAAACAACTTTGCATTGTCCAGGCAAAAGGTGTGAAGAAGTATGAAAAACACCTGTCAGCACCACCAAGAGACCTGGTTTCACATTGAAATAAATTAAACTGATGGAGGTACAGTATGTGTGGATATTACCATGGCTACTGCCAGGATATCAGTAAATAGACCAATAGGAAAAGTGTTGGGGACATATGGAGATAAAAGGGTAACTAAATATTAGTTGCTAGATGTCTGTCTTACATGCAGGTACTTCTTCAGTTACAGCCACAACCGACTCCAAAATTGCTGTTGTTAAGCAAAACAGTTAAGTGAGTTTTACAACCCATTTTACAACCTTTACTACCACAGTTATTAAGTAATTCACTGCAGTTGTTAAGTTAGTAGCACAGATGTTAAGTGAATTTGATTTTACTTCTCTGAAAGTCACAAAAAGTGATTACATGGCTGTGGGACACTGCAACAGTCATAAATATGAGTCACTTGCCAAGCTTCTGAATTTTGATCGCATGATCATGGGAATGCTGCAACGGTCATAAGTGTGGAAAAACAGTCAGTCCCTTTTTTCAATGCTGTTGTAATGTCAAATGGTCACTAAGTGAACTGTTGTAAGTCGAGGACTACCTGTACTACTTATGGACTTTGCATTAAGCATCTCCTGGTGTCTCTGGGAAAGATTATGTGTTTATATGACACTTTAGTCTGATCCAAAAGGAATCTTATATCCTTTATTAGAAAAATTAGTGCCAAAATACACATAAATGCAGTACCAACCTTTGTTAATATACAGTATATACCCCCTCCAACACACACAGCCAATTTACACTTGATAACGTTTATTTTAGATTTAAGTTATTAGAGCACTTCCAATTCAAGTCATAATAGCTACTGAGTGAAGCACTTCATGTGATCGCTCACTTTGTTTTTACCAGAGGCTTTTCATTCTAATTATTATAATGTTAAAATGTTGCGAGTGAAAATGGGAATATATTTCAGTTTAGTAAATATCTGGAAGTTTAGTCATTCAAAAGGAAAAAATGATAAACTATATTTAGTCTAAATGTTATTGTTTGAGACACTCGACAACTGATTAAGAGTATCTAGTGGGCACAGAAATGGTAGTAACAAGAGACCTATAATTCCCTTTAAACTGCACTGGGCAACAGGCATCATGTGCAGAACTACAAACTATCCTTTGGCATTTTGAGCAACTATTTTGAAGCAATTAGAAGTGATCTCTGCAACATGAGTCAAAGCTAGATTTGAACAGATGTCTGAAACACCTGAGGGGAAAATATTTATAAAATATTTCTACATTCATAGACTAGTTGAATTTTCAATAAGCTTCAATAAAAAATAAACCATTTTATATATAACCCAGCAGTAATAGTTAAAACATTTCCATTCACTATATTTAGAAGAAAACCATTTATTCTTTGGAAAGATAGTAACTCCTAGTAAAAGTACTTGGTATGAAAACACAAGAAATATAAAGTGTTTTTAAAGACCAAGGAAAGGGGGTCTTCTTCTAAAAAGTGTGTATGATTATTTTTCAAAACAACTGCAATAAGGATCGTATAATTTCTTTCCAATTAATAGAATACTGTATGACAAAGAATTAGGCTTGACAACTTTGCTTTAGAGTAATTCTAGAGTTAAAATTTGTTATAGATAAGGAAATTAATTGAAATAGGAAGCAGATTCCTTAGCCCTAATGTTATATTTAAAAAAAAAAACATTAAACTTAATATTTATTTGGCAAAGTATATAAGAAACTGCTGATTAAAGCCAAGTATTCCACTATGAGACAGACATAAGGTTACAATTTTTATTTTCAGTCGTTAAACTGAATGTTATGCAGCCATAGTCTTAAAAATCAGCAGCATAAGCTTGATTGCTATGGCAATCACCATGGTTTCAATATTCCAAGTATAACCTTATGGCTTATCCTTTGAGATCTCAACCTTGGAGACATGGTCCCTATTCATATCATGGGACAGTATGAGGGATGATATATATATAATTAAACATATGGCAAAAAGTATTCTTTTTTTAAAAAAAATGCTGGCCATATAAAGATGTCAAGTGAATTTTCAATGTAAGTAAATCAATAAAATATTAATTTTTTTTTCAGCTGCAGAAACCAAAGATGTAGCAAGGGTTTTATTAAATAGCTTAAATATTGTTTAAAGTTAAAAAAAAAAAGATTTGCAATTAACTATGAAGAAGCCACATTCATCAAACTATTATGCTAGTGCAGCAATTAACAAACAGAATCCTGAGACTGTCATATGGTTAAAACATAGGGAAATTTCCTGTAAAGGAAAAAGATTTAACACATTGGACCAATATAATATAAAAGTAACCAACTGGACCCAAAGATCAAACAGAAAGTAAGTAAATAAATGCTATTTCTATATCTTTAAAGCCAGGGATACTTCTCTTTAGCTATCCCATTTTCTAAAGAGAAATTCTAAAGCATTTTCTTAAAAAATAAAAAATACTGTTTTGAAAGTATAGCCACTAAAATATGTAATATCTCAAAGCATATTTCCTGTAAAAGATTTCTACAGCTCAGTATTTATAGGTTTTATTGCAAGGGGGGGGGGGAGAGGAAGGAAGGAAGGAAGGAAGGAAGGAAGGAAGGAAGGAAGGAAGGAAGGAAGGAAGGAAGGAAGGAAGGAAGGAAGGAAGGAAGGAAGGAAGATTTTGGCCATAATGGAAAAAAATTTTTTAATGTACATATCAGTATCCAAAAAAGAAATAAGAGGGTTTTTTTCACCCAACTCAGAATTCATTATATAAAATAACCCACCTACTCTCTTGAATTTCCTTTTTATGCAGAACAGAGGCAATAAGAGACCTCAAAACCCCAACTCCAACTCTATTCTTCTTCACAGTCAAGCAACTTGAATGCATGCACATAACACAAATAAATGAAAAAGTTCTTATCTCTGAAGATCACAGGTATCATTGAATTCAATAAATAAGTCTCTATTTGGAAATTCTACAGCAAAAAAAAAACATTAACAGTTTAGTCTCTCTTTTTTTCCAATATAGTTTTCTGTTCTTGCTCTTTCTCTGGAAATTCTACAGGACTTTCACTGCTTTCCTCCTCTGCTTCCTCTTCAGTGCCTTCATCAGTTAGATCCCTGCTTGTGGATTCCTTCTTAGATGTCTCAGATTCATCTGATCCTCCCGAGTCAGCAGTGCAAATCCCGTAACACATGATGCTAATGACACCCAGTGGTAGACCAAAGAGAAAGCAACCAAGAAGTGGCGAACTCTTGAAAACGGACTGTAGAGAAATAATTGGCCATCAGTTATATTTTCATATATATTTTCATAACATTTTGAATAACTTGGAGAAGATGATTCCCACCGTGTATTTTAAGAAGAATCAAGACATGGAGAATGTCACTGAATGAAAGAAGTGGGAAGACTGTTATTCCTTTGCTAGTAACCCTACACCCTTTTTGTCATGATTCACCCTTAGAACTAGCAACATTGCCAGAAACAATTCCCAGTAGCTCAAGGAATATGCACAATATTCTTTAAAACAGGTTTCAGAGAAAGCCTAGGTGTTACTACCCATTTTTTTCTTCTTTATATTTTGCCTCATCTACCTTTGTAAAAAGTATTGTATTTAATTTTTGTTACAGGAATTTGCAAGGTGGCTTTTAAAGTACATGCATGCAAATGTTACTCTTTTGCACTTAAAATTCTGTCAGAACATATTCCATAGGTGGAGGATGGCCTAGATTTAGATTATTTAACAGCTTAAATCCTACAGAAGTACACAACATACATATGAAGAACTGTGTTGAGGTCTACACAAAACTGGTCCTATGGCAACTGGTGTTCATGGACAACAACTATCAACATTAACTTTTTATGTGCACTCAAATGAATCAGAAATAATTGGACATAAAAAAGTAAGCTCAAAATGCATGCATATGTACAAGGTAATAAAGAAATGGAAAGAAAACTGTACAATCTGAAAGAAAAAAGGATAATATCCTTCCTTGTCCAGTATAATATCTAGCAGCACAATTTCCAACAGCACAACATCCAATTGAACATATTTAAAGTAATAGAAGTGTATTCCAATCAGAGAAGGAAAACAAAATTGAAATAGTTAAATGTTACGTTCTCTGTGGGAAGAAACATACAAGAGAAGACTGATTTGGAAAAAACGTGTCCACGCTCTACCTGTCAACTATTCATGTGTACTATGACAGATTCAAATGCTATGCAATTACTACCAATGACACATTTTATATGTCAACAGGTTTGTTTCAAAAACAAAATGTACTGTAACCAAGATAAATCCAACAAACTTAATAATACGACTGAATGAAACCTTTCCGGATTTATTTCTGTGCTTAGCAAGTGGTGCACCTACTTTAACTTGATGGATATAAATATTTTCTAATACTTTACGTACTCCCACTGTAGACTTGGCATCATAAATTATTCTCTTGATTCGTTGAAGAATTCCATCTCCACCATATGCCTGAAATTTGAAAGATAAAAGATTAAAGGAGATCAGTATTATTTATTTATATTTTCAGTTTTCAATTACTTTATTTTACAATGTCATCTTACCAATACTTCATTACAGAAATATTATTTCACTGAAGAGAAATTACCTCATGTAGAGTTGGGGATTCTATCTTATTCCTGCTGAGTAGTACAGTTGGATAGCCCTGTCCATGCTATTATTTTAATCCTTTCCGTGCTATTATTTGAGAAAGCCTAAAGTAATAATAATGTCATTCCAATTCTATACCTAAGTGGGTTTCCATATGTGTTTCTTGGAAAATTCTGCTCTTTTTTATTCCTTCTAATTCTCCCATCACATCAGTCTTATTCCTTTGCAAAACCCAAAATCTTTCCATGATTTTTACAATCAAGCACAGACACATTTCAAATAATGAGATTAGCGACTCTCCAAGGAGTCTGCTATGCTTTTCAATTAAATATATTTAAAAATGCTTCAAGCAAGACAATTCAAATGAAGTAAGATAATTAATGAACTACTCTCATATTTTGGTCATTTGAAAAACTACTGAGATTTTTGAATAAATGTACAATACTTACTTCAGTTGTGCCTTCCAAAATATTATTAATGAACTGGACCAAATCTTCAGTGCTCTCTACCGGTTTATGAGGTAGGAAATATTGTTGATTGGATGTATTCAGGACAACAATAGTGGGGATTGTCAAATCACTGAAACAGTAAAACCAAACAATTCAGAAACTGAAATATAACTAGTTCATTAATAAAAACTTGAAGAATGATCACATTCATATCAAAATAACTAGGAAGATAAGGGTTTTTCTATCATATTACTTACTACTAAATCTTTATGGAATAATCCTGGGTAGTGGTTGGTTTAACTTATTTCTTATATAAATGTAATAATTATAATCATCCTTTTCAAAGGTTCTAAAGTATTCACAGTTCTGTCTAGTATTTCATTCTACTCAACATCTGCATTAGCCTATCAGGCCAATGAATCAGGCATTAATTAGGTTATTGGTTTTTTATACCGCCCTACTCCCGAAGGACTCAGGGCGGTATACAGCCAGAGTAAAACAAATATATAAAAGTTTAAAAAGTTTTTATGCTACAAACGGATGGTACTTCTGTTTTTCAATTTTAATATTTATCCAACAAATGCCACTGCTAAGAAATTAATAGTATTATAACTGAATTCCTAGAACATTAATAGCAATAGTGGAAACAGTATATAATAGAAAAGGCAAAAGCAGCAGTAAGTACTGATAAGAGAATCTTCCCTTTTTAAGGTGTCACTACAATTCATTGCTAACTATTATAGAAGGAGGTGTATTTGTTTAGTTGTCAATCACAAAAAAACCCATGTGGCCTTCTGAAAGACATATAGTACATGATTTGATGTCACCATGGTGTAGGCACAGTGCATACTTCATACATACATATAAATGCTAAATCTTCTCAGCTCCTGGAAATTAGTTATTTAATGCTGCCATCTAGTGGAAACATATTTAAATGTGTTTTTTTTAATGTTTCTGTTATCTTTGTTTAAAGAGTTTAATTGAAAGAAACAAACAACTTTTTCTCCATCTGAAAACAATACAAAAATGGTTTTACTCACTCCATTAGTAAACTATTAATGTATTCATTTCCATCCATATAGCCAAACTGGAAGTTTCTATTAAAAAGCAATTCACAATATTATCCTGATTTGAAATAAATAATAATCTTACTAAACAAAAAATATGACATCAACCAATAAATTTAGTGAAAGGAAAATTCAAAGAGGAAAAGGAAGGTGATTCAATTTTTATGATAGCAGAAATAGATAAAGAAAACTGATTATCAAATATTACCTACTCAAAACAGCCTATTGCAATCATTGATAATAAAAGAACTTGCCTAAGGAAAAAAAAGCAACTAAGGATTTGGAATGGAAATAACTGCAAATGTAGTATTTCATCCTTTCAACTTACATGAGATTTTTGTTCCAAAATTTTATTTACATGCTCCTGGAATAGCCTTGAAAACAAACAGGATTTGTTCCTGAGCTTCAGAAACCAATTAGGGCAAGTAAAGTGATGGTACCTCTAAGCTATGAAACTAGAGTGAGGCAATATACAGTACTATTTACATGTAATAGCAACATAGGGCTCTGTTATACTTTGAAAGTTTAGAGAGACATACATACAAGATCTTAAGATCATGAGTAATAACCTCCTTTTACTTGTTTCAGTTTTCGGATTTGTCTGTCAGGTCCTTAGTGCAATATTAAAAGTTTGCACTGCTCTTTCAAGAATAGTTTGAAAGTTTAGAGAGACATACATACCAAATCCTTGCCGTCGGCGGACGAAGACTCTGGAGCAGCTCGGGAGTTCATGGCCTCCATGACGGCCATGGACCTGACCCAGGTAGTTTTAGGCCCTACTCACGAGGGGGGAAACACGCTGGATTTGATCTTTGTCTCGGGACAGTGGAGCTGTGATCTGGGAATAGGGGATTTAGTCATCACTCCCTTGTCATGGACAGATCACGCTCTCCTTCGGCTGGACTTTCCAATCGCTTCACCTCACCGTGGGGAGGCGGAACCGGATACTCTTAGATGGTTCCGCCCCAGGCTTCTAATGGACCCGGAAAGGTTCCAGAGGGAACTTGGGCCAATTCCTGTGACCCTGCCCCGCGACTCGACTGAGGACCTAGTGGCCGCATGGTTAAGTGCGGCCACGGGGGCCTTGGACCGAGTCGCGCCCTTGCGGCCTCTCTTGCGGCGACGAACCACCCAGGCTCCCTGATTTACCGAGGAGCTTCGAGGGATGAAACGCCACAAGAGACGCCTAGAGAGCAGATGGAGATCTTCTCGCTCCGAAGCCGACCGAACACTAGTGAGAACCCATATTAGGGCTTACTTAGTGGCGATAAGGGTGGCCAAATGTGAATATTGTGCCACCCTTATTGCATCCGCAGATAACCGCCCTGCCGCCCTGTTTGGGGTGACCCGCTCTCTCCTTCAACAGAGGTCGCGGGAAGCCCCTCTACAAGGGCGAGCAGAGGAATTTGGGATTTATCTGCAGGAGAAAATCACTCGGATTCGGAATGAGCTACCCTCCATCGACAGTGGTCCTGTGGGACTGTCCGAGACTAGTCTTGAGGTTCCATCTTGGGAGGAGTTTGATTTTGTTACCACCGAGGATATGGACAGGTTGTCAAGGAAACTTAGGGCGACCACATGTTTATTGGACCCGTGTCCCTCCTGGCTTGTACTGGCATCCTGGGAGACGACACGAGGCTGGCTCCAGGGCATTGTCAACGCATCTTTGAGTGAGGGGTCCTTACCTGCCGTCTTGAAAGAGGCGGTAGTGAGGCCCCTCCTCAAGAAGCCGTCCCTGGACCGCTTCGTTGCTGGAGAACTATCGTCCGGTCGTTGCTGGAGAACTATTGTCCGGTCTCCAACCTTCACTTTTTGGTGAAGGTTGTTGAGAGTGTGGTAGCCCAACAGTTTCCGCGACACCTGGAGGAAGTTGATTATCTAGACCTGCACCAGTCCGGCTTCCGACCCGGTCACAGTACCGAGACGGCATTGGTCGCGTTGGTTGATGATCTCTGGAGGGCGCGGGATAGAGGTTATTCCTCTATCCTAGTCCTATTAGACCTCTCGGCGGCTTTTGATCCCATCGACCATGGTATCCTATTGCACTGACTGGGGGGGTTGGGGCTGGGAGGCACCGTTTTGCGGTGGTTCTCGTCCTACCTCTCTGGTCAGTCGCAATATGTGTTGACGGGAGGGCAGAGGTCGACCTCGAGACCCCTCTTATGTGGGGTGCCTCAGGGGTCGGTCCTCTCGCCCCTCCTGTTTAACACATATATGAAGCCGCTGGGTGAGATCATCCATGGTTTTGGGGTGGAGTACCATCTGTACGCTGATGACACCCAGCTATACATATCCACCCCAGACCACCCCAACGATGCCGTTGAAGTGCTGTCCCGGTGTTTGGAAGCCGTACGGATCTGGATGGGTGGCAACAAACTCAAGCTCAACCCTGCCAAGACTGAGTGGCTGTGGTTTCCGGCACCCCGGTTCAGCCAGATTACTCCAACTCTGGCCATTGGGGGCGAAACACTGGCCCCCGTGGAGAGGGCGCGCAATTTAGGTGTCCTCCTGGATTCCCGGCTGTCCTTGGAGGACCATGGCCAGGGGGATGTTTCATCAGGTATGCCTGATGCGCCAATTGCGCCCCTTACTGGACCGGGCTGCCCTTCGCACAGTCACTCAAGCTCTCGTGACGTCCCGACTCGACTACTGTAATGCTCTCTACATGGGGCTTCCCTTGAGGTGCACTCGAAAGCTACAGCTAGTCCAAAACGCAGCCACGCGGGTAATTACGGGAGCCACCAGATGCTCCCACATAACACCGATCCTGCGCGAGCTGCATTGGCTTCCTGTAGCCTTTCGGGTGCGCTTCAAGGTTTTGACAACCATCTTTAAAGCGCTCCATGGCTCGGGGCCTAGTTATATGCGAGACCGCCTCCTGCCCCATACATCCCTTAGACCGATCCGCTCCCACAGAGAGGGCCTTCTCAGGGTGCCGTCGGCCGGACAATGCCGACTGGCGACACCCAGGGGAAGAGCCTTCTCTGTGGCGGGCCCAGCCCTTTGGAACGACCTACCCCCTGAATTACGCACCATCACCGACCTCCGCCTCTTCCGCCAATATCTAAAGACATACCTCTTCCAACAAGCCGGCCTAGCCTAATCTCCCATGGGGACTTTTAGAAAGTTTTAAATTGGGTTTTTAATAATTTGGTTTTAGCATAGGATCAGGTAATTTAATATATATTTTAAATTATATATTTATTTTGTATTTTTGTATATTTTTAAATTTCCTGTGCGCCGCCCTGGGTCCTCTGTGGAGAAGGGCGGGATATAAATATAAATAAATAAAATAAATAAAATAAATACACACAAACTATTCTTGAAAGAGCAGTGCAAACTTTTAATATTGCACTAAGGACCTGACAGACAAATCCGAAAACTGAAACAAGTAAAAGGAGGTTATTACTCATGATCTTAAGACGATGATGATGATGATTTATATGGCCATCCATATCAGATAAACAACTTTGGATGTCTAACACAATAAAAGCATCAATATTATAAAAAGATGCAGTCACTAAAACATGTAAAAGAGAAATGGCCATCAAGGATGAACCAATTAATAACAGATACATTCTTGTTATTTCTCCTACACCTAAGAGAAAATAGATCTTATGAGCTCCACAAGAGGCCAGCAGGGTTACAGTAATCTAAGGGATCCTGGTTCCTGACAAATTGCAGAAACCCTTTAATTGAAGGGAACTGAGCAGGCCCCTTTTTCTATAGCTGATGGGATAGGTAAAGGCGATTGGAGAGAATGCTTCAAATAACCTGGCCCCATGCTATGAAAGTCTTCGGAGCTGACAATCAACACCTTGAATTGCACCCAAAAAAGTTACTGAGAGCCAATGCAACTCATGAAGCAAAGTTGGACACTGATCTCACAGTGTAACATGGACGTATTGATCTCCTGATTATTGTAATTACCAGCATATGAAAATACAGAAAAATTACATGAAATTAAACCATTTGGTAATACAAATAGCTTTTTTCTACTGCTTTGATTCTACTAATTCTATAGCTCTTTATAGGATCTTAGCAGATAGCAGTACCTTGTTGCAAGAAAATAATTATCTTACACAGCTGTACAGGAAGCGAGGGGAAAGTTTTGTTTAATATGCTTAAACAAACTACCATATCCCAGGTCAGCACCCTTCTTTCTCTTCCACAGCTTTCATTGCAGCATACAGTGGTCTACTATTTTCCTAACTTCTATTCCATTCCTCTTCTTAATTGCTGCTGTATAAGTTCCATCTTGGCATATCCCATTGGTCCACCCATTTCCCATGCTGTCCCATCCCATGTCCTTCTTCTTCTAAGCCACAAATAAACTCAAAACGTAATAGAGCTACTGACCCAATTACCTCTGTTTTTATCAAGACTTTCTTTTAATTAGCACCACTAATGGCTCAACACAGCATACACCAATGATAGATAAAGTAAGCATTGTATAACAAAGGGTTTGGATTGTTGAACTTATTTGTATTTATATGCTGCTGCTATTTTATGATCTTCTTTTTTTAGTCTGCTTATTTTATAGACACTTGCATTTTTCTTATGTATATTATTAGTTAGGCTACATTGTAAACATTAAAAACAGAATACATTTTGTAATATGTACATAGTTTTAAAATGCAGAAAACCGCAAATAGTTAAAACTACAATCCAATCCCTATTTATCTAAATTAAACCACTATATTCACTGGACAAGTTTTAACATTAGGATTCTCAAACAAAAATATATTACCTATTAAAAGATCACAGATTTCTGAGAAGCATAGTAAAATCTATCAGAATTGGATATGTATCCATGTAACAAAAAGTGCAGAGCTAGATTATAAACATTAAAAAAATGTAACTTAATTACCTATGAAACTGGTCCCTGTAATTTTTAGCCACATCTTGCACAATAGACTTCAATCTGTAAGATAAAAAAATTATTGGATTTCTGTATCTCATTAGCTGGTCAAAATATACAAAGGAAATAAAAGAATACAAGCATGAACCCATTTAATGAGAAATAAACTACATCTGTGCATGGCATCTGCATTTCTCTACAAATCTTTTTTTTAATGAAATCCACATTCTACTTTAATTTCAAATTATAAATAAAAAGGTATACTGTTATGAAATATTAGGAAATCTGCACCAAAGAGAAATTTAGTGTATCATTTTTAATTTAAATTGCTTATTCAAAAAAAGACTTTAATAACATCACATCCCCAGTGTTTCAGGGTGCATTTCCATAGAGACTTTAAGTGGTTGGAGATATTATAAGCGGTAATATTACAGCTAATAATACTTTTATAAGAAATGTGTCATTTATGCAAGAGTTAAATAGCAGTATTTGGTTCTGCAGTCAACAGTACACACTGGTATGCAAGTATGGCAATATTGAAGAAGTCAGTTGCTAATGAGACAGATTCCTAGAATACCTTTTGTTCGAATTTGTTTAGTAGCTGCATGGTAGTCAATGTAATAAATTATTCCTTATGAAATTTTTCAACTTGGAGGGGGGGGGGGGGAAATTCCTTTGGCCATTTTTTCTATTGGTTGGTTCTTCAGCACAGACTACCACTAAATATACTTCTGGAACTTTGGTATAAAAAACAAAGGGACAGTATAGCTTTCTTGAGGCTATACTGTATTGAAACACAGATTGCTTTGACTATTCCAACATAGAATTTCAGATAGGACTTTGAACCAACTGTCACCTCATTTTTCTAATTTATGTAAAATCTGCTCAGGAGTTGTTTGAATCCAATCTTTCTCAATGCAGGAATTTGAATTAAAGTAACCCGATAAAATCCTGGAAGCCACTGTCTTTGGATATCGGTCTACATTTGAACTCAAATTCTCTTGTGGTTAGAAAGCCTTTTTTCCTAATATTTAATGAAAAGCTGCTTTCCTACAAATGTAAAACTATTATTCTTTGAACTGCACGCTGCAATGATAGGAAACATTACCGGATCTTTCTTTTGGATGGCATTTCTTTGAATATTTGTGCTGTCATTATCCCCTCCCCCAGACTTCTAAGCACTAAATATTTCTACTTCCTTCCACCTCCCTTCTTAGGACTTCAATTCAAGTCATATCATTATCTTTTTAGGCATAAAATAACAAAAGGATTGTGGGTGGGCTCTTTTTATCCTGGGAAAACCCAACAGGCAAATCAGGGTTGGGAAGAGAAGCAAAGAAGCACAGGGTGGCAAAGTGAGAAACATGTTTGGCTTACTTCTGTTAGACCTTTTCTTTGCAAAGGGCAGAGATACAGGGTATAGATGGGTGGGCGGAATTGCAGCACCCTTATGGTATTAACTTTGGGCAAGCTGCCAAGTGCCTGAATTTTTGGTTTTACAGTTTTTCAATAGGATAGGGCAGGGGTCTGCAAAGTCGGCTCTTTTAAGACTGGTGGACTTCAACTCCCAGAGTTCCCCAGCCAGCTATGGTGGCTGGGGAATTCTGGGAGTTGAAGTCCACCAGTCTTAAAAGAGCCGACTTTGCAGACCCCTGGGATAGGGTAAGAGATACAAAGAAATTTTGAGAGCATTCACGTCAAAGTCGTCGGCCCTACCGGGACATCAAAATAAATCATTAATAAAAAACATTTTCCATACACTACAAAGTGAAAGCAAGTACATATTTCTAAGTTCTCAGTTCTATGCTGTCAGTCATTTACAAAAATCCAGATGCACATGTTATATATTATACAATATTATTCAAAAAAATCAAGGCAAAGTTATTTTTTAGATCTAAGTCTCTTGGCAATTGTATCTTCTATCTCTCCTTCCAGGCCCCCAGCGGGCGGGGCTGTGGCCCCCCCCGCCCCCCCTGGATCTTCCCCCAGGACAGAGGAATGTTTTTTAAGAAAGGCTTCCGCCTCAGCAACTGTTTTAATCCTCACTCTTCCTCCTTCCCAGAACACCAGCATCCCTTCGGGCATCACCCACCTAAACCAGATCCCGTGGTCAAACAATTTTTTGGACAAGAAGGAAAATTTCCTTCTTGCTTCTCTAATCTTTCTTGGGATCTGCTTTAGGATGGCAACCTCCTTTTGTTGGTAAATTAACGGACCTCCTCTTTGCACTTTCAAGATTTCCTCTCTGGTTCACCTTCTAACAAATTTAACATGTATCTCTCTGGGTACTTCATTTATCCTGGCATATGCAGAGTTTATTCTGTAGGCTAGGTCAATGTCCCCCCTGATCTCATCCTTAGGTTTATGTAAATAGTCTGCTATAATTGTGCTCATGAGTTCAGGGAGACATTCACCAGTTTCCTCAGAAACATTCTGAAATCTCAAAAAATATGTCATCCTTTCCATATCAATCCTAGACACATGCCCATTTATTTCCACAACCTCATTAGTAACATTTTTAATTTCTCCCTTAGCCCCCGCCAGCCCCCCTTCCAGTTCTTCATTCTTCTGTATGTTCTCCAGCATTTATTTCCATGTGTCCAATAATTCCTTTTTAAAGTTGATATTTTCTGCCCTCTGGGCCTTGATTTCTTGTACCAAAGTTTGTATAACAGATTCAAGAGAGGCCATCCTTAGTTCTAAGCTTGCCAGTGCTGATTCTTGTGCCATGATTAGCTGTTAAAATCAGTGCCACTAAAATGGCGTTTTTTGGGTGGGGCTGTTGAGGCAAGTCAGGAGCCAAAAGTTCAGTTCAGACTTGTAAAGTTCAGGAACCAAGAGAGAAACAATTTTCCAAGTCAATAAGTATAATAACGAAGGCACTCCAAAAAAGAAATCACAAATCCAAAAAAAAAATTCTTCTTTAGTAACCAGAGGGAGTCCAAATCACAAAGAGACGCTGGAAATTTTCCATAAGTAAAATAGTCATTCAGGGACAAAGAGAAGCCATTTTCCACCGCCCAGACTCAGAGCCAGAAGGAGAGAGTGGTAAAAAAAATGTTTCAAATCAGCCAGACCTAGATACTTTGTTTCAAAGACAAACCGCAGACCACTTTCCCTTGTTTCAAACAGTCCAGATTAAAGATATCCGCTTCCTTGCAGCGAGGAGCCATTCTTAAGTGCCGCTTTAGTCCGAGGGGGGGTTTAACAAGCAGACACCCCCCTCCAAGTTCTTTCAGCCCAGGCTGACAGCAGGAAAAAAAATGTTTAAAACCACTCACTTTCACCCTCGCAGCCGAAGCCCCGGGAAGCCTTCCGACTCAGACGGCCAGCTCTCTTCATATTTTCAGAACGATGCCGCCCGCCATTGGCGAAGGGGAAACCCCCCGAAGCATGTCCTCCTCCACCTAAGCCGAAGACAAGGGTCGCTTCCCAGCTGCCGCTGGGGGAGGACGACCCAGGCAAGCCGGCTTTACGAGAGACCCCCAAAAACGGGGCGTCTCCCCCCCGTGGGGGGGCAGGAAAAGAAACAAAGCGGCGAGCGAGCCCTAGGCTCGCCCGTCGTCGCTGGAGCCGGAACCGGAAGTGGCAAGTGCCTGAATTTTGATCATGCAAAAACAGGGCTGCTGTAACAGCCATAACGTCAGCCATAATGTTCCTTCGTTTAACACTGCCATAATTCCAAATGGTTGGTGAACAAATGGTTTTAATTCGAGAACTACTTACGTTGTTATTTATATTTTAAAGTATTCTTATTATGATGGTTAAATTATGACTATTATATACCAGGAACCTTGGTGGCACAATGGTTAGAATGCATTATAATAGGCTAACTCTGCCACTGCCTAGAGGTCGATCCTGGTGGGCTCAAGGTTGACTCACCTTTCCAAGGTCAGTAACATGCGGACCCAGATTGTTGGGGGCAATACACTGCTATTTGTAAACAGCTTAGAGTGTTATAAAACACTATGGAAGAGCATATAAGTCCAAGTGCTATTGCTATTGCTACATAAAGTCAACTATTTTTCTTTAAAGTTCAACATCAGTTTTAAAATAATAACTCATATTTTAAGACAAAAACCCTGGACCTACCTTGCATGGTCTGCAGAAGCGTTTTTATCATCAATAACTGCAACAGCCACAAGCTTTCCTAAAATAAAGTAAGATGTATAATGCATATTTGTTTTGATTTATGTTCTATCATTATGTTCTACATCAGCAGTCAATAAAATGTAAAAGCAAACGCTTTTACGTAAAAGTTTAAAATTACAGATTAAAATTAACATTAAATAAATCCAAACTGATCATAGTTTTTCTAAATACTTAAGAGAACTGGGGACAGGGGGCCAATACAACCCCCGAATGACTACATTCCATACCTGGGAACAGTACAGAAAAAGGCCTCCAAAGAAGCCTCTTTTAGATCAGACAAGTTGAAATGGAAAATATTAAATACAGGTAGTGCTTCTTTAACATCCACCCATTTAGTGTTCATTGGAAGTTATTATGTTGCTGAATGAGGGGTACTTATGATGGGTCCTCATAGTTGTGACTGTCATTATGGCCTTGTAGTCACGTGATTGTGATTTGGCTGCTCAACAAGCACTTTACAATTATGATGTTACAGTGTCCTGTGGTCACATAATCACCATTTGCAACCTTCACTGACAGCTTCCAACAAGCAAAGTCAATGGGAAGTTGGCAAGAGGTTGCAAATGGCAATCACATAACTATGGGATGCTGTAATTGTGTCAGTTTAGTGTAATGATGGAAATTGGGACTATTGGAACTGTTGTTTAAAATCAACAGTTGCATGATATTGTGCCTTATGACTACATTGCTTAGTGGCATGGTTTCTAGCTCCAATTACCATTGCCAAGTACTACCTGTAAGCCCACATAGAAAAATATTTCTTACATTATTTAATTGTAATTCCTCAAATAAAAAACAACGAGTTTAATTATATAAACAGAATCAATGGGGAACTTCTTTTCCTTTATTTTCTTTTTCTCTAATCACCTGCACTTTTACATCACTTTAAAAGTGCCCTCTCCTGAGTATGCCCTGAAGCAGAAGACAACCAGATCTTCTAGCAGCAATGAATCACAATCCAATCACAGATCTTCACAGCAACATTGGTCTTTTCTCTTCACCATATCAACAGTCAAATTTAGAATTGCTCCCGCAATATGCCAATCACTATTTAAATGCCTACTGTTTTAAAATCCACACTCTTCTGATCACTCTACTCTGATTAAACCCAGATGCTTTTAATGATCAGCACAGGAAATAGTATAAGTAAGACAACATTAAGTCACATTGGTCAACGTACAATTTGGAATATTACAGAATATTCAAAACAGTAGCATGGTGCTTGCTCAGGATAATGCATTCAAACACTAGTGCTTTTTCCCCCATGGCCAGAACACTTGAAATCCCTGCTTCAAACTCAAAATGGTTCATACTCTATGGGAAAGGAATCTGGAGACCACTGAAGTTATTCTGGATACTAAGAAAAATTGTAGGTACTCAGCATCACAATCCAAAATAAAATTCATACTTAAAACACATTTATTTACATAGTTCTTTCTGGTACAGCATGCAGAGATAAATAAATAGTTATTTTAAATTGAAGTTGACATCTTAAAGTTCTATAAAATAAGATGGAATAGTCATCTTACCTGTGTCTCCAAGCTCATAGAGTGTAAATCCATCTATATTAAGGTACCCTTGAAATCTTTCCCTATTTACCCAGGCTGACAAATCACCATCTACATACTCTTTATAGGGAGAAAGGGAGAGAAAATGAAAAGATGTACATAATCAAGAGTTACCTCCTAAGTTCAACAGTATATATTAGCACATAAAGACAATAAACAGCAATTCAAAGCTTTGTGCCCCACCAATGCTTCCCAGGAAATGAGAGGATTGCCAGTGCTGTCAAAATTTGCAATATTTCAAACTGCCACTAATCATTTAGGAGTCAAGAATATAAAGAAATATTTTCAATGTAGCCTGCATGTCAGCCCCTCATTCCAAACTGTCAGTCCTTATGAGGAAAGGCAGACCCCTCATGCCAGACTACACATTCCCATAAAGAAGAGACACAATTGGTCACATTCAGAGTAAAATATCCTACTCTTCCTCCCACCCCCACAAAGGACTGTAATCAATGGCTGAAATATACTAATATAGAGGACATATTTGTTGTGATCCTTAAGAAATCTGGCAATCATTAAGCAAATATCATGGTCATTAAGTGAACTTGTTTAAAGGAACAACTGGCCAAAATGCACCAAAGCAGATCCATTCTTCTACTGCAGCAATTCATGGTTTTATTTTGTTTCTCTGTATAGCATATTTCCTTTTGTCTATTCAGCACTTACTTAGCTCAGCATCCTGCTACAATCTACAGATACTTGTATTAGCAATTCCCAGATAATCTGAAAATTATCTAATCTGACACTGCATTACTTTTGAATCTTCGTAAATATGAAACAAGAGTATTATATTGCAAAATAAACATGCTTTTTTCAAAAAAGAAAAAAAAACTGTGGATACAAAAGGTCCATAAATGTATAGTCTATCTGTGATAAGAGCTAATGACTGAACTTACCATCATATACAAAATAAGTTCCATCTTTTAAGACTAGAACAGCGGGCATCTCAGGGAGTGTTATATGCTGAAATAATGAGGAAAAAAATCAGAACAGTTTAATAACAATTTGTCTTTACACATTAATTTTTCTATAGACCATATTGATTGTTTTTTAATACTGGAATAAAGAAACTGAAATAGAAGTAGTCTCTCTGAAGTGTACCTTGTCAGATAAAGTTTTTTTTTTTAAAAACCTGAGTTGACTTTATGTGGTGGCAGTGTGGAAGAGCCATTGTTATTTTGAGGAGTTAATGACATATTTTTGTTTCTCTATCGTATTATGAAAAGTCTAGAAGATTAGAATTCATTCTGAGCTAGCCTACTTGATTTTCTCTCTTGCTTGTTGAAAGAGAAGGGGGAGAAATCTTCACGTAGCTTCATAATTTTGCCCTCTGCGAAAGTCTCAAACTTTCGATTCCCATCCCAGAGTCTGATGCCTGGCAAAACACTTTACTTTTTAATTCATAGTTTTAATAGATTTTAAAACATTAGCCTGACAGCTGTTTTATTTGTTCCCTTACAATTTATCTTCTTAAAGTATTTGTAGTTAAATTATGGATATTATATACATAATATCACTATTGTTTTAAAAAAAATCAAGCAATTAATGATAAAAATTATGTTATCATCTGTGTCTCTTCTTTCTTTCTCTCTTGGATCATGAAAAAACTAGGCTTTTTTATAACACGGGAAAAAGGAAATTTAAAAAAAAAAATTCACAGATGTACCATGAAGGAAGACCCAGATGTGCCTTTTAAAATGACAATTCAATTCATAAATATTTTGCTTAAGTTTTTACAGTACTAAATTAACTAAAGAAACTAGTTTAGGCATTATATAACTATTTAAAAAGATGTTTAAACGTCAATTAGTGTATATATGTTTAATAAGTTGCTCTTAATAAAAAGAAATAAAAAAGGTACATTTGGATCTTTCATAGAATTTGGAAATGTGCATCTTAATTTTTTTCTTCTTCCAATTTTTCATTTTCAAGCTCTGAAGATAACAAAAACTACCAGGACCCAAGGCAGAATGTTCTCTCGAGAAACAAAGAGCTGAGATGATCCCTTGAGTCTGAATCAGGTTTCATAACTTCTCCTCATATAATAAAGCCCCAGGGCATACTACAGTCACTATAAATACTTTTTAACAGAAACAATTCCGTTGTGCTTACAAACAAAACTTTAAGTGTTCTTTGCTGCTTCTATTAATCATATGTCTGACAGATTGTCCCTTTTAATTTGCCACATCAAAATATAAATAGAGAAAATGCATTTAATGAAGATGTACCATATCTTCATATAATCTGTAATATCAAGTATATGTGAAAGGGCTATAATTTAACTTGTACTAATAAAAGTGTACTGGCCTGTCCTTACTAAGGTCATGATTAAAGGTAAAGTGCTTGCTTTCACACAAATTAACAACTTAAAACATAAGGGTTTTTTTTCCTCCTAGTTTTCTGACTGCAGGAGGAAAAAACATAAAAATCAGAAAGCATTCAGAAATACTTAAGTTAGATTATAAAATATTTCTTTGGGGAGGTGGCAATAAAGATGAATTGTTTTCCAGGCTCAATATAAGTTGTTCTTCACCTTTAAAATAATGAACTGCTGAAAGCCTGGCTCAGAAACGATGTGTCTCGTGAGCTTGCATAGTTAGTAAGATCTGCAGGAAGGTCCTTTGAGGATATTCATTTTTCACAGAGAGCTATTTCTCTAATTCAGACGAAAGGTCATTTGCCTGCATTGCTTCCAAACCTAGGAAAGCTCTCCTTCAAGGAATAAGATTAATCTGCCACTTTTTCAACTTTCTAAAAAAGAAATTGACACCTTTGTTTAATCTGGTATTTTAAAGTTTGAGTAGTGGTCCTTTTTCCCCCCCCTCAGCTCTGTTTTTCTGTATTTTATTGTTCTGTGAAGTGTCCATCTATTCAATAAAATGCTACTGTTTTAAAACTAAACAGATTTTGCAGGCAACGTTAATTGGATTATTCACTTACATTCAGACATAAACATAAATTAATATTGGGTTGCCTGCTATCAACAAGGATATCATTCCCAATACTTTCATAATAAACCTATGTGCAAAGACTGATTTGCACTCCCCATTCTTTACTGTTCTAAGAAAAAGAGAGACCTAAGTTTTAAATGTGCAATTAAACTCTCTAACTGTAATATTTTCATTTATCTAACTTGGATTCACAGATTGCACTAAACCTGAATGTGATTTGACTAAGAGCAATGTATAAACGAATCACTGTGGCCAAGTGCTGCATAACCAATGTCACTACAGCTTTTAGAACAAATCAATGTAAAAATAAATTAGAGTTTAACATAATGTGTTTTCTCAACAGCCAATGAAGAAAGTTTAGGTTCTACCATGAAACACAGTTAGACAATAAATAATTCTTTGAATTAATACCCAGAGGTTTAACTCAGATGGGGAATTCAAAAAATGTTTTACTACTGGTTCTTTGGGTGTGGCTTGGCAGGGGAAGGATACTGTAAAATCTCCATTCCCTCCCCACTCCAGGGGAAGGTTACTGCAAAATCCTCATTTCATTCCAATCAGCTAAGGCCCGGGAGGCAGAGAATAGATGGAGTGGGGCCAGTCAGAGGTCATATTTACCGGTTCTCCGAACTACTCAAAATTTCACCTGAACTGGTCAAAACCTGCTGAATACCACCTCTGGTTTAACTGCTTACTCTACTTGGTGTTCATTAAAACTACTGTCAACAGTAAGCAGTATATTGTCAATGGATAAAGAGTTATTTCTCAACATGTTAAGTTTTCAAACAGGTAGATCATCACAACTGTTATTATTTTACCTCGGGAAGTATCTCTTCTGAGGCAGAAAAAAAGTATGTATAAACAATTAGTTCGGAAGCAACTTCTATGTATCTTTCCTGTGGAAATACAAATGGGTAGTTTTAATGCGTTTCTTGGTCTTCATAAGCTTCTTCTGGTAACAGAACAAGATACCATTTTAGTTCAAATTCACAATTTCAAGTTTGCTTAATGGTAAGCAACTAATGCAGGTCTTTTGCCTCTCCAATGATTCTAGTAAATGTCACTGTATTGTTTTTTGAAATTACACTGCAGGTGATCACAGATAAATACAGCTTTTAAATATCTTCCCATTATTTTGCTAAATCAAATGGCACATCCTTTTTCTGTCCACCTTTCTGGTATGTTAAGCAAGAACTATCTTAATTCTTTCATCTTGTATTATTTACATTTATTGTATCTCAGTACAGCAATAAGATAGTTCCACTTCCCATTTCAATATTATCATAAATATTTCAGGAAACCATAGCATTTCCTTTTTTTCTTGCATTTTCATAGCATGCCCTGCATATCACAATCTGCAAGCCCATTTTAATGTTTCCAAGTTATTAACTCTATAGTGGCCTTTTTTTAGAAGTGAAAAGAAAAAAATTTGGAATTCTGAATATAGCTGTTCAGATATTACCCCCGTTTCGTGATTTCTATCCAGTTAAATGGGACATAGTCCCTTTGACGTTGCTGTTTTAAGTAAATGACTACCAGTTTGCAAAATTCTTCAATAACAGAACTGTATTAGAAGATAGACATTGAAACTCATAAACTGTATCTAAAATGAGCAAAACAAATATTTGTGGTTAGTAAAGTTTCAGACCTTTAATGGAGATTCCCCACCAATGTACAGAAAAAATATGCGATGTCTTTTTTGAACATGCTCAAACATATGTTGGCTAGGGAGATTTCGAATAATAGGCCTGTAGATGAGGAAAACAATAAAAGATCAACATCAGTAGGAAAAGGCAATTAACTGCTTCTTAAATGCTATTCCTAGAGTTCTTACATATTTCAGAGGATAAGGATTCTCAACAATCCCATTTGGAAGAGCATAATTATCCTAATTCTGATAACATTTTAAATTTAAAAAATGCATTATTTAAAGCTGGATGAAGACTCCCATGACAATTAAAATACATGCACATATAGGAAGGGGACAGAGAAACACAGTGCTAACTTCATATACTTAAGTTGCTATTTGTCTTTACATTTAAAAGCAAAACATTTTTCATTATCAAGGGACAAGGTTCAGCAGTCATCAGCACTTATAGTACACTTCTGTGAAAGCTATCAGGATAATTCTATAGCTACAAAACCAAAAGACTTGCTTTGAAAATAAATCTTACCAGAATTCATTGCAGTCCAGAATCTAGCAAATATTGCATCACCCTATCCTGTTTTACCATAGTAACTATCTTTTACAATTGCATCATTACCAAAGGTAACATAAAACATATGAAGTTAGTAATGCAATTTCAAAGGAGACTATTGCACAGTAGAATAATTTTTAAAGAAAAAGGAAAAAGTTTCTAAAGTTTGTTTGCAACTGACTATGTTAAAACAGTAATTGCTATAATCATTTAAAAATGTCTGTGTAACTACAATAGTAAATACATCATTGTTACAGAGATAGTGGCAATGGAATCAATGTTACATTAATATTTAGTGTAGCATATTTTAAAGCTTTAAACTGATATACTGTTTGTCATACTCAATAGATTATTTCTTATTTCTTTACATCTTATTTTTTAAATCTTTCATATCCCAAAGAAGTTAATTAAACTATTCTAAATGCAACAATAACCTTTCATTTTCATTTAAAACAACGAAGTTGTATTTTACATGCTAGATAGGACTGAGCCCCTAAATACTTACCCTGCAACTCTATTTGCAAACTCAACAATATCATCTTTGGTTCTTGGTCCTCTATAATTGTATGCCAAGTCACCCTTCAACCTAATGAAATAGACATGAAACCAGTGAATACTTTTAATGCTATATGTTTTCGGTTATTTAATAATAACCAATAAAAGCACTGCATATGGAATTCAATTGTAAGAGATAACCCTAGTATAATAATAGTGTGTAAAAACATACTTTGGAAATAATAAAGAGAAATAACTTTTTTCAAAGTTTCAGTTGTCTTTTAGCTAATGCAAACAAAACAGAAAGAAAAGATTGGCTTTAAGTTTTATACAAATTTGCAAAGCTTTTTCTTAGAAACAAAGTGAGACATTATAAAGCACACTTATGTTAATATATAGAACACAATATTCAACTTACAGTTTAATTGTTGGATAGCCTCGAACTCCAAATTCAGAAGCAATGCCTACCAAACGAAGCAAAATAAATGGGGGGAAATGAAAAATTTGAGCATGCGATTTTTCTCTGACAAATTCATATACTCCAAACATAGTATAAGAAGCAACTATAATACAGAAAAAGAATTATAAACTTTAAAAGTATTCTTTTACTGAGGAACTTATTTGGACAATTGATATTTTGAGTTTTAAATTACCAATATTTTGGAGCAATAGCTAATTGAGTTTTTATGAGTTTCCAAAATTATAAATTATATAATACGGAGTATATTGGCAGTAAACTTACTAGAATAAGAAGTTGCATCCATCTTGCCAACCTTTACTGGAGACCCAATGCTTCCCATCTCTTTACCAACTTCATTCCACACTGGCTCCAATTTCTTGCAATGGCCGCACCAAGGTGCATAGAACTATGAGCAAACCATAACCATTCAGAATTTAACATACAAATAAAGAATGGCAGTTTCCTATTTGTTCCTTTAAAAATGCTTTTTGTTGGGGCACTTATACTTTTTTGGGGAAGTGCAGTAGCAAGATACTTAATATGCAAAATAATACATATGCAAAGTAAAGTTGTAAATATAGACAATCCATAGATCATCTCAGTTTGGAAAGTATATAATACATAATTAACATTAGTTTAAATCTTCCACAAATGAGTTCTAAACCACTACTTCACACATAACACAAGAGCTAATTTATATCAGATTCTTTTGATTTATAAAAAATCAACTCTTAAGAATAATTGTATTACATTTATAAGATTAATAAAGCAACAGCCAATCACTTCCATATTTGTCAAGAAAACTACATGGACACGTCTATGAGCCATGAAAAGCTGAGTTTCATTCAAAGGAGTTTTTATTGTTAAATGACTGTTCTGCTTTTGCAAAAGTTTAGGCTAATCACAAAAGAACTGTAAAAAAATATAAAGCAAATTATAGTTAAAAGATTTAACGAGTCTGTTACTCACATCAACAAGCCAAATGTCATCTTTACGTTTTTCTTTAAATCTATAAAAATGCATAACCAATAAATGTTTTTACTAAATTTAGATATTTGTCTGGATATTTACATTATGTCAAAACAAAGTGATGAGTGGAAAATCACCTTTTTAAACAGAAAGATCTCACAGAATTTGGTATTGATTAGAATACCATTATGTGTACAGCTGTGAACATTTTCTGAAAAACTTGGTAGGCAAAGCATCTCTCTTCGAATAATTAAAGCAGCTATGTCTTTTTCCAGGTTTGCACAGCTGCTTTCAAAGTTTTCAGCTGGCCTCACAATCATTTTACTTTGCTTTTTTCCCCATTCCTGTGTATTGAAAATCATCTCGTTCAAAGAACTTGCATAAAGCTACTGTGTAATACGGATTATAACCCTATTAATAACTACAATTAAGTAGGCATAATGCAACAACATAAATAATATAAAATGAAGAGATTGCTTACAAATCATATTATTCCTTAAAATTTAAGCATAGCATAGAACCTGGTTTCTCCCTAACTATCATGAATGTAAAACAGAAAAAGATAATCTTAAAAATAAAATGGTAGAACTTCCCACATCTAGTTTTAAGAATAGGCCATCCACCAAGAGAACGAAACAAACCCAGTGCCACATCCTGGGTCAATAATAGAAATATAGAATGCTATGGTCCAATGGGAACTTAATAGATTATTTATTCAAATTCCCTACTCAATACATGAATCTACTACTAAAACATTCCAAACAGATTATAATACAGCACTATTTCAATACCTCAAGCAAAAAAAAAATCTACCCCATCCTAAAATAATTCAGTTCACTATCACATACTGCTGTTTTGCTATTATTTACTACATGCGAATACATTAAATTTTTATTTCACATGTTCAGTGATCACATTATTTTTGATATCTTTTTGTTTATGGAGCTGCTACTAAAAATAACATCTGTCAAGTTTTGTGTTGGAATTTTTAGATTTCTGACTAATACTGTGTTTCCTGCTAAGTCTTAAACTTCTGATTTAAAACTTTTGATATTTGTTTATAGACCAAAAGGGTTGTTTTATCTTTGGAAGCAAATAACTGTACTAATTCAATTCTATTTGTTTTAAAAGAGCCACAATGACCATAATTTATAACAAAATAGGAAACAATGTTAAATATTTATATATGACAAAGATTATAGGTATCATCATATACTATATAAATTCAGGATTTTAAGATTTTTATGGTTAAGAGTAGTTAGGTAATATTATCAACTTTAATTTATGCACTATGGAAAAGGCCATTTTAAGCAAACAATGGTATGGTCTTTGTTCTATATTTGCGATCTACAATGCATTAATATACAAGAAGAAAATAGATGCTTAAAGGATGTTTTTCATTCCATAAAGGTACAGTAAAACATACATCTCTAAATTAGTAATTTATGTAAATGCTACATACTTACGATTCATCTAAGTCTTCCACAAATGATGCATCTATGGCAAGTATAAAGGCAGCAAATGCTGGGAAAAAAAGATGGCAGAAGAAAAAAAGTAGAATATAATGTGTCATATCTCATATATACTAAAGCCTACATGTCTTTTCATTTTCTATCATTTAAAACTACGAAGCCATCTATACTCCAAAAATGCTACAGGAACTTTTTTCCTCCAATTTCCTTATTTCTAATAAGGCAGTCTTCAACTTACAACAGTTCATTTAATGACCTTCAAAGTTCCAACAACATTGAAAAAAGTAACTATGACCAGTTTTCACACTTATGACGTTTATAGCAGCCTCATGATCATGTGATCAAAATTCAGATGCTTGGCAACCGCTTCAAAGTTATGACTGTTACTGTGTCCCAAGGCCATGCGATCACCTTTTGTGACCCTTTGACAAACAAAATCAATGGGGGAGCCACATTTATTTAACAACCATGTTACTAACTTATCAAATGCAGTGATTCACTTAACAACTGTGGCAAGAAAGATTGTAAAACGGGGCAAAACTCACTTAACACATGTTTTACTTAACAACAGAAATGTTGGGCTCAAGTGTGATTGCAAATCAAGGACTACCTGTACATTTCAAAACAGCCTTCTTTTAATTTAGGTTTTCAGGAGAAAGTTGGCTCCATCCTTCTTAGAACAAACCACAAGTTGCAAGCAGCTTTTTCTTTCAGACCAATGCCGGAGCTCCATCTCTCTCAATCCAAATGGCACAGAGAGACAGTCACCTGTCCCCCAGAGTTAGTTAGATAGTTGGCCTACTAAAGTAATCCTTTCACAATAGAATAGAATAACAGACTTGGAAGGGACCTTGGAGTCCAACCCCTGCTCAGGCAGGAAACCCTATACTGTTTCAGACAAATGGTTGTCCAATCTCTTCTTAAACACTTACAATGTTGGAGCATTCACAACTTCTGGAGGCAACTTGTGCTACTGAATAATTGTTCTAACTATTAGGAAATTTCTTTAGTTCTAGGTTGCTTCTCTCCTTGGTTAGTTCCCATCCATTGCTTCTTGTCTTGCCTTCTGATGCTTTGGAGAATAGGGCTTCTCCCCTCAAATACTGAAACACTACTATCATGTCACCCCTAGTCCTTCTTTTCATTAGACATATCCAATTCCAGCAACAGATCTTCATATATTTTAGCCTCCAGTCCCCCATCCTTGCTGCTCTTTTCTGGACTCTTTCCAGAGTCTCAGCATCTTCTTCTTCTTCTTCTTCTTTTTTTACATCCTGGCGACCAAAACTGAATGCAGTATTCCCAAATGTATCCTTACCAAGATTCAGGCTTAAGACTTAACTTTATTGTCATTTTTGCAAAAAAGGGTCACGACCTCCAACATACACTACATAAACATGATGATAGATAGATAGATAGATAGATAGATAGATAGATAGATAGATAGATAGATAGATAGATAGATAGATAGATAGATAGATAGATAGAAAAGTTATGAACATACCCCCATATATTAGATGGCATTATCAAGTTTATAATGTTTATATATTTTTTAAATAATATAAACGTCCAATTCGCGATATCTGGCGCTTGTTCGCCAGTTGTTTACAACACCACGCGCGGGGATCACATCTATGATTTGAATGGGGGTGGATGGGGGAATCCTCCTATACCCGGAACGAAGTCAACCCCCGTCCACACACACACCCTCCCGCCGAACCCTGTTCTGCCTTCCACTTGAGGCTACTTACTTCCAAGGCAGATCGGTATTATTCAGAGTTGTGCTCATTTCTCTCTTCCACCCCCCCAGCCCCAGCCCTGCCAATCTTCAATCCGCTTCCTGCAGCATCAATCGATGGTCGGGGCCATTTCCTCGCCTCTCGCCTCCTTTCCAAGAGAGACGAACGGGCGGCAGCGGCGGGGGCGTCCGCTTTCTTTCTCCCATTCCTCTCCGAAACTCCCCCACCCCTAGCGCTTCTCTTCGCGCCCCATCCCCATTTCTCTTCCCCCTCCCCCCCCTTCAGCAGCTTTAACCCCTTATTTCGCTCCTCACCGCCCGGGACACTGCCCCCCCCTCGCCTTAAGCAACTCATCCGCGGCCACTGTACCTGTTGCCCACCACAAGCCCAACCGTTCTTTCCTCGCCGCCCCCATTCTGACAGGAGCCGGTAGACAGACCCGAAGGGAACCATCAGCCGGAAGGGGAAACAAGATTTCTCCCGCCCCTGCTTTGCTTTTCGGAGCATGCGCGTAGGCGCCGCCGCGACGGCGGCGGCGGCAGCGGGCTCCCGCGATTGTTCCGTTGTTTGAAAGTGGGCGGGGCAGGTTGCTAGGCGATGCCCCGCCCGATAGCTCAGAATTTTGCCTTCTTCAGCGTCTTTCTCGCTCTTTAGTACATTATTAGGGAAATTATTACAAGCACCACGGAAAAGAAAGGCTCTTGTCAGCCATTATCTTTTTCCTGAAAGGTGCGATGGGAAAAGTTAGAGTTCCCTCTTTTCTATCCTCGTTGCAAGTTCTGATGAAGAAAGACAGTGACAAATGCATCCGAATGTCAAATTTTCTGGGCGAGTGGAAATGCTGGGATTAAGCTAGTTGTTGCAACAGCTTGGTTTCTGAAAAGATGCACGCTATCCTTTCCTTGAAAAAAAAATCATGTTGGAAAAAGTAAGGGACGAAAGTCCATCTTGAGGGTGAACGATGTAGACAATATATTCTTATTAGGCTGATTGCTTAATTTAGGTGAGGATCAACAGTATTTTATTTTGGTTCCCCATAATATTAGGAATGAGGGATCAATGGTGTAGAAGGGAGAATTTCAGTTTTGTTTTAGAAATAAAGACTAGCTGAAACAGTTTTGAGTCCTGACTTTTAAATTATCTATTTGCCACTCTTTCTGTTTCCATCCAATTCTGGTGTGGCAAAATTAGAAAAATGATCACCCAATTATTCTATTGCAAGATGATTTTTGTCATTGTTCACCCCCAACTCAAATGTGGTTCTAGTTGCCAAAATAGTTATGTGTGTGCACACATTTTTTCTAAGTTAAAGGTGATTTCCCCAATGGCATTGTTTGAGAGTTTAATGTAGTCTTTGGAAAAATGCAATCATGCATAAAGTTTTAACTTAATTTCATAGCATAGTACTTCCCATATTTTTTTATTTCAGAAATCATTACACAATATCTATCAAATTTCATATTCCATAACTTCATTAGATATATATCCCACCTTTCCTTAAAGAATAGTATACATAGCCTTCAGTTTTTTCTCTCAACATTTTTTCATATTTATATTTTAAATATTGCTATTTTTATTATTTATTTATTTATTTATTTAAATTTATATCCCGCCCTTCTCCACAGAGGACCCAGGGCGGCACACAGGAAATTTAAAAACATACAAAATACAATAAATATAATTTAAAAACTATTAAATAAACCAATCCTGTGCTAAAACCAAATTTTTTAAAACCCAATTTAAAACTATCTAAAAGTCCCCATGGGAGGTTAGGCTAGGCCGGCTTGTTGAAACAAATATGTCTTGAGACATTGGCGGAAGAGGCGGAGGTCGGTGATGGTACGTAATTCAGGGGGCAGGTCATTCCAGAGGGCTGGCCCCGCCACAGAGAAGGCTCTTCCCCTGGGTGTCGCCAGCCGGCATTGTCCGGCCGACGGCACCCTGAGGAGGCCCTCTCTGTGCGAGCGTATCGGTCTAAGGGATGTATGGGGCAGGAGGCGGTCTCGCATATAACTAGGCCCCAAGCCATGGAGCGCTTTAAAGATAGTTGTCAGAACCTTGAAGCGCACTCGAAAGGCCACAGGAAGCCAATGCAGCTCGCGCAGGATCGGTGTTATGTGGGAGCATCTAGTGGCTCCCATAATCACCTGCGCGGCTGCGTTTTGGACTAGCTGTAGCTTTCGAGTGCACCTCAACGGAAGCCCCATGTAGAGAGCATTACAATAGTCGAGTCGGGACGTCACGAGAGCTTGAGTGACTGTGCGAAGGGCAGCCCGGTCCAGTAAGGGGCGCAATTGGCGCATCAGGCGTACCTGATGAAACGCCCCCCTGGCCACGCCGCCACATGGTCCTCCATGGACAGCCGGGAATCCAGGAGGACACCCAAATTGCGCACCCTCTCCACGGGGGCCAGTGTTTTGCCCCCAATGGCCAGAGTTGGAGTAATCTGGCTGAACCGGGGTGCCGGAAACCACAGCCACTCAGTCTTGGCAGGGTTGAGCTTGAGTTTATTACCACCCATCCAGATCCGTACGGCTTCCAAACACCGGGACAGCACTTCGGCGGCATCGTTGGGGTGGTTTGGGGTGGATATGTACAACTGAGTATCATCAGCGTACAGGTGGTACTCCACCCCAAAACCACGGATGATCTCACCCAGCGGCTTCATATATGTGTTGAAAAGGAGGGGCGAGAGGACCGACCCCTGAGGAACCCCACATAAGAGAGGCCTCGAGGTCGACCTCTGCCCTCCCGTCAACACATATTGCGACCAACCAGAGAGGTAGAACGAGAACCACCGCAGAACGGTGCCTCCCAGCCCCAACCCCCCCAGTCAGTGCAATAGGATACCATGGTCGATGGGATCAAAAGCCGCCGAGAGGTCTAATAGGACTAGGATAGAGGAATAACCTCTATCCCGTGCCATCCAGAGATCATCAACCAATGCGACCAATGCCGTCTCGGTACTGTGACCGGGTCGGAAGCCGGACTGGCGCGGGTCTAGATAATCAACTTCCTCCAGGTGTCGGGGAAACTGTTGGGCTACCATACTCTCAACAACCTTCACCAAGAAGTGAAGGTTGGAGACCGGACGATAGTTCTCTAGTAAAGCTGGGTCCAGGGACGGCTTCTTGAGGAGGGGCCTCACTACCGCCTCTTTCAAGACGGCAGGTAAGGACCCCTCACTCAAAGATGCGTTGACAATGCCCTGGAGCCAGCCTCGTGTCGTCTCCCAGGACATACGCCAGGAGGGACACGGGTCCAATAAACGTGGTAGCCCTAAGCTTCCTTGACAACCTGTCCATATCCTCGGTGGTAACAAAGTCAAACTCCTCCCAAGAAGGAACCTCAAGACTAGTCTCGGACAATCGCACAGGACCACTGTCGATGGAGGGTAGCTCATTCCGAATCCGAGTGATTTTCTCCTGCAGATAAATCCCAAATTCCTCTGCTCGCCCTTGCAGAGGGGCTTCCCGCGGCCTCTGAAAAAGGAGGGAGCGGGTCACCCCAAACAGGGCGGCAGGGCGGTTATCTGCGGATGCAATAAGAGTGGCACAATACTCACGTTTGGCCACTCTTATCGCCACTAAATAAGCCCTAATATGGGTTCTCACTAGTGTTCGGTCGGCTTCGGAGCGAGAGGATCTCCATCTGCTCTCTAGGCGTCTCTTGTGGCGTTTCATCCCCCGAAGCTCCTCAGTAAACCAAGGAGCCTGGGTGATTCGTCGCCGCAAGAGAGGCCGCAAGGGCGCGACTCGGTCCAAGGCCCCCGTGGCCGCACTTAACCATGCGGCCACTAGGTCCTCAGTCGAGTCGCGGGGCAGGGTCACAGGAATTGGCCCAAGCTCCCTCTGGAACCTTTCCGGGTCCATCAGAAGCCTGGGGCGGAACCATATAGGAGTGTCCGGTTCCGCCTCCCCGCGGTGGGGTGTAGCGATTGGAAAGTCCAGCCGAAGGAGAGCGTGATCTGTCCATGACAAGGGAGTGGTGGCTCGGTCCCCTATTCCCAGATCACGACTCCACTGTCCCGAGACAAAGATGAGATCCAGTGTGTTTCCCCCCTCATGAGTGGGGCCTAAAACTACCTGGGTCAGGTCCATGGCCGTCACAGAGCCAGGACCTGCGGCTGATGTTTTGCAACGCCAGGTCCGTGGTCAACAAAGCCCCCCTCGTTCATGACCTTGTGTCAGAGGGGGAGCCGGACCTGGTAGGAATTGCAGAGACCTGGTTGGGCCACGAGGGAGGACTTCCCCTCGTCGAAATGTGCCCACCAGGTTACTGCGCTTTTCATCAGCCACGGGCCCTAGGCAGGGGCGGTGGGGTAGCGGTCATTATCAAGGAAGGCCTTGAGCCGAGAGAGACCATTGTGCCTCAGACTACCGGTTGTGAGTCCCTCTGCGTGAAGTGGGGCCTAGGGAAGCAGTTGGGCTTGCTGGTTATATACCTGGCTCCCCGCTATGTAGCAGCAGCCCTGCCCGAGCTTCTGGAGGTGATCGCTACGGTGGCAGTTGAGACCCCCAGACTTGTAGTCATGGGGGACTTTAATCTGCCATCGTTGGGCGAATCATCCGAGGTAGCTCGGGAGTTCATGGCCTCCATGACGGCCATGGACCTGACCCAACTAATTCAAGGCCCCACTCACGAGGGTGGACATACGCCGGATCTCATCTTTGTCTCGGGCCAATGGAAGAGTGATCTGGGTATAGGGGATATAGTCATCACACCCTTGTCATGGTCAGACCACTCACTTCTCCGACTCGACCTTCCGACCGCTACCCCCCGTCGCGGGGAGGCGGAACCAGAACTTCCTATCTGGTTTCGCCCCAGGCGCCTGATGGACCCTGTTGGGTTCCAGACGGCGCTTGGGCCACTTCCTGTACCCCTGACCCGCGCCCCGATGGAGGACCTCGTGGCCGCATGGAATACTGCGACCACAGGAGCCTTGGATCGGGTCGCGCCCTTGCGGCCTCTCCTGCGGCAGCGAACCGCCCTGGCTCCTTGGTTTACCGAGGAGCTGAGGGTGATGAAACGCTGCAAGAGATGCCTAGAGAGAAGATGGAGGTATACTCGTTCTGAATCTGACCGGACACAGGTAAGAGCCCATTTACGGACTTACATTGTGGCGCTGAGAGTGGCCAAACGCCATCATTGTACCACCCTCATAGCATCCGCAGAAAACCGCCCTGCCGCCCTGTTTAGGGTGACCCGCTCCCTCCTTCAACAGAGGGTGCGGGAAGCCCCGCTACAGGGTAGAGCAGAGGAATTTGTGACTTTTCTGCAGGAGAAAATCGCTCAGATACAGAACGAGTTAGCCCCCATTGATGGTCCATTGGGATGCCACGAGGCAGATCTTGTGTGGGAGGAGTTTGACTCCGTCACTTCCGAGGATATGGACAGGTTACGTGGGCGACTGCGAGCCACCACATGTTTATTGGACCCGTGTCCCTCCTGGCTTGTACTGGCATCCTGGGAGGTGACACGAGGCTGGCTCCTAGAGGTTGTCAACGCATCCTTAAGTGAGGGTTCCTTGCCTGCTTCCCTAAAAGAAGCCATGGTGAGGCCCCTCCTTAAGAAGCCCTCTTTGGATCCAGCTTTATTAACTAACTATCGTCCAGTCTCCAACCTTCCCTTTTTGGCGAAGGTTGTTGAGAGTGTGGTGGCACAACAGTTTCCCCGTCACCTGGAGGAAGTTGATTATCTAGACCCGCGCCAGTCCGGCTTCCGGCCCGGGCACAGCACCGAGACGGCAGTGGTCGCGTTGGTCGATGATCTCTGGAGGGCCAGAGATGGGGGTTGTTCCTCCATCCTGGTCCTATTAGACCTCTCGGCAGCTTTTGATCCCATCGACCATGGTATCCTATTGCACCGGCTGGGGGGGTTGGTGGTGGGAGGCACCGTTTTACGGTGGTTCTCCTCCTACCTCTCTGGCCGCTTGCAATTTGTGTTGACAGGAGAGCAGAGGTCGACCTCGAGACCTCTTACCTGTGGGGTGCCTCAGGGGTCGGTCCTCTAGCCTCTCCTGTTCAACACATATATGAAGCCGCTGGGTGAGATCATCCGTGGTTTTGGGGTAGAGTACCATCGCTACGCTGATGATACTCAGCTGTATATATCTACCCCAAACCACCCCAACGATGCCGTAGCGGTGATGTGCCAGTGCCTGGAAGCCGTGCGGATCTGGATGGGAAGTAACGGACTCAGGCTCAACCCGACCAAGACTGAGTGGCTGTGGTTTCCGGCTGCCCGATTCAACCAGCTAACTCCATCGCTGGCCATAGGGGGCGAACATCTTGCCCCTGTGGATGGGGCGCGCAATTTGGGTGTCCTCCTGGATACCCAGCTGTCCATGGAAGATCAAGTGACAGCCGTGGCCAGGAGGGCGTTTTACCAGGTTCGCCTGGTTCGCCAATTGCGCCCCCTATTGGATCGGGACGCCCTTCGCACAGTCACTCATGCACTCGTGACATCCCGACTGGACTATTGTAACTCTCTCTACATGGGGCTCCCCTTGAGGTGCACCCGGAGGCTTCAGTTAGTTCAGAATGCAGCCGTGCAAGCAATTATGGGAACCACTAGGTCTACCCACGTAACACCGCTCTTGCGCGAGCTGCACTGGCTACCTGTTGTCCTCCGGGTGCGCTTCAAGGTGTTAGTCATCATCTTTAAAGCGCTCCATGGCTCGGGACCTAGCTATCTGCGGGATCGGATCCTGCCTCATACATCCTCACGGCCGATTCGCTCCCACAGAGAGGGGCTTCTCTGGGTGCCGTCCACTAGACTCTGTCAGCGGGCGACGCCCAGGGAAAGGGCGCTCTCTGTGGCGGGCCCAGCCCTCTGGAACGACCTTCCCCCCGACATTAGAACAACTACGGACCTCCGCTCCTTCCGCCTGAAACTAAAGACACATCTTTTCTGCCTGGCCGGCCTTGGATAGTCTCTCTGCTATAGGGTTTTATTTATTATTGGGTGTTTTAGTTATAATTGGGATTTTAGCACAGGAATTGATTTAATTCGTTTTTATGTAATGTTGTATATTTATTGTTTTATTTTCCCTGTGCACCGCCCTGAGTCCCTGTGGGGAGAGGGAGCGGTTTTATAAATTCAATTAAATAAATAAAAAATGAACTCCCGAGCTACTCCAGAGGCTTCACCTGCCGATGGCAAGTTAAAGTCCCCCATGACTACTAGTCTGGGGGTCTCAACTGCCGCCTCGGCTATCACCTCTAGGAGCTCGGGCAGGGCTGTTGTTGCATAGCGAGGAGCCAGGTATACAACTAACATGCCCAACTGTCTCCCTAGGCCCCATCTCACGCAGAGAGATTCACACCCGGTTGTCTGGGGGACCGTGGTCTCCTTCGGCTCAAGACCTTCCTTTACGATAATCGCCACCCCCCCCACCCCTCCCTAGGGCCCTAGGCTGATGAAAAGCACGGTAACCTGGTGGGCACATTTCCACGAGGGGTAGACCCCCCTCGTGGCCCAACCAGGTTTCCGTTATACACACCAGGTCCGGGCCCCCCTCTGACACAAGGTCACGAATGAGGGGGGCTTTTTGAACCACGGACCTGGCGTTGCATAACATCAGCTTCGGGCCCCGGGTCTGTGATTCCTGCCCACCTAGTCTGCGATGGGAGAGCGGAGAGTTGGAGCACGTGACCGCCTGGATCCAGCGGCCACGGTCTTCCAACTGATGATGACCATTTCGTCTCCCTCCGCCCCTGCCCCTCCCCAAGACCGAATCGATGGAAAAAGCTACCATGGAAATGACCCCCCCTCCCCTTCCTCCGTTTCCCTACTTCCGCCCGCCGGCCTCAATTGCTGTCCCCTCCCTGGACTATTTTCCCCCTCCTCCCTGGAACCCCCTAAAAGCCGAATTAAAAACCTCCCTAAAAAACCCCTCAACCTGCGCTTCACCCACCTCTCAGGATTAATCAGTCCGTCATCGAGGCGGGCCCGTGTCAAACAGGAGGGCCAGGCCTGCGAGAGGGGAGACTCCCGCAGGCTAAGGAGGTCGCGTCTAGAGTACATGATAAAAGCCCCCGAGGCAGTCCAAGTCCAGGAAGGTAAAACATAAGTCCGATAAGCAAATAAAGTGGCTAAGTGCAAAGATATTCTTCAGGATTTAATTTTTCTAAGTATTTAATACTTAGAAAACATTTGCTAGAATTTTTTACATTTTCCTTGTGTTTTTAAAGGTTTTTCATTTACTCTTGTATTCATAATGCCCTCCCACAATCTAACAAGAAATAAGAAACAATCTCCCACAATCTAACAAGAAATAAGTTAGTTATAACATCTTGGTTCTCATTTTATCTAAAGGGCTATAAAATATTTTTTTCTCTCAGGAACTCATACTACATATTCCTAGGATAAAACCAGTCATAGAACCCCCATTCATATGAATGTTTCATTCCCCAATAACACAAACCTTTCTCTTACTATCTTTCTTTCCATTTGATCACACTAAACCTAAGCAATCATACATTACTAAACGGATTACAATCAAGATACATACAACCTGAAATATTCTAAAACAAATAACTTCTTAAATGTGTTGAATTTTATTCCTCTAGTAGCACCAGGATTTTTATTTCTCTATTCTTTATGTTAGGGTGACATCTTGTGGTAATAATTGCATTGTGGTTAAAAAAGAAATCCTCATATATTATTCTACTGTAATTTCATATTTTGTCATTGATAATTGATTTTGTGATTTGTTCTTGGATAGTCAACAGTCAGTTATTACTGACTGAAGAGACTATGATATGTTACCAAGTCTGCCTTTTGGATGAATCTGTTAATTCATGCTAATGAGATATATTGCTATTAACCTTTTCTTCAAGATTAGCCCTATTGATAAATAAGGATAGAAATATTTCAGATGTTTGGGACTCAAAATGATACTGTAAGAGCCGATGTGAAGATTTTTAAGTCTTTGTCCTTGTGGGGAGAGGGTGTGGGGAGAGGGTGCGGTTAATAAATCCCAATTTATTATTATTATTATTATTATTATTATTATTATTATTATTATTATTATTATTATTATTATTATTATTATTATTATTATTATTATTATTATTATTATTATTATTATTATTATTACGGTAGATTGCTAAGCAGCCCATATCCTTTTCAGACATTGACTTAAACGAAGTATCTTGGATGCTTAAAATGCAACCAATAAATTACTACTAGCGTACATGACAGGATCAGAGAAACTAGTCAGGAGAAATCTAGGACATAAGTAGAGTATCCAAGAGGCATGATACAGAGAAGGGAAAGAACTACCCATAGGTGTACAGAGGTGGGCACCAACCAGTCACAGACTTTTGTGCTACACCTCAACAAACTACACAGTTTTTGAAATCAGACAAATAGACACTATAGTAGTCCACAGGTTGTAACGGTAATTTAGCCAGGAATTAGCTTCGTAAGCCATGCCGGTCATTAAGTGGATCATCATGTGACTGACCCAATTTTTCAACACTTTTTTGTAGCAAAAGTGAATCACCATGGTTGTTAAATGAATCACCATGGTCCTTAAGTGAATCCACGGTCATTAAGCAAAACAATTGTCTCCAATGGGTATTTTTGCCAGAAATCTGGAGTAAACACAGATTTTTGGCAAAAAGCATTGTAAAGCATTGTAAATGGTGATCATGTGTGGTCAGGATGCTGCAGATCGCCATAAAGGCATGCTAAATGTGATCACTTGATCACAGGGGTGGCAGCTATTAGAACTTTGACTCTGGGACATAAGTACCTTTTTTGCCTGTGTTGTAACTTCGAATAGTTACTAAGCAACCAGTCGTTAATTGTGAACTATCTATAATTTGCACACAATTAATTATATTTTTGTGTTTGTAAAATCCCTTCTCCTTCCCTTCTGCCCCCACTATCATATTTTTGCCTACTGATGCACCATTATGGTTTAAGGGAAAATAATTTTGCAAATGTGTTTAATGATGAATTAAAGTGATGCATGTACCAATAGCAATTGTGGCACTTTAGCTAAATGGATTTGCTAATTTCTGATCTCTGTTTAATGGAATAGCTATCAACACACACTGTGCTATCAAACTTAATCTGCAAGAGATGTATTCTAAAGAACATAAATACTATGTCTTGACAATGCTGATGGTGTTTTTAATGTATTTTCAGGGATATACTTGAAATTGTATACTAGTTCATTATGTTACAGTTTTCAGTAAGATTATAATGGCAAGAAGCTTGGCAGACAATTTTCCTCTTAAAGCAACATTAAACTAATGTTTTATTTATTCATTATGCAGTTATTCATTGAAATTACAAACACATTTTTGCACACATCTTCATTTTTATATAGTTCTGTATATAGCAGAGCTGTCATAGCCCGTATTAGCAAACATCAGTGGATCTAAAGAAGTTTTATGTAAAGTGATTAGAACTGATATGCTTCGTGCCACCATTAGGTAATGTCATAGTCTGCATTTAATGGTCCTAAAAGGGAAGAAGTTATGTTTGGAAAACAAATATACACCAAATGCCTTAAACTCATACAGGCCTGGCTGCGTTCAAACATAAGAACCAATTTAGGATTTAATTCTAATGAAATAGGCTTATTTGAAAATATGTACGTTCGTTTCAGCCAATTTTAAACTAGTTAAACTAAGACAAAATGGATACATAGACAATATAACTAGAGTTTAGGTTAATTATGGATAACCAATTTATTTATGGGTCACTAAGCAGTGGCCTTCATGTTCCCTCTCCAGGCAGTAGCTACAAACATCCCTTCTGGTGATGGAAGGAACATACACTATATCAGTAGTGGGATTCAAATAATTTAACAACCGGTTCTCTGCCCTAATAATCAGCTGGGTAGGTATGGCTCAGTGGTCGTGTGACCATGTGGGTGGGGCCAACTCAGCATCACTCACATCTATGGGCGCTTCGTCTTAGCTGTTACAATGTAACAAGAGTTAACCAGAGAGGCAGTTTCTGTAAGCAGGGCAATAAAGATTAGGCTAAAAACAATATCTGAATGTTTCCTTCCTGCCATCCTTACAGGGTTAGCCCTGTAAAGTGGAAAAAAAACCAAAATGAGATTTCTTCCAACAATCAGTTCTCTGAACTGCTTAGAAAGTTAACAACCGGTTCTCCCGAACAGCTGCAAACTGGCTAAATCCCATCACTGTACTATATGTGTGCATAACTGCATTTAAAAACACAGCAGCCTGAAGCAATGATTTGCAGAGAGGCTAATCTTTTGGCTAATTATAAACTCTCTTACAGTTTATAATTGTACACTCCCACATATTCTTAAGGAATACAACCAGGATGGGTGTAGCAGAAATTTGCAGCAAAAATGCATCTCTGGTTTGCAATAATTCCTGCATTATTCTATGCTTGAAATCCAAGGAAGGAATTGATTTTCCTTCCAAGAGCTCTTCCTCATGATCATGTTAATATATGTTCCTCAAATCCTTGAGTTGGGAAGAACAGCTATGTTTCCTTAACTTGTACTTCCCAAATGTGTCTCAGTAAAGACACTTGCAAGCAGTCTTGTCGCTACTGCTTTACTGCAGGATAATTTAAGACATGGTGGATGAGTGGCTAAGACATTGAGCTTGTTGATCAGAAAGGTTGGCAGTTCCAATCCCTAGAGCCGCGTAACAGAGTGAACTCCCGTTACTTGTCCCAGCTTCTCCCAACCTGAAGGCATGTAAAAATGCAAATAGAAAAATAGGAACCATGGTGGGAAGGTAACAGTGTTCTGTGCGCCTTTGGCATTTAGTCATGCCAGCCACATTACCATGGAGACGTCTTTGGTCGGTGCTGGCTCTTTGGCTTTGAAACAAAGATGAGCACTGCTCCCTAGAGTCAGGAACAACTAGCATATATGTGCAACCTTTACCTTTAATTTATTAGTAGAGTCTCCTGGTTTTGTTTTTCTTCCTGTCTAAAATCATTAACTAGTAGGAAAACCATCTTAAAATACAAAAGAACAGGCTTGGACAAGTGTGGGTGGGTGCTAGAGGTAGAAGTTTTATTCACTTTTCAAGTTACTAGCTTGACCCGTTCTCAGTGCAGTGATTCTCCATGTTAATAACCAGGTATACCAGTCTAAGACCAGTAGACTAGTATCCAAAAGTAGGTCAGCTATCGGGCTAGGTCATAGAGAAGGGAAACAATATCAATCATGGGGCACCTCAATTAGCACATCAGGTCAGCTCCATCTTGTGCCCAACCTCTATCCCACTGGTTTACCCACTGGGCTATTTTTAAACTGGTGTCAAAGGACTAGAAAGAAAACTTGTCAATTTCACGGCAACTCCCAAAGATACATTGTGAATTTAATATCCACACCTGGCAGCTCCTGGAAGTACTGAGTACGCAAAACGACATTTGAGTGTGTAAAATGGTGCCTCTGTATAATAAAAACTGTAGAAAGGATAGCCTTGTGAAAATGTTGGCAGAAGCAGTGAAAAACCTGTAAGGTACACACTCAGATGGGATAAAATTATGAACAACTGACTCTCCATATTTAAATTAATCTTCCACGTGTGAAAGCAATAAGCCCTGCTTATTCAGACATGCTTCAAGATCAACAAACACACGTTAAAAGCAGGTTCACAGTTTTTCAGAACTGTAGACCATGTATACAAGGAGCCCATGCATAGGCTAAATGTCACTCATACATTATGTGGGAATATGCCTCTGTAAAAGTCACATGATTTAACTCTCCCATCGCTAAAGTTAAAATGGTTATGGAGCTCATTGAGCAAATGAGATGGGAGCCAAGCACATCCCAGCCTCTGACCACCATTAACAATGTGCACAATGGGAGAGACGTTGGGTAATGTTTATATGGCAAGATGTGTGTTTGGGGGGAAAAATAGTACTTTCAAACTGCAAATAGCTAAAGACAAATATATTTGCCTCAACAGCAGGCTAGAAATGAGGCAAAGCCAGTAGCATGAGTATGTGGAATCTAAAAGTAGTGCTCAAACTTCTTCATGTCACAACTAGTAGGGCATGAAAATAAATCCTGAATTCAGATGAAGGTATGACTGGGCCAAATATCTTTGGGTCTAGATTGTGGTTACAGTACTACAAACACTGGAATAGCACACAAAGAAATACAGTAGATATGTATGTTATTGCTCCAGAACAAATCTGTAAATGGGGAATAAAGGAACAGAAATGAAAAGATACTACAAATCCTGCCACAATAATCTTTATTACTGTAAATTTAACACATGAATTTGTGGGGATATTATATAGCAATAGAGCAATGTAAGTTGTTTATATTTATTAAAGCCTCTGTTAAGAAATTTTTTAGCACTCGATAATAAATAGGTAATGTTTGAGTTCCCAAACTGTTGATAAATCACATTTCAAAATCAGTTAACCATGCTATAAGTCACTGTTGCCCATAGAGAATTTTGTTTACATGGAAATATGCCCATTTTTTATGCACTCTGTGGAGAAAACAGCGTAAATATGAGATCTGAATATGATTTGTGATGATTTTCTCTGGAAACTCAGGGAGTCAACCTGAAGCTATAAGGCAACTTAGGCTTTTATCTTCCAAAACTCCTCTGCCTTTATAAAATTCAGCACTATTTCTTCCAACTATAAAACAAAATAATGTTTTCTTGGCTCAGGAACAAGGCTGTCACTGTCTTGCACCTTTAAACTAAAATATGTTTAGTGCAGTCATGTTGACATTATCCAAAGTATTTGCAGAAATATCCTGCTGTTAACAAAACAGATATTAATCACACAGAAAAACATTTTATGATAAAACTCTTTACTGCATCTGCCAGGAATAGTAAAAGTAGAAATAAATAATACATTTCAAGGCCTTCTCTCAGCATTGTATCTTTTTGTAAATGTGAGGATTTTTTTTTTATATTAACCCTTTTATAGCACCAAAAAGAGAAAATGTGCTGTGGTTTTTATTAACATCATTAACCCAGTTAAAACCAAATAAAATTAAAATAAAATTATACATAGGTCTAAGGGCTAAAATATTTTGCTTTAAAAGTAGTAACCAAAGTATCTCAAAATGTAATGTTTTCAACACATATCTTATATGGCCTTTTTGACTTCTTTTGATTATTTTTTTCAGATAAGACACAAAGGAAATTCCATATAAAACCCATCTTAATAGGAAAGCATGGAGATTACAAGGTTACAATTATAAGATTATTTTCTTTGGAAAAAGAGAGAGAGAAGAAAATAGATTCTTAAATTAAAATTTCAATCTAGGCAGCTGTTTAGCCATTGCTGAGTGTTGATCTAAACCAGGGGTAGTCAACCTTTTTATATTTACCACCCACTTTTGTATCTCTGTTAGTAGTAAAATTTTCTAACTACCCACGGGTTTCACAGTAAGGGTGATTTATATAGTAGGGAAGTCAATTAAATTAAAAAAAGGAAAGTGCTTCAGTATCAGACAAAACCCTTACCTCCCACTATGAAAGCTGGAACACCCACTAGTGGGCGGTAGGGACCAGGTTGAATACAGTGATCCCTCGTTTTTTGCGGCCTCGTTTTCCGCGGCTTCAGTCCTTCGCGGATTTTTCAATAATAAATAAATAAATAAATAACCACCCTCCCAAGCAGCCGGAGCTTGCAATAGGCGGCGTTGCAAAGAGGGTCATTCTCCTGACCCTCCAAAACTCTCGGGAAACTCATCGGCGGGGGAAAAGAAAGAAGAAGAAGAAAAAACCACCCCGTAACGGGAGCAGCCCCACTGGCGAGAGAATGACGGGACAGCTGCGAAAAAGCGCAAGAGGGGAGATTTTGGGAGGGGGGGGGGAAGAGGTATTGACAGCAAGGGTCCATCCCGCCGCTCGCCTTTCTAGCCCTCGCCTAGCCGAGCTCCGGGGTTGCAGCCGCCGCTCGCCATTCCCTCAACCCTGCCACATACACACACACATACACACCGCCCGCTCGCTCCGCCTTACCAGATTTCGGGGGGGTATCTGTAGAAGGAATTGGACGGGATATCCACCTCTTCCACTCCGGCGTTCTGCCGGCTGGTGAGCGTTCCCGTGCTTCAGGCGCCGCGGCGGCAGCGAGCATCCGGGGTTACGGAGTGGGGGGGGGGAGAGAGAGAGATGGGGGGGTGCGTCAGCTTCCCAGTTCGCCCCTTCGCCCGCCGAGCTGGAGTCGGCGACGGGACGATGGGACGCGCGGGGGGACGCGCGGGGGTCGGTCAGTGGCTCGCTTGCTCCACCCGCCGCGGCGCTGCTTCCTCACTGAGGAGGCTTCCGCATTGACTTGCCTCCTGCTGCTGTCCCCAGGGGGGGGTGCCTACTGCTGCTCCCCAACCGAGGAGGGAAGCAGCCATTTCGGCCACCCCTCCCCTCCTCACTCCTTCCCCAAGTCCACCACTTTTCCACAGGAGCACCAAGGCTGAGGCGCGTGCGGGGGGGGAGCATTCCTAGTGGCGAATCCCACTTCGCGGTTTTTCATCTTTCGCGGAAGGGTCCAGTCCCTATTACCCGCGAAAAACGAGGGATTACTGTACCACTGATCCAAACATTAGGTGGGTACTCAAATTGAAGAACCTATATTGGGCACCCTAGCTGGAAAATGCTGATAAACAAAACTGTCATGTTAGACTGGCATGCTAAACCGAAATATGATTACCCTTCCATTAATTTAAAAAGAAATTACTTTGGTTTAGTTAGCTTTTCCTTCATATAGACACATTTAGGGAAAATATTTTAAAGGTCCAGATAATAATAATAATAATAATAATAATAATAATAATAATAATAATAATAATAATAATAATAATAATAATAATAATAATAATTTTATTTTTAAACCGCACCCTCTCCCCACGGGAGTTATATTTGCACAACATACATAGTAGAATTATTGTAGTTGTTAGGATATCTGGGTTTGTGTAAATCAATTATTGGGAGATTTAGGTATTAAAGTACATTGTCCAATTACTGTATATAAGGACAAGATCAAAGCACACTGATCTTAGGTATTTAAATGTGAGAGAGTGTATAAAGAGTGAAATGGTAAAGCTTGTTTACTGTATGTCAGAAAATAATGTTGCTGACCATTTTACGAAGGCTCAAGGAGCAATAAAGCACAAGGGGTGTTGTTATGATTATGGTTTAAGGATGTGAATATATATTGATCAACCCAAGGGGAAGTATGTTAGGATATTCAGCCTTATATTGGGTTGCCAAAATATATGAGCCTATGTTCTTAAGGAGTTATGTAGCTTTAAAAACTAAGTATAAGCTGATTGGCTGTAAATTATCAGCTCTACCATATAAGCAAGGTCAGGAACACAGCTCATTCCCTGTTCGATTCCTTGTGATCCTGTGTTTCCTGATTGCTGTTGTAGAAGAAGGAGTATTGTTTTGCATCACTGTAAGATACTGTATCTGTGTTTGGTGTTGGACTGTTATTTGTTTGAGAAGTTAGTCGGAAGAAGCATTTTACTTGCTACAAAGTAAAGACTATTTATTTTCTTACTATCGCTGTTTTAGAGTTTGTTTGTGGTTACAGCAACGTATTTCTTTACTGTCCGGTGAATTACACTATTCCGCATTTATTTGCAAACACTGGTTAAGGGACCAGAGTTGTGACACTGGTTCTGAACCCAGAGTTGCTAACAGTAGTCAATCAATTTTCTGAGGTTATGCAAGAGACAGATTCATAAGGTAATCAGGTACACTGAATTTGCATAAAATGGTGGTCAGTAGCATTCTTATTTATCTGGCACAAAATCAACAGATCTAATTTTCGAGATAGATCCAAAAAATAATAATTGCCCCCTTGATTTAAATTTGCAAGGGTAGGAAATATTGGATTTCCAAAACAAGATGATTACTTCTGGAAAAATAATCTATATTTGCAATATTAATCTCAGCATTTTCTTTCTGTTGTTCTTCACACGTTTAGGAAATTTAGCCTTGCATGATAGTTGAACTTTAATAATATTGCAAATGAGCATTGTGGAATGATTTTATTCATGAAGTTCTCTGAATGTCAATATGTGTTGTACAGAATGTTCCTGGAAGGAATACAGTAACAAAGCTGATGACAGGATTAACATCCAATCTTCAGTGTTTTAATGACTTTGTGTCACAGCAGAAGAATTGTTTTTGGGGAAAAATGAATAAAACTTTAAAAAATACTTCAAAAGCCAAACAATTAAGACCGGAATGGTGAGTGTCTTTGGCAATTAACGCAACGATACATTTACTTTAGATTCTTTGTTTTGTTGCTTTGTCAGGATATCATTGTATTTTTTATTATATTATTTTCATATTGTCTGTAATGTTGTACACTTCCCAGAGCAACTATGGTGTTTGATGGTCTTATAAATTTGATAAATGTGTCCTGTAGAATTGCACTGCATGTGACTTACAAATCTTTTGCATAAATAACATAAATTAATATGATTCCAATATTCCCCACCACCCATCCCTGTTACTGTGGTGCATTTATAAGAAGTATTTTTGTATTGAAACATATATTAGAATTCAAAGAAGAAACACTCTATCTTGTATTTGTAAATCACAAAAAATGAAATGCTAATTTGAATTAAAGAAAAATCCAACATTCAGTTTGCACAGCAACCAACCAGATCAGGATCTGAGAGTACTAACATCCACCATTTGTCTTTTTTGCAAAAACAGATAATAGGTTTTTGTAATAAAATTATCTTATCATCATCACCACCATCTAAACATCTGGCTGACTGTGTGATCAACCATAACAGCCATGGTGGACTCAGTGATTATCATGCAGTATTGTAGGCTAACTCTATCCACTGCTCGGAGTTTGATCCTGACTGGTTCAAGATTAACTCATCCTTCCATCTTTCTGAGGTCAGTAAAATGAGGACCTAAATTGTTGGGGGCAATATGCTGGCTCTATAAATTTCTTAGAGAATGCTGTAAAGCACTATGGAGTGGTATATAAGTCTAAAAGTTCTATTGATGTAAGAAACAGTTGGCCACCTAGCTGCTGCAAGAAAATCACCAGACTAAAATAACTCCATGACAAAGTAGCAACAATGGTGCATTGTTCTGCAAGAAACTATTTGCCTGCAGCCAACAACTGGTGGAACCGGCAAAAAAGACAAAGTAATAGAAAATGAAAGCACCAAACTTCTCTAGGAATTCAATCAGACAAGCATCTACTACAGAGGTATCAAACTTGTGGCCTGTGGGCCAGATAAGTCATGCGCTGGTCACACCCATGCCGAGTTTAGCAAAAAAAAAAAAAAGGGGGGGGGGAGTCCTATACATCATGTGATGAAATGACAATGAGAGTTTGACACTCTTGACCTACTACATAACACCCAAATTTAATAATTGTCAATAAGAAATACACAAAAGACTGGATAGTGGATATGGAGACAACAGAGTAGAAGGGAACTGGAGAAGATAACAAAATGCAAAGATCTGCAAATAGAAGTAAAATAAATATGACAAAAGAAAACAAAGATAGGACCAATGGATACAAAACAACTGGAGCAGCACTTGAGCGTAAATTGGCATTGACAAAAATCACAATCAGTGATTGGGAAAAGGCCATTGGAACAGCTTACATCCTGGGACAATACCTTTAACACCACCAAACCCCATTCCAGGTCTTTGGAAAGGACTCTATAGGAGAATAAAAGTGCCACATCCAGTCTAATCATCGGGCTGATGAACCATAATAATCCGTTCGATAGATACCTCCTTGTTGTGGGGGACAGATTTGTGATGTTTTGATGATTCTGAGCATGGTGGTGGTAGTGTATTGTACCAGAACAGTCATGTATGTCATACAGCTCTCATTGAAAAAGCCAGATTAAGTGTATCCATTAAGCCATTTAATATGGTGAAAAAAACCCCAGAAGAATCATCCTCTTCCAGATTGGTCATTGCCTAGCATCTGTCAAAAAATAGGTAATGAGACTCAGAAGCTATGACTGGGCAACCAGAGCTTAACTCTGTAGAATTACTGGGAGAACAACAACTACAAACAAAAGTATATTGGTTTGAAAACTGCACTTAATGGTCATTGCTATCATATCTTCTGGTGGCAAATTCCATAATTTAACTACACATAGTGTTTGAAGAAACCATTTCTTTTAGCCATTCGGTATTCCTTCACTCAGTTTCATTGCATGACTCAGAGTTGTAGTATTATAAAAGATGAGAAGAAAAGCTCTTTGTTTATTTTCCCCACATGAGATTTAATGTTATACATCTGCTACTGTACTTTCCACCTTTTTATGCACAAAAAATGCTTCTTATTGCATGAACACTTATCTTGGCTATATCTGCATAGTCTTGGGACTTCTAAGGTGTTTATGCTAGGCTTCTTCATCCATTATTTATTTTATTTATTTATTTCATTTGTCAATCATTTACAAAATAATATGAATAAGACTAAACATGAGTATGAATGAAATGGGTATGGATAAATGGGGACAGCAGGACAGGGATGGTAGGCATGATGGTGCACTTATGCACCCCACCCCCCTTACAGACCTCTTAGGAATGAGGTGAGGCCAATAGTAGATAGTTTAAAGTTAAAGCTATGGGGATTTGAAGATATAACAACAGTCAGGTAATGCATTCTAGCCATTGACCACTTGTTGCTGAAGTCGTATTTTTCTGCATTCAAGTTTGGAGTGGTTTACATCTGTTGTGTGCTCTTGTATTATTGCGGTTGAAGCTGAAGTAGTCATTGACTGGTAGGACGTTGTAGTAGATTATTTTGTGTACTACGCTTAAGTCCGACTATAGGCAGCGTAGTTCTAGGTTGTCCAAGCCCAACATTTCAAGCCTGGTGGTGTAGGGTATTCTGTTGTGAGCAGAGGAGTGCAGTACTCTTCTCGTGAAATACCTGTGGACTCGCTCAATTATATTAATGTCCAATAAACAGTGTGGTTTATTTTATCCTCAGTTCAACAGTCTGTGAACCAAGCTGGGAAGGGAGAAGTCTAAAACTACCCTCAATCGATTTGGTTCTTTAGATACCCTTGTTCCAGTATCAGCCTCTACCACTGTTATTTTATAATTGCTAAGTAAAATATTTACAATCCAAACAACCATTATTTCATTCTGAAGGGTTTTAATTGTATATATTATATTGTTAATCTTATTGTAAATTCCACATTAGTTGGTGAAAATTAAATATTATATTGTTCCATCTTTAATTTTCTTTTTCTTGTACAAACTGAGCACTCTGAGCATTTCATTCTTTTGACATCTCGGTTTATCTTCTTTGTCATACGTTTCTTCATTTTTCTGGTACGAGGAAAAGCAAATTTGATATGGAAAAATATATGTAATATTTGTGTTTTCTTTCCAGGCACGGGCATCTGTTTCAAGCATCTTATTAATTCTGCAGATCAATGCTGTTAGGAACAAAACTATCATACACATGCACATATTAATTCAGAATTATTTGTATGCAATGAACTAAAGCTACATCTGGTGTCTCTAATGTAAGATACCAATTATGAATGTAAGACATAAATGTCTGATTCAGGTGTCTGATACCTAAAACAATCAGGAAGATTATAAATAGCAATTTTTTTTAATTAATATTTTATTTTTAGCAACACTTAAAAAACGTAAGTTGACATAAGATCCAAAGCATTTTTGTAGAGTGTTTTTCTTTTGCCCTGTGCCATTATTTGTTGCAAATAATTTTAAGAATATTTTTTTCAGTTTGAAATAATAAAGTATTAGGATTTGTTACAACAATATGAAAATTCTTAATATCCCAAGTTCTAATATGCAGTTTCAGATTGTCAGAGATTATACATACATACAGGCAGACAGACAGACAGACAAACAGATATAGATATAGATACACACACACACATACACATACATACACACACATATATACAAACATGCATACATGTATCACATACAGACACACACATGCAAAACATTTTGAAAAACAACCATACAACAATAGAAGTTTGAGAACTACTAATACTTATACAGACAAATGATTATTCTACTACTTTACAATGAATTTCAAAAGCACTTCAAAAACTTCGCCAGGTTTTGACTGCACCTAATATGAAAGCTGAAGATATACATTGCAGCTGTGTCTATAGCAAATTAATGTTCCTCCAAACTGCACAGCTGTTGTGCCATATTGGTTTGTCTTTTAAGACACTACATTGCTGCCATAAACACCTTCATCTTCAAGGAAAGCTACCTTTTGGGGAATTATATTGAATTTAAAAAATGGCAGAATGAGTCCCAATGGTGTTTGGAAGATAACTTATTGCTTCCACGTGTTTCCGTCTTTAGAAATTGCTTTGCTTTAAATTGCTTATAGTGCAGATTTTCCTCCCCTGTGTACTGCTGTCTTAAAGAGATGGCTTCCTTTGCAGTCTCAGTGGTTTTTAAATTGAAATACTGTGAACAGTGGAAGCAGTTGCCAAACGGTGAATAATATTTTAAAAGGCTCTATATTCTTTGCCAGTTCCTGAATTGGAAGGTGAGCCAGGAGGCTGTGCCATCTTTCAGAATTGATCTCCAGAAGTTTCTTTAGAAGTCTAGACAGTTGCTATGTTTGTGTCCTTCTGTACTCCGAAGAATCTTTTGGACGCCAACTCTGAAACGCTGCACAGCCCTAGTGTAGATTTGTTATTTGCTGAAATATTTGTAGTTTTCTTGCCATCCAAGGGAATCACACAGCAAGTTGCAATTCCACTAAATAAGATTAAAACAATATAACAAATTTGAGGCAAGGGGACTAACAGGATTTTTGTCACTGTTGTCGTTTAAATTTAGTTCTATTCTATTCTATTGTATTCTAATTGGATTGCCTTAAGGAAGGTATAGAGCACTTGGTATAAGTATTAAAAGAAACCTAGGATCAGTGTCCAAGCTGTTCTTCAAGCACTTTAAACATGGAATGGTTTGTTGACTATTTGAATCAGCAGCAACACTGAGTTAAAATGTAGACATTTCATTTAAATGCTTTCTTCATTAAAAGGTTTCTATACCATCATAATGACATCTCAGACCAGGGAAGAAAATGCTTTCCTGGCAGCTGATACTTCAGTGAAAATGAATTCTTCTATACTAATATCCCCCACCCCTCACCAAGCACATGTGAACTGGTGAGAAAGTAAAGGGCTGTGTCATGAGGGGAAACAATTCAATGAAAATGTAGGCATCACAAATGCAATGAAGGATGTAATTATATGTCTCATATCAAAACATACATTTTCACACATTCGTACAATATTATCCAAAAGCATAAATTTGATAAGATAAAGAATGCCTTCAAATTCCGTTCCTAGTAACTCTCCTGATATATCCATATATCCAGCTTTCAGGACAAGAATGCCAAAAAGGTTTACTAATGTCTTATTCTTAGTTCAGCAGAAGAGTGGAACATTCAGCTACACGGCAAATGCTGACTGTAGGACATAGCAATTATATAGCAAAATAATCCGTACAGCTGCAGTCTGCATTTTGTTTCTGCTTTATAATGCAAATAAAATATTCTCTCTCTCAAGGCATGTACTTTGCTAGAGAATGTGATCAACTGTTCTCGTAAAAGGATTTATGTTTACTGATAGTCATAGTTCAATCAGCTGAATAAATTCCAATTTTGAATTCCTCTTAAGCTAGTTATTTCCCTGAAGAACTGAATGGAAATCATGTGGAACCATTTAGAAAATAATCACATATTATGTGCTAAAATCTTATTTAATTTATCCACATTCTGTATTCATTGGGAATTGTTTTTATTTCTGAAGGTTATCTGTCAGTATTGGGACTTTAAATACAAGAGCAATTTACAAGCAATGTTTGAAGGAATATTACATGAATGCATTGTCAATGAATCTCTTCTCTGAACAGACAGTACAACTGTACAACTCACAGCTTTCAAATCAAAAAGGCCAAGAAAGTAGTTTAATCCAACCTCAGTATTGCTACAGAAGGATCCATTTCCAGATCACTCTATTATTTAATTTTCTAATCTGGTTTTTGAGAATCAAACAAATACTTGGGTTTACATATCACACTAAGCCATAATGCAGTATGTTTGCTTTTGGTAGCTTCTCTCTGGGCAGTTGTAATATCTTGATATGTTTTTTAAAATGTCAATCCTATTTTGAGGGAGTAAGTTGTTGGTTCAGTGTAAAGTTGAAACCTGGGATCCTATTTTGTTAGCTCCAAATAAATAAAAATTTCTAACCCAAGACAAAAAAAACCCTCTGTTTTGTGCCAATAATTCTTAATTCCATCAATTATGATAAGCAACTGATGAGATCCACTTTGTATGTGAGAAACCTCTTTCCATAAGGCAATAAACTATTCTTCCAGCATTGCCATACAACCCTATCATTTTTTTTTCTTTCAAATTTCCTAAAAGAAAATCTCAGTTTATAACATCATTGTAATGCATCTGATAATTCGATGGCAATACTATGTCCTGCCAAATGTTAAATAATTCCTAACATTTGGCAGAACACAATAGTGCCATAAAATCATAACACAGAGTTGATGCTTAAAAAATGACTTTGCAAAGCAAAGATAACCCTATCCATAATCTTTATTGCACACATGGCCTTCTGTTAATGCAGCTGATACCATTAGCCTATTATTTTAGGTGATTCATTTCCAGTAGGTTTTAGTATTTTATTGCAAGGCTTGAATATAAATAATTTGCAGAGTAAATTAATATGGCAACTGAAATAAGTACATGTTCAAAGTGCAAGCTTAAAAAATCCAAATGTTTTGGATCTAAGAAGGTATTTGAGATGTAAGGACATTTTTTCCTTACTGTTAAAATGTTTTCTAAGCAAGCCCATTGCAGAGAATACTTACTAGAACTATGGAATATTATGTAATACTTTGATATAGTTTAGCTATAGGCTTTTTAGTTAGTCATCCACACTTAAAGCATAAACACAATAAATCTTTTTAAGCAGTTTTGTATAGCTTCTTATGTCTCAGACTCCACCAAAGAGGTATTCACAAGGTATGAAGAAGTGATGATGAAGTATGAGTCATGTCACACTGCAAACTCATGACTTATAGAATTGCCTTAGAGATTGAGATGTAAATCCATAAGAGTTGCATACTGATGCTGCCACCACCACCACCACCACTGAGACTTGCTGTAGATGGCTATGTAAAACAGTCTATTTTATAAATGATCAAAACATTTATTAGAAATGCCTTTTTTTTTTACTCAGTGAGCCATTTTTACAGTGGTATCTATTTATGTCTTGCCATCTTCAATTAAGACCATTTTGTTTCATAGATATTTAGGAAACCATTTTAGAGTTCTTAAGTATTTAATACTTCTAATTTTGGTGTAATATTATTTGCTGTGGTGGTGTTGGTGGTATTCTTTATTGTTTTTATTTCTTTATCATTTATTTATGGTCAATGAGTTCATAGATGGAGAGGGAAGAAGCCAAGTAGTGGATGAAGTCTTTTCACCATTAGATGCCTTTTATTGTAAACTGCAGCTTAATTTATGAACCACCAAGGCATAATAATGAAGTTGGAACCCATTGTTTGATTACAGCCTTCATTTGGTCCAGATTTGGCACCATGCAATGTCTACCTATTCCCAATGTTGAAGGAATGCCTTTATGAGCATGAAGAAGTGAGTCTCTCAGTGTAGAGTTCTTTCATATAAGCATCCTCTTATCTGGTAGTAAATGCTTTCCCCAAATTTCTATCTGTAAAATAATGTAAATAATAGATTAATAAGAAGGAGGAATAACCAAGTGATGATTTATGGGCATTTCTATGTCACAGAACTTGCCAAATCCAACTTTTTATACAATCCATACATAAGTAGATTGGATCCGGCATAAATAAGTAATCCACAGTAAGAACAAGAACAATGTGAAAGAAACTATGTGAATTTTTTGAGCTTACCCTCTGAGTGGATTTAAGAATGTAAATAACTGCTTTTGAAGTCAAATGTGATTTATATTAAATAAATTGTCTCCAGATTTCTCTCTCTGTAGTCAAGTTTGCCTTTTGTGTGTCTTGCCAATAGTGTTATTTTCTTTTTCTAGGCTGGATGGATAGGCTATTAGGCAATCCGTCTCTACCGGTAGTCAATTGACTTACTGCAACATTTTTCAGAAGTTCTCTGCAGGTTGTTCTTAAGTATATAGCCTCTGCTAAAGCACAGCGCCAGTCCTAAATTTAAAAGCTGATTCTTCAGGGTTTTTCCAAGCAGGATCCTTTTTAACTCTGGATTAAACAAACTTGCAGCCAACTCTCCCGCCAGTAAAGGAGCTCTAAGGGTAGATTTTCCTCTCTTCTGAAGGATTCAACAACAAAAAAGTTTACTGCTTTACTTTCATCATTAGGAAATTGCTTAGAGGCACAGGTGAAAGAATAATTTCACTGCTGACCTCATTAAGTGAATCTCTCAGTCCTTTTTTCTCTCACAATAGAAGACACTGTTTCCTTAAAGGTGCAGTACAGTACATTGTAAATTGATTGGGCTTTCTAAGCTAGACTTCCCACCCATTTCTTAAAGCTCTCAGCAGAAAAAATGGCACTATCCACTATAGAAATAAGCATTCTGGTACTGACTTATCTGTTTATTCCTGTTCACAATTTATTTCTACATGGCAGTACCTGCAGCAAAGCCTGTAATGTGTGTGGTTATGTTATCACACACCAGATTTATGTAGTAGCATCTCAATGTCTGACTCAAATACACCAAAGCATTTGTGTGACAATATTATACATGTTTCATTATCATTAATGAATGATAATTCATTCATAATAATTCATTCGCCACGATGTAGAAAAGACGTGGAGACTCTGGAAAGAGTGCAGAGAAGAGCAACCAAGATGATTATGGGACTGGAGGCTAAAACATATGAAGAATGGTTGCAGGAACTGGGTATGTCTAGTTTGATGAAGAGAAGGACCAGGGGAGACATGATAGCAGTGTTCCGATATCTCAGAGGGTGCCACAAAGAAGAGGGCGTCAAACTATTCTCCAAGGCACCTGGGGGCAGGACAAGAAGCAATGGGTGGAAACTAATCAAGGAGAGAAGCAACTTAGAACTAAGGAGAAATTTCCTGACAGTTAGAACAATTAACCTCTGGAACAGCTTGCCTCCAGAAGTTGTGAATGCCCCAACCCTGGAAGTCTTTAAGAAGATGTTAGATAGACATTTGTCTGAAATGGTTTAAGGTTCCTGCCCACGCAGGGGGTTGGACTAGAAGACCTACAATGTCCCTTCCAACTCTGCTATTGTATTGTATTGTATTATTGTATTATTCAGCTTTCTCTTCCCAGTAACTGTCTGCATGTTTTCAACTCAGCATCAGTATCAGTGCTGATCAGGAACCACAGACAAATTTATGGTGCGGCATATACTGTATTTACCCTGTATTCTGTAATGTACCGTATGTTATGGAGAGTAAAAGGAAAAATAGATAGAATGCAACAAATGATCATGTAGGATTAAAAATAATAAAACAAGTTAAAACTGAGTCTCATGGAATCATTTGTCCAGTGTTTCCACTGTATCAAAAGAGACTAATTCAAAATTGAGTACATATATTTTATAAAGTCTTCGTTTTTGGTCTCAGGTATACAAATATCTTTCTAGAAAGATATTTTCTTTAACAGTCCAAACATGGTAGATCTAAAGTACTTTTTTAAAGAAATACATTCCAAATTTTAGGAATATAATTTGATATCACATTAATATCTCTAAATCTCAACTGCCTTACTAAATTACTTACTACATCTCTTATTAACAATATTAAATGTTTTTAATCAGTATGGAAAGCCACAGAGCTTTCCAAATCTTATTTCTTAACACATCTTCAAATTTATCAGCTTTCGAAGCTAGAAAGATGAATAACCAACTCTCTTTAAAATTTACTGAGGAATACAAGAAACAAACGAACCAAATAAGTTTTACTAAATTAAGTGTATGTTATGATTATAATTATATATACCATTTTTAAAAATCTAAGTCCACTGATTATTTTTGTTTTGGATGCTTTGATTCTTTATTCTACATTTTATAATATGGAAAAATACTGAATCATGTTTTATAATTATATGTTATATGCTTTAATCTAAAATTAATTTTCTTATCACCAGATTATGCGACTTCCATACACCTAAGTAATTATTTGAATTTTCTACAACCAATTGCATCTATGTGACTGGCTTCCTGCAAATGCTATATAACTGCATTTTTGTTTTAGAAAGTTTATGCTTCTGAAAATTGTTTAGAAGATAAACAAGGTATAGGAACTGACTTGGAAATTCTCAATTCTGGATTCATATAAGGATTGCATATGCTTCAAATTTCCTGGAAAATCAAAACTCATACAGAGGTAATTCAATCCATTCTCAGCAAGATAAAAGCAATGCATACTATCAATGTTTCATTTCCATCTTAATAAAATGCAGAAAATATTGTGGAGGTGGCAAAAATAGATGGAAAAATTCAAGAATTTATTCAATCAATATTTTCTGAAGAAATACTTTGAGATGTCTCTCTTAATAGTCCATTTTGGAATCAAAGTACATTATATATTGCATAGGATGAAAAACAGATTCTGTTTCCCATTTCCTGAGATATATTTTTCTTGTCCTTTTAAAAGTCCATATTAAATCTGCAAACAGAGGATTGACAATCTTCTGGAAGTACTAAGGCACATCTTTTTACATGGCTTCCAGAAATAATTTTTAAACTGCTATTATCAATATTTTAAATCATATTATTGACAGCATCTTACTACTCATATTAGTGCTAATATTAAAAGTATTTTATTAAATAGTACTGCCAAGTGGTTAAATGTAATTGCAGTAATGTTTCTGCTTTTGGTATGTAATTTTAAAAATGTACTTAAGTACAGCATTTGATCAGAACTTTGAAGGTTTCACTGATTAAATTGAATAAACCTAGATTTAAAAATTATCTAACTTCAAAACAAAATAATTATGTGATTTTACACACACACATACATACACATACACAAATACTTTCCGGACAGAAATGTTAGCTTTTTCTATCTTGCTTGAATAAGTGTAATTATCTTGTTTATGAAAAAACAGAATAATTCCAATTGTCCAAGCACAGATACTGTATATACCTGCTTTCATGAGTTATGGTGGTGCAGTGCTTAGAGTGCAGTACTGCAGGCTACTGCTTCGGACTGCTGGCTGACTTCAGTTTGGCAGTTCAAACCTCACCAGGTTCAAAGTTAACTTAGCCTTCCATCCTTCCGAGGTGGGTAAATTGTTGGGGGCAATATGCTGACTCTGTAAACAGCGGATTTTCTTTTTTTGTGTCTTTTCCCAGGGACAAGTAAACCCTGCAACAAGAAGTTACAAGTCTGTTGTTAAATAGATTATAATATCTTGGGAGCAGTGAACAATCTATGGTAGTTGTTTATGTGAACAGGGAAGGAATGGCATTCCCCAAGTAACTGGGAGACAAATGCCAAATTTCCTGGTGAGCCAAACTATGTCTTCTTCCAGACTGTGTCTGAAGTTGAAAGTGCTGTAAAGCAGTATATAAGTCTTAAGTGCTATTGCTATTGCTATTCTGCTTTATAGTATATATATATGGGACTTTCATGCTCTGAATCTTTTCAATAGAATAGAGTAGATAGAGAAGAGAAGAGTAGAATAGAGTAGAATCGAATAGAAGAGTTGGACAGGACCTTGGAGGTCTTCTAGTCCAACCCTCTGCTTATGCAGGAAACCTATACCATTTCAGGCAAATGGTTATCCAATCTCTTCTTAAAATCTTCCAGTGTTGGAACATTTACAACTTCTGGAGTTGGCCCACTGGTTAATTGTTCTAAATGTCAGGAAATTTCTCCTTAGTTCTAGGTTGCTTCTCTCCTTGATTAGTTTCCACTAATTGCTTCAGGTGATTTGGAGAATAGCTTGACTCATTCTTCTTTGTGGCAGCCTCCTAGATATTGGAATACTGCTGTCATGTCACCCTAGTTCTTATTTTCATCAAACTAGACATACCCAGTTGCAGCAACCGTTCTTTATATGCAGGGTATTCCCAAGCAGAGGTCTTCACCTGCTTATGATTCCCTGCAAATGGCATTGAGAAATATCCTGCCTATCTCTCCATCCCGGAGGGTGTCCTTAGGCATCAATAATGATAGCCATTGATACCCTTGTTCTCCATGAACTCGTCTAATCCTTTCTTAAAGGTGTCGAGGCTGACAGCTGTCATCACTTCTTCTGGCAGGAACTTCCATAGACCAGTGATCCTATGGGTGAAAAAGTACTTTCTCTTATTTGTTTGAGGTCTAGCTATCAAACGTTTCATGGAGTGCCCCCTAGTTTTAGTGTTGTGCGATAGGGAAAACAGTTTTTCCTTTTCTACTTTGTCCACACCGTGCATGATTTTATAGACTTCAATCAGGTCACCTCTCAGGCGCCGTCGTTCTAGAGTGAAGAGTCCCAGCCGTTGCAGCCTCAGATGGTAAGGAAGGTGTTCCAGCCCCCTAATCATTCTGGTTGCCCTCCTCTGCACCTTTTCTATTTTCATAATATCCTTCTGAAGGTATGGTGACCAGAACTGTACACAATACTCCAGATGGGGCCTCACCATAGATGTATAAAGAGGCAAAATGACAATTGCTGACTTATTTTCTATACCCTTCCTAAGGATCCCTACCAATGGGTTTGTTTTTTTCACTGCTGCGGCACACTGGGTTGACACCTTCATTGAGCTGTCCACCAGGATACCAAGGTCCCTTTCCTGGTTGGTTGCAAGGAGTTCAGACCCCATCAGTTTATAGATGTAGTTGGGTTTTTTTGCCCCAACGTGCATCACTCTGCACTTACTAATGTTGAAGCTCATTTGCCACTGGTTTGCCCACTCCCCCAGTGTCAAGAGATCCCTCTGGAGCTCCTCACACTCTCTCTCAGTTTTTACTACCCTGTATAATTTAGTGTCGTTGGCGAATTTGGCTACCTTGCTGTTTACTCCTACTTGTAGATCATTTATGAAAAGATTGAAAAGCAGGGGTCCCAGTACTGAACCTTGGGGGAACCCACTCTTTACCTCCCTCCCCCTAGAGAAGTGTCCATTTAATGCTACTCTCTGTTTCCTGTCCCTTAGCCAGTTGCTAATCCAGGACAAGGCCTGTCCCTTTATTCCATGACTGGCAAGTTTATTTAAGAGCCTTTGGTGCGGGACCTTGTCAAAGGCCTTCTGAAAGTCCAGATAAACAATGTCAACTGGACCTCCCTTGTCCCTGTGCTTGTTGACACTCTCAAAAAATTCCAGCAGATTAGTGAGGCATGATTTGCCCTTGCAAAAGCCATGTTGGCTCTCCTTCAGCAGCGCCTTCTCTTCTACGTGCCTATTAATTTTATCTTTTAAGATGGTTTCCATCACTTTACCTGGGACACTTGTCAAGCTGACTGGTTGATAATTTCCTGGATCACCTCTGGATCCTTTTTTGAGGATTGGTGTTATATTCGCTACCTTCCAGTCATCCGGCACAAGGCCTGATTTGAGGGAAAGATTATATATTTTGGCAAGGACATCAGCAATTTCATCTTTAACTTCCTTGAGAACTCATGGATGGATGCCATCTGGTCCTGGTGATTTGTTAGTGTTTAGTTTAACAAGACATGCAAGGACCTCCTCCCTGGTTATTTCTATCTGGGTTAATTCCTCAGTTTCCCTCCCTACGAAGATAGGCTCTGTTTTGGGCATGTGATCTCTGTCTTCTTCAGTGAATATTGAAGCAAAGAATTCATTGAGGCTCTCTGCAATCTCTGTTTCCTCCTTAATAATCCCTTGCCTTCCATTGTCATCTAATGGTCCAATGGCCTTCCCAGTTGGGTTCTTACTTCTAATGTACTTAAAGAAGTCCTTGTTATTTCTTTGAGTGTTTTTAGCTAAACGCTCCTCAAAGTCTTGTTTTGCTTTCCTGATTGTTGCCTTGCATTTGTTCTGCAAGAATTTATGTTTCTGCCTGTTGTCCTCGTTTGGAGAAGGCTTCCATCTTTTAAATGAGCTTTTCTTGCTTTTGATCACTTCCCGAACAGCTCCTGTAAGCCACATTGGAATCCTCTTGAACCTGGCGGTGCCCTTTTTCCTTTTAGGTATACATTCCAATTGGGCCTCTGATATTGTTTTTGTGAGCAGCCTCCATGCCTCATGGAGTGTTTGGACTTTCTCAATTCTCCATTTCAGCTTCTTTTTTACTAGTTTCCTCATCTTCGGGAAATTTCCTTTATGAAAATTTAAGGTCTCTGTGTTAGATTTTATCGGTGATTTGCAGTCTATGATTAAGTTAAAAATAATTGTGTTGTGGTCACTGTTCCCTATTGGATCAGTCACATTAACATTTTGCACCAGAGCCTGTATATTGCTCAGAACCAAGTCAAGGATTCTTGTACCTCTAGTTGGGTCTTCAACCATCTGTTCCAGGGAACAATCATTTAGCATATCTAGGAACTTTATCTCTTTGTCATGTGCTGAACAACAGTTCGCCTAGTCTATGTGAGGGTAATTGAAATCCCCCATTATAACCAGGCTTCCTTTTTTTGATGCCTCCTTTACAACATTCTCCAACTGCCAGTCTCTCTCAGGGGCTTGGGTCGGAGGCCGATAATATATGCCTACTGTTAGACCATTCTTTTGGCCTGATAGTCTTACCCACAGAGTTTCTAGTCGTGACTCTAAATCACCTCGATATGCCAATTCGTATGACTTTATCTCTTCTTTGACATACAAGGCTACACCACCCCCCGTTTGCTCCTTCCTGTCCTTCCTGTCCAGTTTGTAGCCTGGGATGACTGTATCCCATTGGTTATCATCCATCCACCAGGTTTCAGTGATACCAATAATAACAATATTTTTGTCTATTGCTAAGTATTCCAGCTCCCCTATTTTGTTCCGGAGGCTTCTGACATTTGCATACAGGCATTTATATATACTTTTCTGATGCAGTCTTTTGAGTCCAGTTGCATCCTTAGACTGCTTCTTGCATCCTTCTGCTAGAGTGCTGGTGACTGGCTCCTCGCTCTGCTCAGTAATTATTGCATCCTCCTCACTACTCAAGTAAACACATTCCCAAACCGGATGCTGCCCAGCTCCTGTCAGCTTTCCCCCAGTTATCAGTTTAAAAGTTGTTCTGCAGCCTTTTTGATGTTGAGTGCCAGCAATCTTGTCCCATCATGGTTCAAGTGCAACCCATCCCCCCTGAACAGGTTTGGCTTGTCCCAAAATGTTCTCCAGTTCCTGACAAATCTAAAGCCCTCCTCCCGACACCATCGCCTCATCCACGCATTGAGGCTTCTGAGCTCTGCCTGCCTGGTAGGTCCTGCATGAGGAACAGGCAGAACTTCTGAAAATGCAGAACTTCAATCTTCTTCCTAGCAACCTGAATTTGGCTTCTAGGACTGGTTGCTTTGTCTTCCCAACATCATTGGTACCAATGTGTACCATGACCACTGGCTCCTTCCCAGTTCCCTCTAACAAACTATCTAGATTTCTCGTGAGGTTTGTTTGTTTGTTTGTTTGTTTATTCTTATCTCACCATTGAAACAACTCTGGGCAACTTGGCCACTGGTTCACATTTAAGACCAGTTGTGTTGTCCCATGGTCATGTGACATCATTTATGACACTTTTTACTAGTTTCCATCAGCTTTTGCCAGTTTCTGGTAAATCCGTTCAGGAGAATGGATCAGGACATACAACTGTGTGATTTGTTTAATGATTACCATAAAAACATCCATAAAATTGAGTTCAGTCACATAGGTGCCTCATCACAATTTACGATAAAAATTCCTGTTGCAATAATGATCATAGGTCAAGGACTACTGCATGAGGAACTGAGAAAGCCCAAACAGGAAAATTAAATGCAGGCATGATTCCAAAAGCAATTATTTCATTTCTATTTTGATATATATTCATATTCCCCCAAATCTCCAACATTATGGTTTGTGTTAAAGTGAAGATTTATATATTTTCCCAGTTTCAGTATTTTTACTAGTACTATTCTAGAATTTCTATTTTGCCTTCAGCCTGTCTACCTTTTGATTTAACAAGGAACATACCTAAATTGGTCCAGATAAATAACAGCACTTGGCTACCCTTGAATGCTTCTGAAAAGCAGAGCAGGTTGAATTTAGTTCTTGGATGGGAGAATATATGAAAATACCAAGTTTATCGGCTTGATGGAGAAGTCCAAACTACATTCTAAAAAGATTAGGTCAAAATACTCTTTATTGCCAAGAAAACTACAGATAGGTACCTGAAGTAACCAGGAGTTGAACTTGTGTTAAAGAAAGTTTTACTTTATCTCATAAATTAACTCCAGTATTGACTTACATCACTTTTATTTGCTTCATTATTGGCTTAAAAAAAGGAAGATTAATAAGCTATGCAACTGTACAGCACTTCAAGACACCCAATGCTTTTGGGCACAGGATGGGTTATCTATATAAATAAAAATGTAAAATAGTTTGTTGAAAGCCACTAATCTTAGAAAGTATTGAACCAATCAACACCAAATTTTCACACAATGTTCCCAAGAACTTCTAATGATATAATACGTACCTTTTTTGTGGCTGGCACACGTGTGTCATGTGCACAGTACACAAACATAAATTGTACCCACTTGTGAAGTTTTCACCTCCCTGTAGCTCCTCCCACCCAGCTGCTTCTTATGATGCATCACGCATACACCTCTCACATTTCCAACAGTCGTTCCTCAGCAACCAAATAAGCTTCCAACGTTCCCTCACACATAGCACACTCCCATGTGGCCCAGGCAGACCTACTACGCCGAAAACAAGAGGCAGGGCATAGCACACTCCCATGTGGCCCAGGCAGACCTACTAGGCCCAAAATAAGATGCAGGGTGTAGCACACTCCCATGTGGCCCAGGCAGATCTACTAGGCCCAAAACAAGATGAGAGGGAGAAATACAGTAGGTAGGTAGGTAGGTAGGTAGGTAGGTAGGTAGGTAGGTAGGAAGATAAACATAGAGAGGGGGGAAATACAGTAAGTAGGTAGGAAGGTAGGTAGGTAGGTAGGTAGGTAGGTAGGTAGGTAGGTAGAGAGATAGAGAGGGGGAAATACAGTAGGTAAGTAGGTAGGTAGGTAGGTAGTAGGTAGGATGAGAGAGGAAGAAATATAGTACATAGGTAGGTTGGGGGTTATACAGTGGTTGTGTGTATGTCGTGTTTGTGTGTGCAGGTGTAGATCTACACACACATTGGTTGGCCATTTAACCAGATTGGGCCAAAGCAATGTGTGGCCGGGTACAGCTAGTGGATTAATGAATATGCAAGTGAATGACAAACTGCATGTACAATTCCGTATAAAGTTTGGTACTCCAAAGCAAAAGATAATATTACTAGCTACTAGCTTTTCGAAGGACCTTGCTCAATTTTTAAATACTGAATGCATCTGAGCAAAGTCTTTAATGAATTGTATGATGACTTATGCAGTGATTTCCATGTGGAATTAATGAATTGGATACTTGAAGAAGAATGAAAGTACCAATATATTTTCCTTGAATATGTTTAGATTGAGAGTAGATACATTCAAGTGTGCTGTTGGATAACTGATATTATCTGCCCATCTGTGAAAAATGAAAAATGTTTCATTGTTGTCACAGAAATATACAGGTTCTCTTACTGTCCACTTGTCAGCAGTATAAACTTGTAAATGCTTTTTTGAAAATGATGTTTCTGTTTCCCTCTGCTTTCTTTCCCCCCCAAAAAAGAACCATTAAATTGCTATGTTCATTATTATATCACTTTATTTTTAATGTCTTTTTAGTTTACTATAACTGAATTATATATACTATCAAATAATATCAAACAACTTTTCAGTGGATGAGATAATGTTTTGTATTTCAGTGAATCTTACAAAAATTGAACTAGATTCCATGAACAAGATGTTTCTGTAATTTGGTTAATGTATGTAGTATCCTGCATAACATTGTGAAAAATACTATATCTATGTTCAGATTGAGTAAATTGATGGGCATGTTTTCCATAATATATATTGGTTCCATAAAATATTTCAAATACTACACTTAGGAACAATTATATATTTGTTTATAATACTTTTAAGAGGCAGTAATACAGTAGAGTCTTTTGATTGTGATGGAAGAAAATGAAGGAATTGAGCATCAAATGATTGGAAGAATTCTCTATATGTAGATGTTTTGGAATTTGGGACCCATTTAACATTTAGAAAATCTGTCTAGTCTGTGCAAGTTATACTTAGAATTTATTTTAACATGGAGATTTTGCCCTTAGGTCTAGTAAAGGATATTTACTTCGTGTGTTTCTTTGGATAATTCAGAAGCATTTAGAAGAATTTATAACATATTAGTAGTAGAAAAATACTGTACACTTTTAGAATAAAGAAGGGAAGGTAAAAAGTAAACCTGGCATTATAGTTACAAGTTAAAATTAAAATAAGTGTATGCATTTATTACTATGAACTATAGTTTATACATTTGTTGTTCACTGATTTTATACGCTGCCTTTTTTTTTTATTGCAACAGTGGTGACAGCAACAATACCAAAGCTTCAAGTAAAAGTTAAATTGTACTTTAACTAATAATATTGGGAGAGTTTTGGTCTGTTATTAGCTTTTTGATGCAAAAGACCAGAGTTTGCAGAGGGCTTATTAAATACAGTGTTCCCTAGCAACCAGGCTAGACAGTGCTTGAACATTTCAATATCACAAATATGTTTTATTAGTTCCTGAAATTTCTTCCACTAAGATGCTGGTGTAATAGTGCTTTAGTTTATACAATATGCTTGCTATATACAGGGACCTAGCTGAGCAGCCCATTTCAAGATGGGTTATTAGAACTGATCAATCACACTAGAGTTCTTTTTTCCTCTGAGCTATTTTTGTTATGATAAGGTTGTTGTTTTTTTCTTTTAGCTGATGAGCAAAAAAAAAAAAAAAAACCCCTACCCCATCCTGATTCATTGAGCCTTTTGTACTGAGAAAAGCGGCTTTCTAAAATTTGGAAAAAAGAACTACTGTAGTAAATTGTAGAAGCAGATGATGTTTCAAATTATGCAAATGGGTAATGGTACCCTGGAAGAAAAAGAGTGAAAATGGACAGGAGCAAAATGGCTGCCATTTTGTCAAAAAGTCAGCTAATAGGAGGAGGACAAGGAGGAGGAGGAGGAGGAGGAGGAGGAGGAGGAAGAAGAAGAATTCCTCTATGCAAAAGGAAAAGTAACAAAAGGAAATATGATAATACAAGAGGATTTGTTTGTAAATGTGCCTAGGATATTTTTTTGGCAAAAATGACAACAAACCAAAGATAGGAAGTATAGTGTACCTTTATGTCAGGTAGGTACATGAATTTTTTATTATTCACCTGATTATTGACTAGGGGTATCGTGTGCTACGCTCTTATTCTTTCTACACAGTCCTCCACCTATGTACCAAGGTTATTCCGACATCCCTTGAGAGGGCATTTGTATTACAGGACATTTACGGATTTAGAAAATGTGTATGGATCTTTTTGCATATGGAAAGGAACATTGAATTTGGAATGCAATAAGAACAGAAGAAAAACTATGCATGGATTATAATATGAAACACTTGGTGAATATTTTAACATCAAGCATGGAGCATGCTTAGCATATGATCTCTTCTCAGTTTGCTAAATACATATAGAATGCTGTTGATGTTAAAATGTGTTGGTTGAGACGTAAATGTACATGTACTTTTATATAGCGATGTTGTTCTATTGTTGGCTGGGAATCTGAAGAACATTCACTTGTAATAAGGTATATGGATCTGAAAATTGATACATCAAACCCAAGTTCGTTGTGATAGATGGAGAAAAAGGGCGTTGGTACTTACCTGATACGCCTCTTCTAATAAGGGGGGAGATAGCATCCATGTATGGGTTATGACCTATCCGCACTCTGATTGGACTGAGTCAGATTAATAATTAATTAAGGGTGCTATATAACCCCCTCAGGAGTAGACTCCACCCAGTTTTCAACGAAGGAAAGTAAAATCAGACTCACCGGTATCATCTCACCAAAACCAAAGCACAATACACCAAAATCGCCCAGCTGGTCAGGACGAGAGAAGGGACGGGCCGGATGCTATCTCCCCCCTTATTAGAAGAGGCGTATCAGGTAAGTACCAACGCCCTTTCTCAATAAGGGTGGAGATAGCATCCATGTATGGGACATACCAAAGCCCAAACGCCTCGCAGGGAGGGATCGAGTACAGACCAGCAGACCCAGGCGCACCATGGACAGAATGCCGGATGCGTCTATACCATCTGGCCGCCCAGACGAGCCGGAACGCCATGCGCGTCCCCGGGAATGATGGGGGGAGGACCACGCCACCCCCCTACCGAGCCCCGAGCGGGACTCCACCTCCATACGGGCCAAAATCGCAGCCCTGTGAGCGAGAGCAGACCCGCCTATGTAAGTGTCCGTCCGATAGACAGTATAGGATCTCCTGATGCACCCATGGGAACCAAGAAACTTATGCCGCTGTGGGGAAGCCCAGAGCAAGGGGAAGCGGTCGATGGGAGACCCCGGTCGTGGCAGAGAGGAGGAAAGAGGACGTGCATCCAAGAAGATGCCCAAGAAGGCGACGTCAGACCCACAAGAACCAGGGCAGCCCGAGGGGTCCCTGAGACCCCGTAAGAAATCAGGTAACAACCCCGACCGCGCCAGAAAAAACCCCTGTGGCTGCCCGTGGCACAGAAAACGGGGACACCCGGCAACCCACTTGTGTGGAAGAGAAAAACCAAACTGGCCTCTCCTACCGAGACCAAAGCCGAAGCCGCAGACCACCAGGCCCAGGGAAGGGGAGGCCCCATTCGTTCCCAAGGCAAGGGCAGGGCCCTCCAACAAGGGCCCCACTTGCCAGTGAAGGGCCAACGGAGGGGATCCCGTCCACAAATTCGTCCCGGAGCACCCCCAGTCCGCGGGAACACGACTGGAGCCCGAGAAAGATCACACATGCCGAGCCACAAGGGCAGACAGATAGGCTGTGTCGAAAGTTGCCAGCGAACTGCCAACAGGTACCCACAGACTCGGACTGCGGACCCGTCCATACTCCAGTGCAAGCGGGGCAAACGTCATAAAAGGCCACAGAAAGCACCGTGCTCCCAAAATCCCCCAACGACCCCCGAAGGGGCACTCATAGCGCCCGAAGGCGGCATCAAAGCAAAGTACTAACACGACCCTCTTGCTATTCCGGGTGAAAACCACCCTCAGGTCGGAACAGCCCGGTGGAAGAGAGGGAGGGGAGCGAAACAACCCCATACTCGGGTGTTCTACGTCAAGAGCTTGATGCCCGTAGGCGAGGCAAAACGACCGAGCGTCCCAGGGAGAGAGAGAATAAGAGAGAGAGAGAGCAAGAGAGAGAGACAGAGAGGGAGACCTCGGGGCCCCGGGGAATGAAATCCCCGTGCGGCCGAATCAACCCCAGTCCTGCCGAGTGTCACCGTGGGGATGAGGGGATAGCCTAGAAGGACAAAGGCCAGGACCAAAGCCCTTTCCCCAGGGTGCGAGCCGGTGGCCTCCGGGCCCAGGGCCCCCGGTCCAGGTGACTACGAACAAACGCCACACAAATGACCCCGTCGACAAGAGGCAATGCTCAGATCGTTCCGGACCCCAGAAACCGGTGGGGAGCCAGGAGAGCTGGAATCGGCCAACCAAAGGCCCATAAGCGACTAGAGGACAGGTAGCCCGCCGGAGTAACCAGGAATTCCGGCGCCTATGGAAGATATGAAAGTAGAACAAACCCCCTGTTGGGGAGAGACCGAGTCGCGGACCCCATCCGGGTTAGCCGCGCCAAGTCCGTGGGCCAGGGAGTCTGGGCCAAGCGCCCAGGGCGTGAGCGCCGGTACCATGGACAAGGCCCCCTCTGTGAACGAGTGCCAGACCAAGTGCAGTGGCGGCTGGAATCCCGCTGCGGCGCGGAAACACCGTGCCCGATCGGCCCTGGGGTACCGACCACCTAGTCAGGGAATTATGGATAACGGTGCAAATTTGCCGTCCGGTCCCTCCGCCCCCAATGGCCAAGTGGAAAAAGTCCGCATGAGAGGGAGGGGGTAGAATCCGAACCTTGACGTGCCGTCGGGACACGGTCGGGGCGACCAGACCTTATCTTGGGGTAGGAGGGATGGAGGACGGAGTTGTACGTGCTCCTCCTTAACCCCCAGGAAGAGGGCCCTCTGAGAGACGCGTTTAATGTACCTGGCGCGGGCCCTACTCCGGTCAGAGTAATCACTCCGCCCGCCAATGCGGGAGGCATGGCAGATGACCAAACGACACATCAGGGGATGTGGCTCAGGGAGGAATGACCGACGGAACCTGGTATAGGACACGCCGTGAAGAGGGCAATGGCCCCAGGCCAGGAGGTCGCCAGATCCGATGCGGGAACACCCCCCCAGATTGAGCCGTAGCCAAAAACGAGGAGGGGGGAAGGGCGCCAGATCCGATGCGGGAAACAAAGAGGGGGGGAGGGCGGCCATGGAAGCATGGGCTGCAAGCGGCCCGTCGAGGCCCCCCCTGAGAAGCTTGGTCAGGGAGGCCAGCCGAAGAATGGCTGTAGGCGCCGGCCCTAAGAGTAGGGTGTCCCAGACATGAGGCTTCTGAAGGCTAGGATGCGGGCCCAAGGACCCCCCCCCGTCCTAGAGAACCAGAGGCGTGCAAGTCCGAGCCTGGCCCAGCCAGTGTCTCCACCAATCGATCAGCCGTGGAGGTGACCCCGGCCATGGTCACCACGGCGCTGACAAGGGAAGAAGGGAAGCGAGGGTTTGGGGGGCAAGGCCTCCCCACCCCCGGGCAGCCACTCTGCACTCAAGACTTACGGTCTTTGGTCATCGCTGCTTGCGCCTAGGCGGTCCCCCTACTCGCCACCAGAGGGGGGCGACCGAACGAACCGGAGGCTGTGGGGCCCCCTGGCACCCCTCGGGAATCAGAAGGCCGAGCTGCTGAGCTGTCCCACTATGTGACTGCAGTAACCCACTGCAAGTCAAAGTTCCCTGGGGGAGCCCGCAAGCACGGTGGCCCATAGGGTTGGATGACGGCCAGACCCCTGGATACTGAGAACGCCGGTGCCCCTGCCCAGGGCCCCAAGCCCCACAGACAGAACGGTGGCTAGCATGGTGTCCCGGGAGCTGGGCCCTTGGCCCAGAGAGAGGTCAAAAAAGGGCTCTGCGGCCGCTGGCGTTGGGACTACTACTGACCCTGCACATGATGGGTCTGTGGACTGAGACCGCTGACGCAGACGTGAGGACCAGTAGGCCATGTGGCCAAATGGCCAGGCCCCTTTCCAGAGGGTTCTTCGAGGCTGCGGCCATAGCATCGCTAAGTGGGACTCCCATCAGTAAGTGAGGACCGTATCTTAAAGGCCCCGAATGGCGCTATAAAAGGGTCCCAGCTCCCTTCCAAGGGATGGGCCACCCCGCAGGACCTTTTTTTTTTAAATTTATTTATTTATTATTATTATTATTTATTTATTTTATTTTTCTTGTACAACTCCATGCCCTTGAATGCCCTCTAAGCTCCAAACCTGGCTAACATAAGGAGGGGCCTTCGCCGAAGGTGCACGGCCCATTTCCGGCACCCCAAGGTGGTGGGGACAGACTGCAAATCACAGAGCCCGAGAGGGTGACAGGGCGGGGCCCGGGATCGCCGGAGGCATGACCGCGTCTTCAAAGCTGCGACCGGAGGTGCTGGGCGCCGAGTGCCGCTGACAAATCCCATCTGGGCCAGCCGTCCCTCTGTTGAAACCCCTACGCCGGCGGCCATGATCGCGCGGCGTGCGTGCGCATGCGCATGCTGCGCCCTCCTAGTGACTGGCGCGGCTCCCGCGGGCCCGACAGGCCAGCCGCGCGGCTCCCGCGGGCCTGACAGGCCGGCCGCATGAGCACTACCTCGGGGAGGGCTCGGGAGGCTGCGGGCCGCTTGCGCGTCCCGGTGCGGCTTCCACGGTCCGACCGCTTCTCAATCGGCCAGGGAGGGAGCGGGAGGCTCCAGGCCGTAGTGCGCCTCCGCGGGGTGCCTGCCGATCTGACAGGCTTCCTTACCTGAGCGAGGGGGGGCGCCTCCGCGGGGTGCCTGCCGATCTGACAGGCTTCCTTACCTGAGCGCGCCTCCTCGCGGCTCCTGCGGCCCTGACAGGCCCGCCGCGCCATAGCTCACACGGGAGGGTGCGGGGGGTTCTGGGCTGCTGGCGCGCCGCCGCACAGCCCTGCCGGCGTGAAACTGAATGCCTGCCCACGAGGTAAGCCCCCGTAAAAGGAGCGGTCCCCAAAAGCCCCCGAAAGTTCCACAAACTGCCTGTGGCATCCCCAGCCTCATAGCGCGTGCGCGAGCAGCCGAAGGCTGTAGCTGCCTTATGTGGGCCTCGAAGCCCGGCAGTCCCGGAGGCAACCCAGTCAGGGGGATAAGGCCCAATGGGCCGTTGCACTCACCTGTCCTACAGCCCCCGGAGGGAGGGGTGTTGGGCGCATCTGGGGCCGTAGCCCCAAGCGCAGTCACCACTTAGGCCCCCAAGGGGACAAAAGTCTCGGCAGCCCTGGAGGGCTCCGTATTAGGCGCACTCGATGGCAGGCTCCGTCAGTCACCATCTTGTCCAGGCGACGAGCGCGCGGGAGGCCCTCGGTGACAGGAGAGGCCTCCCCCAAAGGCCCAAAGGCCCGACAGCCTTTGATAGGTGCGGCCACTTACCAAGGCCATGAAAGCACCTGAGGCAGCGCGCTTAGCTCCCCGGGGGTACACACAAAGGCCTCACAGCAGAGCTGCAATTCTGGCCGCCCCCTCAAAGGCCTCTTGATGAGCCACCCCTGGAAATCTCTGTGAGGATCTGTCAGATCTTGATCTCGTCGGGGGAGCGGACCTAGCGTTGTGGGACAAGTCCCTAGCTGGTCAAGTCACCACCTCGCAGGTGGGCACATAAATAGGGGTGGCTGGCCCAGAAATCCTTTCTTCAGAAATTCTCCTCAGAGGATGATGATACCAGACCAGTCCCAGAGCTGGACTGAGTCGGAAACTGGGTGGAGTCTACTCCTGAGGGGGTTATATAGCACCCTTAATTAATTATTAATCTGACTCAGTCCAATCAGAGTGCGGATAGGTCATAACCCATACATGGATGCTATCTCCACCCTTATTGAGAATGAAGTAGACATCTGCGAGTTATACATAAATGTAAAAAAAACCCCAGATTAAGTAGGCAAATTTGTGTACCTTGATTGAATGTAGACTAAGAAGTGAACAAGGATGGAAAAATTTATTGTGAGGAATAAATGTTTTTCAAAAGAAGTAAAATAAAATCTTTACATAAATATGAGATTTGGGTATATCAGAAGAAACATAAAAGTAAGTTGATGGCAGGAGAAAAAAATATGTGGTAAAACAAGAGAAGATCAAGGAAGTTGTGGTTGGATGGAGTTGATGAGACCCTGAAAAAGAGAAAGACAAGAGTAAAAACCAAAAAGCCATGTATGAAGTAGTGTTTAAATGCTGGAGAAGCAACAACGGTTTGGTGTAAACTCAATTTTGCTGTGTTTCTTTTTTTCTTTTTAATCTCATGCCTTTAATTTCCTTGCCTTGTCATTTCTAGCAGCTTTTCTCTAGTCTGCATACCACTGCTTACACATATGCAAAGAATTGCATGATGGACATTGTACAGAAACAGAGTGTATACTTCAAGAGTGCCAAAGAGTATCTGTGCTAATTCTTCAGTTTCCTAAGGAAACAGGAATTATTCTTCAGAATCCCAGCAGTTTCAAACTGTTGCAAACAGTTTTTGTCTTTACCATTTTTCAGCTTCAGGTCCCAATCTAGAGTTTCCACACCAAGTATATCTTAAAGATATGTAAGTGTAAGGTTCTAGGACTTCAGCTTCTATTAAATAAATGCTGGCATTTTGTTACCCTCTCTACTGTTGATCCTGTCTATTGTGTCTTTAATAGCGAAAAGTATGCTAGATTTCCTGTATCAAATTTTGGTTCCATCCTTACTTGGATATATACAATTCTGAAAAGTTTTTGACTTTTCCTTTTGCATCTGCTTCTTGATGACATTGGTGTTCCATGATGTCACCCATAAATATGAATTTACATGCCCAATTGCGATCACTCAAATGTCCGATCAACTTTCCTTTATCCCGCATTAAAATTCTGCTTCGTCATAGACAAAAATATTGCAACAGGAGGCCTCAATTCAAATAGCACATATCACAATAGCCACTTAATTACTCATTCTACTTTCTACAGATAGTTAATGGAACTGGTAGCTGTGTCATGCTCGATTGTTAATGTGATTTACAGTTTTCCTACAGTTGATATTACCCCTGCTGTTCAAAGCGAGTGTATGTAAATGCTGCTAAGGAAGGATATACCTGATTTACCTGAGGGAAGTTTAATATCAACCTTCTGTGAGTCGGATATGACATTATCATGCATTATGGTAAGACCATGCAAATTATTAAGGCTCAAGTTATAGTAATTCAATGCAGCCAAAAGCATATTTCATGCACTCATCTCAGCATCCTCGTTTATGATTCACACGCAAATATACAGTACAAACTGGATTGTATTATTAATGAATGAAGTTTCATCTATGGCAAGAGAATAGAAATCAATATGTGCTTAGAGATTCTTCAGTGCTGGTCAAAACGGTGCTTAAAAATAAGTGAGATCTTTATTTATCGTCTGTGGCATTTTGTTTAATATTTAATTCCTACCTGAAACTGATTATTGTACAGTCCCAAACAATGGTACAGATAACATAGATTGGGGTTTTTTTTTAAGTAAATTTTTATTTTCAACATTTAAAAACAAATAAAACATTCAATCATTTTCAATTTCATACAACATGTCATTCGGTCATGAATTTTTGGGCATCAATCTTGAAAATTACAAACGTACTTATTAATTTTCCATCCAGTGTTTGTATATAAAATTTAAGCTTTCATATAATCTTATTCTCTACATCATAACAGTTAATATTTGTCCAAGTCAGTGGTTATTCAGCAAGTAAAAAGAAAAGTGTAGAATTCTCCCAATATTTGTAACAATATTCGGCAGCACATATACTAAAATTGGAACGCTACAGAGAAGATTAGCATGGCCCCTGTGCAAGGATGACACGCAAATTCGTGAAGCATTCCATATTTTTCTTTCTTTCCTCCGCCCCCCCAAAAAGCTTTGGAGCCTCCCTAAACTCGCCTCCTCATTTTATCAGCGTAACTTTTCAAGATAATTGAAGTTATGCACGTTCAATCAAAGGGCGAGAGAAAGGGAGGGGCGGCAAGGAAGAACCAAAGTTGTTAATAAAACTGAATGAGCGTGAAAAAAAAATAACATAGATTGTTTATTACCCAAAAACACTGGAGGCTGCCTTAGAGTTTCACTAGGGATATACAAACTGATCGTGCTCACATTAGATTAATAACTGAAAATTTGAATGCATTAGCCAAATTTGGAAAGTTTCTACACAATGGGAGGGTTCTAAAGATGTCTAGAAGAAGGTAAATATCTGCTATGGTCCTAACATTTTGAATTCTTGCTACAGTTCCTGATGTCCTCACTATCTGTAGATCTCCTATGTCCACACTATGACAGGAAATGGATTTTGTTAAGCAGAGAAAAGTACATTGTCTCCCTGTAAGGTATTTTCATAAACCAATTTGAATATTACCATTTAGTACTATATTTAAATGTTGTTTTTTAATTAAATACTAAGTTAGTCTTCTCTGAATTAGTTGAGAGGCCTCAACTAATACGACTAGCTCAGATAATTTTCTATAGGATGCTAAGTCAAGCACAACTGCAGGTATTGTAAAGTTTATTGATTTTAAGAAAACATGACATGAAAAAGAATCAGTAGGGGGTGCAAAAGGCACACCATTTGAAGGCTCAAATCCTTGGTAAGCTGAGCACTTAAAAGTAATTTTCTGCTTCACATCACAAATAGAAGGTAAACACACAACCCTACAATCAGGCATTGAAATTCTGTGTACAGTGTTCAGATAAGTGTTCACACCTGCTATAAACGTAAACATATATCTACACCTGCTTAATTATATAGAATAAAGAACATTTAGATTTGTTCATTTATAGGAGACCCTGGAATGATTTTATTTACATTTCCAATCAAATCAGAAAGAATATAGAATTATTTGAGCTTTGAAGGAGGTAGCTATTTTAGGACTATCAGATATGGTATGAGCCAGAAAAAATCTAGATGAACATTAGATGGCAGCAAAGAGTTAAGAGTGTTCTATTTGCTATTTCTACAATCCAGTGATGGCCTGAATTTTTTCAATCCAGATTTGATAATCCTATACTAATGCATTTGGAGAAAGAAAGCCATTGAAAAGATTAAATCAGGCATTAATTTCTCCTATCTGTTTAATTTTCAGCACAAGTTGATCTGGCTCAGCTCCTTGATTTAAAAAAGTTAATTGAGTGTCAATAGGATATGCTTTTTCTGAATCATTTGATTGTCCTTGTGTAAAATGGAAAAGACTTGCAAATAAGCCTTTTCAAGTTAATAGTTGAATAGGACCTAAATAGGTTACTTAGGGCACAGACAGATAGATATATTAAAGTAGAATTTAACAGTTTTTAGCAGAAATATAGAATAACATAAACTATTGTACCCCCACAGCTGGGCCCTGATTTATCTCCGTGTTAAGGCTGGCAAATAACAGGGGTTGTTTTTTTAATCGCAAATTAACAAAAGTGTTTGATGGATTCACCTGGCTTTGTTTCCAATTCCTTTAAGTGTTAGTGGAAAACAACTATCAAATTATTTTCCGATAACATATCCATTAATTTTAGAGATCAGATTACCTATATCCCCCATCCATCTGTCTATAATATTTAATTACTTTCTTTGGTTTTGGTTATTCTTTGGTCCTGACCCTTTTAGAAGGGTGTCCTCAGACTCAAAAGCAGTATTGCTTTATGTCCATTGAATAAACACTATATAGCCTTACTCTATATAGTAACTCATGACTTTATTGTCTATTTTGTAGACTCTTCCTCTACTTTCATTCTTTTGCCTGTTTTTTTTAGTTCTTGGTTGAAAAGCTTTGCTTGGCTACAAATCAGATTTCTGCTGATTCAACCTGTTACTTTTTTTTTTTGCCTGTGGCACTATGCTGTCCAAAGAGAAAGAAGAACAGTACACTCATCAGTTGTTTAATAAGAGAAAGCAATTGCAATAGCAGATCAATCTCTATAAAGGCTGTCAACAGACCATATTGCTGGAAGAAGACTGTTGAAAAATCTTAGTTCAATCTAATGCATGATTTAACTTTCACATTATTTAGAAAGAGGGAGCAATAAACTTTAGTATACTATCCATTTTCAAATATATTAAGGTTTTGTATTAGACAGAAGGATAGCATAATCCTTTGAAATGTAAATTAAGCACCTGCTAATTCCCCCTTTGAAGTATATGTGGGAATGAATGAATTTGAGGGGGAGGGGGAGCTCCCAATAAAATAAGAACGTGATTGACAAAAATTAAGCGCTGAAATCTCATTCAGATCTTTTGATTCAGACTGCTCCAAAGCAGATGCCCATAAGAGATTTAATATTAAAGTAGAATAAATAATTCCTATAATCCCTTTGCCTGACAAGTTTTGAGTTTTGAGTTTGTTTACTCTATTATTACTCCCAACCTGTTGGTTCTGCCATAAGCCAATTAGCTACTAAAAAAAAAGCATATTGTTGATTTTTTTTTTTTTAAACTGAGTTGGAATTAATGGCAGAAGATTCTGTTTTATTCTCTGAGGAGTTGTGGAATATTATCAATTGAATCAAATTAATATATGTATCATGGCACTGGGTAGTCCTTGAAAAAGTTGGTCTGTTTGGTATATTAGAACAACTTAAATAATATTTCATTAAAGAGGAATTTAATTTTCAGGATGTTTTCCAATGCTAAAAACTTAATCATGAATTTTAACTTAATGCTGGCAATGTGAAATAAAGAAAAAGAAAGGGAAAGAAGGGAAATATTATATTCTATTGTGTTTAAATGTAGCCGGAACATTCTAGCATATTATTTTCCACTCCAATATCATTGAAAAAAATGAGGGGATTCCTGAAAAATATTGAAATGTCTACTCACAAATTATTATATTAATCTCAGAGAAAAGGTATTTAGTTATATAGAAATTCATTACTTCTTTAAATAGTAGCAGCCAATCACCCTAGGTACGTGACTAAGAAAGTGTCACTAGGTATAGTATAAATAAAGCCTAGCAATTCAAATACTCAAAAGTAATATTATTGGTATGACTCACAATTAGGCCCCAAACATTTTTTTTTAGAAATTAAACACTGAAAGTTGACACAAGATTCTCATCTGAGCTTTTACTCTATTAATGTGAGCAGTATTATTATTTATATGTGACTTCTGATGTTCATGACTGTCTATTCTGTCTGCATGGAGACATGCCACTTTCAAATAATCAGCAAAAATGTAAAGTTAAGGTTAAAAAGAAAGAAAGAACCAAATATGTAAAAACGTAAACAAATAGCAGCCTACATAATGACGTTTTTTTTATTATAGATTGAGCCAACTATAGTATAGTATATAGTATAACTATAGTAGTAGTGATACTAAAATAAAGCACCAAAATAAAGAAATATGGCAAACAGAGGAATCTGTAAACATTATAACCAAATGATTTCAGCAAATCTGATCATGCAGTGATCAACAGATTAGAAGAGGCAAGTTTACATATCAAAACTAAAAAAAAGGAGATTTAACAGAGTATGCAAACATTCATGCACCATCCTTGATTTTACATGCTAGCAAAATCATCTTTAATTTCATACAGCGGAAATAAGAGCTTTACAGGGAAAAAGAGATGCCAGATTTCAAACTGATTTCAAAAACTTCTGAGGAACAAAGGCTATTATTGCTGTCACATACTGGATAATTGAGAAAGCCAATGAATATGAAAAAGGAGTCAAAATGGGCTTCATCGATTATAGGCCTTTGATTGTGTAAACTACCAAGCTGCGGAATGCTCTTAGGAAAATGGAAATACTAGAGCATCTCATTGTCCTCATGAAAAACCTAAAAACCAATCTGGAAGCCAGAGTATGGATGGAACATAGCTAAACTGTCTGCAGATCAACCAAAGAAAGAGACAAGGCTATATGCGCTGTTTATTAATTCAAACTATATGCTGAATATATATTGATGGCAGTTGGATTAAAAGATGAATGTGCCTTTAGATATTTCTGAAGGTAGAAATATAAATAATCCACACTATACTGGTGACACTATGTTGATAGCTGAAAATGCAAATATCTAGAAATTCTAGTATTATAAAAGTCAAGAGGCATAGTGAAAAAATAGGACCAAGATGAAATATAAAGACAACTAAACTAATGACAGTAGGTACAAAAAAACAGCTTTAAAACTGACAGTGAAAAAACTGAAGTAGTGGACAATTTCTGTGGTGTTTTTAAAAAAAACAACTAAATAAAGAAAACAATAAAGAAAATGTCAATCAAATATATGCTTCAAACTATCGGTTGGTAGAGTAGCAATAAAAAGAAAATATATTCAGATGTCATGATATATCTATGCCTACAGAGATCAGCACTCAGTTTTTTTCCTCGTGACATTATAGAAGCGAAAAGTTGGCCTTAAAAGAAGCAAGATAGAAAGAAAAATGTATCATAGAACAAATCAAATCCAGAATTTTTAGGCCGAGACAGAAACAACAAGGTTCAAATTATAATGCAAGGATTATTTTTGTTTGGAGAAAGCTCTGATGCTGGGGATGATAAAAGGAAAAAGAAAAAGAGGATAATTAGAAGCAAGGTGGATAGAAGTAATTGCAGGGATGTTGCCACACCAGGTTGGGGAGAGTTTTCTTGAGAAAATCTAATTGTGTGATTGTTAAGAATAGATATATATTCAATGGCATAGAATCAAATCAAATCAAATATATTGGTAGCCATTACATTTAGCAGTAATCTTAAAGTTGATATGGAATATGAATGCTAAAGCTTTTTTGAAATATATACTAAGGATAGCTACTGTCCACTATTATGGTAAACTTGCATAGATCCATTAAAGAATATCTCATAGCTGTTTCTTTAAACTATAAACTATATTTTACAAATTATCAATTTATAATCTGTGCCCCTGTGGATGGGGCGCGCAATTTGGGTGTCCTCCTGGATACCCGGCTGTCAATGGAAGATCAGGTGACAGCCGTGGCCAGGAGGGCGTTTTACCAGGTTCGCCTGGTACGCCAATTGCGCCCCCTATTGGATCGGGACGCCCTTCGCACAGTCACTCATGCCCTCGTGACATCCCGACTGGACTATTGCAACTCTCTCTACATGGGGCTTCCCTTGAGGTGCACCCGGAGACTTCAGCTAGTCCAGAATGCAGCCGCGCGAGCAATTATGGGTACCACAAGGTATACCCATGTAACACCGCTCTTGCGCGAGCTGCACTGGCTGCCTGTCGTCTTCCGGGTGCGCTTCAAGGTATTAATTATCATCTTTAAAGCGCTCCATGGCTCGGGATCTAGCTACTTGCGGGATCGGATCCTGCCTCATACATCCTCACGACCGATTTGCTCCCACAGAGAGGGACTTCTCCGGGTGCCGTCCACTAGACTTTGTCAGCGGGCGACACCCAGGGGAAGGGCTCTCTCTGTGGCGGGCCCAGCCCTCTGGAACGACCTCCCCCCCGATATTAGGACCACCACGGACCTCCGCTCCTTCCATCTTAAATTGAAAACACACTTTTTCTGCCTTGCCGGCCTGGGATAGCTACTCCTCTGTTTTTAGGGTCTTTTGGGGATTTTTAGTTAGATAGTTTTAATGGGTATTTTAGCACAGGTTAATTAATTTAATTTATTTTTAATGAAATATGTATATAGCCATTGTTCTTATTTCTCCTGTGCACCGCCCCGAGTCCCTGTGGGGAGAGGGTGCGGTTTATAAGAAATAAATTATTATTATTATTATTATTATTATTATTATTATTATTATTATTATTATTATTATTTAATTTAAACGAAGATTCAAAGTTAAATTGTAGAATATATATAGTTTGAGATGTAAGCTAATTGGCTATTTTTTCATTAATTTTGAGAGAATATACATTTTCACTCCTACATATACATAGTTCATAAATACAAAAAATGTTTATTATATTATTTTTTCAATCTCTTTTTCTTTATTTAATGAAGTTATGAATTCTTCAATAGGCTCCACTTCAAAATCCAATGCCCTCCCAATTAAAAATCAGCTAGTTTTAGAATATTGAATATTTCTTCCCTAAGAAGAAATTTGCGCCGCCCTGGGTCCTAACAAGGAGAAGGGCGGGGTATAAATTTAATAAAATAAATAAATAAATAAATAAATAAATAAGAGGTGATTATTGTGGAATATATTAAGAAGGAAATTTGATCTTTTAAAAAATAAATTGGGACTCTATTAAGGTGTTAAATCTCTGGGATACATTTAAGGCATTTAAAGGCATCAATCAAGAGGTCCGTTACTGCTTTTACCTCAGCAAAAAAGAGAGAGAGAGAGACTTAGATACTCTAATCTTATGCTATTAGAAAGGATGATTAAAGATTCAGTCTTGTTATATACTAGAAATCCCACAAATGAATCATATCAAGCATTAATAGCAGCAAAGCTTAAACTGAGACTTCTACACTGAAAAATGCATTAATTAGAAATATTGGGCATTATGTAAGAAAAGTTATTGGCTTATTGCATGAATGAGAAAAAGCTACAATATGTTATCTGGACTTCAGACCAGTGATGGACTATTATAAACTGTGATAGAAAAATTAATCACTAGTGTTGTAATTTTTATACTGATTTTTACAACTACTATTAATTTATTGGGCAATATTGACAAGACCATTCTCAGGAAGCTAAAGCTAAATTGGCACAACCCCAGAAATCACAGAGATACTGCAATCTATAAAATTGGGGAAAACTCATAGACTGGATCGATCTCCAGCTGAATGGTACAACACCTTTATAGGCCTATTTTCACATAATGTATATTGTTGGGGGTCTATAATCAAAGTTGTAAACTTTTATATTTCCTTTATCATATTATATTATTTATAATGTGAAAAAAAATTACTCCCCCACCCGATACATAAGCTATAGACCAATGTCTTTGTTTAATTTGGAGGTTAAACATTAAGTGAAAGCAAGCCATGAGGCTTCAGAAAATATTTCCAACAATAATTTACCCATTCTCCATCTGGATTTTTTTAAAAAATTGACAAGCATCTAACAATGTTCACCTGGTGATTATTATGAACACTGAAATATGTAAATTGGAATGAACTGTTCTAATTCTGCTGGATGCTGGAAGATCCTTTGATGTGGTTCAGATTGAATATATGTTTAGGTTTATTTATTTGTATTCCTCCATTATTTTTACAAATAATCCAAGGCAGCAAACATTTACAGCACACCTTCTTCCTCCTATTTGAAGCTTAAGACGCTATGGATTTCCACCATGGACACCATATTTTGTCAATTTTGTAAGGATTATAAAAAAAAACGAAAGTCAGCATTTATAGGAGATGAATGGGCTGAGCCCAAGGGAAGGGTCAAGCATTTCATCAGTCTCGAGTTCCTTTGAACCCCCAAGATATCTAAGTCCATCCCACCTTGAATTCTATTGATTCTTACTTCCTGCCAATTTGCTTTAACTGTTAGTGGTTCAGATTCTTCTAGAGGGCATTAGCAAGCAATAAACCTGTATTCATTTGAACAGCCTTGCTTCCTGGTTTCTTGCACCTGACAATTCTTATTTACCTGAATTATGAAATGAAGATCTGGAATAGCCAGTTCTTCAGATTCAATGAGTCAGGTGTTGAGAAATGTGGAGTATATTTATTGTTTCAAAAAGTAATTAATTCATCACCAATATTTTGTAATCTTTTTTTGAAATATATGAATAGTTTAATATGTTTACATTTAATGAATAAGTTTAAAAAAATGAACTAATCATATTATTTATGTTATATGTATCATTTTTCTCTAATTGGGTCATTTTTTGCCACATTTACTTTATTTTAATCACTAATTATATATTTAGGAGGGATTTTTAGTTGTGTATTTTTTATACTTTTTTTCTTTATGAGGTAGTTGTTTGTATTAGACTACACATAAAAAAGAGAAATATAGCTACTTATCAGGAGTACAGAAACATAATATACTTCAGCTTCTGACTAATAACATTTTATTAGCACATGGTTTTATTTGAAGCAAAGGAGAAGACCAAAAATGCATATGTTTTATTACTACTCTTGTAATAATCAACCAGAGAACGGTGTTGCCTAGCAACTCTTGGCTCCTCAGCTTTGGCTGGAATGCATGAGTACAGGAAGAATATTTTGGATCTCAAACTCTTTGCAGGTTTCTTAGGATCTACATCTTCCTGTATATAGTCTGGGGCTAAAGTGTTGGAAATTCATGCATCAATTTTGCAACTAGACTAGTGGGATTTTCAAGAGGGGAAAACCCACTCTCCTTTAAAGGCAGCATGGATTTTACCACTGTTTAGGTGCAATATGTGTTCCTAGTTTATGGTATATGCTCAGTGTAATGAATTAATGATAACTTATAGTTTACCAAAAATGCGGTACTTTATAAGCAAAGAAGAGATACTAAATTCTGAGCAAGATACTTTCAGCATATGCTTATTGAGTTCTATGCCAAATATTAACTTTTGATTTTTCAACAACTTTTTTCAATTGAATAGTCTTTTTTTAAAAACAAATTCTTATTTAATGAATCTGTTTATTTCAATGCTCAGAACAATAAACATTACACAGCAAAAATTGACTTCTTGAGCATCAGAAAGTTCAAAAGAAAGCAAATGAGTAATTCTTTCTCTACTATACTATAGATATAGATATACAGATACAGAAATAGAATACATGGATAGATAGATGATAAATAGATAATAGATAGATAGATAGATAGATAGATAGATAGATAGATAGATAGATAGATAGATAGATAGATGTGAAAGTTGAAGTGCCATTGAGATAACCAGTCCATCTACTTTCCTGCAAGAATATATTTGTATTTCATTCAAAAGCATACTTCATTGAACCCAATTTTCCATGTTTAATCTAACCTTTTAGAATAGAAAACATCAGAATAAAATGGAAGGAATCATAAGATCAAGAAGTCAAATGTCAAGATCTCTTATGAGCAGAGATATATTAATAAATTTCTAAAGAATGAATTTAATTTAGCAGTTTATAAATCTTTTAGTACTATCTTCATATATTTTCCTACTTAGATATCTAAATATATTGTATACAAATGCTATTCAGGCCACTGTTTTTTTTTAAAAAAAAAAATAGTTACACATGTCAAATGCTTGTCATTTATTAATAAAAATATTCTTTAGATGGAAGAGCATCACTGCAAATAGCTATAGATAGTAAAAAGCATCAGTGTCTTTACAAACCAATTTGCTTTTTGGAATCTAGTGGTGTCTCTAGGTATCTTTAAAACAAGGGCTATATAATTGATTTTCATACCACCATTTTTTTTGTTCTGCAAATCCTCAGAAGCACCATGAAGACAATCTGTCAGTTCATTTTTGCTGATTCTAAATTCTAAAAAAATGAAAATCACTGATGTGCCCCAAGTTGATGCAGAGCCATAAACTTATATCTCCGAGAAATAGAAATGAAAACTTTAGAAACTTACAGCATGAGACACTGGGTTGTCTGTCTCATGCTGAAAATGGGGAAACTGGTGAAATAGAAGGAGCTACCTTAAAATAGGATTCTCCTTACACCATTGAAAATTCAAGAATTAGTGCAGAAAGTGTCTTCTAATGGGAAACACCCCCCCCCCCAATATCTCACCCCCACCAATAAAAACCCTTCAATTTTAGATATTTCAATTAGATCACAGCTAAATCAGAAATAAATCCATTTAGCTCAATGGTGTTATTAATTTTGGGGGATGTAAAGATTTGCAACTGTTCTCTAACTGGTATAGAATCCTCAAGTGAAAGTAACCATAAAGGCTGGATCAAAATTTCATTTATTGTAGTTATTCACCAAACATATTTTGGATACTCTGGCTCGCATTGTTAAAAATCCTTATTTTTCTGTATTAATTTGTAGAACTCATTTAATTCATTAAATTACATTCAGTTAAGACAAACATGGAAGAATATATCCTTAGCCATAGCATTCAATGGGAAGAACTGTCTTCATCAAGTTCCAGAAAGACTTTGGGTTTTCTGTGCTTTCCATTTTCATTAATTAAATGTTTGTAAATTAATTTTATGAAACTTACACTTTTTTGCATAGGATATAGTTCCAATCAGCATCCGAAGAACTTCCCTCTGTTCAAGAACAAGGTAAGAAGATTGACATTATTTTCTTTATTCACAATCTGTTCCTTCCTCTGGCACCAATTCTGTGAGGTTTTTTTTTCAAAGAAGTTTTTATTGTTTATTCTCTTACATACCATTTTAAGTATACATTCACATGATTGTTATTCTTCTTTACATTTATCATTCTTATACATTTATTATTTCATTTAGTAGGTTATAATATACAGTTTGGGTTGGGTTTTTTCCCATCCTTTCCTCCTGTTGTAACACCACCTTACAGTGGTACCTCGCTTCACGAACGCCTCTCTTCACGACCAATTCGGAGTATGACCAGAAATTTTCCCAAAAATGTGCTCCGCTGCACGAACTCCGCCTCGCTGCACGAACGGAAAAGTTCGTAAAAATACGCTCTGCTGCACGAATTCCGCCTCGCTGCACCAACTCCGCCTCGCTGCACGAACTCTGCCCTCGCATCACGAACAGAAAAGTTCTTAAAAATGCTCAGAGTCACGAACCCCGCCTCGCTGCACGACCCGGAGCCGTGGACATTTTAAAAACAAGGTCGGAACGGATTAACCGGATTTACATTGAACCCTATGGGAAACTGTGCCTCTCTTCACGATCAATTCGCAATGCGAACAGAGTCCGTTCAAGATTCACGACCAAAAAACAAGGTCGGAACGGATTAATCGGATTTACATTGAACCCTATGGGAAATTGTGCCTCGCATCACGACCAATTCGCAACGCGAACAGAGTCAGTTCACGAATTAAGTTCGTGAAGCGAGGTACCACTGTATTTTCGCTTTCTTTTTTCCCTCCCTCCCTTCTCTACTTCCTTCCTTCCTCTTCTCCTTCCCCTTCCTTCTTCCCTTCCTTTTCTCCGACACCTACTCTTCCTCTTCTTACAGTCTCTCCTTCTGTTTCTCTCCCTTCCATCCTCCTTACCTTACCTTCTTACCTCTTTCTTCTTTCTCCCATCTTCCTTTCATTCTCTCCTCCTCTCGCCTTTCCTTTTTCTATTGTTGATGTATATTTCAAAACTCCCTTGGGATGGTATTTCTGCCAACGCAGATATAATTTAATTTCTTATTCCCTTACCTTTGCTAGTCTACCCTAGTTATGTCCCCCCCCCTTTATATCTCACTCTTGAATATATACTTAAATATTTAATATTTTCTTTTCTGTTTTCCCCTTCTTCCCCCCTTTTCTGTTTAATAGTGCATCATCTGGGTACTTTATCTTCTCCCTACTTCTTTTCTAGCTTGCTTTCTCTAGCCAATCATAAAATCTTCCCCATGTCTTGAAGTACTCTAATTCCTCTTTATACTTTATTTTCATTGTCAACCTATTCATCTCTGCACAATCTAATATCTTTTTTATTATCTCTTCATCTACTGGTAACTTATTTAATTTCCAATTTTGGGCAAATACAATTCTCGCTGCTGTAGTTACATGTATAATCAAATAAGTATCCTCTTTCTTGAATTTCTCTGGGATACTACCTAGTAGAAATATCTATGGTCTAAATTCTATTTCTTCTTGTAACCTTTTCTTTAACTATATTCTTATTTTACTCCAATATTTCCTTGCTTCTGCACATGTCCACCACATATGATAGTATGAACCTATTTCTTGTTGACATTTCCAACATTTCGCTGACTTGTCTTTAAACATCTTTGCTAATTTTCCTGGTGACATGTGCCACCTGTAAAACATTTTGTATGAGTTTTTTTTGTAAACTGTTGACATAGTTAATTTATAATTTCTTTCCCATAATTGTTGCCATTTTTCCAGTTCAATTGTGCAGCCCAAATTCTTTGCCCAAGTTAACATTGTATCTTTAACCTTCTTCTAGCATGGTTCTTAATAGGTAGCTATATAGTTTCTTGATTATTCTTTCTTCAATTCCCATAAGTATCTTATCCAGCTCCAAACTTCCTAAATTAAAACCATACTCCCTGTGAGTTTTATCCCATTATTTTAATGTTCTGTTAGCAGAGACAAAGCCGGGAAGTGTATTCACTTTAAAAGCATAAAAATTTTCTCAAGCCACCCAAAAGTAAAAACATTCTTTTACAAAAAGGGTAGATGCATTAACTGATTCTGCTAATGACTCTCCCCACCACCCCATTTTTTGATCTTGATCCTTTTTCTCCTTTCTAATCTTTTCAGGGAATCTGATAACTATTTGTTACCAGATTTTAGCTACAAAATCTTTTTTTTTTTTTGGTCTATGGCTTTTGTAGAAAACACTTAGTTGTAACGTTGACCTTAATATATAAATTTACTCCTCAGTTGTGTCACACTATATTGCTTATGTATTGAAATTCTTATTAGGTTTTTTTTCTGATAGAACATGTTTTAAGATTATGAGGCTAACAAAGGGTAAATATTATGGAACATGATACTTTAATTCTATTTTCTAAAGTACATTTTTATCCCCAAAGTTCACTAATAGAGAAAACAGTTTCTTGGATTTTGGCAAGATTACTCAATTTTTGCTAAAAAAAAAATTAAACCATGACAACCTTAGTTTTCCCAAAAAGTTTATTTTCATAACTGAATGTTGTTATTATATTATATCCAATCAGGCACGCCATAAAATATTGAAACTGACGACTGAAGATTTCCTCAAAGATTTTGATAGAGAACTAAATAGTCTTCTGTTCATTGGGACGGTCAACTTAAGATGCTGTATAGCAGGGGTGTCAAACTCAAGGCCCAGGGGCCAGAGATGGCCTGTGGAGTGGTTAGATCTGGCCTGCAGGGCCACCCTGGAAACAGCAAAAGACCAGCCTGTGGTGCCTCTGCCATTGAAAACAGCTCAGGAGGGCCATGTGTGGCTTTCCCAGGCTCCGTTTTCACTGGCATAGGGTTGCAAGCATCCATCACATCCGAAAACAGAGCTCAAGATCCCGTTTTCATTGGCAGAGTGCTCAGGTCACTTATAGATGTCCCTGACATGACATGTTGCTGGCCCTGCCCACCCTGTCTACGGCCATCCTGGCTCCCTGAATCAAGCACAACTCTGATGCAGCCCTATATGAAATCGAGTTTTGATACCCCTGCCGTATAGGATACTGCTGGAATGCTGGTAAAAAATAATGTATAAGAGTCAGCTACTTAGCTGTATATTAGCAAAAATGAAAATAAAATTTTGAAATGTAATAGATTTCTATAGCACCACCACGTCTCCAATATCTATATATCATCTGGGACATCTTCAAGGAAATGTCACAAGACGGAATCTCTAATAATTGAATGTGTGAATTGATGATCAAAGTCCCTTGATGGTAATTTAATTCTCTCTCTCTCTCCATAAACACAAACAGATGTGCTATTTTTCTGCATGAAATTTGAATTGCACAGTTATAATTTCTATATTTAATATTAGATTACTTGTATTGTTATTTCATATAAAATGCCACACTATATACAGTATATGAGAAATATACAGCACCCTGTGTACAGGAATATAAACCTTGTTTAAACTCAGTTAATCATGCTATCTAACATTACCAGTTTTATCTATAGCTGGTGAAGGATGGCTGATGGCCAATAAATCAGGAATTAATTGATTGTTTCTGCAGTAGCAACTCTATGCATTAACTGTTTATAATAAAAGAAATATGAGAAGAAAGGCAATCATCCAGGCTAAACTGTGATGCAAATATCAATTTTCTTTTTGTTTTATAATAATTTCCAATGCCATTATATAAAAAAGACTGTTTGAAGTTTTCGTGCTCTTTGTTTATGCTTTGAAAAAGAAAGTTTAATTAGATTGAGGACTTTAGTATCAAAATGCAATAGTTTAATTTGATATGTATTTTTTAAAAATCATACTTTTAGAAGAAGAAATTGCATACATATAGGAATTTCATGAAAATTGGACTGAATCTGCATAGATACAATATGGAATTTCAGGACTGCAGGCTAGATTTGGGAAACAAATAACCATTTTTTTGTGATTTCCAGGGAAACTACACTAATCTTTCTATTAATTACCAGGAGAGTTGAATTCAATTCCCTAGTCACAAAAGTGCCTTTCTTTTTTTATGAGTAGGGATGGTGAAAAAATTCCAGTTACACTTACCAAACTTACACACAAATGAAATAACACTTGAATCACACATTCTGCATTTTAACAACGTTTTTATCAGAGGTAGTATTCAGCAGGTTCTGACCAGTTCTGGAAAACCAGTAGTGGAAATTTTGAATAGTTCAGAGAACCGGTAAATACCACCTCTATTCTCTGCCTCCCGAGTCCCAACTAATCGGGAAGAAATGGGGATTTTGCAGTAACCTTCCCCTGGAGTGGGGAGGGAATGAAATTTACAGTATCCTTCCCCTGCCATGCCCATCAAGCCATGCCATGTCCACCAAGCCACGCCCACAGAACCTGTAGTTAAAAAAAATTGAATCCCACCACTGGTTTCCAAGTGACGTATACAGAAAGATGTTCAGCCCAAATGTAGATAGAATGCATTATGCTAGAGAAAACATATGTATAAAAAGTGTGCACACCTGAACATTTGTAAGTACGGGTATGCATGTATGTATACAAATGTTCATGTTTCATATGGAGCAAAAACACACTTCAAACGGAATGTGTTTTAAAAGAATTAAGCAGTAAAATGAGTAAATGTTGAAATAACAAATTTGCAATCTTTTATGTGTGTGTAATTAGGCTTAAGAAGCACAGTTCTAAGCTAACTTAGATCAGTCTAAGAATTCATTCTTCAGTCAGTTTTTGAAAGATAATTCTGCTGGGTAAAACTAATGAAAGCTACAAAGCTAATTAAAATCAGGCATCAGGTTCTTATGTACTGCTTTTGATTTGCCATTCATGGAACTTTTTCTTTTAAAATGCTTCCTAATGATGCTTTGACATAATTTAGATAGGAAAAAAATGACTTTTCTATATTTTTGCACAGTATCTGGAAAAATGGGAAGCAACAGAAAAATTTCAACTCTATTTTGCCATTTTCCCTATTATCCTTTCATTTGCCATTATGTTCATTCACTAAGTTCCATTTTCTTTCATCTGTCCAGATAAGGACATTTGTGCTCAGAGGTTGTTTTCTGCATGCGTAAATATAATTTGTTGGAGGTAATGTAATCAGGGACTCATAAAAATGTAGCTTGGTATAGACATCTCTGCATTACCTTTAGTGGAGTGGATGTTTTAACATGTGCTTCTGAGACATTGTTTCTGATCCAACAAGAAATCAAACGTCAATACTTGCTTCATGGAATCAATTTTGGAAATGCCCTGAAGTGCTTCCTAGGACTAAGGAATAAAGTAGGCTTCATAAGTATAGAATTAAATTTGGGGGGGTGGGGTGGCAGGGTAATTTATCTTGCCACCCAACCAGAGGTGGGTTTCTGCCACTTCGGCCTGGATTGGGTGAACCAGTATGGCGGCGGCAGGAGGCTCCGCCATACGCTTCTGCGCATGCACAAGCGAACTGGTAGTAAAAAAAATTGCAAACCCACCACTGCACCAAACCCTCCTGTAAACCACATGGAGAAGAAATGTTCAGATGAATAAAGTATTCAGAGCTAATATGAGCAACAATACAATCTTCATGTATCAATAGGAGCTTCATTTGCCAAATGAAAACATCTTTGATTCATTTTGGGGAGAGTTTGGAGTTTTCAGGTTAAGGAAGCACTTCATAACACTTGAGGCAGAGCTCAGGCTTAGAGAATAGGTTTGGGAAGGTTTTTTCATACCTGTAAATTAATGTTATAGAGTTTCTGCTATAGTTTTCAATCCTTACTGGAGATTGTGCTTTCAGTTTTCAGCAGTCATGATTGGTAGCTGCATAAAGAGACTTGTCAGCACTGTGCAGTCCTGGATAAATAGGTTGTCCATTATGAGCTTAAATTGTACAAAAAGTTTAGCACTATGGGGGCAGCACAGTGGTTCAGTGGTTAAGATACTGGGCTTTTGTTGGTGGAAAGCCAGCAACCCAGATTTAAGACCCAAGTACCACATGATGAGGTGAGCTCCCACCCTCGCCCCAGCTGTTGCCAACCTAGCAGTTTGAAAGAATGCAAAAGGAAGTAGATAAATAGGTACCACTTTAGTGAGAAGGTACTAGTGTTCCGTGATGTCATGCTGACCACATGACCAGGGAAATGTCTTCTGACAGCATTGGTTCAATGGCCTTGAAACAGAGATGAGTGTTGCAATGACTAGCAGAGAAAAATCTGCAGGGTCCCCCCCCCCCCTTTTTTTTTTAGCCATATTTTTTTTAAAAACTGATATGACATTCCACACTGGTCAAGCTTTTATCTTCAGTTCATGATCGTAAATTATGGTTTTTGCATCATCAATATGCCCAGAGACAGATTGGAATGCAGATAGTTGGAATTTTGAAGCAAGATTCTATTGTTGTCCTAGCTGATACTAAGGCACTCTCTTATCTAATATTGACAAATCTTATCAAGAAATTCACTGCCATAAATTTTATGGTGGCCCTCCAACCCCACTATCAAATGTTTCTAACATATTTAGATTTCATTTTCCAATACTGTTTTTGTATATCAAATTGCTGAGAGGGGAATAGGTGGAATTATATAATCAGCAAAATACAATTTATCTTCATTGCTGGCATTGCCAATGCTTTATTTTCAAAATGAATGATATCAATGTTCCAAATAGTGCCAAATGCTAGCTCAGAAGCTTTGGGTTTACAATCAGAAATCCCCCTTTCTGCATTTACATTGGAATGGGATGTAATTTTCACATTCAGATGTTATGAACTGTTATACAAATAGTATAGATTTGTGTGCCAATTATATTTTTGTTTCCCCCCAAAAATTGTTTATATAGCAATAGCACTTAGACTTATATACTGCTTCATAGTGCTTTTACAGCCCTCTCTAAGCAGTTTACAGAGTCAGCATATTGCCCCCAACAATCTGGCTCCTCATTTTACCCACCTCGGAAGGATGGAAGTCCGAGTCAACCTTGAGCCTGGTGAGGCTCGAACTGCCAAATTGCAGCTAGCAGTCAGCTGAAGTAGCCTGCAGTACTGCACTCTAACCACTGCACCAGCTCGGCTCTTATATCTCAAAATATGTGTACATTTCAAATAAAACTGTTAGAAAATGCATATTAGAATAGTATACACACAAATAAAATGCATATATTAAAAAATGTGGAAATGTAAAGAATGCAGATATTCAACAATAGTTATGATAAATGTGGAACCAAGTAAATCCTGCATAAAACAGCATATACCTTGTGCGTTCATTAATTTAACAAATACACAAATTGTGGAAATAGAGTGAGCTTAAAGCAGGGAAAATAGAAAATTAAGCAAAACTATAAAACTATAGTTTCATAGAAAGTGGCATCATCCAAGCTTTAAGGAGAAGCTTTAAATAAACATTATATTATTCAATTATATCTTGATCCTATATTTTATTTGTCTTTGATCAAAAGAAAAATAAACTCAGTGATGAAAATAGATAATTTTTACTGAGTTGGTGTTTATATTTAATTTCACTGAGGGCAAGACAGGTTGAGGATAAATATGGAGATTAGATTGCATCTAAATTTGGACCCACAATGCACTTTTCTTCTCCATAGGGAGACATCCATTAAAACAACACTTTCCATTATTCTGAAAGCACAATATGAGTGCTTTAACAAGGCCTTGGTTAACTCTTCTACTGTGGGTGAATAATACATTATTACTTTTCCACCTTCCCTTCTTGAGTTCTGTAAGTGGTATATATCATATTTCCCTTCAGCTCTACTGCCAAGGTTTTTAGACAGCTGCCTTGATTGCATGAAAAATGTGTGTCAAATCTAATCTATACTGTACTTGGATTTTTTTTTTTAAAAAACTACTATCGTGCTATGTTTTTTTTCAAATATATTATAACAGTCTGTTGTAAATGTGCCTTTTACTGTATTTTATTAGAGACATAAAATATGGAAATCAAAATGTTTTATGCAGTCGTTTGAAAATTTTACATACTCAACATTTAGACACTCCTTTGACAGACTCTATGCAGGGAAATAAATTATTTGAATAAATATCCATATGCATGTTAAATATATATTATAAAGTATGTTACACTTACAATCATTGTAGTTTATAAACTTTAAAGCCATGCCTCTTTTACAAACTTCTTACACATAGTGTGGTAGTGTAAAGCTACTGGGGGAAAACATAACCACGGATTACTTAAAAGTTTGTATGGCGTTCAAGTAGCACTCTACCTCAATGTCCACTATCTAAAATATCAATACCATTAGGATCATACTTATACAGCTAATCCTCAACATAACATACAACCACAATTGAGCCCAAAATTCTTGTTGCTAAGTGAGACATTTGTTAAGTGAGTTTTGCCCCATTTTGAGACCTTTCTTTCCACAATTGCTGCAATTGTTAAGTTAATAGCATGATACTTAAAGGAATCTGGCTTTCCCACTGACTTTGCTTGCCAGGAGGTCGCAAAAGGGATCACATGTCTTTGGAACACTGCAACTGTCATAAATATGAGTCAATTACCAAGCATCTGGATTTTGATCACAATAGTCATGGGGATGCTGCAACAGCCAAAACTGTGGGAAAATGGTCATAAGTCACTTTTTTCAGTCTCATTGTAACTTTGAACAGTCTCTCAATGAACTGGCGACACCCAGGGGGAGAGCCTTCTCCATGGGGGCACCTGTCCTCTGGAATGAATTGCCCCTGGAAATAAGAACTAGCCCTGACTTACGCACCTTCTGCCGTGCTCTCAAAATCTTTTTTTTCCAACAAGCCGGGCTGGCATAAAAATAAATTTTTAAATATGAATTTTTATTAATTTTAATCGGGGTTTGTTTGGTTTTTTAATTTTAAGAGAGGCCAAATTGTTTAATATGCTTTTAAAACTGTTTTTTAACTTTTATATATCTGTTTTACTTTGGCTGTACACCACCCTGAGTCCTTCAGGAGTAGGACGGTATAAAAAACTAATAAACCTAAACCTAAACCTAACTGTTGTAAGTTGAGGACTGTGTAACAAAAAAAATGAATAGACATCTTGAGTCATTACAAATGAAGCAAATATGAAGCAATTAACAGATCAGAGGTTATAAATTTGGCATAATTCCATGTACCAATGAATGTATGTTACGTATAAAACAGTTTTTGTGAGTGAATGCTAATTCATATCTTTTTGAAATGTGCAAAGACTCTGAAACGGGTTGGGCTTTCAGACAATACTAGTCCTTGGGAATTTTTCTTCATATTTTCTTTTCAATCTTTTTAATCCCCAGGGAAAAATAGAGCAAATTAAAGTTTACTGTTCCTTTGGAGATCAAAGCAGAGCTTGTGATAATGACCCTTGCAACGCCCTCAGCAATAGTGCAATGCTGGTTAGGAATGTCTCCAACAATAGGCCTTCATCAGTCATTTCTCTCATCCTTTTTTTAATGTTTAACATTTTTGTTGATAAAATATAAGATATAAAATTCGAAAGTAAATAGAAAAGCAGTGGGGAGGAAGAAGGGGAAAAGAAATGAGGAAGGATAAGAAAAAGAAAGAAAAGAAAAAGAAGCACTAACTTCTGACTCTCTATGTTGCAGTAAAATTTATTTATTTATTTATTTATTTATTTGATTTATATACCGCCCTATTTCACCTAAAAGGGACTCAGAGCGGTGCACAGAAAGATAAAAACCCCACAATATACAAAATATAAAAAACAATTAAATTATTAAATCTGTGCTAAAATGTGAATAAATAATTAAAACCAATAAATATCGAATTCAAATATTCCCTAATCTATGTCAGGCCGGCTAGATGAAAGAAATGTGTTTTTACCATCTGACGGAAGAGGCGTAGGTCCATGATGGTACGGATATCGGGGGGAAGGTCGTTCCAGAGTGTCGGACCCATTAGCATCAAATCACAACTTTTTGCTTTTCATAATATTATTTATTTATTTATTTATTCAATCTATATCCCGCCCTTCTCCAAAAGGACCCAGGAATATGAACAAGCCATTTCTAGAAAGGTCTATCCATCTATTCAGTAAAACCCAAAATCAAAGATTCTCTCTTTTCCACTTTAAGCATGAAGTTTGGAAGCAATCTCCATGCGGAAACAAAAGACTTACATTTTCTTTTGTTTAACCAAAATAGTCAATTTCGCCATTACAGCCAACTCCATCAATTTCTACAACCAATTTATTTCATTCTTCAAAACAAAAGTAAAGAAAGGTAAGAATTATGTTAGAGATAACAATAATTACATGCACTTGTAAACATCGAAATTCATTAAAATTATAATGTTTAAACATTTGGAAATCTTACATGATCATTTGTAAGAAAGCACATATATTTCTGTCTGGTTTTTGTACACTTTGTCATGGTTGCATATTTTTCCACCACAAATCGTTTTATATACTGTTTTGAAGATCTCAGACACATTCATATTTTCTGCTTTGATTTATAGTTAAATCAGTTATTTCCACTAGCTGATCTAACTTTTCTAAGTCTGTTTCATAAACTTTAGATCTGTTTTCATTTTACATTTTATTTTTATTTATTTTACATTTGGATCTGGCTACTTTCAAATGTCCTCCCAAATGTCTGTACAAAATAGTGTCACTCTGAAACTCTTTGAAATGTAACATTAAGAATGCAGAGTGTCATATAGTTCAGTTATATTCAAGTGAATATTAAAAAGAAGTCTAAAGTCATTGTAATCTTCAATTAATATTGTATGAAGTAGAATTGATAAATCCATGTTCAGCACTCATGATTTTATATTTCTTTGAAAAGAAATGCCACTGCATATATTTCTACCTATTACTGAATATAGGAAAATCTACATAGAAATTTGAAATAGACATGGTCATTCGCCTTCGGTAACCTTTTGCTACATATTTCTTGTTTTCTATTTTAGCTTTTTGGTTATAGTCCAGTTTTAGGAGGTGTTTGGATAAAGATTTTGTCATGTAGCATTTACTAATAGCATATAGACTTAAATACCATCTCACAGTGCTTTGCAGCTCTCTCTAAGCAGATTACAGAGTCAGCATATTGCCCCCAAAAATCTGGATCCTCATTATACCCACCTTGGAAAGATAGAAGGCTGAGTCAACCTTGAGCCTTGGAGATTTGAACTGCCAAATTGCAGGCAGCCAGCAGTAAGCACTGTGCCACCATGACTCTTAGTTTATTGATTTTTAAGGCTGGAAACCTAAATGACAGAAAATAAATTTCAGTAAACTAAAATGGGTTTATTTCTGAAAAGAGATATATAGAATGTAGAAGAAGGAGTGTAATATAGATGAGAACTACATTTATTCAGGGCAACAGATTGACTTCTACTGTATTTATTTTAGTAGTAATTTTTTTAGATTCAAATATATATATTGATAGACAGGATTTTATACATTGTTGAAGTCAGAAGTTTTCTTTTTGGGATTGATAGATAAACACCTAATATAAAGCCATGGAAGAATATATGAATTACCCTGGTGAGATAATTATATTCACAAAGATTGAAAAATTCAGCATTATTTACCATGGAGGACTGGTTGGTAAAACTGATAGAAATTGCTGGGATTGATAAACTAACTTCTTTGATTAGAGAAAGGATATATCTATATTTATCAATGATTAGAAACACCTTTTGGATTTTTTAACTTATAAATGAAAAAAGTAAATTTATTATTTATGCTTTTGATTAATTATATAGGATAGATTATAGAAAGAAGAGTGCTGTGTTATGTTATGGTACTATAATAGCAACATTTCATTTGTCCACATAAAAACATCAGTTTACAAAAGAATATGTTTTTCTTCATGGTAGATCTTCATCAGTTTGTTTATTGTGATAGATGAACTCTGGTTTGTTTGTTTATTTTTTAAGAAAAAAGACAACTTGCTTCCTAATATTTTGATTTTTAAAGTACTACAAGGTGCTTTTTGGGGGGTGGGGGGTGTTTTTAAAAGATTTTTCCAAATTTATGGCAGTCACAGCAGAAAAAAAATCACTTCATTTTTGTGTGACAGCTGAAATCTCTTCCACAGATGACTCTGTCATTTTGCACCATCTGTTTCTTTACAATAATGGACTGCAATGTAGAGGAGCCAACATTATTTCATGCTTCATTACATGAAATGCCTTCTAACTCTTTGATTATATATAAATTTGCCCTGAAAAAAATTCCTAAAACTTAGCCTAAAATGTACAAACTAATGAATTCTCATTAGATGAAATACAATTTCTCATTGTTATTATTATTACCTCTTTCTTTCATGGAAGGAGGCTTAGTCCGAGTTTCATTTGAGAGTTATTAAATGAACGTATGAGAAAAATACTAATAAATGTGACCTTTAATATAAATCCTAACCAGGGGTGGGTTTCAAAATTTTTGGAACAGGTTCTGTGGGTGTGGCCTGCTTTGTGGGAGTGGCTTGCCAGCCATGTGACCGGGTGGGAGTGGCTTGCCGGCCATGTGACCGGGTGGGAGTGGCGTTCTGGCCATGTGACCGGGTGGGAGTGGCTTTCTGGCCATGTGACCAGGTGGGAACGTTAGCAGCTGCAGCGCGAAATTTAAAGGGCCATGCTGTGAATCTGCTGGCCCCTTTTTCAACAAGTTAGTGGCTAGCCATGTTGAGAAAGACCCCAGTGCCCGGCAGCTTCAAATGTAAAAGGCCCGGCCCTTAAAGCTTCTGGCATGGCTGCTACCTCTAAAAGGGTACAAATGACCAGAATATAAATCCTTCCATTCCCCACCATCCAAGTCGCAGCTGAAGAAGCTTCTTGGGTGAGAAGCGAAACGTCTTCAAAGAAAAAAAAACAAAGTCCAGATGCCTCGTGGAAAATAAAGCACCTTTGGGGCGGGACAGCTAACACCTCTGGTCTACTGGACTGGAGAAACATGTACCATGTTTAGTTTTCCAGTGAGGCATCATTCTCATCCCCTTCCCATCTTCAGATCACCTTGTGGAAACCCTCCTCCCCCCCACCCCCAAAATCATGAGTCAACCAGGACCCTCAACCTCTGTGGTCATCCTCACCACCATGACCAGGTTCACCTCTCAGAAGCCCCCATCATCATCATCATCATCATCATCATCATCCCCAGCATTGTGCCCTCAGGTCACCTTGTGGGGTCTCCCCACTGGCTCATCCAGGACTAAGACCCCCCCTCCCCCAACATCTTTGGCCATCTCCATCATTCCTACCAGGTCACCCTCTCCAGCGGGCACCCAAGTGGCTCAGCCAGGACCTCCCCAATCTCCCTCCTGGCCACCCACGCCAAAGTCGGGGACCCCCTTCTGCACCCCTTCCCCCCCAACAAGGCCAGACCCCCCTCCCAACCCAGACCCCTCCTCTTCCCCTTCCCCCCCTCCCTTTTGCCCGGGACCCTCCGGGCGCCGCTCACCTTCTGCAGGGCGCGCACGTTCTCCTTGCCCAGCAGGCCGCCCTGCGGAGGCTGTTCTTCTTGTCGGCGCCCCGGGACCCCCGCCCCGCACAGCAGGAGCAGCAGCAGCGCCCCCCGCTCCAGCTCGCCATGGCGCTCGCGGGTGGCTCGTGCGCTCCAGCCGGGCGCGCTTGGCTCGGCTCGGCGCGAAGCCCCCCCAAGCCTCTGCATTCGCGCCAAGCGCGAGAGGTCCAGCCCGGCCCTTAAAGCTGCCGGCGTGGCTGCAGGGGATCGGGATGGCTTCGCGCAGCCCGCGAATAGCTGCGCGAAGCCCCCCCAAGCCTCTGCATTCGCGCCAAGCGCGAAAGGTTCAGCCCGGCCCTTAAAGCTGCTGGCGTGGCTGCAGGGGATCGGGATGGCTTCGCGCAGCCCGCGAATAGCTGCGCGAAGCCCCCCCAAGCCTCTGCATTCGCGCCAAGCGCGAAAGGTCCAGCCCGGCCCTTAAAGCTGCCGGCGTGGCTGCAGGGGATCGGGATGGCTTCGCGCAGCCCGCGAATAGCTGTGCGAAGCCCCCCCAAGCCTCTGCATTTGCGCCAAGCGTGAAAGGGCCGCCCCGGCCCTTAAAGCTGTCGGCGTGGCTGCAGGGGATCGGGATGGCTTCGCGCAGCCCGCGAATAGCTGCGCGAAGCCCCCCCAAGCCTCTGCATTCGCGCCAAGCGTGAAAGGGCCGCCCCGGCCCTTAAAGCTGTCGGCGTGGCTGCAGGGGATCGGGATGGCTTCGCGCAGCCCGCGAATAGCTGCGCGAAGCCCCCCCAAGCCTCTGCATTCGTGCCAAGCGTGAAAGGGCCGCCCCGGCCCTTAAAGCTGCCGGCGTGGCTACAGGGGATCGGGATGGCTTCGCGCAGCCCGCGAATAGCTGCGCGAAGTCCCCCCAAGCCTCTGCATTCGCGCCAAGCGTGAAAGGCCCAGCCCGGCCCTGGCAGCTTCAAAACTAAAGGGCCCAGGCCGGGCCTTGAAACTCTTTCCCTGTTGGCACGGCTGGGGAGGGCGGGGGGGCCTTCGCGCACCTAGCATGCCTTCCGCTGCCCCCCCTAGCCATGCTAACAATGAAAGAGCTTCAAGGCCCTGCCCCCGCCCTTTAGTTTTGAAGCCTGGCAGGCTAGGGGCGGCGGAAGGCAGGCGCCCCAACAGAGAAAGAGCTTCAAACAGAGGTTTTGACGGAGCGAGCCACGTGTTCCGGACGTAACTTCCGGGTCCATCGTCCAACGGGATCGGCCAGGATCTCTAAATTTCATGAACAGGCTCGCGCGATCCTGGCCGATCCCCTAGGAACCCACCCCTGATCCTAACTCCCAGTGCTCATTGTTTAGAATTGAAGATGCCTTCAAAGAAGGTGTTGCAGCTTCATTTTTGGTATACAATATAGCAATAGCACTTAGACTGTATAAACTGCTTCACAGTGCTTTGTAGCCCTGTATAAGTGGTTTACAAAGTCAACATATTTTCCCCAACAGTCTAAGTTCACATATTACTAACCTTGAAAGGATGGAAGGTGGAGTCAACCATGAGCCGGTGAGACTTGAATTGCCGAATTGCTGACAATCGGCAGTCAGCAGAATTAGCCTGCAATACTGTGTTCTAACCACTAAGCCCCCATGGCTCTTATATAATTCGTGTCTTTCTCTTTCAGTAAAAAGCAAGCAATATAGAATTCCACATTACAGTTCTTAATGTGGAAAATTGTCGTGCTATTTAAAACAAATTTGGAAGATCATAATCCATAATATTTTGGTATGCTTTTTAAATTTTCCAGTGTGAATAGAGTATTGCACTTTAGCCAGATATCACTGCAGTTGTTTAAAAGGAATTAGACTTTGTGAAAGGATGCACAATTAAGATCAAATATAAATTCTGATAAATGGTAGTTTAATAAATAGATAATTGTGAGTTGAGCAAATACAAAAGCAATGTCCACTGTGCAGTCATTCTGCGTCTACCAGTAAATTGTCTAATCCTTGTAACCACACAATATTTACAGTCTGAATTTTAATGCTGAAGGTTGTTTGTTCCCACTCAGCATTGGGAAAATAGAAAATAACTCCTTAATAAATGCCATCTTTTAAGAAAACGAACCAGGAAAATGCAGCAGTAAAGTGCGGAATTTTATTCATATTACTATGCATGTAGTCCAGCTAGTTTATAGTGCAGGTGTTGATAATGGTTCGTGGCTGATTTTAATAGCGTGGCTTACTGGAGCATGTTGGTACAATGTTGCCTCAAGGTATTTGTCATAAATGTTAAAGAAAGTGCTGTAGGAAAGAAGACTAATGTGCTCATAGAGCAGTGCCCTTTTTTCATTAAATAGCACATGGTCATTAATTATTTGGCGGAACATTTATTAACTCCTCTAAAACTGTAGCCTTTTTAAAAACCACTGTCTCCAGTCAGCATCAAATAAATTATAGCTGAGACCATGCAGGGGAAGAAATAGAAGTGAGTGCTATTACAACCAATTCTTAATAAAACCTGACTGCAAATATCTCATTTCACAACCTTTTATGCCAAATATTACTTTGAGGCAGGAGGAGCACATATACATTATCTTTAAAAAATTTAAATTGAAGGATGCTATTGGGATTCTTTAAGTGCAATTTTCCATTGTATGGGTTGTAGACTTAATTGCATGACACAGTTTTCTCAAGTATAATTCATTACATCATTTTCAGAAAACAGGCCTCAGATAAGAACAAGAACAACCTTCAGAGCCACTTTGCCTTTCTAGGAGAAGCTATTAGGGGTTGTTCAACACCCATAATTAAAACAGACCATCGGTTGCCATAACATATGATTCCAGCCAGTAAATACCATGTTTTCCCCAAAATACAACCTACCTCAAAAGTAAGTCCTAGCTTTATTTTTACACATTTGCCCAATATAAGCCCCACCCCTCCAAAACAAGCCCTAATTAAGACCCCACCCACTCAAGGGCGCACAGGTAAACATTAAGCTAGGGTGGGGGCAGGGGACTGAAGCTGCTCTACTGCTTAGCTTCAGACAATTGCAGGCAGGCCTCCAACATCCTGACACTTGACTTGCTGGCCTATTTCTTCCGCACCTGGCAAGGCTTTCCTGAAGGCCCCTGCAGCTGATAACAGAACTGTGGATCAATCTGGAGCTCTGTTATCGGTGGCAGGGGTCTTCAGGAAAGCCTTGCCAGCTGCAGAAGAAGTTTCTGAAGGCCTCCAACAGCAAAAAAAGAGGCTGAGGGTGAAACACACAAGTGAGGTGAGTCAGTGGAAGACAGTGGAAGACATCCCCTCCCCCGCAAAATAAGACCTGGTGCCTTTTTTTGTGGCAAAAAAGTATAGGACAGAGCCTTATTTTCAGGGAAAGATGGGTACTACATTTGCTGTGAATCACAGAGCATCTACAATATGTAGGGCATCCAGGGTTTACAATTACACAATTGCATTACTGTGTAGTGTGCCAATGCAAGCAATATATATTTGTAAACATATTTTCTTAAGTACATATTACTGTATTTCAGTTGACTCTTGCATCAGTTTAATATTACCAGATTCATTCATTCTAATCGCCTTGTTCATCCCATCTTCACCAAACCTATTCTAATTTGCCAACAAAATTTAGATCTTGCACTGAATTCTTCAGTAAGAGATATCAATGCCACTTTATGCTTTAATTCACTGCACTTGCCATCAGCCAAGTGATGTCACTCAGTAACCAGATAATTTATTACTAATATACAGTGGCTTTTGCTTTATGAGTTAATGAAATAATTTTGCAAATGTGGTGAAGTCATAGCGTATAAGTTTTTATCAGGGCAGTCCCGGATGGGGAAAAAAATGAAATATTCAGTCTATGTTCCTTACCATGATCACTACAAAACCATGCATATGTGCATAATTAGCATCTGGGAAACCTATTGCCATTGACATCTAGTTCTGTAGTAACCATGGAAACAGCTGGCTCTACAACATGCTCTGATATTTGGTGACTATTGCAGCTTACGTTTTTCTCCTCCCCACACTTTTTTTTGCTAATATCGCACAAATTAATGCTAACATTGCATATTTGTGCTGATGATTGGGATCAATATATACATTGAAGTCTGTGCATTATAAACCCACTCCCCAAAATAACCATGACAGGATCAAACCAAAATGTTATTATGCAGCACAAAATGAAATGGCCTTACAATTTATAGAAATCATTTACATTATTTGTGAGGGAAGACAAAAGGCAAAGGGAAGTAGAAAATGAAAAACAGATAGACAAACAATAGGTCTCCAATGCTACAAGACTGAGGTGTTTTGAAGGTTAATGTAGAATGCAATCAAGTGGAACATTTAAAATCCCAGCTATGTTTTTCATCATTCTGTTATTCCTTCTTTCAGTGACTATCTCTGGAAAGCATTTGCTCTTTCTGAAATGTTACAGATCAAGAGATGTGTCTTATAAATAAAGTATCAGGCATTATTACCAGTGACTATATTCAACTATATAGAGACCCAGGGGCGGAAAAGAGTATTTCAGAAGATAGGCAGTTTACTAATCCCTTAATACAGACTGGTGATGCTCATTGAATTCTTGATGCAGCCTTTTAAAAACAATCAAATCAGCACAGAAGCATTTTTCATATAATTTTGTAAGAATAAGAGATCTTGATAACCACTTGAACCAATTTCCAGCTTCTAAGAAGCTTTTTTCTAAAGTTTTTCCCACATCTTCAAAGTTCCCGGATAAGTTGTAAGTTGTCCCGGTTTCCTCATTTGGTTCTGCAAATGTGACATCCAGCTCCAAGCAAGCATGAGCACCCTTTTAAAAAATTGTTTAGTCACAACAGCCCATTAGAAGATCTACCTCTTTAGGCTACTCCAGGTAAGAGGCGAGTGCTACACAGGTGCAGAAAAGCACTTTCTCTGCAGTTATCTGATCAGACCCACCTCCTATGTTGTGCTTATTTACATTTGATTTAGAATAACAGAGTTGGAAGGGACCTTGGAGGTCTTCTAGTCCAACCCCCTGCCTAGGCAGGAAATCCTATACAAATTCTCACAAATGGATAACCAACATCTTCTTAAAAATATCCAGTGTTTGAGCATTCACAACTTTTGGAGGCAAGCTGTCCCACTGATTAATTGTTCTAACTGTCAGGAAATTTCTCCTTAGTTCTAAGTTGCTTCTCTCCTTGATTAGTTTCCACCCATTGCTTCTTGTCCTACCCTCGGGTGCTTTGGAGAATAGTTTGACTCCCACTTCTTTGTGGCAGCCCCTGAGATATTGGAACACTGCTATCATATCTCATCTAGTCCTTCTTTTCCTTAAACTAGGAACCCAGTTCCTACAACCGTTCTTCATATGTTTTATCCTCAAGTCCCCTAATCATCTTTGTTGCTCTCCTCTGCACTCTTTCTAGAGTCTCAAAATCTTTTTTACATCATGTCATACATTTCTAATTTCCAATTGACCTCATGCAGGCCAGTCAGGGATAGCCAAAGGCCAGAGTGTGGCCCAGGAGCTGTAAAACGCTGGGATCTGCTTTAACATCTTTTCTTTTCTATTTCTATTTTTGTGTTTCTTTTTCACTTCTTATTGCTTTTCTTTATTCCTCCTTAAGTCAGAATTTGCACTGTTTTAATTTTGTTGAAAAACCATCTTTGCTAAAAAAAAAATTTTTTTTAAAAACAACCTTTATTCTTGCCTGGTACTAATTTGTTCTTGAATTTTCCTCAAATTGTTTGCCAGCAAAGACAGACAACTACAGATAGTGAGGTGTTGATTAACTATTTTGAATGTTATGATCAGGAAGATTTTTCCCCCCTACAAACAATACTGAAATAAGAAACAGTTTCAAAAAGGAATCATAATTATAGCCTTACTGATAAAATGGAAAATTAAGAAACTACTATATATCTCCCAGAAAATGAAAGAAAATGTGCTTTCCCTACTTTACTGGGAAGAATGAAGGGATGAAAAAGGGCTGGAATAATAAAAGTAGCATTGTCACATCACACTGCAAGCTGTGCCACCTTTCTACATGTGTCATGGATGTGTTGATTGTATTGACAGGATGCATTTTCTTCACTTGACTAGGCTGACAGAAACATGATAAAACATTTCAGAGAGTATTATTTACCAGGTATTTGATACTTTTGTCATTGATAGAGAGGTGACAAACCTTATCTTTCATGGAGAGTTAATAGCGAAGGATCCTGGAAACTGTAGTTCAGCAATAACTTGGGCCCATGGTTTCTTCATTCATGAATATGTAACATATTCACAAATAAAGTGATACTTCAAGCTCCTGTGAATAGCTTGTGTGTCACTTTATTGCCTTTAATTCTTCTTTTCAGTGTTTTGAACTGAATTTGTGAAGAGGAATAATTACATTTTGTAAACATGCCAACAAAAATTAGGGTAGACATAATTTCATTAGGCACTATTTACTTATTTTTCACTTATGAATTTTATTCACTTCTAGATTCAGATTGGTTTACAACAACAAACTGAAATATATAATAAGAATAACACAACATAGTTCACTAAAAGAAAATAAACACATCCAAGTAAAGATTATTATAAGATTTGGGTGTGCTTGGATCCATTATATTCCTGATTAACATTTGTACTTTAGTTTACTTGAATTGATTGACATATGCATGGAATGTCTTTCAGCACGGAGCTATCCTTTTTTTAAAAAAAACAATTCTCACATTGCAGAATAGAAATATGATCATGCCTGTGTATTGACTGACAGGGCCAAGTATACAAAACTTATTTTTTGAAAAGAAATATTCTGCAAATCACACTATTGCCATGGGAAACTCTAAACAATTTGTAATGGATCATTCGCTGATTTCAGTTTCATTTTCTGCATTGAAAAATATTAGTTGAGACAAATTTAGTAGGAGTTTCAAAGCTATTCAAGGTACCTTCAATATCCTGATAAGGGCAGGTAGTCCTCAACTTATGACTGTAATGGAGCCTGCCATTACACTCATGTTCTGATATCTGTAAATCTGATTACCTGTTTTTGCAGTACTCATTAAACAAATCACCACAGACATTAAGTGAATCCATGGTCATTAAGAGAACCCTTTGGGTTGTTTTTGTTAAAGTAAAGATCAGTTTTTGGCAAAAACTTTGTAAATTGCAGCCATGTGACTACGGAATGCTTCAAACAGCCTAAATGCAGACTGATTGCCAAGTAACCAAAATGCTGTCTGGATGGGCGGAATTAGCTTCCAGCAAGATGGAATGGTTGTTAATTCAGAAGCCTATTGATTCCAAGTGTTGACTCTTGAGGAAGCTGTTCTTCTCCAGAGCAAACACTTTCACTTTCACTCAGAGGTTCTTTCCACACTCACAGAGGTTGCTGGAATAGAAGTTGGAAACACAGCCAGGAAGGCGTCTGCCCAGTTTTTGGTTTCTATGCCAATTTTGACCTTAGCTGGGACAGAATATAGGGTCACTCATGTTTTTATCACTTCATGTATAGATTGCTGTTATTTATTCTATATAAAGTCCTTGACAGCTACCAAAATACTTCAGTTGATTCAAAATGCAATGACCTACATGCATTCCACTCATACTACTGCCAAACTATATCACTGCTACAAGAGGTTACATTGCTCACCAGCATGGTTCTAAATCCGAGGTGGGTTGCTCCTGGTTCGGCCTAGATCAGGCAAACCAGTAATATTGGTGGCGTGAGGTTCTCCCCACCTACCTGGATGCTTCTGCGCCTGTGCCCGAACCGGTAGTAAAAAAATTGGCAACTCACCACTGTTCTAAATGTTACTAAAGGTCTACCTTTACAGATAAATAAATGAATAGCTAGCTAGCTAGCTAGCTAGATAGATAGATAGGCAGGCAGGCAGGCAGGCAGTTTCTACTCTCTCAATTTAGATGGCCAGAGAGCAGTAGACATTTCATTCCATGGAATTGTGTGCTTCCTGATGCAAGGACAACCTCCATTTTTATGACCTTTTTAAAGCTGATTAAAAACTTGGCTCTTCCAGAAGAGAATAGAAAACATCCAATCTGTGATGGATGTGGGATTTGGGCATGACCACAACAATTGGTTTCTATTGGTTGTCTAGGGTTTTTTTCTTGAGCACTCAATGCATTCAGGGCCTTCTTTTCTAAATTCTTAAGAGGAAGCACTAGTGCCAGTGCAAGTCTCGAGAGCAGCTAGATATTCAATGACTTACTATCATTAAATGAATTGGGGCACCTGCTTTAGACATCAGGTCCAGAAAGCCCATATCATTGTATAGACTATATCGGCCTAAGTAGATCAGTGATTTAACTCAGTATAGAACTGTCTATAATTCATTAGGTCTTTGTGCTTTTCTGTTTTTTGAGAAAAGTACATCATTCATTTGTCTCCTATATATCCAAACATATCCAATTGTAAACATTTTTATTCAGTTGAGTCCCATAAGCCTTACATTGCAATCTCAAGAACTAAAATCACATGGGTATTTCAAATAAACTGTCAGACCTATTTCCTAAACTCATTTATTAGAAGTATTTCCTCTTTTATTGTTTTTGGATAACTATTTTACAATGCAGGCTATAACAATGGACATTGCTCTGGTTTGAAGTCAAAATATTGATCTACCTGTGTTTTAAAAGTCTAGTTAATGAGATTGAAACAGAAATGCACAAACCAGTAAAACTATTAGCTTGTTTAAACATTAGTAAATTTATAAATCCATATTGCTTTTCCTGCAGAAGCATCAGCATTTTCTAGCATAATAATGATTCCCCCCCCCCCCCAAATGAATTGATTTCTTAACCACCATAACATTATTTTCATGGGTCATGTTTACGCATACGAAGAAATATATTTATCAGCTGGCTGGGGAAAAACTGATTTCTTTGAAGCCATTCTCTGGTTTTGTATTTTATATATCTGCAATAACAGAAGCTTTAAAAATTAGATTATGTGTGTCAGTGAATTTACTCACCCCAAGAACTGTAAGATTTCCTGCATACAGATTTACTTTCTGTCTCTCTCTTTCTCTTTCTTTCAGCATTCAGACAGGAATTATGAAAGAGACATCAACATCCATTTATTTTCCCCAAAGAATAGACTTCTTTAAAAACAATTTTGTTGGCGTTCAGTTATAAGCCTAGAAAGCTAACTTTCTATCACTAGAGCTTTCCTTTTAATCAGAGACTCTGGGATCTATTTTTTTTTCTAACTAGCAGACTCCATGACCTGAAAACTCCTGTTCTAACAATTGAAGTTTTTCTTACATCTATTATAGCCTTAAAATACGAATAGCTTCATAAACTCTACCACTACAATCATAAATATGTTTATTCAAAATGATAAGCTATTCATGAGTGACTTCAACTTAAAGTTTTATCTCATCTCTACTTTTCGCAACACATGAACTTAGGGGGTAAAAGTGCTTTAAATGGTGCCCTCCTCCTCATAATGTTTGGTGAAGTCTTAAAGTGAGTCTCATTGCCAGTAAATGGAATTTACAGCCTATTAAATTTATTTACAATTATAGTCCCGCTTGAGATTGCTATGGCCCTTAAGTAATATACAAAATGGTTTAAAACATATGGAGAATTCTCTAGAACAGGGGTGTCAAACTGGCAGCCTGTGGACCGGATGTATCACATGCAAGCCATACCCATCCCAGCTCCGCAAATGGGAAAAAGATCATGGAATGTCACATGACAGCAATGTAACGTGGTGAGTTTGACACCCATGCTCTAGAACATTAATTCCCATTTATGTGTTTCGGTTGTAACTTTAAAAAAAATTTTTTTTTTAAAAAATGCATGAATAGTGTGACCAAAAGATGGTTTTAAGCCTTCAGTTTATAAATAACAAACTTCACAAATAGGAAAACGATGATTTTTTTTACATTTTATTCTATAACTGCTTACCATGCATTAAAGTCTGCCTATCTAAACTAAACAGCACCTGTCTTAAATTAAGGCTGTGCTGGGTTTGAAAAATTGGCGACTCCAGCATCTGCCTTAGGATCCTTCCAAATTTATCGCAAGCCAGTTGAACTAATTGGGTGGGTGGTGGGTGTCTTTAAAAGACAATTTTCATTAACCTGTTCTTTATAAATCATCCTCCCATTTTTTGTAAACCTCCAGGTATAAACAAACAAGAACAACTTTAGTTACTCACATTGAAGAAGCAAAAACATGGATACACAGAATGTATCATACAAAAAATAACTTTGAACCAAGATTCACAGCTTGCTGAGAAACAAGCTGCTCCTCTCTCACACAGTCTCCGTAAAGGTACAATTCATGTCAAAGGCACAATAGTTATTTCAAAACGCCAGTTCATTCTTTCCTTTGCAAACTACCCCAAAACATCTCATGTAGCAGTTTTTTTTCTTATTGTGTTCTGTTGGTTCCCCCTCCTAGGTCCATCATGCCCCTCATCTTGTCAAGCTTTGTATCTTCACTCAGCAACAAAGCTCCCTTTTACTCACTTTCTTAATCCCCAGTTTTGTTTTCTACTCTGTGTTCCTCGGGTCAAATAACTTCTCCTTGGCCGAATTCTGATTTCCATACGGACACCAAGGAATCTAACAGCAGCCTCTCCATGTCTCTATTTGCTGTTAGTGGAAGTTTTGCATTCTTCCAATTCTGAAGACTTTCACTTAACGGGCTTTCAATTCATATTTCCTGGCATTCAAGCATTATCTTAGTTACTCCTTCTGGGATATTATTACTTTTCTGTGCTGAACTTCAGTGAACACAACTGGGTTGCAGAGATTAAAATTTTCAAAATTCCCTCTATAAACCACAGAAACATAACTGGGTAGACTAGTTAAAAAAAGTTCTCTGGCACCATATACATTTAACATATCAGCATAGTATTTATTAAAATGAAAGTTAATAATTTAATTGAGCATAGAAAGAGTAAGGGTATATATTTCTGGTGTATACCACAAAGTTGACAGAGGTTAGATTGTCAATAAAAGTACCCATTTTTGGGGCCTTTGTTGCACATCAGTCTGCAAGAACACTTGGAACATGGTCTTAAGAATGGACCTGCAATTAGGGTAAGAACATACAGGAACTAGCTTTCTTCAGATACTGTGGTTGGAAATGAAGTAAAAGGCAGTGAAGATTATGTACAACTAGTATCAAATGCTTGTAATCCTCATTTCCGGTGAGAATTTTTCCAACTTTATTTTGAAAGTTTCAGGCAGCCCATTTATAATTCTTTGCACTAATTTAGACCAGTTTTCAGAACATGGATTACTGAAGCAAGTCCAACTAAGGCACGAGTATCAAACTCGCCATGCTATGTTGATATCACAACTTTTTTTGCATTTGCGGAATTTGGTGGGTGTCCTCTGCATATGTCGCATCCAGCCAGTTTGACACCCCTGAACTAAGTGTATAACAAACACTAACATGCCAACCAAGCAAGCAGAAGCTGATTTATCATTCTAGACCCAAAGAGCAATTGCCTCTCAAATGCCAAAGATACCCATCTGACATAAAACAAGTTGCCTAGTACTAATGTGGACACAACTGGGCCCATCCACTAACAGCCCTGTTGTCTTGTCTGGACTAAGCTTTTTCTGGCCCTTATCCAGTCCATTACAAGAGCCAGGCACTCATTAAGCATTTCTCTTGCCTCACCTTGGCACAGTGAAATAGAGAGAGAATTGTGTGCAATAAGCATATTGATGGCACTATACTCGAATTCTCCAAATGATTTCATTCAGCAATTTCATGTAGGTGTTAAATGGATGTTAACGGGAAGAGATCAAACAGAATTTTAAGCAATCTATGGCATGTCTCCTATGAACAAAAACCTCCCAGTGCTGCCTTTTGGAGATGACCATCCAGGTATTCATAAAACCACCTTAAGGTGTTCTCATCTCTTACCCTGATAGCTTTCAAGAAGGAAGTGATAGTCAATATCTGCTCCCACAGAGAGGGCCTTCTCAGGGTGCCGTCGGCCGGACACCCAGGGGAAGGGCCTTCTCTGTGGCGGGCCCTGCCCTTTGGAACGACCAACCCCCGGAACTTCGCACCATCTCAGACCTCCACCTCTTCCGCCAATGTCTAAAGACACATTTCTTTCATCAAGCCGGTCTAGCGTAACCTCCGCTGTGACTATTTTAGATAGTTTTAATTTTTGGGGATTTTAATTTGGTTTTTAGCGCAGGATGGGTATTTAATAAGTTTTTAAATTTTCTATTTGATTTTTGTATGTATCTTTTAAATTCCTGTGCGGCGCCCTGGGTCCTCTTGGAGAAGGGCGGGGTATAAATCTAATAAAATAAAAATAAATAAAAATAATAGAATTGGAAGCTGCTAAGAGATCTAGGATAATTTAAATGACAGAATCTGAGTACCTGTATCAAAATCGACTTCATTCCTTGAGTGCTCTCTAAGCCAAGCGGTACAAAATAGCAATAGCACTTAGGCTTATGTACCACTTCACAGTGCTTTACAGCCCTCTCTAAGCGGTTTACAGAGTCAGCATATTGCCCCCAACAACCCAGCTCCTCATAAAACAAATTACAAAAGGCAATGAATAACCACACCAGCTCAGTAGGCTTTAGTGTGAAAGTAACTTCGATGTAGGGCAAGGATATTGTCCTGTATTCTTCCTTCTCCTTTTTAAAAAAGCCTCATCTTTCAAGAAGTTCCCTGGGCGGCTTTTAAACGTTAAACCTTATAATAAAACATTTTGTAACAAAACATTAAAACAATGGAGTGGTTCCTACCTAAAATTGGAATAAACGTATATTGCCATGTAGTAATAATATGTGAGTTTAATTTTTTATACTGATAAAAATAGAAAAGCCCTACTTTATTTACAGTGGAGCATTTCTGGAATGCTCTTGCTTTGAAACTGTTTCTGTAGAATTCCAGTCTGTAATTGCTTTTATGAGGCTCTCAAGGGTTCCTTGTCAATTTTTGTGCTGTAAAAACATATTGTTTTTGACATGGCATTGAGGATGTCAGGCAAAATGGATCTGAACATAATTCACAGGCAATTCTTTGGTTGGAGTTCATTAATCCTGACACTTGCTGAAGGTTCCTTTTTCCTCATCATGGAATGGGAGGGCAGTAACAATGGTCCCACGATGTACAATTTTCTCCTATTGGAGAAAAGGTCTCTTTAGAACAAGAACCAACTATAAGATGCAGAGTTAGAACTGTCTGCACAATCAACATTGCTTCCCAAATAGAATCCAAACATCCCTCTCCTAAGCCAAAACATTTTTAAAGATTCACTGCACTGTTACAACACCTGTCTTCACCAGTTTATTTCAAAAATAATGTGAAACAAAAACGTCAAATTCTTATTATGTAATCATGAAGCTCTTCAACATGTAACTGTTGCCAGTGGTGGACATATGCAGAAGTGTCTGGGCAGATGGGCAGAGCCTCCCTTCGCCCCTAATACCAGTTCACCCAATCCAGACCAAACCAGGAGCAACCCACCTCTGGCTGTTGCCATCAAGATATTGTATGAAGCAGAAACCATTTCAGAACTATCTTCAGAGAGCTTACTTGGACATGGTACAAAACCAGGTTGTCCAACAGATAGTTCTCGACTTATGTCAGGTTGAGGATGACCATTGAAGTTACAGTGGCCTTAGAAAGGGTGTTTTGCAATCCATAAAGCACTTCCAGCCATTGTAAAACATTAAGTACAAACACAAATACATGCCATACAAAGAATGACTTCTGATTTCTTCTTCCAAGGATATACAGAATGTTTGCTTTTGTCTCTTAAAGATTATAATTAAATGTCCATCCCCCCCCAAAAGAAAAAGAGAAATAAAAAAAATATTTCCCTTTTCCCCCTTCATCAAATCCCTATGTCAAAATATGATGTTTTTTCCCTTCACCTGGAAAAAGTTTACAAAGAGCTTCCAATTATAGATGAATTTCTTCAGTGATTTTTCTCTCACAAGGGCTGTTCATTTGGCCACTGCTGCCAGTCCTGTCATCTTTATTAACCATTTCTCTATTGTGGGTATCTTAGGAACTTTCCAGCATAAAAGTTGTGCTGCTGCTAGCATTGGATACTCTTGTGAGCTTTGAAAAAGATATATAGTCACATCTTGTTTGGAATGAAATCAACAACTAAAGTGTTTGATGTACAAACTTTAAAAGAACAAAGATGAAAATATAATCAGTATAGCCAATAAGTTCCATTGCATTCAATCAAGTATTCTTCCAGGTCTGTGTGAATAACATTTTAGCCTTAAGACAGAAATCTACTTAGAAAATAATTCTGTAGCAGGCCAGTGAGATTCAACCTACTCCCTAACCTACGACATTTGAGAATTGTTTCAGCTTTCAGCTACTCATGGATAAATATTGCCCATGCTGCTAGGAAGCGTGAAAAAGGCATTTAATTGAATTGCAATTTCAGTACATTTGCAAAAGTGATTTAAAATAGTGGAACACAATACACACACCAATTATATAAAGTAATTGTTTGTAACTTTAACAGGATTACTACAGCATAGATGGCCTAGCGATCATAATATTATTGATTGTAAATGAACTCCTAAGCTAAATTATTTTTAATCATAACTGCATGTCGGGAAAGGTTCTTTCAATTTTCCTGTAATCTAAGAGGCTTCTGTGTGCTGGTAATAATTTGGCTGTATTCAAACAGCACACACTCAGTGTAATCATAATCCATTCTATATTAGAATGAAATAAATGTATATGTAATAATAAATATCATACATCTGGGGCAACAAACAACAGTTAATTGAAGTAAAATCCTACTACAGGTAGTCCTTGACTTATGACCATAACAGAGCTCAAAATTTCTGTTGCTAAATAAAATATTTGTTAAGTGAATTTTGCCCCATTTTATGACTTTTCTTGCCACAATTGTTAAGTGAATCGCTGCAGTTGTTAAGTTAGTAACACAGTTGTTAAGTGAATCTGGCCTCCCCATTGACTTTGCTTGTCAGAAGGTTACAAAAGGTGATCACATGACCCTGGGACACCATCATAAATATGAGTCAGTATCTGAATTTTGATCATGTGAACATAGGGATGCTGCAATGCTTGCAACAGTGGTGGGTTTCAAATTTTTTAGAACCTACTCTGTAGGTGTGGCCTAGTTTGTGGGCGTGGCTTGGCAGTCATGTGACAGGGAGTGGCCACCTTTTAAAATGTGGTGAAACTCATTTAACAACGCTCTTGCTTAGCAACCAAAATTTTGGACTCAATTGTGATGATAAATTCTTTCCTTCCTTCCTTCCTTCCTTCCTTCCTTCCTTCCTTCCTTCCTTCCTTCCTTCCTTCCTTCCTTCCTTCCTTCCTTTCCTTTCCTTTCCTTTCCTTTCCTTTCCTTCCCATTGGGTCACTGGCAGCGGTGGCCCAGATTTACTTCCAGGTACACCGGTGGAACCCCCTCTCACCGGTTCTCTAAATTTCACCAACCGGCTCTCGCGAGTAGGTGGGAGCCTGCAGAAACCCACCACTGGCTTGCAAGTTTGAAAAATGGTCACTTTTTGCAGTTCCGCCATAACTTTGAATGGTCACTAAATAAATTATTTGTAAGTCAAAGACTACCTGTAATTATTAAAACTTAATAACTTAATAGTAATTCATAGTTTTAATGTATTTATATATTGAAAAAGAGACTCTTTAAAAGAAAAAAATGTGGACTTTAATAGTTCTTTTACATTTCTCTTAAAAATAATAATTAGCATAGTGTCTATGTTCTTTTAATAGATTTGTGAGGGTAGGAATCAAATTACTTAGCAGGCCACTCTTTAAAATGGCCCATGCTATTTCGCCAGTTAAGTGAGTAGGTCCACAGCACTTATATAAATACCATCTATATTATGTCTGTGTTAGGGGTAAAAAACACCCCTGTTGGAAAATAAAGGCGGAATAGTGCAATATACTGGACAGCAAGAGATACGTTGCTTAAAACACACAATAACTATCAAACACTGATAGTAGAAAAAATAAATAGTCTTTACTTTTGTAGTAACTAAAATACTTCTTCCAAACTGATACTAATTCCTCTAACAATAAACAGTCCTTCACCAAAACCACAGTTATCTTACAGTAATTCAAAACAATGATTTTCTTCTGTCTTCACATTCAGCTTCTCCCCCAGTGGCAATCAGGAAGCAAAGGAAAAGCAAAAGGGAATGAACTTTGTTTTCAGCTGCCTTTATGATTGAGCTGGGAAGCCCAGCCAATCAGATTCCACATAGTCCTTAAAGTTACATATACTCTTTAAGAATCCTGGCTTATATATATTGTCAACCCAACATCAGGATGATTACCCTAACAGTCTGACAATGTTATTAGTTGGACTTTTAACACTGGAGAGGGAGTAGGATAGTGATTTATGGAGCAGGACAGTGAAGGGGGGAAAACTGAGTATTGAAGGTTAGTATTAGAACTACGTGATGACCTTACTTTTAACAAATGAGAAAAAAAACTGGGAAACATTGCAAAATACTGTCTCTCAGATACAGTAGTTATGTATAATCCTGGTGTTTCCTTCTATAACCCTGGCCATTCTTTCTGTGGCCTTGAAGGATTTTTTTTTATAACAATTAGCAACTTTATTTTTATTACAGTGTACTTGATGAAGCTTGTTTCATTTCCAGCCAATTACAAAGTTGGCATCTTGGGCTTCCTATACCAAATAAGAATTGAATGCTACCCTAGCATCATTTCAGCATTCTTGGATGCAGCCTCATTTTCAGCCAGTTGAGACTCCAGGCATCACAACAGCCAGTTCTAGCAAGCAGCAGCTCCACCGTTGTGCCTTCCACTCACAAATTCCTCTGTGTAAGGTGGGGAAGTGAGCGGAGGCAGGGAACGCTAATGGCAGAAGTTGATAATCTGAGATCATTTCCTTTCTGAGGAAATAGATTGGATTACAGTGTCAAAGCATACAGTACTCAAGTCAACTTGTTTCTATGCAAGAATGACTGTTCTTGTGAGTGCCCCCTATTAAACGCAGCTGGAGTGTAACAAGGCTGAGCAGTATGAGGCAATCAGCCCATTTCCAGTTATAGAAGCAGTCATCGCACCGCTTTTGTTCAGCCACCAACATTATTTGTCTTCTGACAGTGTATTGCTTTTGTGAAAACAGCACAATTAACTCTGATTGTAACTCCGGAGGGAGCTCTAGCAATTGTAACCCAGGAGGTTCTTCTTCGGAGCATTTTTTTCCTCTCTTTTCTTAGTGACAGGAAAAAATATATATTAAAAAATGATGTAAAAGTTTTCATATTAAATGCCACTACAATGATCATTTCTTTTTTAGAAATTATTTTCTTTTTTTATATTGAAAGTTTTACCGTCCCATGTAGTTTAGATGAACTTTCCCACTGTTTGAAATTCTGAGGGTATTTTTAAAAATAAATAAATAAATATATAGTGTTGAAAAATTAATGGCATTTCCATTTTAGTTTATACTCAGCATTTTCCCCGTAGACCTCTGCATCCAGATAAGAGCAAGCAAACAGGCCACTCAGTTTGGCCAGCAAAACACACTTTCATGTTTGTTTATGAAACTTCAGCAAACACCACTAACATTTAACTGGCACAATCAGTGATATATAAACAAGCAAACATTTATATTATCAATACCTATTTATATATCAAAACCTACAGGAAAACAATATTGTGAATAATTAGCATGAGGAGTCCTAAAGAGAGTTTGTGATTATTCTAACTTAATCCTTTTATATACAAAATGGCAGGAGAATAGAGGTGGAAAGTAGGGCAAAAGACTGTTTTTCCTCTATTCTGCAGAGAGAGGAAGAGAGGAGAAGAGGGTTAGAGGGGGAGGGGGAGAGGGAGAGAGAGAGGACACACACACACACATACACACAGACAGAGAACATAACTTTTTCAAAATCATCTATTTTCCTAACCATTGTTTTTTTTTTGCCATTGTTTCTGATATGTATGTGAGTTTGTGCTTCTTGAAACAACCAAATATTTGTTTCCTGATATATAACGTTGTATCTCTGTAACCAATGGAGAAATTGCAGCATGGAAATGCCACATAATAGGGAAAGATACTGAACCCTTTGGATGATTACTCATCTAAAATTAAAACAGTCTCAATAGAGGCCAGAAACTAAAATTAATCCTACCAAGGGTAATCAACTAGAATAATGTGTGAACTGTAGAAATATTCAGCACATAATTACATCTGTACTATATTTTGAATAGCCTTGCTTACCTCGTCTTCTTCTCCCTTCCTCATTACTTATGAAAACTTAAGACTAATATTCTAAAATTACTGCCACATTTAGTTTGTACCCAGGTCCTAAACGCTAAGTAATATAGTTTTGAATCATGATCCTGAACAGATCGAGATGTTTCCAGTTATCCAGGAATAATCATTATAATAATAGTTCCTTGTTTCTTACAATTCCTGTTGTTCCAATCTATCTTTTCCAAAGTAGACGCACTAGAGAATGATTTTAAAAACCACAGTAAGATAGAGAGAATAGTTACACAATTATTTCATGGTTTATATACATTATTTATATATACATAAACAAATATATTGAAAATAACATTTCTGAGCTTTGTTACCATGAAAGAGGGTTTCAGTGTTTTGATGTGAGCAACGTTGCAGTTTATGGTAGAATGCTTATTGCTTTGTCATAGAAGAGAGAATACATTGAATCATGAAAGCACATATTTGATTAAAATGGGAATTTGTCTAAAGAAAGGGGATGTATAGAGACTTTTCATGTTACAAAGGAATTTTATTTTAATATTGGTTGGAATGAGATTGGCAACAGCAATAATATTCAGTATGAACTATTTTCTAGTTTAACTCTATCAAGTCTAGCGTCTCTTGATTAAAATGTCATTGCATTTACCAAAGCTATACTGTTGGCATTATCATAGATAAGGTTGACATTTCTCTAGAGCTCTACCAGATGAATAAAGGTAGAAACCAGAATATAGATATTTTCTTAATATCAGAGGAATTGCAATGCCATACTAAGGTGTGTGTGTGTGTGTGTACATTTACCAGAGTGCTCAGCAATCTTTATCCTTCAGAATATAGTCCATTAATAACAGTTACATTCATTTCCTCACTCATCTGTTTTTTTTTAACACCCCTTGAAAAAAATATTAATCAATCTCTTAACTAAAAATTTGAAACATATCAAATTGGCTTTTCTTCAGAAATGCTCAAAGAAAATAGCTGAAAGGAACTTCAAATTCAGATGTTTTTCAAAAAAAATATTTTTTTGTTTATTTATTTCTATCTCGCCTTTATTATTATGATTTTGGCTAGAAATCTGTTTGAAAGGCAGATCTTTCAGTCAATTTTATTAATAATGATATTGCATCAAAACTTCTTGTTTCCATATTTTTAGATTTTGTAGACTACTGATAATCCAATAGTATATATGAATAATTTACTATATGGAAGTGCTAATACAATCAATAGTTCTAAATAGTTATTGGTTTATAATAAGAGGCATTTAAATCTCTCAAAGGATGGTATAGATAACTTCTGGGTGAGGTTCTGTGGCATATTTGATGTCTTCAAAGTAGCAGAGATGAATGCCAGTGGTGCCTTCTGATCAATGAAAGTCTTGCCTAAAGATAAAGGCGATGACAAGAGATTGCCCATCTACCCCTCAGACAGCTGCTTCTTGGATAGATACTGTAGGTTGGAAGTCTTGTGATTTCCTTATAAGTAGAAAAACATCTTGCTTCTTTAAGCACTTTTAAAGAACACCAACCTTCACTTTCTTAATTACTCTATAATCAATCTGGAATTGAAAATAGGTCTTTGAAAAAGAGAATAAAGAAAACTTTGTGACTCCATCTTCTTTCTGAAGGCAAAATAAATACAAAAAAGTAAGAAAAATAATACTTTTAAAAGACTTTAAAACAACAGCACAGAGTTTAATCAACCTCTTAACTAAAAATTATAAATGGATAGAGGAGACAGTATTAATTTGAAAGATAGAGATTTTGGTGAAAGTGCTTCTGTCATTATGCAGAATTAAATAAACAAATCTTTCCTGAAATATTAATTATTGAACATCAAAGGAAAAAGATAATGAGTAGAATTTTTAAAATGAGATAAGTATAATAGGAGATGGACAATGTGTTTATGGAAAGACTAAAACCTTAAATTTATAGAGCAGGAATGTCAAAATCACATCGTCATGGCGGTGTCATGTGACATTCCGGGACTTTTTCCCCTTTCGCTAAACTGGGCGGGGATGGAGCCAGTACATGACACATCTGGCCCATGGGCTGCGAGTTTGACATCCCTGGTCCAGAGAAAGCAAGCAAAGAAAAAAGTCATATAATTTCCAATATTAATTACAAGATACTAGCACATTGTCAAATATTGGAAATTATAGAACTTTTAACCATGGATAAAATTCAGGAAATTTTTATGAGGAGCAGTTTTTTTTAAAGAAAAAAAAAAGTACAATGCAACTAAAGGCTGATTTTTGTATTTGAGGGGAATTCTTTATCTAAGAGTATAATGAGGTACAAATTATTTCACAGAATTAACAACACAGTTTAGAGCAGGCTGCCTCAATCTGCTGTCCCTGGCTAGGTCTCCTTGGATCTCAAAGATCTCAAAGATCTCAGAGATCTCAAAGACTAATTTGAAGAAAAGAGGAATTCAGCTTTCTTTCAATTATTGAACCATTGTCTGTTTTCTTGTTTAATAAATAAACACAATAATATTCTCAAAATATTTCATTAATGTTTCTTTCTTTCTTCATTGCAGTTTGCTCTGGAACACTCCTATTTGATTTGACTTCATTCCCTTGCCTTAAACAACTATGCAATACTGAAGAGCTGAAATAGATTACATTTTGCCATCACTTTATCTATTTTAGACGTATGCTAGAAAACAGTTTATCAGGTGGGTTTTTGCAAGATTTATTCCTTATAAGTGCTGCTAGGGGGGAAAAGCAGTAAAAAGAAAACCTGTAGATGTAATCCAACGATGATGCCAATAATTATTTTGACCTGAGGAGTAACTGTCTGTCAATATCTACCATTAAAAGCGCATTTTTCTATTAATCTTGCAGCAGCAGATATGAAGACAAATATCTAGCCTAGCCAGAACTGTATTCTATGACTGAACTACTTACCAGCCTTTAATAAAATTGCTTCAAGATCTAACCACCCTTTAAAAATTGGCAGACTTCTGAACTTGGCTTCTAAAAAATAAAATAATGGCTCATTTATACATTAATTCAGCTCAGTTGGCCTATGGGCACACTACACATTTTTAACTGGTTTTCAAAAGAGGAAGAATGGATGATCATTTATGGTCAAGCTAGCTGGTCCCTGTGGTCTCCCCCAAACTCTTAAAAAATCTATAAAGCTAATAGCAAGACCAATATAAACAACTATAAGGTGCTTGGTTTCTTCCTTCGTTTTTGTTAATGTCCTAATTAGATATCATAGTAAATCACCACTACAGTTTTATATCTTGATCCATTAAAGATATATGTTTATACGGCTAACAAATTGCATAAATGGCAGTTAGAAATATGCTATAGAGAAATGAAGTTGCTTCCCTGAAAATGTCAAAAGCATTAATTACTTTCTTCTTTGTATATGTGAAAGAGAGGGGGGTGGAGTTATGTGTGGAAAAGAAGAATGAGTTAGACTTTACAAGAAACAGTTTCCTTGCAATACATTTTTTTAAAACTCAATTGGATTTTTTTAAGAGAGGTTAAGTGGAAAGTTCCTCATTATTCTAGGAACTGCATGCTCAGAATTGATCGATGCAACGGCAAGCACACACATATCTGAATGCAGAATTTTCCTCAGTAGCTGTATTGGGATTAAATGTTTTACACTTCTATATCAATTTAAGTAGCTCCCTTTATTTTCTAAGCACAGGGATGTCCAGTAAACTGCCAAAAGAGACAAGCAACTGGGCTTTATTTTTTAACATAAGGTTGCGTTTTAGGGAAATTGCTTAATTTTTTTTTTAAATCAAACCATTCAGCAGAGCTACAAACTGTTAAAATCATATGCTGACATTGTTTTTGTTATACAGTAGTAGTAACAGTAACACTAGATGAAGTGGAGAGAACATCAGTGTAGTTCACTTACTTTTAATTATGATTGCCAAATTCCAGCCATCTAATTTGAGGAGTGGAGTGGAATGGAAGGCCATGAAGTTTTAAATGAGAGCAGGATTTAGTTTAATGTCAAATCAGAACATTCAATTCTGTCTAACTTAATTTTCCTTACTGCTTTCCTACACTAGGCATAGTTGTCTCCCTCTTCAATTTTGATTCAGGCAGCTCCTTTAATTAGTTTGTTGTCATTTATGATCTCGGTTCTGAGCTATAAATGAGAATGTAGACATGGAGAACTCAGCTTGTGTCAATTTTAGGAGCTTTTAAAACATGAAGGCCTCCAAAGAATTTTGGTGAGCAGTGCTGCAATTCAATCTACTTGCTTCATGCTATGAACAAGAAGTGATAGTCTCTGTTTCCTGATGAGTGATACTTGATATACATTTTGTGTTAGAATAACAACTTACTTTCTCACTTTTAAGAATAAAGGGGCCCAGCTCAATGGTCAACACCTCAATGTAACACTGTGTTGCCAAGATTTGTTTCCTTTGCTAAAAAAAATATTTAAAATCTTAGAGGGAAAGCTTCTTCTCTTCAGTTAAGATATGGGTAAGTTAACCACAATATTTCATATTTTGGGGAATTGTTAAGTCTACAGTAAGCAGGACAACACTGCAAAATGTATTGCCATTGAATAAATGGATTTATCTACATGATTTTTCTCCCTGGGTTTGAGAAACTCTACCATATGTTGGGAGATAAGATTTTGGGATTTAATCTTATATTAAGATTTTAGTTTAGGGTTGACATTTCTCATGCATGTCTCAAAATAGAAGTACATCATGGTGTTATTTTCTGGCTCTAGAACAGAGATGTTAAACTCAAGGCCTGCGCGCTGGATGCAGTCCATAGGGTGCTTAAACCTGGCCCATAGGGCCAGTCTGAAAATATCAAAGGACTGGCCCACGGTGTCTTTGCCATCCAAAATGGGCCACACATACTTCGCAAGGCCCCCATGTGGCCCATTTTCAGCCTCTCGGGTCTCCAGCAGCACTCTGCTGGCTGAAAACAGGCCCTGCTGGTCTGTGGTGGGTTTACTACTTGTTTGGGTGCGCTCGTGTGCCCGCTTGCATGTGCAATGCTTCTATACATGCGCAGAAGTGTCAGGGTGAGTGGGCAGAGCCTCCTGCCACCACTGCTACGGGTTGAACCGGGAGTAACCCATCTCTGTTGCGGGGCTCCGTGGGACCAGTTTTCAGCCAGCAGAGTGCTGCAGAAGGACGGGATTGGACTGGATTATAATTATGTCACCTCAAGTAAATGCCTGATCTGGATAGAAAACAAGTAACAACCTATGTTAATATTACAATTTAATGCCAAATTTTACATACTGTAGGTCCATTTAATCTACAATCAACCATCTATAATTGACTCCCATTTCCATTTACTATCCTGAAAATTTACCTCTGCTGTTAGTTCTTGTATTATCATCTTATTTATGCTATTGTATTTTTATTGTTAGTTGAATAATAAAAAATACAATAGTATAAATAGCTTTTCTGCCTGGAAAAGCAATTTACTATTAAACAATGGGGTATAAATTTAGAAACAAAAAGTTCAGTGGAGTATGAAGAATAAATAATAAATGTTTGCCAGTAATATCTGGTAGAATAGATAGGAAAATGGTTACAGTAAAGAACTGTGGAAAGAAAGAAGGGAAGGGGAAAAGTGCATTGTGAGCCTGTGTCAAATGCCCACCATGGCCACACCTACCCCCAGCCACACACACACACACCAGCCCTCCAAGGTCAAACATAAGCCTGATATGGCCCTCAATGAAATTGAGTTTGACACCCCTGCTCCAGAAGAAAAGGATTGTCCTTGGAGACAGCATGGTCTATAGTCTTGGAAGTCATAAAAGCTTTCTAGAAGAAAGCATGGCAAATACCTGAAATCAACTTTGAGGGGGGAGGGCTCATAGAGTATATAGTTCTGCAATTTGTGAAGTAGATTATTATAATGGTAGATAAGCTAAAGAGGAAAAATTGTGGCTTCAAGATATATAGGTTCACTTTTCAGGACTCAAGCAGAGGTGCACTAGAAGGTCCCAAAGTCCTCAGGCCTGTAAAATCTACCTTTCCAAACCTTCCAAAGCAAAGTTGTAAATGAAAGCTATGCCAACAGAGAAGCTTCAGGATGGGATAAAAAAATTAAAATGGTGGCCAAGACAGTGTGTTTAAAGCTCCGTCTTGGTTTGCATGTATATCCCTCCTTCAAGTTTATGAATTAGAATGAGCTTAGAAGAGGTGGCTAACTCAATCACCCAATAGACATCCATGACTGAAAATGGACTTGAAGCTGGATCTTGAATCTAGATCCTAATCAGGGGTGGGTTCCGACTGCTGCTACTGCCAGTTCGCTCAGATTGTAATTCAAGATATCTGAAAACACTGTGTGAGGAAGGTCACATTATTTGAGTTAAAAACTTTAACTATTTTAATTGCCAAGTTTCTTGCAAATTTATAGCTCTTGAGACAGACTATTCTAGGAAGCATTGCAAGGCCATAGAGGAGAAGGCAAAGCTTTATAGGCTCAGCCAGCTGACTTACTACATTAATGTATTGTTAAATTCACATATATCAATGTGACACACCAATTTAGCAGATTTCCCATGACAAAGTTTTTGTACCAAGGCAACTGAAATGAATAATACTTTTAAAATTCATAAATCAAACCTAATAGTTCCTCTTTTTTTCCCAGGCGAATTGTGAAGTTTGAATTCATATTCGGGCAGGCCTAGCAGATGAATCACAGCTCTTGCGGAGAAATCTCTTTCCATGCAAATATTTTGGTGTGTTTCTTTAAATTTGGTGTGTGTGTGTTAATTTATACAGGCCATTCTCTGAAGACTGAACTACATCAAAGTCTAATGTTTTAAGTTAAATTGGAGGAGTCTCCAAGTTCAGGGTATGGCTGTGTAAATAAATGAAAGCAGAAATTAGGTAGTCTCATTGAGATAGTGTCTATAGATCCTCAGCTTTTCTCTCAGGCACCTGAGAGAATTAGGAGGTCACTATCAAGAAAAATATGTATCCTGAAAAGGGAAAATGCCTGTTCTCAGTGTCCTTAATTGCTGCACTTTGCCAAGGTTTATTCTCTCAACTCCTTCAGTGTGACTCTGCCATCTGGCTGGGAAATGTTTTATTCTTTCTTGGGGATTCCATTAACAATGCTAAATTTGCAGAGGCTTCTGTGTCTGTAAACTTGTTAAAATTGTACTTAATGAGATTCACGTCAGGTCTTCTATTATCTCCCTTAGAAAATAAACTCAGGTACACTGTAGGAAGCATAGGAAAATAAAATGTTCATTACCTACATGCCTTGTTCAGAGGTATGAGAAGCATTTGAAGCATTGAATGTGAGCTGACCCTTATTGTCAAAGGAACAAATGTACCACCACAGGTTATTATCATAATTGTGTTTTGCTTTATTTTCTTCCACTAAGGCCTCTGGTCAAACAGATTTGACCTGATTTTGGAGCCCTAGAAAATATTTGCAAATCTTGTATGGTAAAAAAAAGATAATAAATATATTTTGCATAGAATCTATGGTAAATATCCCTATAGCTATTCTTAATCTGTTTAATTAAATTCTGGAATCCTTGTTTATCCTCTTTTTATGTGTTGTTTGTCCTCTACAAGTATTCAAAACATTCTAAAAGTCAAATATTGTAAGATTTGGGGCATAATAATAGCTACAATTAACAATCCATGCCTCATTGGGTCATCATTTCAGAGGTATTTCCTTACTTAAACAGACAAACTTAAAAACAGCTTCATATGACCTGTCCTTGAAATTATGAGTGCAATGCGCGCATACACACAGAGAGAGGCACAGTCATGGGACTATATTTTGGGTGCTTGGCAACCGGCTCAACTTTACTAGTGCTTGCAGTGTCCCATGATCACATGACCACAATTTGTTACTTTTTTTGCCAGTTTCCAGTATGTTTTTCCAGTTTCCAGCAAAAAAAAAGTAAATTGGATTAAGTAGATTTACTAACAACCATTTGATTTACTTAGCCTGCAGTGATTCACTTTACAACCCATTGCAAAATGGTCCTAAAATTGAGATCGGTCACGTGGTGGCTCAACTTATGGTTGCAAGAATTTGCAATCGAAATTCCAGGCTTCGTTGTGGTTGTATATTGAGAACTATTTTCATTATACCTTATTTTATCAAAATTAAAACCACCTAATTCCTCAATGATCATAACAGCAAGTAACACACAAAAAAAACAGCTATATATACAGAGAGTTCTACAAAAAAAAAATCATTTCAGATAATAATAATAATAATAATAATAGTAATAATAATAATAATAATAGTTATTGTCATTGTACTAAAATTACAATGAAATTGGTTTTAACTTCACTGGTGCAAAATTATAAAGAAACAAAAAAGAGAAAAAAGAAAAAAGAAAAAACTAGCATGTGCATGGAGTGATTGCGGTTGAATTTAAAAGTCTCACAGCCCAAGGATAGAAGCTATCTTAAACCTGTTTGTTCGGCTGGCTATACTTTGATATCTTCTGCCTGATGGTAGAAGGGCAAAGAGATACCAACCAGGGTGTGAATCATCTTTGAGAATCTTCCTTGCTCTGCTAAAGCAGCGAGATCTGGCGATGTTATCCAGTGATGTCAGAGGGCAACCAATGGTTTCTTGTGCCGAATTGATCACTCTCTGTAGTGCCTTCCTCTCCGCAACTGTTAAACCAGCATACCACACTGTGATACAATATGTGAGGACACTTTCTATGGTGGACCGATAGAAAGAGGTCATCAGCCGTTGTTCCACCTGATTTTTCCGCAGGACTCTAAGGAAATGAAGTCTCTGTTGAGCTTTTCCAATCACCCGAGACATGTTGTTGTTCCAGGTGAGATCTTGGCTAATAAGCACTCCTAAGAATTTAAAAGAGGAAACCCTCTCCACACAGCCCCCCTCAATATACAGTGGGGCAGGTTCAGTGGTGGGTTTCAAATTTTTTTAGAACCTACTCTGTAGGTGTGGCCTATTTTGTGGGCATGGCTTGGCAGTCATGTGACTGGGTGGGAGTGGCCAACTTGTAAAATGTGGTGAAACTCATTTAACAACGCTCTTGCTTAGCAACCAAAATTTTGGGCTCAATTGTGATAATAAATTCTCTTTCTTTTCTTTCTTTTCTTTCTTTTCTTTCTTTTCTTTCTGTTCTTTCTTCCTTTCCTTTACTTTCCTTCTTGTTGGGTAACCGGCAGCGGCGGGGCAGACTTACTTCCGGGTCCGCTGGTGGAACCTCCTCTCACCGGCTCTCTAAATTTCACCATCCGGCTCTCGCAAGTAGGTGCGAACCTACAGAAACCCACCACTGGGCAGGTTCCTCTCTGTGCTTCCGGAAATCTAGCACCATTTTTTGGGGAATGGATGAGAATCCATAATAGGATAAATTATTGGTGTGGGGGGGATGGGGAAGCAAGCTAACATCTACATTTCCTTCCATGAAGGAAAATGCATCTCACTTTTTAAAACATACAAAAATGGCTTTAACCAGGGGTGAAATTCAGCAGGTTCTGACAGGTTCTGGAGAACCAGTAGCAGAAATTTTGAGCAGTTCAAAGAACTGGCAAATACCACCTCTGGCTGGCCCCAGAGTGGGGTGGGAATGGAGATTTTCAATATTCTTCCCCTGGGAGTGGTGAGGGAATGGGGATTTTGCAGTATCCTTCCCTGCTACGCCCTCCAAGCCACACCATGCCCACCAAGCCATGCCCACAGAACCGATAGTAAAAAAAAAATTGAATTTCATCACTGGCTTGAACCTCTCACCCACTCCTCTTTCAAATCAATCCATCTGTATGTATAAGTATATGCATGTGTATATGAATATGTTTATACACACACACACACACACCACACACACACACACACACACATATACAATATATAGAGAGAATAGAGTGTTACATTGATGGTAGAGAATGTGTTTTTATAGAGACCAATCCCATTAGATGGACCAGTGGCCTGACATGGATTATTGGAATTTATGCTTAGTAATTCATTGTTAGAGCTCTGTTTACATGGACAGCAAGGTAGAAGTTTATAAATACACCCTCGGTTATTATTTATAAAGATGATCACTTTAAAGATCACAAAATTGCATTTGTTAGCCCTCAGCATATCAAAAGCATTATTTCGCTATTGCCATTGCTACTATTATGATCTAATTATTAGTAAAACATACACCCGTCCCCTTACATGTTGCTGTTAATTGCTTTTCTCAATACATATTGGTTCAAACTGACACCAGCCCTGCATATTATCATAACTTTTACATTCTGTACGCTTGTTACCAGGGAAAAATGATTCTGAAGTTATTTTCAGAAGCAGTATTTTTGGACAATCTTAATTGCCTACCTTTGCTAAGCAATGTGTACTCACTTGTGATTTGTTTGTTGGGAATAGTTCTGCTTTCACCATCTGTACTTCGCAGCAAATCATTAGGACCATAAGAATGTATTATGAAACAAAACAGTCTAGGGAAAAGCTGTCAGAATCACCTAATCTTCTATATGCAACTGTATCAAGCCTCTTTTTTTTTTTTTTTGCAGTGAACACTGCAGTAGGACTCCAAAAATCCCCCAAAAACCTTAATGTCTAAGCAAGACATTTTATAAAGTTGTGCATCTGCAGTCAAGATGCAGGAAATAGAGCATACAAAATTCATTCGAAATGATGAATATTCCAACTTAAGCTCTATAAAAAGAACTTCTAGTTCAAAAATAAGGAAACTAATAATATATCAAGTTCCAATAGTAGCAAATATCAGTAGCTTGGGTATAGGATGAGGGTGAAGATTCATTCACCAAGCTTGTGGGTTGATCTCTGAGCATTTTGTTATCAGGCTAGGTATCATCTTCAGCAGAGTTTAGGGGGATCCCCTAAACTCTGCTGAAGATGTTACCCAGCCTGGTAATGAAATGTTCAGAAATCAACTCACAAGTTTGGAGAAAAAACTTTCAACCTCAATATACTGGGTGTTGCAGATCCAGATATTTTCAATTGTTTCTGCCCATCCCACTATATATACTGCAGTTAACTGGGGCCTGGTCCAAGTCCCACTGATGAAAAAGTGTCATCTTCTCAACCTGCTCTATGGAACAGAATGGACCAAAATATTTTAACATTCAATATAGTGAAAGATAATTTTCAATTAATTTTTGACTCAGAAATTAACTTCCAGAGTGTCTATATCTATAGATAGTCTGTGTTTAAAAGATATTATAAAAGAAGAACAAGTTTTACCCGACAAGACTGAGACTCATCTGAAAGTAGATTTTAAAATGACAAAGTACAAGAATGAAATGGAAAAAGATGCTCTAGTGGACACACAAAAGAATCTGACTGATGTGTTAAATGGCTATGGAGATTCTCAATCATCCAGGTCATGGTTATATCAAAGGTGCTTTTTCAAAACACAACTAAAATTTGTTTTGCTTGAAGAAATTTCACTTCTCTTCCAAAAACCTTCTTTAGTTCAAAACTGAAGAAGCTTCTTGGATGGGAGGTAAAAGACCTTCAAGCAAAACAAAGTCCAGTTATCTTTTTAAAAAACACCTTTGGGATGAGTAATATATTAATTATTAGAATAATTAATTATTATACAAATAATAAACTGAAAGTGACCTGGATATTCTTCCTACATTAGATTTACAAAAGGGACATTTTAAAAGTTTTGAAAGATTCTGTAAGAAGTAACAAAAAGAAAAGAAAAGAAATAAAATTTTAGATTATTTGACTGAAGATCTTTTTTTTTTTAAGGGAGAAATATAACATTAGTTTATTTGATCAAGTTAACATAAATAATGTTGTATCATTAATAAAATTTAATGGGCTGTAGCTTTTGGGTATGTGGCCATCAGAACTTTGAAATTGGATCATAAGTAGCTCTGTGAAGATTTGTCATAATGTTGAACAGTCACTAAGTGACTTTCATTAAGCAATGACTACCTGTAAAGTGATAAGAAATTTCCTACATCTTGATTGAAATCAAGTGAAAGGGAAAAAATCAGCTTAATATTAGGTTGCTATATACAGTATTGTATAATACCCTTAAATCCTTGATCAGTTTTCTGAGTTCGGATCTAGCACATTCCCTTTATTTTTATGTTCATTGCTTTCATATTCTGATTTCTCATATTCTGATACATATTTAAATCCTTCTTCACTAATTCTACCATTCTTAACCACCAATAAATTGCTTGTTCCCTCAAAAATTTAATACTCTTTTTAAGTATATTATTTTATTCCTCAATCCACATAAATAATACAGTTAGGATTAAAGAACACAAGTAATTCTGTATCATAGAATTGTCAGGAGATAAGAAATGAATTGTTAGGAATTATAAAAAAATAAAAATAAAAAATCAGGGAAAGAGGATTTTAAATAGAACTAGATTATGAAAATATGGGAACCTTACTTGTACAAAGTGTGAAAATATTATCTAGTACCTTACACTGTCATATGTCTTTATACTATGCTTCACAATACTTAGCGAGACTGCTTACTAAAGTGCATCTCCTTGTTTAATCTTTCTGGATCCTATAGATGCTGGAAAGATTGACAGTTATCAGCAGTTTCCATAGTTCTTGCAGTTTAATTTGATTGGTTTAGGTGCTTCCTGATTCCAGAGTTCATGGGCAGTTCACAGTAAAATACAATACAATTCAAAAAGCAAAACTAACAAAAACAAGCATAATAAGGACAATTAAAGAACAAGATTGTGAATCAGTCAACAACAACAAATACATTTTTGTCTGTCCTATCTATCTATCTATCTATCTATCTATCTATCTATCTATCTATCTATCTATCTATCTATCTATCTATCTATCATCTATCTATCTATCCTATCCTATCCTATCCTATCCTATCCTATCCTATCCTATCCTATCCTATCCTATCCATCTACAGTATATCACAGAACTGAATACACCCCCTCACATTTTTTAAAATATTTAAGTATATATTTTCATGTACCAACACTGAAGAAATGATGCTTGACTACAATGTAAAGTAGTGAATATATAGCTTATATAACAGTGTAAATGTGTTGTCTCCTCAAAATAACACAACACACAGCCATTAATGTCTAAACTGCTGGCAACAAATACTTAAATATTTACAAAATGTGAGGGGTGTACTAATTTCTGTGATATATATATAGATATATAGGCTTGTATCACAACACCCTGTTAAGCCCCAATTAAGGGAGGAAGCATACTGCTTTCCTTTTCTGCCGTTCAGCTCATCACCAGAGACCATCTAGACAGAAAGCTATGAGTTCCGTTGTGTACCTTTTTTATATGTCTGTTAGGTTTTTGGGCTGATCAATAAATAAATCAGGGAGACTAGGATAGATCTATTTTGAGCTGTTTAGCTCTCATCAGCTAGTCATACCCTTACTGAGATTCGAACCAGGGAAGTATTACATGTGAGGCAGTTGTAATTTCCACTAGACCAACTGGTTCTTATCCTGATCAGCTGAGACAGGAGGATAAGTATAGGCTTGTGTCACACAATTCCCCTGGCTCAGCTGATCAGGAGGACAACCTGGTGGCTTAGTGGCTAAAACATCTGCCTAACATGTAATACAGCCCCGGTTCAAATCCCAGTAAGGGTATGGCTAGCTGATGAGAGCTAAATAGCTTGAAATAGATCTATACTAGACTCCCTTGTTTTTTTATTGATCAGCACAAACGTAAACACAAATGGAAACAACAGGCAACAAAACAAATAGCTTTCTGTCTGCATGGTCTCTTGTGATGAGCCGAAAGACAGAAAAGGAAAGCAGCTTGCTTCCTCCCTTAATTGGGGCTTACCAGGGTGTTGTCATACTCACACACACACACATATGTGTAGGGATATATATATATATATATATATATATATATATATATATATATATATATATATATATATATATATATATATATATATATATATATATATATGTTAGTTTTATGAGCTGATCAATAAATTAAATTAGAAGAGACCAGGATAGATCTATTTCGAGCTTATTAGCTCTCATCAGCTGGCCATACCCCTTACTGGGATTCGAACCAGGGCTATGTTGCATGCTAAGCAGGGAGCCTAGCACTTTAGCCAAGCTGGTTCCCCTTATTGCATCAGCAGAGACAGGGTATATTAGTATAGGTAATTGTTTCACAACAACCTGTTATTATTAGGCCCCAATCCAGGGAGGAAACACACTGTTTCCTTTACTGCTCATCGGCTCATCGCTAGAGACCATCCAAACAGCAAGCCAAGAATTACGTTGTATAATATTTTAGATATGTGTGTTAGTTTTATGAGCTGATCAATAAATTAAATTAGAAGAGACCAGGATAGATCTATTTCGAGCTTATTAGCTCTCATCAGCTGGCCATACCCCTTACTGGGATTCGAACCAGGGCTATGTTGCATGCTAAGCAGGGAGCCTAGCACTTTAGCCAAGCTGGTTCCCCTTATTGCATCAGCAGAGACAGGGTATATTAGTATAGGTAATTGTTTCACAACAACTGTTATTATTAGGCCCCAATCCAGGGAGGAAACACACTGTTTCCTTTACTGCTCATCGGCTCATCGCTAGAGACCATCCAAACAGCAAGCCAAGAATTACGTTGTATAATATTTTAGATATGTGTGTTAGTTTTATGAGCTGATCAATAAATTAAATTAGAAGAGACCAGGATAGATCTATTTCGAGCTTATTATCTGCTGATGCAATAAGGGGAACCAGCTTGGCTAAAGTGCTAGGCTCCCTGCTTAGCATGCAACATAGCCCTGGTTCGAATCCCAGTAAGGGGTATGGCCAGCTGATGAGAGCTAATAAGCTCGAAATAGATCTATCCTGGTCTCTTCTAATTTAATTTATTGATCAGCTCATAAAACTAACACACATATCTAAAATATTATACAACGTAATTCTTGGCTTGCTGTTTGGATGGTCTCTAGCGATGAGCCGATGAGCAGTAAAGGAAACAGTGTGTTTCCTCCCTGGATTGGGGCCTAATAATAACAGGTTGTTGTGAAACAATTACATATATATATATATATATATATATATATATATATATATATATATATATATATATATATATATATATATATATATATATATATATATATATATATATATATATATATATATATATATATATATATATATATATATTCGAATCCCAGTAAGAGTATGACTAGCTGATGAGAGCTAAAAAGCTCGAAATAGATCTATCCTAGTCTCTCTGGTTTATTTATTGATCAGCTCATAAAACTAACATATATATATATATATATATATATATATATATATATATATATATATATGTATGTATGTATGTATGTATGTATGTATGTATGTATGTATGTATGTATGTATGTATGCATGCATGCATGCATGCATGCATACATACATATATATATATATATATACACATATGCTGGAAATGCTGGCTTCGGGGATTTCCCCATGTATATAGCATGGAGATGTTATTGCAACGTTTCGGCAAGATCTCACTTGCCATCATCAGGCAGGATTATGTCTGTGACTGTCACAGACATAATCCTGCCTGATGATGGCAAGTGAGATCTTGCCGAAACGTTGCAATAACATCTCCATGCTATATACACGGGAAAATCCCCGAAGCCAGCATTTCCAGCATACCTACACCCGTGAAAATCTACCAAAACATATACACTTATATATCTATAATTATTCCACAACACCCTGTTAAGGCCCCAATTAAGGGAGGAGACATACTGTTTCCTTTTCTGCCTTTCGGCTCATCACTAGAGACCATCTAGACAGAAAGCCAAGAATTCCGTTGTGTGATTTTTTAAATATGTGTGTTATTGGTCAGCTCATAAAAACTAACATATATATATATATATATATATCCCTCCCTCCCTCAATTTGCAGTGGGACCCAACTACTTTATACCAAGACCTGGGGGATCAGGCAGGTCTTTAAGATTTTTGGAACTCTATTAGACATTGTTAAATTAAAGAAACCCAAAGCACACCAACCCTATGAACTCATATCAGCAAGGCAGTCATCATCAAGTTACATAGTTCCTCATTCATATAAGGGCTTTATATGTCATAGCTAGCACTTTAAATCATAGGTAAGGACAATTAGCTAGTCAGCAAATAGTTTATATTGCAGAATAGGATTGGCACACATTCTTTATCCTTTCTCTTCTATGTAATTGCAGGTAATTTCCCCCTGCCAATTGTATACAAAAGCTAGTTGAATTCCTGCTTCTTTCTTTCTGTGCTAGAGCAGAATTTTTGTTTCCTTTTAGTTTTTCCTCTTAGTCATTTTAAGGTGCTTCAGCGGGACTATTTTTCCTTCATCTGCTCTGAGCAGCTCTTAGCTCTTTTCATCTTCCTAAAACTGCCCCCAGAGGACTGGAATACTCTCCAGAACAAATTTAGGATACGTGCACAAGCTGGAGGGGAGAAGACAGAGAGATGAGAAATCCCATTATGTGAGCAAAAATTGACTTGCATAACCACTGAGGAATCTCAATTAAGTTGCATAGGTGTGTGTCTGTCAGAGAGTGAGTATCCACATCTCTGCATGAGAAAGTTGTGAATATTTATGAGTTTAACTATACCAGCAACTATATTGGTAAGCAAGGCCATTATCATATCTCAGTGGCTAACATTGTTTATTATTAAAGAAGGTTGATGCTACTTTTCACCAGCTGAAATTTTGGCTCATGATCCATTGCTCTTTTGACATATGTCTACAAGGTCAGCCAATGGCTTGCTTATGCCCCTAAGCATTTTATCTCGCTTCAGAAAAGGCACAAACTATAAATCATCCTGAAATCCTTGCCTCCTCATTTTCTGTTTATGGTGGTGTTTGTCCAATTGGGCTGACATTTATACAGCAAGCATTTATTTTGATTATTACTATTACTTTGGTGTCACTCTTTGAGTATTACTATTCCTTCAGTTCAGGGTCACGAGCAAAAGAATGAGATCCTATTTATCTTATTTATTTTATTTTATTTATTTTATGAAAGAGACAGAGAGAGAGAGAGGGAGAGGGAGAGGGAGAGAGAGAGCACTAGGAAAGAAAATCCATCCCCTTTATATGTAGAACAACATGCTTTTGTTTAGTATTGAAGATTGTACTTTCATGTGTCACATTTCTTAATATGCACATTTTATTATGGAATGAGCAGATAGTGACACTCTTCATATGAATTTGTTTTTCATTTTGCTGGCCTTCAGCCAGAAAAGAAAGTTGCCTTACTCTCGTCTCTTGTTTATGTTCATGTCTCTTGGGAATGATATTAATATTGGTGGACTTTGCAATGTTTTTCTCCTCCAGGCTATGTGGTTTCCTTTGCACTTTCCTTTGCCCTAACTGGGGGAGGGGGATAATGGGAAAGAGTGAGATGCATTATGGTGGTATTAAATACATTCTGCCTCCTTCTCTTAAAGTTGCAATTGGAGGATGTTTGTACTTCAATCGATTTCACTGTGACAACTATGTCATTTGTTTCTTTATCATTCATACAGTTTAAATTCGGTGCGTAACTTCTATGCATAATTATAATGTAATCAAATGGTCTTGGTTGAATGTACTGAGCCTGCAGAGCTTATACTTTTTGTGGGAAAAATTCTTCAAGTTGATGCTGTAAACGATTGAATAATGAAGAATCTAATGGTGAGATTTGGTTCTTGGTTGAAAAAGAGGTCAGGCTTACAGAAGGATCAACCATTAACATAGGAGAAGACTTAAGATATCATCCAGATAGCAATGAAGAATAGTAATTGAGCTAGTGTTGAAGGTTCAAGAAAGTCATTCCACAGGGCCAGAAACCTTCAAACAGAGGACCTATTAAAGGGAACTTCAGCAAGTAGACTTTCACACAACTGATTTATCCAACAAACTAGAAGCAATAGAAAGAATCTGAGATAAAATCAGAAGTCTGTGCTAAGGGGAAAGCTTTTGAAAAATGTAATGTAAGAGAAACTTTTAGATATTAGGGACCTTTACAAAGCTTATGTTACCTAAGAGCTGTGGATTTCAGCAATCTCATCCTTTTTGTCTGAAAAATAATAGTTATATTCCCTTATTTGTGTTCATAAGACAAGTTCTGTTGATGATATTCAGAGTGTTTGTGTATTTTTACTATGATTTGTCATACAATCAGCCAAACGTTTAGACTGCATTTAGCATTTTTCTCCACGTATTAAGTTCTTCCCAAGGACCTGGGATAGGCAGATTTATTGTTCGCTGGCATTAAAGGTATTGTCACAGAATACAAGCTGTTCCAAGTAATTGACTGTTTTGCAGTTGACTGAAGGTGATTTTGTTAATGCTAATAGTGTTCAAGTCGTGCTCCAGATGTTTTGTCATTGCACTCAGGATGTTTATTATTAGTAGTACTATTGGTACTATAGGTGCTTTCTTTTACCACAGTTGTTCTACTTTTTTTGTCATTCTTATTGTCAATTGTTAAGTAAGGTGTTATGTAGCAGGTGCTTGTCTGTTTGGATTCTAAAGTCCCAGCACACTTCAGCTTCTTCATTATTTGTGGTTCACCAGTTCTTCCTTGGGAGCAATTTGATATTTCCTGCAGATCTTTCAATGACCCTTTGTTATTTTGTCATGCTGTTGTTTGTAGTTATCTGTGTGGTCTTCCTGCAGCAGCTAACTAGATGGTCCATTGTTTCTTCAGTTTCTTTGGCTGAAGAATTTTGGCTTTGTTTGCATTTGTTCTTGATCTCAGGTAGCTTGTATTAGCCCCCTCTTTTTTTTTCAATTTCCCTTCTCTTAGCTGTCGCTAGATCTTATGGTTACCTGCTTTGCCTACTATATTTTTAACATGTTTAATGATCATATCATACTTTGCCTTCCAAGTATTTTTCTGTTCTTCATTTGGTCTCTCCAGTACTCAGTAAGCCTCCATGGTATACTAGCTTCCGTCCATCTTCTTCACTGTCTTTCAAATATTCTTCAAATGCCCATTTTTCTTCTTGAACTGTCTGGTGTACTTACAACATTCCATGCTCACAAATCTTCCTTGGTAAGTAGAGTCTTTTAATGTTGCTATGTGAATGATGGGTATGATTCATTGTCATAATTTTACTGATCTTTCTATCCAGGGCTCTTAGGTCTGCTTGAGTCCAACCCATTACTCCAGGTGTGCATTTATTGACTGGAATTGCCCTGGTGTTAATTGCCTTGACGGTACTTCCTACACTGAATTTGGACTTTAAGATCTTCTTCATTTATATTAATTTATTACAATTAATTCAGCAGCTCTGTAGATAGTTTTTTTTAAAAGAACTAATAGATGAAAATGTTTGCTGGACACCATTGCAAGGTCATAACCATTCTACCTCACAGTTCTGATATTGACACATTTAATAAAAAAGTGTCCCTAATTTTATTGCTTTGATCTCTTCAATGTAGAGAAAATATTCTGTGGTCTACTACCCAGGTGCTTTGAATCACAAATTAAAACTGAACACTGAGAATGTACATTAAAACTCAATTACTTTTTTCCCCTGAAATATAACCAAATAATTCAAAATTAATGTAGCAATGAGATAGTACTTAAGTCAGTGCAACCCAAGAGAGTAAATGAGAATATCTGTGAAAGATTGCCAACATACTTAACATACCTTTTGTCTTTTTATGTTTTCTTTATGTTTTCATGGATGGATAGTCTGCTTTCAGAAAAATGACTTTGGGGGAGGGGTATATATTTGGCATGACTATAAAACTATTACATTAAATATTTTTGATATTTATAGGATTATGAATGCTTCCAAAATATAAGTCAGAGCCATATTATCAACTGAAATGCCAGAATCAAAAAGAAACAAACTTTATTACCCATAATTGTCATATCACACCAACAAATTATACGAATTTTTGGATGCTGGTATATTATAAACACATGCCTGCTTTCATGCTACTGCCAAACAAAATTTCAAACTTGTTGTTATATGCCATTCAATAATTCAAAAATGCAAAATACTTCTTCTTTTACACCATCAGAATGTTAATGGTCTAACTGTATTTAATTACAGTTCGCATTTTATTTTATTATGAACAATTTGGAATCTTGCCCAATTTTTGAGATTTCAATTACTGGACGTTTTTTCCCCTGTAAATAGAAAAAATGTGCTAACATTAATATGAACATAACAGAAGATCAGTTTCCAAGGATACTTCTTCCTCTCCCTTATCTATAACTTCATCAGATCTACATGACAATAGTACTACTAAAATTAAACACCTGCCAGTACAAGTGAAAGTAAAAGGACTCAGTTACCCTTATGATCCTGAAGATGAAACTCAAATACTTTGCCCCTTAATGAGAAGGAAGGACTGACTGGAGAAGAGCCTAATGCTGAGAAAGATTGAGGGCAAAAGAAGAACAAGATGACAGAGAATGAGGTGGATAGATGGAGTCACTGAAGCAGTTGCTGTGAGCTTAAATGGACTCCAGAGGATGGTAAAGGACAGGAAGGCTTGAAGGAATGTGGTCGCGATGGGTCAGACACAACTTTGCAACTAACAACAATAATCCTTAAGATTATTCCACAGTTGACCATATAGCACAAAACACCATTCTTTTCATGGAAGGAGTTTTTCACTCATAGAAGAAGTATTATATGGTGAGGAAAATGAAACTAAATCAAATAACAGTATTCTCTTGAAGAAACGGGATGTAGATCCTATCTTTTATAGTAGTGCTTCTATTTACTCTCTTTCTAGAAACATTTCAGAACAGCAGTACGTCTTGCATTCTATTCCCGCTTCTTTACATCCATATCCATAAATTGGATCCCTAAATTGGAACCAAAGCTATCCTTTTCTCAATTGGCATTGAGAATATGGGTATTTCTCCTACATCTCTTCCATTGTTTGAGGCACCATCCTCTGTTGTTCATTCAAAAGCAATGAAAGGTCTAAAGGGCTCCTAAAGTAATCTTTTTTCTCAGGAAAAAGCTAGCCAGCCACTCTGGTTAATGTGCATGAAATGGCAAATCCAACAAAAAGGAGAAATAAATTACCAAAATACAACAGTGAAACATTTGCTGTCAAAGAAGAAGAGTAACAACTCTGTGTTTTTAGGATTTATTGCATATTAGCTCATTTAGAATGGAAAAGTAGTTACTCTATAAGGAATGTAGACTTTCTTGTAAAAAGAAATTAAAATCAACATGTAACAAGATAGAAAAAGTGTCAATTTCCAGATCCTTATCTTCACGGAGATTCTTACATTAGTCAATAAACTATTTTCCATAATAGCAGCGATATGGAGACACTGAATATATCAGTTGAATAGTTTTAGAGTAATTCTCTTTTTATTTGGACCTGTAGTCTGTTTGTAACTTTCTAAACTCAAAGTTTTAATCACCCTTTTGCTGTTTATTCCTCAAAAAAAGTTAAGTCCTTAGACTTGTACTTAAAACTTCTTCCACTAAAGATTGAAGGAAACTCACTCAGTGCTGTAAAACATGTGGATCCAAAAGCTTCTAATAGCTAACAGTTAACAAGCAATTTCCGAAATGGATTAGAAAACTCATTAGCTGATCTTGCACACTTCAATCATTATTTAAATTATTTACAATTATTTTATTTGTCTCAATGGACTATATATTCCAACAGACTCTGGGAAGTTCAGAAAATCCAACACAAGATAAAATAATTAAAAACATAAGCAAAACAAGGTAGACAGGAATAAAAACAGCCAATTAAAACCACACATCACAATCATATTAACCCCAAGACTGGGACCAAAGCTATTTAAAGCTTTTAGGAACCCAGGAAATCAGCTGCCACCCATAACTTTGCGGGATGCAGTTTCAGAGAACAGGGCCATGAGAGAGAAGGCACACACTCCCAGTTCCACAAGTTAATAACATTTAATAGAAGGGACCTTGAGCATTCTGACTCCTAAATATACCTGGTAGGCAAAAACAATGGGAAGGGGCAGGCAGGGGGTCATCCTGATAGCCAGGCTTTCTGCAATGAATAATTTTAAAAGTACCAACCAGCACATTGCATTCATTTGAAAGCCAACTGTCATAGCATGCCTGCTTAGCAGCAATTATAACTGAGGACAATGATACATATCCATTACTGCTCACACTGCTGCATTTTCAACCAGTTGTAGCTTCCAGATGGTCTTCAAGGACAGCCCCATGTAGAGTGCATTGCAGTAGTCCATTACTGACCAGACCAGACCAGACCAGACCAGACCAGACCAGACCAGACCAGACCAGACCAGACCAGACCAGACCAGACCAGACCAGACCAGACCAGGGTGACTGCATCTACAGGATCTCCCAGTTGAGGAGAGGACGCAACTGATGCATGAGATGTACCTGTAAAAAGTCCTTCCTAATTACTGCTGCCTTCTTCTCTTTGAACAGACATTGTGAGTCAGGAGCACCTCTGAGTTGTTCATAAGTCTTGACTACCATCGCAATTACTTTCCATGAGACTTGAGACCACATGACAGATTCAAACTGGATTACAACCCCTGTAGCTAGACCCATATGAAAGAGAGAGGAAGAAAACACAGTCCATCAAATTAAGTTCTGAAACTGGAAAACCATTGAAAAGCATTTATTATGGTTCTTTTACCTACATTAAGTGAATACTTCAGATCATACGTTCCATGCCATAAATATGGAAGTAAGAATGGGCGTCAATGGTTAAAACTTTTTCGCCTAAAGCTTTTACACTATTGTTCTGAAAGATGGTGTGGGATCACCAGGGTTGCTGCTAGTGCGGTCTGACCAATCTTGCTACTTTCGTAAGTGCCAATTCACGTATCATAATTACTGTTATTGAATTTGAGCCAGCTCTATCCCCACTTCTAAAAATAAAAATGCTTCAAAATGTATTTTTTTCCTTAATCTCATTTTCTGCCCAGCTATTTCCTATAATTAGAATATTGTTTACCTCAGAACCTGAAGACGAGTGGCTGTCACATAACTTCAGTTGGGTCTTTGCAACTCTGACTCTGTCTTTTCATAATGGCCCATAAAAGGCCATTTGTAAAAATTCTTTTACTTTATAGCCTCTCAGTAAATTAGCTTCTAATGCTTCTCATCTAGAAATGCTTTATGGGATAAAAAAAAGTGCACACCTTTTCCTTTCTTTTCTTTTTTTTCAGTTCCTTCGGAAATTACTGTTCCTTATGATTAACATGTTCACACCGTTAGAACAACCATAAATGGTATAATTTCCTGGGAGAAGGAGGAATAGTATTTTTTTAACATGATTGGTATAATATATAGTGAGACTCCTACTGATTGACCTAAACCATTATTATGACTTACAATGGCAAAAAGAAAGAGAGAAAATGCATTAGAACTCCTTTCCTCCCTTCCTGCTCCCTCCGGTCAACCATAGCATACTTCCAGCAAACTACCTTGGTAAATTATTGTGAAATTCATTCAACAAGATTCAACATCTCTAACTTAGCTTCAATAGAGTTGCATTAAATCCAAAAAGTAAGGATAATACAAAACTATGATGATAGGACTGAACCAAGAATAAGGGAGCAACATCTGATGGCCAGTTTCTGTTACCACAAATTGAACTATGCCAGGAGTGGGCAACCATGGTTCCTTTATGACCTATGAACATTACCTCCCAGAGTTTCTGAACCAGGCAAATCGGTGTTGAAAACCGCAGGTGATAAAGGGGCCATAGTTGCCCAACCATGAACTATGCTGTTCTGCTCTGGGCACTGAACAGATATATAGAGTGTACCTATATAGAGTGTACCTAATCAAGCTACCTATGCCAATAAATCATCTAAAAATGACATAACATTAGAATTAGACAAAATGTTTCTCCACTTAGGAATATTTAACCATGGTGGCACCGTAGTTAAAATGCAGTAATGCAGGCTAATTCTGCCAACTGCCAGCAGTTTGATTCTGGCCAGTTCAAGGTTGACTCAGCCTTCCATTCTTCCAAGGTCAGTAAAAGACCCAGATTGTTGAGGGCAATGTGCTGACTCTGTAAATCACTTAGAGAGGGCTTTAAAACACTATGAAGCAATATATCAGTCTACATGCTATTGCTATTTAAAAGTCCTGCATCAAAAAGTAAGAAAATACTTAGAAGGAAATAGCAACCAATTCAAACATTTCACTTATTTAACTTATACAATATGGTGGGTTTTTTTTATGAAGCCTAACTTTTGGTACACCTTATATCTTATAATCAAAATAATATATTCAAATAATAAGTTGTGATGGGAGACATTTTTATTTCTTTTTATTATTTAACTTGGAGGCCATCTGACTCCCAGTCTCTCCGAGAGGCATACAGTATAAAAAGTAGGAAAAATATAAAAAATAGAGAGGAATCATGAGCAAACTAATTTCTAAACAAAATCAAGAACTAATTTCTAAACAGAAAAAAAACACCCAACAGGCTTCAACATAACCCTGCCCCAAACCTAGAACAATATCCAGATTGTTAATAGCATCCTGAATGTTAGCAGAGTTCAAACCATCTACAAAAGACCTCTGGTAGATATCATTCTAGAGTACAGGTGCCATGATAGAGAAGCCATGCCTATTGGTCTTGCAAAAAGATATTGCTTAATTGGTGTCACCCTTCAAGGTAGACCAGATTTGAACACCAAAGTTATGAATGCAGAAAACAGAAAGTTTAATTAAAGCAGTACAGTAACAGAATTTTGCAACCCTAAGTGTGACTACCCTCTCTGTGCCTTCACACTAAAGAGAACTAGGGAAATGCTTTCTCAAGTTCCATTCCTGCCTTCGACTTACATTTTTCTTCTCTGGTTGATGCCTTGTCTAGGTTTCTTCCTCCTGTTCCTCATAGTTATTCTCACTGCCCATCATACTATCTGTGCAAAAGCCTTCTTGGCTACAGTTACCACTTCAGAGGTGGTATTCTGCCAGATTGCACCGGTTTGGGCAAACTGGTAGTGGCGGCTTCACGAGACTCTGCCCACCCACCCACACATTATCACAGATCTTCTGCACATGCCTAGAAGGTTCTGTGCATGCCCAGATGCACACGTTCCCGCTACCAAAGTGAAGATAAGAGGATACCATTACTGTACCACCTGCTCTTTAGGTAAATAATATGAGTCCAAGATAATCACCAGATTGCACACTAGTCTTGAACAAGGAAGTGCAACCCACATTCAGGATTAAAACCAGAAAATCCACAGACCCAGAGGCCCCAACCATCTGCAACCACTCAGTCTTGTTAGTCTTACTCTGTTCTTCCCATTCAGGTCCACACAACATGCAGACACTGAGAGAAGACTTCAAATTACGCCTGATACGCCAGTTGCGCCCCTTACTGGACCGGGGAGCCCTTCGCACAGTCACTCAAGCGCTTGTGACATCCCGGCTGGATTACTGTAACGCTCTCTACATGGGGCTCCCCTTGAGGTGCACTCGAAAGCTACAGTTAGTACAGAATGCGGCCGCGCGGGTGATTATGGGTGCCTCAAGGCAAACCCACGTAACACCTCTCCTGCGCGAGCTGCACTGGCTGCCTGTGGCCTTTCGAGTGCGCTTCAAGGTGCTGACGACCATCTTTAAATCGCTCCATGGCTCGGGGCCTAGCTATATACGAGACCGTCTCCTGCCCCATACATCCCTTCGTCCGATCCGCTCCCACAGAGAGGGTCTTCTCCGGGTGCCGTCAGCGGGGCAATGCCGGCTGGCGACACCCAGGGGAAGGGCCTTCTCTGTGGCGGGCCCAGCCCTCTGGAACGACCTACCCCCCAACCTTCGCACTATCTCGGACCTCCGCCTCTTCCACCAACGTCTTAAGACGTATCTATTCCAACAAGCCGGCCTAGGATAGCCCCTACTTCTGACTTTTAAAATTAAAATTAATTTGGTATGGTTTTAAAATGGGTTTTTAGCACGGGTCTAATAATTTAATATATTTTAATCGATTTTGTATTTTGTATTTTGTGGTTTTAATAATGCCTGTGTGCCGCCCTGGGTCCTAACAAGGAGAAGGGCGGGGTATAAATTTAATAAAATAAAATAAAATAAAATAAATAAATTGATGATACTGACCCTAAACTGATAGCCGACCATTTTCATGAGGTATTAAAAAAAAGGCGAAAGAGCAGCATAGAGCTCTGCAGGACTCCAGAAGTGAAGGGCTGTGTGGGCTTTCTCTCTCCCAGTATTAACAGTGAGTGAAATTGGCTGCAAGGAAAGGAGAATCACCACATACTGGCACATCTCACTTCAGAGTCACTTGTACAGGTTCAATGACGATTGCTGAGCAGAGTCCTGTAGGGTTATCTGGAACACATTTGTAAGTGTGATTCCAGAAGAAGTGGAAAGAGTGACCCATACTGCCTGTTTGTGAAGAAAAATACATCAGTAAAAAGGCCAGGTAAGGGTTGTGCTGAGCAAAATTAGGGGTTGCCATATCAGCATTCTAGCCCTTGACTGATAAATAAAATGGCACAAGAAAACAGCGAATGGAAGAACCAAGTTCAGATATTGGATGGGTTCACTTAGTACTGAACACATGCCAGCCGTTGGCCTGGCAAAGGGAGAACAGAATTCAAGAAGCAAGAAGCAATGAGGAAGAATAGGAGAGAATACAGGAAAAAAGGAAGGAAGGAAAAGAAAGAGTACAAAGGGGAAGGATCTGATTCCTTAGAATCATCCCATAGCAGCATGGCTGAGAAGTACATAGAATCCTGCTTGGGCAGCTACTTTGATGGTAAGAGCATTTCACCTATTTATTAAGTCTATATTTTATAAATAAGTTTATTTATAGTTTATTTATTAAGTCTGATAATACCTGTCAACTTTGCTTTTATAAGAAGAAAGATTAGGAAGGCAGACTTGTATGAGAACAGAATTGCAGCCATGGAAAATATCAATTAACGCTTCAGAAAATACTTTGTCAAATATCTTGATGTACAGTAAGGTAAAGGTAAAGGTTCTACTCACACATATGTGCTAGTCGTTTCCGACTCTAGGGGTTGGTGCTCATCTCCATTTCAAAGCCAAAGAGCCAGTGCGGTCCGAAGACATCTCCATGGTAATGTGCCGGCAGGAAGCTGTTACCTTCCCACCAAAGTGGTCCCTATTTTTCTACTTTCCGTTACACAGCACTAGGGATTTGAACCGCCGAACTGCCGACCTTTCTGATTGACAAGCTTGGCGTCTTAGCCACTGAGCCACTGCATCTCTTTCTGTCCACTCTGTCCATATTGAATGGAAAACAGCATTGAATTCAAAAACAGTAATTAAGGGACTTTACCCTTCCCATTTTATCCTCATTTTCCCTGCCAACCTGTTCAAAAGCAGACAAATGCAAGAAGATAAATTAGGATCATTTTGTTGGGAAGGTAAAGCATTCCATGTGCCTCAGCATATAGTCATGGTGGCAAGAACCACCTTTGGACAATACTGGCCTCCTCGGCTAGGAAATGGAGATGAGCAACACCCCTAGAGTTGGATACGATTGGACAGGGGAAACCTTTATCTTACCTTTACAATGATGTTGCTTTCAAAAGATGTTTCTTTCCCACATACTTTCTTTTAGTTTCTGTTCAATATTTTTAAAATTCTATGTAGTTCAATTGAAGGATTACATTTTCAGTCCCAGGGTTGTCCTAATCATAAAATACCAATACAGGGTAAGTCCAGAGGATTATTGCTTTGAGGTTTTATGACAGGATTGGTGTTTTTCAAGAGTGTGAATGGATTTCCAACATTTGTTTTATTGTAACATATCTTTATTGGTGGACTATTTCAGATTTTTACCACTATAGCCATATTCAGTCTGAAACCTAAAGTCAAGTGTGAACTTGCTCATATGTATCTTGAATATTTCCCTGATAAACTTGAAAAGGAAAAGATGTTGAAACAACTCACTTGACTTCTGACAATTGAAACTTCTTTGTTCAAAGATTGAAAAGAAGTCAAGGATATCTCTACCCAAACTATTATAGTCTATCCATATGCACAACTATGAGCTACAGATAGGGTTGAAAATAGTTTTCAATTTACAGACATACTTGAATAGCTGTTTCAAAGTTTACAATGACAATAGCAGACTATAATGATTCATATTCCTGCTTTCTGGGACTATAATGTCTTGTTTCCTCTTTTTCTATTGTCCTTAGTTACTGGGTTATATCAGAGCTAGATGAGCCATCAATCTCAGTTAGCATGGCCAGTGAAACGGATTTGGGAATATGATACTCAAAACTTCTATAGGCCATCAGATTGCTTACCTCTCCTCTAAATCCATTCCTTTTTTTAAAAGCAATTTATTATGTATTTTACATAGGGGGTTACTTTTGGTTTTTTTCTGCATATTACTTCCATTTCTATCATTTTTCTGACTTCTTTAAGTATCTACTACAGCCTCACTCAAGTACAGCTGTTCCTAAAGGAATTCTAGTCATACGCGTGCACACAGAAAGAAAATGTGCTAGCTTGTGGATCATATTTCCAATCTAAAACGAAACAGGAATGGTTTGCAAGATATAACCTTAATCCATCAGGCCCAAATGACATGGCCTTTTTAATCAAAAAGAAGTCAGTGGGGCCTTCCTTTGGGTTTTGCTTTTTCCTAATTTATCATTCATTGATAATAAATAATAATAACAATTTTTATAGCTGCCCAACTCCAAAGGACTCTGGGTGGCATACGAAACCAAAAATTCATGAAAACAGATAAAGGATAAAGCCACGCAGACAGCCCAAACTAAAACAATTGGGAAAAAACCCAACACAAATCAAACAAAACCTCCCAAACACAATAGGACATTAACTTCAGGTCTGGGACCAAAGCCAGATTTTAAGGGCTTTCTGGGAGAGAGGGTGCACTATATATGAGGAATATGCAGCTCGCAGAGGGTTGTGTCTGCTGCAACTCTCAATTCTTCGAGGTTATCTAGACCAGGAGTCTCCAACCTTGCCAACTTTAAGACTTGTGGACTCCTGAGGAACTCTGGGAGTTGAAGTCCACAAGTCTTAAAGTTACCAAGGTTGGAGACCCCCTGGTCTACACAAGAAGCATAAACCAGTATAATACTGCCTTTACTGTAAAATTAGCATGGCAGTATCAGGAAAGTCTGAAAGGGTGTCTCCCCTCTTTTACTTTTACTTTCCTGAAAAGTAGGGAGCAACCCTTCTAAGACCCTTCCCACATCCCTTTTCCTTCTATGGACTGAGATACATTTTGCATGATGGTTGTCTAGCATGCAACTCTTCCTCCTGTCTCCCAAGATAATTTCCCGTACCATGCCAGTGACAGAGAAAGCATACTTCCTGGACTCCTCAAGAAGGCAACATTTAGAGGGGAACTGGACTACACCACTCTGGACTACATCCATTTATGGGGTGGGTAGAAATGATTGGATTGCTTTCAAGTGCATTCAGGTGCATTGTGTTTGTAAAGCAAGCCATTCGATCTTATTTCATGTATTGACAATATATCTGAAATTATACAGTATTATAAAGTTTGCTGCTTTATGACAGTCTTGTATATCTCAAAGCGAGTGTGATTTTAAAAATGCTGGCCCTAGCAAAGCAGTCATCAGATGTCTGTTAATCACTAGTAAACAATGCAGCAATTGCTGAAATTTCTTTGAGAAAAGTTCAGCAATTGCTGATTGAAATAACACGTTCTACAGGAATTGGAGAATGGTAAGAGAAATATGACAGCTTGTGTTTCAGATTTACTTTCTTGTTTGTTCGGATATGTTCAGTGTTACTGATGTTTCAGCACAAACTCAGACCATTGTGCTGGCTGTAAAAGCATTAATTGCGTGATTTTGCATTTTCTTAGTTGACTGGCATCTGCAGTCTAATCCTAACAATGCTTACTTTGAAATTAATATTTTTTAGTTCAAGCAACTATGGTAAACATAAATGCATATTTGGGTTCCCTGTTTGAATTAGGTCCGATTGAAATATTATATTAGAATTGTTTTTGTACAATGATACCAAATCTTTCTTTTTCAATTTTTCAGTTGGAAATGTGCCACATCTGCAGAGTTGAATCTAGGAGTGGTGCAGCCTCACCTCACAATCAGGAGGCTGTGAATTCAATCCCAGGTAGAGGCAGATATTTCTCTCTCTAGCAGCACTGAGAATATATCTGCTGAACAAAACTCCACTTTGGTGGCAGGAAGGGCAACCGGCCATTAAAACACTCTGCTAGGTCCATCCCTTGCCCAGACTCTACCCTGCAAGAGACTATGGGGTCGTTAAATGAAGATGATGATCTGCAGAGATGAATCTGCTTTATGTTGCTCGATTGTGACAGTGTAAATGTTATGCTGTATGTGCTTAGCTAAAAGTTCTAAATGGTGACAGACCTGACAGGAGATCATATCTACAAGTAAACCAATAGTTCATCTCTTGTTAGTGTATTAAATATATATTATCAGTAGTCACACAGGGTGCAGAGCTAATTATAAATAATGTTTGTATACTGCTCAGCAGCTGGATAGAATTAATAAATGGTAGCAGAGACATTGGATGACTATTTACATATATGCCATCCTTCCCTTGTAAGCTTGGCAACTCAACAGAGGTTATGCAGCTACAATGGCAAACTACTTCCAAATTCTTGCCAAGAAATCTGCAGAGATCTGCTCTGGTAGTCTCCAGGAGAAAAACAGATTCAAAAGCACTGAAAGAAATATAAATATCTGCTTGAACCCAAATGTGAGTCCTCCCAAAATTTATGAAATGGTATATATATGTGTGTGTGTGTGTGTGTGTGTGTGTTAGGTTTTTTGAGCTGATCAATAAATAAATCAGGGAGACTAGGATAGATCTATTTTGAGCTTTTTAGCTCTCATCAGCTAGCCATACCCTTACTGGGATTCGAACCGGGGCTGTATTACAAGCTAGACAATTTATTGATCAGCTCAAAAAACCTAACACACATATAAAAAAATTAACACAACGGAACTCATGGCTTTCTGTCTAGATGGTCTCTGGTGATGAGCTGAAAGGCAGAAAAGGAAACAGTATGTCTCCTCCCTTAATTGGGGCCTAACAGGGTGTTGTGGAACAGATAGATAGATAGATAGATAGATAGATAGATAGATAGATAGATAGATAGATAGATAGATAGATAGATAGATAGATAGATAGATAGATAGATAGATATTTTTCCAGAAAGAGGAAACATCAAATAAGAGATTCACCTTCTACTGGGATTTTCAAATGGGGAGATAATTATTTTGAAAATGAGTCTAACAATAACAAGTTTGGAAACAACTGCTGAAGTAGGATATTTTATATTAATGCAAAACCAGCAAGAACAAGAACATGAGAAAATGCATATAAAACTGAAGACATTTTGAGGATGTCTGTAAAGATTGCATTCCCACACTTTACGTTTCAAGATTTTTTATATACTAAGGTAAAATGTTATTTATGTTATTACTTGTATGACAGAGTTGTATAATTCTAAGCCTGTGAGATGTATTCAGGGTACAATCCCTTTTCTTTCTCTGTATGGCTCAATCACCACTGTTGTCTTTGTTTACTCTGATTGACATAGCCTTGCCCAGAGGTGAGCTACACTTACCTTAACAACCAGTTCGCTGGTTGTGAGAGTACGTGTGCACTTGCTTTGCTCACATGCGCCTCTTTGGGGTTGACACAGAGCTTCAAACATGCAGCTAGTCTTGCCCGCTAGGACTTCCAACCTCATATTAACTTTGTCCATAGATAAATGCCTCTCCATCTAAGAGATGTTCTGGAAAGATTCTCTACTGTGGCCTATAGCATCTCCAAATATAAAAACAGCATGTATTCTGAGTTCTATGTAGTATGACCCAAAGGACATCCAAGTAGATTTAATACTCATTTTGTATTAAGAAGAGAAGAATTATAAAGCTCTTTCTGTTCTAATGAGAGAAACAAGAAGGTGTTGGACTGTGTCAGAGATGGGTTACTACCTATTTGGTCTGGTTCAGTCGAATAGGTAGTAACTCCAGCAGACACATGTCCTTACTGGTTCTATGATCAGCGATGCCATCTTTATTTTCTATCTTCAATCTTCATTTTTTTAAATGTACTTTTTATTCATTTTTTAATTTTGTGCTCATGCACAGATCATTTTAAATGAAAATGTGCACGTGCGAACAGGTAGTAATGGTGTCCAGAATGCACCCCTGGACTGTGTCCATTGTATGTTGTGTGTTTATACAGTATACTACCTACACATTCACATTCCTCATTATAAACAAAACACATGGCACACTATTTCAATGGACAAGATATTGTCCAAAAGGTGTTTTGATTTGTATTTTCACTCCAGGTGAATAGGAGAATAAACAAATTTCAACATTAAGACACATGGCCTGCAAAGATACATATTTTGAAAATAATCTATTAAATGGAGAAAATGGGTTGCAGTTCATAATTCATATAGAATGTTCAGACTCCTTGCAAAATAATAGTTACTAGAACAAAACCTCATACCCCAAAGAGGTGGCTACAATTTTGCAAGAGGAACCTAACAACAGACTATAGTTTTGGATGAGGAAAATGTTGCTATGCACATAAGCTCAAGTCTTCATGTGTCTTTTTAACTGGCTATAAGATCTTACTTGACCAATAACTTTTTTTCGATACAAAGGCTTTTGCACTGGTTTCAGAAAATGCACATTGTTTATTTTAGCTTGGTATGCGACTTTGTGCAAGACCATTGCCAAAAAAAAAAGAGAGAGCTGTAAAATATTGCCCATCACTTAAAAAAACATTGATAAATCAAACTACACCACATTGGGGGTTGTTAGAGGAACCATCTTGGCTGCCATCACTGAATCATTATTAATACCAATTATTAATTAACGTTAATGATTTCTGTATACAAAAATATTTCTTACTCATTAAAGAATATTGATTTTTTTTAAAAAAATATTTGCATACGTCATGATACAAAGTTAGAAGAGATTATGTGATTATTCCAGGGATACAATATTTTATCTTTTCTGCATGAAAAATATAGACGTTTTTCTAAACAGTTTTTGTCCCTGCAAGTCAGTGTTAGCTCCTGGTAAATTGTCTGGGCAAGTCCCTGCAGTTTTCTTTGCCATTATCTGCTTCCTAGGTCTGACAGAGAATGGCTGGCCAAGGTCATCTAACTGGCTTTGTTCCTATAGTAGGGCTGTGTTCCTAAGGTGGGACTTTGTTCCTATGGTGAGAACTCACAATCTTCTGGTTTTTAGCCTGATGTCCTGATCAGTACACCAAAGTGGCTTTCATCTCTAAACATATTTCATCATATTTTGTGCCATGAAAGTTACCTTTCTAGGCAGAACAACCATCAAAAGGACCGCCCGTGTTTTTCTAACTCACGGTTTTGTTCAGTCAGTTTGTCATCAGCAGGGCATTCCATGTTAGAGGATCCCAATCTCCAGTAGGATTGCTCTGCCTGCAGTTTAGACTTCTTCCTCAGTGCATCAAGAAAGCTTTCTTATAAAGCAGCAGTGTGTATTGTTTCTTGACCCTTTGATATGTGTTATGAAATATTAAGGAGTAAGGAAAGTGCATTGATTCCAAAGGAAAAATAAAAGACCAAACTCATTTTGAAAATAGATTTTTTAAATATATTATGGTCAAGCTTCAATACTGAAAGCAATTTCCTCCATGGCAAATTCGATTGCTTTTTATGATGAGGTTAGCCTGGTAACCTGGTTACTCAAATATCCCTTGAGAGGAGCTTCATTCCTATTTCCTTCACAAATTTATCCACGTAGGCTTCTTTGTTACAATACAGAATGATGGCCTTCTGTCATTTTACTCCAACGGAAGTTAAAGTAAGAAGTGGGAAAGATCAGATGACCTGGATTTTGCATCTTCTTAGAGGTTACCCAAGAGTGCAAATACACAATATTATCCAATTTACTGCTCCTTTTAACATTTATTTAGAAATAAATTTATATTTTAAGCATTAATATATTTTATATAAAGTATAATTTATATTTTAAAGATAAACCAGTCTACCGAATCCTTATTGGAATTTTTAAAAAAATAACTTATGCATGGGAAAGTACTGGCAACCTGCCTTGCCCACAATATTTTCAACAGAATTATAGACTTTTCTTGATTGGTTTAAATTGTTTGGCTTAAAAAGCAGAAACGGATTCACTGGCTCAAGCTCTCAAACAGTTCGCTTCTCTGAAACTGGCAGCGATGCTGCCCGTTGGCTTTGATAATGAAATTGTACACCTGTTCAGAAATAAGCACCAGATTGTTAATGATTCTTGGCCCTCTTGCTGTCAGTAATTTTCTACAATATTTCTCTACAAATTGGTGGTGCATTTTTTTGTGTATCAAAAGTGAGACACTTTCAAGACTTAATATATAATAACTGGGATTATTCAAATTCACCTAAATTTTTCTCTCCCTTTTTCAGTATTTAAGGCTGCAATTCTTCATACACTAGCCTGGGAATTGGCAACACTGAAATAGATCATTGGGGTTGAGATGTGTCTGGTAATGGGAAACTAATGATATTGAGCAGGTTAGCTGACAGAGGGATGGTCTAGATCAGGGGTCTCCAACCTTTGCAACTTTAAGTCTGAAGGACTTAAGTCCTTCAGACTTAAAGTTGCAAAGGTTGGAGACCCCTGATCTAGATTATGCACCTTCCAGAAATTCTGCTCAACATCATTGCTTTTCCATAGCAAAATATTAGCCATCCTCAAGCATTGCCTTTCTTTAAATAATGACTTGAGGGATGACTGGATTCATTGGGACTATTCTTTATTAGAAAATGCAGATCAGGATTATTGATTTGCAAATTTGGTCTAGTCAAAACCCCATCTAGAAGATCATGCTACCAGCTCTTTTCCCCCCAACTTTGGTTCTTCCACCAAATTAAGAGAATTTGAGGAAGAAAATTGTATGGGTAGTCCTCGATCACAATTAAGCCCAAACTTGTTGTTGCTAAGTGTGATGTTTTGTTAAGTACATTTTGCCCTACTTTACCATCTTACTTGCCATTGTTGTTAAGTGAATCACTGCAGTTAATTTTGTAGTACGGTTGTTAAGTGAATCTAGCTTCCCCATTGCCTTTGCTCGTCAGAAGGTCACAAAAAGTGATCACATGACCCTGGTGGGACACTGCAATTGTCAGGAGTATGAGTCAGTTGCCAAGCATCTGAATTTTGATCACATGACCAATGGGATGTTACAGTACTCATAAGTGTGAAAAATGGTCATAAATCACTTTTTCAGTGCTATTGTATCTTCAAACAGTTACTAAATAGACTGTTGTAAGTTAAGGACTACCTATACTTACGTGTTTTGAGGTGATTTTCAGTCATATTCCTAAAATATAGAATTTATCATCTCATGAAGAGCTTTGTCCGTGGTGGGATTCAGCTAGTTCACACATATTTGGGAGAACTGGTTGTTAATTTTCTAAGCAGTTTGGAGAACTGATTGTTGGAAGAAATATCATGTTTTTTTTCTACTTTACAGGGCTAATCCTGTAAGGAAACATTCTGGTGTTGTTTCTAGCCTGTTTATTGCCCTGCTTACAGAAACTGCCTCTCCGGTTAACCCTTATTATATTGTAACAGCTAAGGTGAAACGCCCATCAACATGACTGATGCCCACCCAGTCACATGACCACTGAGCCCCGCCTATCCAGCTGGTCATTAGGGCAGAGAACCGGTTGTTAAATTGTTACAATCCCACCACTGGCTTTGGCTCACTTGAATCTGGGGTAAGACAAGTCAACTAATTCTTTATAACTGGAAAGAAAGTCCTTTTCCTGATATTAAGAAATGGATACCAGGTTTGATCAGTTCTGACGACATGAAAAGTCGTAACAAAACTATAGCCTTAGAGACAGCTACAGATGAAATTGCTGGAGGATGGGCAATTATTAACAATGGTAATGAAATTGGAAAGCCCTTAAAATGGGTAGTGTGGTTTAATCATAAAGAGAAATTATATTTCCTCAAACGGTTCTTAAATATTTCACAGCAATTACCAGGAGGCCCCAGAAGGAGATATCTCCTTTAAATGCCTTTAGCTAAGCAGCACCAGTATTTCTTTTTATTCCAGGGAAATAAATGGCCGCTATGTGGTGAACTGTCCATTTGCCAGCACCAGAAGTGCCAGGATGACTTTGTAATGTTCTTGCAGCAGTGATAATTTGGTTGTCATATAGTCATTTTGGGAACCTGGCATTTTCCTCTCTGTGTCACTGCAGCTCCTTTCTTGGTTCTTACATATCTAATTAAATCTATTGGAAATGCCCGCTAAGCATTGGCATGGGTTTAATTCATATTTCATTCCAAAGACCAACTCTTCCAAAATGCATCATCCTCAATTGATTGCAAAAAAAAAATCTCATAACTGTCAAACCAAATTCTTGAATTTCTTTAGGAATCTGCTTCTTTATTCTCCCCCCAAACAAATAAGGTTTTCCCCTTTTAAAAGAATCATTATAGAGGAAATCAGTGATAAAGAAAAAGTAAGAAAAAAGGTACATGAATCTGTAGAAGACAACTTATTAATATATGAGTGGGTGACAGAATGCTATTTAGAGTTGTAATTAGTTTGATTTAAATGTTTATCTTCAATTAATATAGGTTAGGATGAATTTTAAATACATAGATACAGATTGGTATGTATATGCACGCCAACCAATTATGTTATTCCTTTAATGGTGATCAGCACTGTACAAAGTGCAGAAAAGAAATAAAACACAATAAGAAAAAACAATTGAAGAAAAGGATATAATAGTTAAATCAACAACACAAACCATACCTCGTCATACTTTTCTAATGTCACTTGCATCACATGTAATTACACTGCTTTTTATTCTGTAAACTTCCCATCTCTCTTTGAGAATTTCATCAAATCCATCCAGCCACAAGTTTTTGGACTTTCCCCTTTTTTCATATATTAATTGTGCAGTTTAGCAGATTCTCATTCATTCTCTTTATATAACCAAATCATCACAATATATTTTGTATTGGTCACTTAGTTTTGCAGTCATTTCATATTCACGCTTCAACCACTCATTCCTCCTGTATAACATGTGTATTTAATTAATTCATTTTCTCTGCACTTAGGTTTCTCCTGACATAACCACAGCCACTTCATAATCAAACTGCATTCAGACAGAGAGAGAGATAGAGAGAGAGAAGGAGAGAGAGAGAGAAAGACAGAGAGAGAGAGAAGGGGAAAGAGTGAAAGAGAGAAAGAGACGAAGGGGAGGGGGAGAGAGAGGCAGATGATAGTTCATAAAAACTCTAGAAGCACTATCCTTTACCAATCCCGTTTTCATGATAAACATTGAAACAAGGAAGTGCATATACATTCTAAAACAGAACCTCAGTTTATATTCATAATGATAAAGGTGTACATTTAATCCTGAAAAAAACTTCTGAGCTTATTTGTATTCTGACGTTTTATTACAAACCAGGTAACATTATCAGTGCACTTGAAATACAGTATGTCGTGCAGCAAAATTGTGAGGAGAGAAAAGTATCAAAGCTTTCTCCAGGCAGGTGGCAAATGTGTATCCCAGTTCATCTGCAACATGTTCCTTTCATCTTGGAGTTAGGTTATACCTTTCAGATATACCTCTCCCCTGATGCATGTCCAAGTATGGAAAACAATAATTCAGCAGATGCTGTAATAACAGCATTCCACACAAAGGGAAAAGCTCATTCTTCCCACTAAAACAATTCTATAAAGAATAAGATGCAATGATTAGGGAGATTCGTGTGGTTGGATCTTTTATAAGGATCAATTTGCTTTTTCGTTTCCTGTTTGTTTTTTGTTAGAGAATCCAATTGAACAGTGATATATTTTTGTTTATGGATTGCAGATGGCAGCTTTAAATAGCTTGTGCAGCTTTAACGTAGTTGAGAAAATTCAATCACACTTCTGTCTTAATCTCTATTTTCTTCCTTGTGAAGGGGTTCAGTATATCTCCATGCAAATCTAAAGGAATGACACTGAAAAATAAATGATGTTCCTGCCTTTTCTATCATTGCAAGATTAGTATTAATGATTATTTTATATTAGTTTGAATAAGAACAACAAGGAAGACATGAATAGTAACCTTTCACTCAGAGCATGCATAGCCTTTAGTAGGCTTGTATAATGCTCCTGGGGGCTGGGGGAGGGGAAACGAACAAAAAATGACCCATTTTTCTCTCGTTTTTGCCCTCCCCAGCCCCCAGGAGCATTTTGCAGACCTCCAAAACCCTCTGCGTGTCCATTTTTGTGAAGAGGGTTGGGTTTCAGGAGGCCAAAAATGCTGTATTCAGTGTATAAGATGCACCCACATTTTTTTCCTCTTTGGGGGGAGGGGGGGAAGGTGTGTCTTATAATCTGAAAAATATGATATGTATGATCACACTATCAGGAAATGGTATACATTAAGTTTAATCAAAGACAAAGGACGATATCTAATGGGCTATCAAGTAAACCTTTATTTTAAATTCTAGGTTAGTGACTTGAGAATTCATATCTAATTTGTGAAATGTAAAGCATGGAAGTTCATGGGTAATCTTGGGCTATTCACTCAACCTGGATCTAGTCCACCTCACATGGTTATTGCAGTAGAGAAAATATGAGAAAGGGGGCACCGTCCACACTACCTTGAGTTATTTAAAGGCAGGGTATATATCTAACAAATAATGTTCTTTATGCCCCCTCAAGTCTGCTGAGCTGCTTCGTTGTGGCAAGGTTGTGTGCTCCTGAGTGGATTGAGTAATCAATGCTGGCAATCAATGGCAAGAACACAAGCTTACAACAGTGTTTTCTAAGACATAAAACTCAGGACCTGTACTGAGCAGCAGTGATAAAGGAATATGCTGGAGAGAAATGATCTCTCTAGTAACAATTACAGAGGCATCAAGTGTTCCTGTATTTTACACACACAAAAACCCACAAGGATATACAATATAAAGCCAATGTTAATACAGTGCTGTAGGATGGGCTCCTTAGGTCAGATGTTGTAGGATGACCTTGATGAAAACAAGCGAAGAAGTATTCCTTAAGTCCTGTTATTATGGCCTATCTCATTAAAGCATAGTCCTTGTCTTCCTGTGGTGTCTATTTCCTGATCTAGTATACCCTGAAGGATGACAGATGGCACTCAATATGCTACTGAGGAAGAGCTGAGGATTTTCTGGGGAGAACTAACGTTGTTTATTAGGTGGTTGGTATATAATTTAAAGTCTTGGGTATGTTTAGTTGCTGATGTTCCCATGCAGGAAAAGAAATATCAAAGCTGTAGAGATTGAATTACAGGGGGAGGAAACATGGACTATAAGAAGCATAAACACAGCAAAGCTCAACGCGAAGAAATATTACATTATCAACTATGTATCAGCAAATTAAGATATGCTAGAGTTGGACACTTTCAGAACCTAATTCTGTTTACTACTCAAGACAAGAAAAGAAAAGCAAAGAAAGGCTGGGTGATGCTTTCATAGACAAGAATAGTACAGTAAAGTTACTGCCCGGATACTATGCCTTCAGTGACTGAATAACCTCAATTAAACTTTGCATACAGCCCTTTAATAGGATGGTCATTCGAGTTCCTGAGAAGGAACAAGAGGCACTGTAGAATAAAATCAAATAAGGGATTAAGGATGTGTGTGAAAAGAAACTGCTAAAGATCAAGAAACAGGGGGAAACAAACAGGTAGGCAGAACAAATGTTGAAAATTGCCAAGAAGAAGAAAGAAGCAAAATTCAAGGAACAAAAAGATCACAGAAAGGAACTTAAAGAATTTCAGAAATTTGTTACAACAGTTTACAACATCATCTATAGAAATATCAAAGATGAACTGGACATAAAAAAAAAGAAGTTTTCCATAAGATTTCAAAACTACAAAGATTCCAATACAACATAATTTATATAGCTACCCATCTCAGCAGATGCTAAAGGATGGCAATTAACTGAGGTAACTGATTCAAAGAAGAGCAAACTAAAATGGAAAGTGTGTGCCCATAGGAGAAGAACTGTCAGAAGCTGGTGGTAGAGTAAAAGAGGGATCAGCCTAGAATTCATACATAGACACAAGTGAACTAAGTCCAACCTCCCTTGAATTCTGATAACCCTTATTTAAATCCAAGCAGGTGCTAACTGTTAGTTGAAAGTATTCCTGTGCCTAGACATGAATACCAACAAAACAGTTTAATTGGACCTTCATATATGGACCTGATCTTTTGTGCCTGGCAGTTTTGAATCCTGAAAGCTGCCTAGATTAGACCCTGCAGTTTACTTGTCAAGGTGTTTCAGAACTTATTTTCCATTGCCTGCTTCCTAGAGTTCAGAGAGTAACTGGCATACAGCTATCTCTCAAGGTGGCATTAGAATTTTCCATCTCTCAGTTTTTAGATTGGTACATTAACACTACACCACCAAATGATTCTAAAATTGAAGAACTATTCTGAAATTCTTTATAGCAGAAATGAAATATCATCTAAGATATTTTAGAGTGTATTCAATACTTACGATAACCTGTAAAGGTAGAAGGTATCTAAAGAAATATAGCAAGCCTATTGGTCAGGTTTAACCTAACAAATGTAGAGAATAATATAGTGTCTCATAAACAAGAAGAGGTCAATTTATATACCAGAATTGTAGCAATGAACTTTAGAAGAGTGTGGAAATTGTCATACAATATCCTTATTTTCATATGATAGCAAAATAATGCTTAGGAACACCCAAGATAGTTTTGTGCCCTATACACTGTAGGCTAGTTGCTAAAGCAGTAGTAAAGACCTTCTGGAATATATTCATATGCGGTGACATCTTCATACTATATCTAGTATAATATAAAGTTCAGAATCACAGTAAGTAGTTTTTCTGTCATAGGCTAGAGCAGAGGTAGTCAACCTTTTTATACCTACCACCCACTTTTGTATCTCTGTTAGTAGTAAAATTTTCTAACCGCCCACCGGTTCCACAGTAATGATTATTTATAAAGTAGAGAAGTCAATTAAATTTAAAAAAGGAAAGTGCTTCAGTATTGGACAAACCCCCTACTGCCCATCATGAAAGCTGAAACGCCCACTAGTGGGTGGTAGGGACCATGTTGGCTACCACTGGGCTAGAGAAATAAAAATTGAACTTTGAAGAAGTTGCGGCAAACAAATGTAATAAAGAAAATAAAAAGACTTCTGAAAAGAACAATAGTACTTAGACATATACCACTCCACAGTACTTTACAGTACTCTCTGAGCGTATTACATCAGCGTATTACTCCCAACAATCTGGGTCCTCATTTTATTAAAAGATAAAATCAATCTCGAGACAGTCAGGATCAAACTTCTGGCAGCGGACAAAATTAATCTGTAATACTGCATTCTAACTCCTGCATCAACACATCTCCTAATATTATGGATACCAGGAAAACCAACAAATGAATGATAAAAAAAAAAAATCAATCCAGACTTTTCACTCAAAGTACACATGATCGAGTTCACATTATCAAGTTTTGGCCACATTATGTGAAGACCTAAACTTAATGATTCCTCAGGACTTAATAATGTTGGGAAACATGAAGGGACAGAGAAAAGTAGCAAAATGAATGGGTGCATCTTGGAAGCCCTGAAGATTGCAGACAGACCATCCTGGAGAAGTCTGTCTATGTGATTTTTAAGAGTTAGTAGTGATGTTATGACATATAATCCATCAAAATGTTTCTTATATCAGTTAGCAACAACCTATGCTCTTAATGAGACTGTGAAAATAAGATTTAATATGCAGGTTTTCTGCCAATTGATTGAATGGCCTGCTCACTTGATATACTGTGTTGATTTTCTCCCAGTCCAAAATTACAGCTTTAAAAAAAAACCATAAATCAATGTACTTTGACAGTATGGTAGGAAAATCCTCTATAGTTTAAAAAAAAAAGGGAAAAGATTCCTCTTGTGAAAGCAATCTTCCTTTTTTCTTTCTTTCTTGGAAACTGCCTAATATTTTCTGCCTCCCCAAACATAAATACCCCTTGGGAAAGGCAGAAAAGATATTGCAGATGATATGGAAGTTGCAAGGGGACCATATATTTTTCTTTGTTTGCTATTTGTGGATTTTTTTTGTCATGCTTCAGACAAATAGGATTTACTAAAACAACTCATATCAATAAAAAAAAAAGAATACTGCCTGACTTCTGAAGAAATAAAGAAAAGACATGCAGGGAAAAGAAGCATAGAGAAAAAAGAAATATTTTGTTTTCAAAATCACAATCAAGTTCTTCTGCTGAGTCGCAATACTGGTCAATGTTTCCTGAATTCATAGATGAAGGCAAAGCAGAGAACTTTTCATTTTTCAAGGCCCAGGAAAATTATCAGCAGAAAGTCAGTGGTCTATCTAACAAAGATCAAAGCAGGTTTATTGGACTCATGTAAATAACCGAGAATCTCTCCACAAATATTATTGAAGACAACATTTGAAGCTTCCCCCAAACTGGTTTCCTAGCCCAGGGATGTCCAAACCTGGGAACTTTAAGACTTGTGGACTTCAACTCCCAGAATTCCCCAGCCAGCTATGCTGGCTGGGGAATTCTGGGAGTTGAAGTCCACAAGTCTTAAAGTTCCCAAGTTTGGACATCCCTGTCCTAGCCTAATGAATGAGGCCAGAGTATAGTACAGAAATGGTAGTCTATCTAAAATCTTCACTAGTAGTGTGTAAAATGTTTCATGTATCAACCATTCCATGCATAGCACACATCTACCCGCAATGGTGGATTAAGGCTCACTGGTGCCCTAAGTACTGACAAATCTTGGTGCTCCCCTCCTTTGTACATATTCTACATATCTTCATTGGGTTTTTTTCTTCTTTCTCAACTTTGTGGTGCCCCCTTGGGCCTGGTACCCTAGGTCTGTGCTTAGTCTGCTTAAGGATTAATATACCACCATCTACCAGACATTGCATATCTCTCTCTCACACACATACACACAAAACCTCAGTGCAAATCCACATCATAACATCCTTGTTTTGTTGTTTTTCCATCTTTCATATTAAAAAATGCAACAATAGCAATTAAGAAGTTTTGATAGATATCACAGACATTTTATGGGTTTGCTGAAATATCAGAACATAAATTGTGTCCATATTTATGTTCTAAATTCTGTGTCTACTCACAAACTTATAATTTGGACCAGGCTTTCTATTTTAAAGTCACAAACTTTCAATGTCATCAAAGTTTATTTTCAACTTTTCTTGTTGGGAGATGGGATGGGAAACCCATTTGAAAAAAGCATTCCATCATAACTGGAAACATGAAGAACATTTTGATTCTATAGTATCTGTTAGGTGATATCTCCGTTGGGAGACAAGCAGAGGGTGTGCAGCAGAGAATGCAGCCAGAGGAATGTTGCTAATATACACACAATAAGTATATCAGACACTGTTTAAGTAAAATAGAATAGCTTTTACTTAGGTTTGTAAAAACTACTAAACTAAGCTACTGCTCACTAAGCAGTGATGTCAAATTGAGTCAAGCAACAAAGTCTCAACAATATCAAATATCTTACACAATCTTCAGACTTCTTCAGTAATCACAGTTCACAGCAAACAGTTATCAAACACAGCAAATCCAGCAGAGAGAGATATGCACTCTCCTTGCCTTCTCTTATAGTTAGAGATAATTGCACTTACTAATTGCACTCTAACATTACATCAGCCTTAAAGCTACAATGACTATATATTGTCTACCCAACTATAGGAGTCTACTCCTAACAGTATCAGTTTCTACCCCAGCCTCATTTTCCTTTCAGTTGTAATATTTGATTTTTTTAAAAAAAACTTACATATTAGTGATTAACAATCTTTTACAGTACTTACCATATGTTTTGGACTATAAGATGCACTGGTGTATAAGATGCACCAAGATTTCAAAGAGGTAAGTAAGAAAAAAATGTTTTCTCCTCCCTGGCCCCCAGGAGCACTCTGGGCTTCAGCAGGGCTGGGGGAAGGCAAAAATGCCCCTGTTTTTGCAAAAAAAAGGAGGTCATTTCCCGCTTCTGAGGGCTGGAGGAAGGGAAAACGACTCCATTTTTGCAAAAACAAATGGCCCATTTTTCGCAAAAATAGGATGCTGGAGCAAGGCTTCGGGAGGCCAAAAATGGCTGTATTTGGTGTATAAGACGCACCAACATTTCCATGTTCTTTTAGGGGAGGGAAGGTTCATCTTATACTCTGAAAAATATGGTAGTTCTTTTCTGATATTTTGTCAAATTCCCAAGATCCACGTGTAACTTTCCTATAGATGTTCCTTACCATTTAATCAGAGTGATGCATACATATTTTCTATTTATTAAGTTCTATAAAAAGAAACAGATCTGTAATAAACACAGAAAAGCAAATTATGTCTGGAAAGCTTCAGGAAACAGATTCATTGGAAACAAACCAGTCCCCTTAAAGTTTGATTTGCATGAAGTACGTCAGGCATAAAAGATGTTGGAACTGGCAGAAAAGTTTGAAAGTTAACATTTGAAGAATGATTTTTAAAATAGCTTTGGTCAAAAATAGGGGGGGGGGAAGAACTGTTTTACAGCAGTTTTTGCTGTATAGAAGAAACCATTTGTTTTCTATTTGTTGTTCAGGATTATTGTTATTTCAAAACAGTAATTATTCCTTCACAGGGCAATCCCAATTTGGGTTTGAAAGAGAATAAAATGACAGCTCAGGGCCTGCCATTTTATCCATAGGGCTTAAACTAGGATTTTTCAAACTTGGCAACTTGAAGATACATGGATCTCAGCTCCCAGAATTCCACAGCCAGAAATCTCGAAGTCAAAGTCCATAATATCTTAAACTTGCTCAGTTTGAAAAACCCTGGTTAAAACTCAGATCTCTAGCTAAGAGAGATTTTGATGAGGCTTGGAAACAAATGAAAAAGGTACAGTAAGTGAGTCTGTTTATTTCATAAACCACAACTTAGCCCAGATAGAAAGAAACATGGAAAGAAACATTTCAAACCATTGAAAGAGATTTCCCCTTAAATAACTCACTATAAACATGGCTGGAAAATTCCTACTATAGTGGCCAAAATTCTGTATTTATGCAAAATGGGCATTAAAGATCTCTTACTTGAAATCTGTGTACAGACAGTGCGCTCGTTCAGCAACTATTCAAAGTTATGATGGCACTGTAAAGGAGATTTATGACTGGCCCTTGAAGTTGCAGCTGTCGAAGAGAGTTGTAATCATGTGATCACAACTCAGAAGTTGGCAAATGCTGCGCATTTATGGCAGTCACTGTCATATGATAATGTGATCACCATTTGCAACCTTCACATCTCGCTTCCAAAAAACCAAAGTCAACTGGAAAGTTGCCAGTAGCAAACCACAAGTTGTGGTCATTTGTAGCATCATGCTTAATGACTGCTTGTAGTTCTAGCTACCTTGATCTTTCCCAGCTGGGTGAAACTTGACATCAATCCCCTTACAAGTAAGACCTACAGCAGCATCAGAAAAGCCAAGATGGCAATTGCAAGTATTGAGTAGGTCTCCTTTTTAATATTTGTAACAATGTTTATAAACAGAGGAGGTACTCGGACTGGTTGCAGATACAGCTTGACTCAATATTTCCTGCAGAAACACTTGCTGCCTACAACCATTCCTTTGGTGCTTGTCAAGTAACCTGTTTACTGTTTTACATTTAAAGAAGTGTATTTCTCCATAAAATCTACTCAATTGGCTTTGTACTTGATAGCAGCTGCAAGAACACTTTACGCTTCTCGGAAAATAGAAACCACTCCCTCCATTAAACAGTGATATGAAAGTAAGTTTCAGTGTAAAAAATTGCAGATCTGATGAAGAATTTAACACAAGGTGGAAACCATTTTGGGATTTTAACCTTATAAATATATTGTACCACATCTAAAATAGTGATTTTCCTACAATGTTAAGATCGTAATTTTAATATAATTTGATAAATTTGGCCAATTTCATAGATCAAGCTATGTACTTCTATTTCTTTGAAGAAACGTATTATACTAATTACTGCATAACTTAATTTAAATATTGTTTACTTTAACACTGTATAAAACTTTAAATTGATGAAAAATATTCCATTTGTATTTGATTTATATTAATCTTTGGGGGGGAAAACAGCTAATTTTACAATGTTTTAACACAATCTTTTTGTTTGTGTTGATTTGATTTGTTTATTCCTTCCTTGACGGAAGTCAGTTGAAGTCAATATATGAATGTTCCTGTTTCTGTTCTAAGATCAGACATGTTTGTATTGGCAAGATGTCCATTTGGATAAACCATTTTTTAAAAAACAACAACAATAAAACTAAACAGACATACTTTTGCAAAATAGCTGTTTTGCTAAGTAAAAATATTGCCGTAAAGTAGTAGAAATTTATCCTTGGAGTTTTGCAATGCAGATACACCAACTTTTATTCTCAGAAAGAGAAAAAAAATACTTAGAATAAACAGCAGTTGCACGCATCTTGGTGTTTTGGTTCATAAACACTGAAGGGGTTCTTTCTTGACACTTCTTTAGTTATTTCTGTTGATCCTTTTCATTAAATATTATTGTTCTTATTGCTGAACTCCTGCCATATTTTTGATCGGTATTTTAAAAATCAGATTGATAAAAATATTTGTAAGGAAACCTTGTTATGCCTTATAAATGTTAACCTAAGATAATTGCCATTTAAACTAAAAAAAGCTTTCCCTGTGGCATACAGTAGATAGATTCTCTACCCACTGATGGAACAATATACAATGAATTTAGGATCATGTGAAATAGCACAAGTTGCCAGAAGTTTAAGATACGACATGCATTGATTTAAAAAAAGGAGCCAATTATCCAACAGGCACACATCACAAATATATACACAACTGTTTGCTTTTCTATGTAGTTGCAGAGAAATGCTTAAAACCAGATGTTGATGAAATTTCTGATAGAAATCGACTTCTGGATAGAGGAATGTCATATTAAATTCACTGAGCATTTTCAAAATTATTCCAGAATAAAGATAATAGTTCTTAGTTGAAGTGTTTACTAGTTTCACTGCTTAGCCTCACTTTTATTAAACACTTTCATGGCTTAGCTGAAGTGTTTACTAGCCATAGTTCCAGATAGACGCCCAGAAGCGATTTTAAGGTGGCTTCATAATAGTTTGACCATTTGGACAGATGCTAGAATGGCTTGTTTTCAAAAGATAGCATCTGGTTCTCTTTCATTTCTAGTTAAAAAAATACTGATGATGTTAATGAAATTATATGAGCATCATTAACTAACTCCTGCTTCATATAAATATCTTGTATCTGAAGTACATGTTAAATGTCTCTTGGCAAATTCAAGTGCCCTGCTTTATTTATAACCAGTCCAAGCTTGTGCTTAGTACAGAAATGCAGATCAAAACATAAAAGAAGTAACTGTATAGCCTCCACTTGAACATATCAATGGAGGGCAGCCAACTAGCTCTATGTTCTCCCCTATGAAACTGCTCTTAGTTGTAGGGAGGTTTTTTTTATATGCAGTCTGAATCTGCCTTCCTATGACATAAACCTTTGTTTCTTTCTCCCTCCCTCCCTCCCTTCCACTACATGCCTCAACTTTTTACTTTTACATACCGTGTTTCCCTGAAAATAAGACAATGTCTTTGACCCCCGAAATAAGTGCTTGGCCTTATTTTTGGAGTGGTCTTATTATTTTGGAGGTGCAGGAGGTGGCGAACATGGTTACCTCATGACTGCTGCTGTGCTGCAATATTTTCAGGGAGGGCTTATTTTTGGGTGGGGGCTTATTTTAGTGCATGCGCTCAAAAGCCTGATTGGGCTTATTATCTGGGGAGGTCTTATTTTCAGGAAAACAGGGTACTTACTATGCTCTACCCATTTCTATAACAACAAACCTATCAGCACAACTCTTTGTAATTTCCTGATCCTAAAGATTTCCTGATCCTAAAGATTTCCTGATCCTAAAGAGATGTGAAAATTAAGAAAACAACTGACACCAGAAGAGGATAAAGATCTACATTCTAGCCACCTGAAATATTTCCACTAGTTGCCCAACAATAAAGCCCATTTTTCTTTCCTTTTCTTTTTTAAACCAGCAAGAATTTCATTTTAAATAAATAGAACATTTGTATAACATTTAGTATTTGATAAGCATGTGATATGCTTATATGGGCCCCTTTTTCTTTTGTTATATTTTTATCAGTTTATTTTTCCTGTATCTTAAGTTTATCCTTGCATTTTTCTACATTCTTTTTTTTTAAAAAACCCTGCAATAACATATGATAAAAAGCATATCTTTTGTTTCTGATCTAACAATAAAATCCAAGGGAACATATATGAACATAACAATGAGCGATCACAAACCTCCTCATAATTTTATTTTGGAAAAGGGTCATCGTTTTTATTAACACTGTCTTCCCAATTAATTTTTATCTGTATCTCTTTAGATGGAAGGAAAAAGAAGACAAGCAACAGGAAGTTAGAATATAGAACATAGAATAACAAGGTTGGAGGCAACATTGAATGACTTCAAGTCCAACCCTCTGCTCGAGCAGGAGACCTTATACCATACCAGACAAATGGCTATCCAACCTTTTCTTGAAAACTATTCTGACCTAGGCTTCCTTAAAAAACATGAAGCAAGCCTTGGTCCTGGCAAAACCTCTTTTATTTACACAACTGTGAATTCCTTTCATTCACAGTCAGCAAGGCTTGGCCAACAGTCTTTCAGAGGAATATTTATCAACATGAACCTTATCTCGCTTGGGGAGCTGATAGATAACTAGTTTCCAAATGCAGAGCAAGGCAACGCTTGGCACAGAGTATCTTATTGTCACAAACAGAACTTTCCACTCTGTGCATGCACACACTGGGAACAGCCTCTAGCTGTTCCTCTGCTTCACTGAGGTCTAGCTCTGCCTCCTCAGCCCCCAGGACTGGCTCATGTTCCTCCTCACTGTCTAACTCTGCTGCCAGCTCTGCTAGCCGCAGGCAGACCACAACAAAAACTTCCAGTGAAGGAGCACCCATAACTTCTGGAGGCAAACAATTTTACTGATTGATTGTTTATATTATCAGAAACATAAATCTGGGTAGGATCTCTCTTTAGCAATCTTCCACATGTTACCTCGTGTCCTGCCCACAGCTGCTTCTGAGAATACCTGGAACCCCCCCCCCTTCTTTTCTGTGACAGCCCCTCAAGTAATGGAAGACTGCCATTATGTCACTCCTAATCCTCCTTTTGGTAAGACCAGATGCACCTTATTTCCACAACTGTTCATTGTATGGTTTAACTTCCAGAGCCCTTATCATCTTTATTGCTCTTCTCTGCATTCTTTCTTAAATCTCAGCATCTTTTTGTATCATGGTGACCTGAACTAGATGAGGTATTCCAAGTGTGGTCTTACTAGTGCAATATAGAGCAGCTTCACATGATCTTGATACCATTCCTCTATTAATTCAGTCTGTGACCGCATTGCTCCCTTCCAGTTGTTGTACACTGCTGGGTCATATAATAATAATAATAATAATAATAATAATAATAATAATAATAATAATAATAATAATAATAATAATAATAATAATAATAATAATAATAATAATAATAATAATAATAAAATTTATTTTATATACCGCATCCTCTCCCCAAGGGGACTCGGAGCGGTGCGGTGTAAGTGGTTGTCCACCAAAACACCTAAGTTGCAACTGTGGTGGAAGCATCATTGTAAAACCTGAAGGGCTAGGTTGAAGGCAGATTGTTATAGAAAAAGTCTATCTATTTGGTTGCTAAGAAATGACATCGGCTTGGTTGCCACATAAGCAATCAATCAGTCAATTAATTAATCAGTCAGTGAATCTTTCAGAAACTTTCTGAATTTAGAAGCATTTCTTATTATTGCTTTCAGGATTGAGTTTTTGCTGTTTAATCTTAACTGCTAGAAAGCCATTTATTCTCTGGTTTTTTGTTTTGTTTTTTTGAGGTGGTGGAGGTGAGGAAATTGATATCATCCATTTCAAGCTACATTTATTGTTCTTTTAAGTTTTTAAATTAAGAGAGACTGTTGAAAACTGCCTTGGCTTTAACACAGCATCTGTCCATTACTTCTTATACCATTTTCAGGGCAGACACAGATTCCATTAAAACTTTCACTTAAATAGGGCATTAAAGTGATAATATATAATGCCAACAGAGAATCTATAAAAGGCAGAGTTATGTCGCTGAATATATGGGGCAGGCCAAGGGAAAACAAATACCAAAGCCATTCTCTGGCTATTTATTGCATTCGACAAATTCTTAGCAATACAGCTAAGAGATGCACTTCAAGTTAACAACATTTCAACCTTTATAGCAATACCATACACTTAGTATTTAGTCTAGCACTGATTCCAGTCCAGGTCTAGACATATCCTTTGAAAAGGCTAGCACTTACTTAGGTCCAGATAAATGCTTGTTCTGGGCTTCTTTTTATCACTTTTACTCTTTTTCACAATGGAATCAAGCCATGTGCTCCACAAACACAGAGAGAAGTTTGCAATCTTTACTAGGAAGTGTTTCAGCAAAAAGCAAATGGCAATGGAAGGCATATATCAGTGTTGGTGAACCTTTTCAGTGCTGAAACAGGAGCATATGTGTGCATGCTGGAAACCAGAAGAGCAGCTGCCAAGTGTGCATGCGCACACCAGGAAGATGATCTTCCACTTTCCAGTGTGCACATGCACAATGGCAACCTGGTCTTCCAGTTTCTGGTGCACATGCAAAGATCAGTTGGCAGGTGTGCATGCCAGAAACTGCAAAATTGTCTTCCCGGCGCACACATGTGCACTGAATGGTTGCTCTTCCAGTTTCCAGCGTTCCCATGTGTGTGAAGACCAGCTGGCTGCTGCACCGGAACCCAGAAGAGCAATGGGTGATGGCTCGCGTGCCCAGAGAGATAGTTCTGCATGCCATATCTTGCTGGTCTTCTTAAGAATATTGCTCATTTGGAATGGTGAACTTCCTTTCTTGCAAGAAGCCCCACAGATCATCTTTCCTCTGGTCTCTTTTATACACAGAGAATTCAGTGTCCTCATCTTCCAAGATGACCAGCAACAGCTGTGACTCCTTATTCCCTCGTGGCATAGCCCCCGCTGTCCAAGTTGTCTAGGCAGTTCTGGCTGCTGGCTGTTGGTTACTTCATCAGGGTCTGAGCTGGCTAAGAGACTGAGTGCCTTGAAAAATGTTCCAGGGACTTGTGAGAAATTCTAATGATGGTCAGGGCACTGATGCTCAGAAGGTTGTTTCTGATTTTGCCTGCCATTCAAGTCAATGTTGTAGGATTCACTGGATTTGTCTACATCTCCAGAATGAACTGTAGTAAGTTGCTGGTAGCAATCTTTCAGGAGACTGAATCCTTGCTTTTCTGGTGACAATTTTTGAATGGCAGCTACAGATGGGTACTTGTCAACCTCAAAGAATAAACCAGATAGGAATGAGAAGCAGATGAGCTAATTGTACTTTGCTGTAAAACTACATTGATAGAATCTTGTTAAGTTTGAGAGTATAACCATTACCCCACTATCTCCTTTACAACCTAAGATACTAGGGAGGGTCTCTTCTGAGCCTTTCATCCTGCCAAAAATCCACTTGCAGGCTAGGTCTAGTGGTTAAGGTACCAGGCTAGAAAGCAGGAATCCATGAATTCTAGTCCTGCCTTAGCTATGAAAGGTAGCTGGGTGATCTTGGGCCAGTCACTCTTTCTCAGTCAAACTCACTTCACAGGATTGTTGTTGTGCAGAAAATAGGAAGAAAAAGGAGTATTGATTATGTGCACTGCCTTGAGTTATTTGTGAAAATAATAAAGGTGGGATACATCCAAATGAATAAAATAACAATTACAAGCAGTCCATTAGAATTGCAATGTGTTTCCCCCAAAATAAGACTGGGGTCTTATTTTGGGGGAAACACGTTGCAATTCTAATGGACTGCTTGTAATTGTTATTTTATTCATAAGACAGGAGTTTTATTTTCTTTTGATCCCCGAAATAAGCACTTGGTCTTATTTTCAAGGATGTCTTATTATTTTCGAGGTGCAGGAGGTGGCGAGTGTGGTCACCTCATGGCTGCTGCTGTGTCGCAATATTTTCAGGGAGGGCTTATTTTAGTGCATGCACTCAAAAGCCCTGTTGGGCCTATTATCCGGAGAGGTCTTCTTTTTAGGGAAACAGGGTACCTTAAGAAGCATAGTTCACAAGCATTTAAATAATAAAAGATCCCAATATGAGACCATTGGTATCTTTCAGATGAACCAACATATCTTTCTATGAACCAAGCCGGCAAGTCAACGTTAAACCATCACTTAGTGCAATGTGAAAGTAAAGTTTTAGGAATGAACTAAAGTTTCTTCTTTGGCCAAAGAAAAATTGCAGTTATTCCAAAACAAAATTTAATAAAATGAATGTAATGTATTTTTTTATCATTTCCATTTATTAAATTACTAGGTGGCACCACACAACTTGGCATCTATTGATTTATTTTACTAGCGTATGACCCAAAAATAATCCACAGCATTGCCAATATAAAGGGTTCTATATTTCATTTTATCTTTCTAATCTCTGCCTATCAAGGGACCTATTTGTTTCAACTAAGCTCAGAGAAAAATGGATTTTATATTTTGAAAAATAAGGATTTGGTTTATTGTATGTTTGTCCCTAAAATCCCCAAGGCAACCTGGCAGAGCTTAATCTATTTAACTCTCCCTTTCCATCAATAGACTTCCATCGATAGTCAGCTTTTCGTTTTCTTTATTTTTGAAGTTTTTTTCCCATGGATTTTCCATGCTTGAAAGGACGAATGAGGCAACAAACAGCATGTGTCAAAAGTTGAACTTTTGCTGAAAGATACAAGACCACACTATAAGGCTAGCTATTTATATTGTTACACCAAGCAACAAATTCTTTTCAATAGATTCTTTCTCAGGTAGTCATGGTGCTCTTGAGGGAGATCATATATGTAGCAAGGGGCCAATGGTTACTGTTCCCAGACAATGATGCCAATCTAAAACAAGCTAACTTTTAAATGAAAAATTTAGGACATGTACAATATGTGCAATTTGTATCTACAAATATGTTCTCATCCTTATATCCTTGAACTATTAAAATTTATTTGGTAGTCTGAGGTTGGCCTTACAATAATTATTTCATCACTTGGTTATTCAGTAAATGGGATCAAGTAAATGCTGTGCATATTTACATTTTTGGACTCATCTTTACAACCCTGAAAAAAAGCATCAGTCTATATAATAACATTACCTGAGTGAGGGGCTACTCAACCCATTACTTCACGCTTTGGGGATCCAGATGGTGTTGTTCACAGATATTTCCTTTCCTTGAATCTGTCACCACTATCAACTCACTGCCAGAGGTGATTCTGACCAGTTCTGGAGAACCGGTAGCAGAAACTTTAAGTAGTTCAGAGAACCAGTAAATACCATCTATGACTGGCCCCTTCCCCCATCTATTCTCTGCCTCCTGAGTCCCAGCTGATCAGGAGGGAATGGAGATTTTACAGTATCCTTCCCCTGCCACAGCCACCAAACCACAGCCACCAAGCCATGCCATACCCACCAAACCACACCCACAGAACCGGTAGTAAACAATTTTGAATCCCACCACTGCTCATTGCCTTACATTGCAACAGTAAGAACTATGAAACAATGATTAAGCAGAGTTTCGAAGCTCCAAAAAGAAATTTTGCCATGATATGAATTCCTAGGCCTTATACTTCATAAGCCACCCTATTGCAATTGCAACATTGGATCTCATTATTTATTTATTTATTTATTTTTCACATTTATAACCCGCACCCATCTCACCATAAAGGGACTCGGGGCGGCGAACAGAGATTTAAAATCAATTATACATAAATACAAAATATTATTAAATAATAACGAAATTAAATCCATATCCTGCTTAACTTAAAATAAGTTTAAATTTAAAACCCAAATTACAGTTTTGATTTGTTATAAAATAATGGGTGTGGAGTAGATCATGCTAGGTAGTATGTAGTAGATCATACTACATAGTAGATCATTATCTTATCCCATCTGTCTTACTGGACAGACTTGGAGCCATGTGACTTCCAGCCTTTCCCATAATTGAAGCAATACCTTTGAAGGCATCTCTTTGATTTAAATGAAGAGATGGAATGGACTGTCAGGCTCTGGTTGAAGAGGCAAGATGTAGGAGATGGCCAGGATGAACCTGAGGGAGGGGTCAAGTGCATCATCAGTTTGGATTTGAGCCCACAAGAAATCTAAGTTCAGCCTTCCTTGAACTCCTTTGACTCTTATCTACCACCAATTTACCTTGACCATTAATAGTTCAGATTCTTGTAGAAAGAGACAGCATGGAATAACCTCAGTTGAACAACCTTGGTTCCTTATTTGTTGTGCCTTACACAAATTTGGAGTTTGTTCACAACAACTTTCAGATGTTTGTCCATCATCAACAGAGGTGAATAGCAAATGATAGTGATGATGTGAAAAGGTAAAATACAGATTACAAAAGATTTCATGTCAAGGTTCATTTTCCTGTTTCGTTTATTAAAATATTCCTATTTAACGTAAATATAAAAGCATTATTTTTCATTCAACATACTGTAATAAATGTAACCCACAACAAAAAAGTGAGTTAGAAGATTGAGGTGGGTGTGGGAAGAAGCAAACTCGGTTCTTAAAATTCTGTCCCTGTTTTTTAGTGGACGAACTTGAATAGAAAGAGCACAAAGAAAATACAGGGACACTCAAGGCAAGCTATTTGGCACTGCTGCCTCAGGATTCTTGCTTGGGGAAAAATGGAATGGATTCAGAGATGACAATTCAAAGAGAAAAGAAAAGTGTAATCCTGCAGTTTAATGAAGTGACTAGGAAAGAAGTGCTTAAAGCCTTATAATTATTCCTTCCCATCCATTTCAGATGGATGTTAACACCATTTTATTTTGACAGGTGGTTGACAATTTTTGTAAGGGAGGAAAATTAGCTAACAATGGATAAGTATTTTTAATGAATGCAGAAATTAATTGACGGATAAATGCATTTGCAGTCTTTCTGTTGAAGTCTGCTGTTCCTAAAGGAACATAGAAGTACGTGTGTGTTGGATCTGAGGTAAATGAGGTTGCATTGGTGACTGGAATAATATATGTTAAGTTATAAGAAAAATATTGCTTCTAAGAAATGAAGTATCTGAATTCTAACTAAAAGAAGAAGAAGCTAGCTGATTCAAAAAATAAGATGATTCAGAATATTTCCAGTTGACCAGTTTTTCTGTCACTCCAGGGGAGAAAAAAACCAGCTTCTTATTTTTTGTGGTATATATATAAAACAACACACCTGCAGAATAGATACAGATCTTCCAGATATAACATAGTAAAAAATATAGGGTTTTGAGATTTGTGGGGGCTTTTTGTTAAAAGAGCAAAATAACATTTTCTAATGTAAAATGTATGTTAAAGAATTGAGCTGGAGGAGCTAGATTGGCCAAAATGTTTCCAAATCGCTTGCCTGAATGCTGGAGATGCAGCTATAAAAAGGGAATCTTCTATCATATGTGGTGGACCTGCCTCAAAGCTAGGAGGTATTGGCTTAAAATAAAGGAATGGTTGGAAGAAATTGCAGGACAAAAGATCAAACTGGAACTGGAACTATTCTTATTGGGCATATTAGGTGGAAATACTGTATGTGTAAAAATTTCAATATATAATATTACATATATTAACTGCAACTAGAATCATCTTTGCTCAAAATTAGAAACAGAATAATATCCCTTCAGATGCAATGATAATAAGAAAGGTACTTGAGTGTGCAGAGATGGATCGGTTGACCATGGAATTGAAAGATAGAGAAGAATCAGAGTATTATAAAGTTTGGAGTTTATAATATAAATCGCTAGAAGATAGATGTAAAACTACTGTATAAGAATTATGTAACATCTACAATAATACGATAATACTGTATATATTTGTAAATATTATTACAACCTAAATTATATAATATAGAATAGTGAACTATAGAAATAGAACTTATGTAAACATGAATGATATGAATGATACCAACATGGAAATGCTGCAATGAGTGTTTTCTTTTTTAATGTTCAAATATGTTTTAAATTAAATATTTTTTTAAAAAAATAATAAAGGGCTCCAGTCCCTCCAAAAGGTTTAGAGCTGAAAGGGAAACCTTCAGTAACAAGATATGGACAATCTATGTCAACGACTACGTCAGCTTCAACCACAATAATACACAAGCAAACAATACATACAAACTCAAGGTAAACCGCTCCAAACCCGATTGCAGAAAATACGACTTCAGCCATAGAGTAGTCAATGCCTAGAATGCACTTCTTGACTCTGTTATTACATCTCCAAACCCCCATAATTTTAACTTAAGACTGTTCACTGTTGACCTCACCCCATTCCTAAGAGGTCTGTAAGGGGCCTGCATAACCGCATCAGCGTGTCTACCATCCCTGTCCTACTGTCTTGATATTTATACTTATACCTGTTACTTTTTTTACATATTTGACAAACTAAATAAATAAACAAATCCAACAGAACCACATGTTTGTTGCTTCATCTTGTACAATAGCATCTCTGCAGAGGATACACAGTTCCTGGATCCTCAAATGTACAAAAAGGAATTATGAGGAGGTTTGTGTAACATGAGGAAGCCATTATTTTAAATCTCCAGCTCTCCCTGTTCTGTCTTTAATAGTCTGTGATGCTATGTATCTTCTCTTTCACACCCTAAGATGTGTAAAAAGAAATTTGCATTTTTCTATTTAGCAATGAAAATTAATCTAATGTTGAAGAGAATCTGCGCCTTGAATACAAAAGAGAAAGTTAATTCTATGCAATCTGCATTGTGCTGAAGAGCTGGAGGGGGAAGGAATGTAAGGGAAAGGGACAAGGAAGGCAGCTTAAGGAAGAGTTTTAACATGCAACAGTTTCAACCGTCTATTGGTTCCTTACCACCAATCCCTTCTATTTCATCTAGGCCAGGGATGTCAAACTCAAGGCTCATGGGGTGCTTAGATCTGGCCCAGGGCCTGCCCTGGAAAAAGCAAAGGACCAGCCCACAGTGCTTCTGTCAGTGAAAATAGAGGTTGGGAGGGCAGTGTGCAGCCCTACCAGCAGTGATGGGTTTCAAATTTTTTTAGAACCTACTCTGTAGGTGTGGCCTATTTTGTGGGCGTGGCTTGGCAGTCATGTGACAGGGTGGGAGTGGCCACCCTTTAAAATGTGGTAAAACTCATTTAACAACGCTCTTGCTTAGCAACCAAAATTTTGGACTCAATTGTGATAATAAATTCTTTCTGTCTTTCTTTCTTCCTTCCTTCCTTCCTTCCTTCCTTCCTTCCATCCTTCCTTCCTTCCTTCCTTCCTTCCTTCCTTCCTTCCTTCCTTCCTTCCTTCCTTTACTTTCCTTCCCGTTGGGTCACTGGCAGCGGTGGGCCAGATTTACTTCCAGGTACGCCGGTGGAACCCCCTCTCACCGGTTCTCTAAATTTCACCAACCGGCTCTCGCGAGTAGTGCGAGCCTGCAGAAACCCACCACTGCCTACCAGCACAACAGTTTCCTGCAGCCCTCCAGCAGTGAAAATAGAACTCTGGAAGGCTGCGTGTGGCCTACTCCGGCTCCATTTTCAGCTGCAACAGCCTCCACAAGCTCCATTTTCACTGGTAGAAGGCTACAGGAGGACGTTGTAGCTGAAAATGGATCATCGGCGAGTGATGTTAAGATGGCCACGCCCCCCAATGGCCATGCCCCCACCCCACCCTGAGGTCAAATATGACCCTGATGCAGCCCTCAATGAAATTGAGTTTGACAACCGCTGATCTAGGCAATAATTTCAACACATGCAAAGAACATTGCTCTTCTGAATCTTGAAGAAAATCATATGCTCCAGCATGTGGCTATTGAGAATCTGGATAGCACAAAAACAACAACAACCCATTTTGGAGTCACAGTAGTGTTTAATAGGTATTGTTCTACTTGCACAGGATATTTACTGCAAATGTGGCACTCTTCAAACAACTATCCATCTTTTGCAGTGCCTTCTGGAACCTACATGCACATAGACTGACTTCCTGTTCAGAAATAACCCTGCCACCAGCATGGCCCAGCATTGAACTAGAACTATATAAATCTGCATTTTTATTTTTTTAATGTTTTTAATGTTTTAAAATTAAAATTAATATTTTTTCCTTTCCAGTTCCTGCATTTCTGACATGAGATGAGACCCATACAGTGTAAAAAAAATAAAAAATGCAAAGTTTAAGAAAGATACATTGTGGTACCCAGTGGTAGGTTTCTAAATTTTTTACTACTGGGTGGTAGCTTATTTTGTAGGTGTGACTTGGCAGTCATGTGACCAGGTGGGAGTGGTTTGGCAGTCATGTGACTGAGTGGGCATGACCAATTTAGCCATCCATTTTGCCAATTTAACAGTCCATTAAGCAATACACATCAGCCCCTTTTTCTATTATTTTTAATACTGCATGAAGTTTTTGCTCTAAGTTTGTTTTTACTAGGAGGGAGAGCTTGGCAATGCCTGGGGATTTCTGGGAAATTCTCCTCTGTGTTAGAGGCACCAAAATAACCAAGATGATATAAGGTATACTGCTGCAGCAGAGGGTTGGACTAGATGACCTCAGAGGTACCTTCCAGCACTGGATTGCTGTGCTGTTTCAAAGCATCCTCTGAAGCTGCATCTAGTGCCAGGTTTGTAGTCCTTCCTTCCTCTCCTTTTTCTCTCCCTCCCTCCCTCCCTCTATCCATCCATCCATATCATATTCATCATGTTCCCTTAGTCCAGATTACATCCTAGCAAGATGTATGAATCTACTGCAAGTTTCACTCCAAACCACTCATTTATTTCTTGCACTGAAATTCCATTTGATTACATATTGTTAAGCATGTGTGTGTGTGTGTGTGTGTGTGTGTGTGTGTGTGTACAAATAAGTGCATGTCCAGTGACTATGTTACCATTTCAGTCAGGCTCTGAGAACTCACTGGTTCACGCTCCGTCCATCTTCCTCATTTAAGTACGATAGGCTGCCAGGTACTTATTTATTTATTTATTTATTTTATTTTATCAAATTTATACCCTGCCCTTCTCCTTGTTAGGACCCAGGGCGGCGCACAGGCATTATATAAAACCATAAATACAATATACATCAATTAAAAATATATTAAATTAATTAACCCATGCTAAAACCCATTATTAAAACCGTAACCAAATTATAATTTATATTTAAAAAGTCAGAAGTGGGGGGCTATCCTAGGCCGGTTTTTGGAATAATAATAATAATAATAATAATTTAATTTTATATCCCGCTCTCTCTCCCCAAGGGGACTCGAGGCGGGGCACAGGCAATTAAAAATACAAATAAGACCACAGACAAAATACAAAATACAAAATTAAAAATGGATTAAATTGATCCTGCGCTAAAACCCATAAACTAAACTAAAAATTACCCCTAAAACCCCTTACCTAAAAAGAGACTACCCAAGGCCGGCCAGGCAAAAAAAGTGTGTCTTTAATTTTAAGCGGAAGGAGCAGAGGTCCGTGGTTGTCCTGATATCGGGGGGAAGGTCGTTCCAGAGGGCTGGGCCCGCCACAGAGAAGGCCCTTCCCCTGGGCGTCGCCCGCTGACAAAGTCTAGTGGACGGCACTCGGAGAAGTCCCTCTCTGTGGGAGCGAATCGGCCGTGAGGATGTATGGGGCAGGATCCGATCCCGCAGGTAGCTAGGTCCCGAGCCATGGAGCGCTTTGAAGATGGTAATTAACACCTTGAAGCGCACCCGGAAGACGACAGGTAGCCAGTGCAGCTCGCGCAAGAGCGGTGTTACGTGGGCAAACCTAGAGGTGCCCATAATTGCTCGCGCGGCTGCGTTCTGGACCAACTGAAGCCTCCGGGTACACCTCAAGGGGAGCCCCATGTAGAGAGAGTTGCAATAATCCAGTCGGGATGTCACGAGAGCATGAGTGACTGTGCGAAGGGCGTCCCGATCCAATAGGGGGCGCAACTGGCGTACCAGGCGAACCTGGTAAAACGCCCTCCTGGCCACGGCTGTCACTTGATCTTCCATGGACAGCCGGGTATCCAGGAGGACACCCAAGTTGCACCCCATCCACAGGGGCAAGATGTTCGCCCCCTATGGCCAGCGATGGAGTCAGCTAGTTGAATCGGGCAGCCGGAAACCACAGCCACTCGGTCTTGGTCGGGTTGAGCCTGAGTCCGTTACTTCCCATCCAGATCCGCACGGCTTCCAGGCACTGGCACATCACTGCTACGGCATCGTTGGGGTGGTTTGGGGTAGATATATACAGCTGAGTATCATCAGCATAGAGATGATACTCTACCCCAAAACCACGGATGATCTCGCCCAGCGGCTTCATGTATGTGTTGAACAGGAGAGGCGAGAGGACCGACCCCTGAGGCACCCCACATGTGAGGGGTCTCGGGGTCGACCTCTGCTCTCCTGTCAACACAAATTGTGTCTAAGTACATCTTTAGACATTGACGGAAGAGGCGGAGGTCCGAGGTAGTGCAAAGGTCGGGGGGTAGGTCGTTCCAGAGGGCCGGGCCCGCCACAGAGAAGGCTCTTCCCCTGGGTGTCGCCAGCCGGCATTGCCCAGCCGACGGCACCTGGAGAAGTCCCGCTCTGTGGGAGCGGACCGGACGAAGGGATGTATGGGCAGGAGGCGGTCTCGTATATAGCTAGGCCCCGAGCCATAGAGCGATTTAAAGATGGTAGTCAACACCTTGAAGCGCACTCGAAAGACCACAGGCAGCCAGTGCAGCTCGCGCAGGAGTGGAATTCAATTAATTACATGTTTTGTTTTGTTACCAATCAGTGTGATTTTTTTTTACTGACAAAGTCTTTAGAAATAAAATCAATGAATTTTAGTAACACCTTTGGAGTACAGTTAAAAATGGGGCAAACTTAGTGAGAAATCTGAGCCATCCTCTGACATTCAGAAGAAGGCCCTTATTTTCTTTTTCAAATGATTTTTAAAAATAAGTTTGATAATGGCAACATAAATAACATAAAGCCTGGGATTTGGCCACTAGGCAAATGTTTAAAATGATCAAATGCATAATATTCAGAGAGCATACGTTAGTATAATAAAAATACGAAATCCCAGCAGCCAAAAGAACTACTGCAGTTCTAATGTTCTCTTATTCCCTTTCCTGAACTCCGAATAGGTAATGAGAGGAAGAAGGCAAAGGCACATTAATATTTAATTAGTTTTGATCCTGAGAAGTACTTAATCTTATGCTAATGAACATATTGGAGCCAATTAACAATCTCTCTGGAACCATGCAAGCCAGTATTTCTGACGCAACTCCATAAATCTTTGCCTGTATTTGTCATGGGCCACAGTGTGATAGTGTTTTCTGGAGAGATAGAGCCAGTTTTGGGGATGATCAATGGGAATTATACCCCCCAAAAAAGAGGAACTAGAAGTCTGAATTAAAGGTTGATTTACTCATCTCTGAGTGCTCCTCACGAACAGCCTATCTGATTTGTGTTGGTAATGATTCAGTAATGTGCACTTCAAGCCATATATATTCAAGACTGTATTGTCAGTCTAGGGTCAGGTAGTGGCTACATTGAATAAACAAACAAACAAACCATGGTTGCTGAAACCATTGGCTTTAGTTCATCCCTTCAATAACCATGGCAAATGTGTACCTGAATCAAAGCTAAGAGAAAATGTATGTAGGCATTCAATTAGTATAACAATGAAATGTAGGGAAATGACATACACCCCAAACTCAGCATCTTTGTAAGCCCTTTTCATTTATAGATCAGCATATGAGGAGATTGTAAATATAATAGTCTAATTTGTTTAATAGTCTTTTAAATTATATTTATTGTATTTTGTATATCTTTTAAATTTCCTGTGCGCCGCCCTGGGTCCTCTGTGGAGAAGGGCGGGATACAAATTTAAATAAATAAATAAATAAATAAATAAATAAATAAATAAATAAATAAATAAATAAATAAATAAATAAATAAATAAATAAATAAATAAATAAAATAACTCGACAATGAAAACTTTCTATTCATAATAAGGCTTGGAAGCAGGGATGAAATCAACTTATCTTTGCTACCGGTTTGCAAATGTGAGCGGGCAAGTGCAGGACCTTCCACACATTCGCAGGACTTTCTGCGCATGCGCAGAGCATCAAAATGGGATAAGCCTGCTACTGAATGCCTGCACGGGTAAGTAGAACAGCAAGGGGTGGGGAATCCGCTGTGCCAGGTAATTTAGATTAGCTGGAAAGTAGGAAATCTGACGATTCTAGCTAATATAAATCATGTGTCACAGCTGATCGTCGGAAATACCATTTTACCCAAACCGGTAATTTTTTTTTTACTACCAGTTCAGGCAAACCGGTAGCATTTCACTCCTGCTTGGAAGCAGTGTGCAGTTTATTTATAGCCATCATATAGCCTTATCATTAGGTGTATGAATGTTGGATAAGAAGCCAGGATCCTGATAGCATTGGTGATCCAGTTATCATACATATCTTCACCCTCATTATTATTATTACCATTTTGCCCTTACAGATGTATGTCAATAATTTTATAGGATTCCCTCTTGCTGCCTCAGATTTTGTTTGGCCATCTATTTTAAAATGCAGTTCTGGGAAACTATGTGAGCTTTATGTTTACTGGTTTGCTCACTTGCTTATTTATTTATTTACAGGGATTATAGGATGCTGTAGTCATCAGATTCTGCATCGCACTCAATCCCCCCAAATCTGTAATTTGGGTCAAAATAAATCTTAAAAATTAAAGCCAAGCATTATAAAACTACAAATAGTCCTCGAGTTACAAATGTAATGGAGCCTGCCAATTATATCCATAACCTGAGGATTTGTTGGAGTGAATCATGTAAAATGAACATGAAAACTCCCTGCTTTTGCCTACAGATTTGCTAATCAAATGTGCAGGTTGTTAAGTGCACATGAGGTATCGGAGAAGGCCTTGTGGGGGGGGGGGAGGCTAGTGATGGAATTGGTTAGGGCTAGGGCTAGGACTAGGGCTAGGGCTAGGGCTAGGGCTAGGGTTGGGCTAGTGATGGAATTGGCCACAAGCTTAAGACCATCCAAGGTCTCCCCCAACCCACTAAGATACCTCATGTTCCCCACAATTGCCTCTCCCTCCACCAGGTCACTTACCTTGCAAAGATCTCACAAGCTGTCTCCCCTCTAACCTCTTGCCACGCAATATCACAGTCCCCAGAGGTTTCCAGGTTTAGTATGCAAAACATGTGCATGCTGACAAGAGCCTTTGGGGCAGCCAAAGAAAATATTACAATATCCTCGAGGTTGCTTTCCAGCATTTCACTGGGTAGGCAAACACATTTACATACATAAAGCTTTTATTCTATAAAATTCTGTACTTTCCAGAGTTGAATAAGCTGCCATGAAAGATAATTGACTGGATGGGATATTGTTTTATTATTACTAATGACTATTTACTTATCAAGCATATTGTAGTATTGCATACAGTATACAATTTATTTCTTTATTATGGCATCATCTGCTCCAATGGATTGAATGAATGAAAGAAGCGTAAAAAAGATAAAGCTCAATTTAATCTTTTTTTTTTCAGATAAACTAAAAGAAAGCCACTGCATTTTAATAATTGGCATTAGTGATACAGCAGCCCCATCTATAACACTTGAGGCAGAAAAATAGTTGAAGTAATCATGTTTAATGTTACTGTAATAAGTAACACTCAATTACTCTATTTTATCAAATTAAATTGGGCTGAATTGTATTTATCCTCTCATATAATACTGTAGGAGGATAATATTGCAGGCAATCTACTAGACTGCAGATAATATTGTAGGGAATCTACTAGATTTACTTAAACCAAGATAATATAAATTTGGACAATAACTATGCTTTGTTTCAAACTTCAAATTATGTACTGTGTGCACAGTCAAAACAATTTTCATTCTATTATTCTCAATTAATACTTGAGGAAAACTCAGCAAGCATATTAAATAGAAAAAAACATTTTTATGAGTGGTTTATATGTTAACCTAGTTTAGAAATGAAAATTCATCTTGGTCTCTGTATGATTAATATATTTTACACTGATATTTATTAGTCTTTGGAGCTGGAATGGTAGAATAAAATTTTTAAAAGAACAAATCCATGCCATTGATTCTTATTTTTTCCTTTTGTCTTACTAGATGATTTGCACATTAAAACCAATTCATCAGCAAATATCAGCAACCCAACAACCATTAGGCAAGTATGCATTTGTGAGCATACAGTATATAACAGACTATTTTGTTTCATAAACAGCTTGTTTAGTCATATAATCAATATGAAAATAAATGTGCTGAATATTATTGTATTATCAGGACTGCACTATTAAATTGTTTAATGAAAGGAAAGTTGAAGAACAATATCTGGGTGAACTGAACAGAAAAAATATGTTTCTAGGAAAAATACAAATTTAGTTCATATGATCATCTTCATTGTATGAAGTAAAGAACCAATAGTAAATATGATTTCCATGAACCATACTTGTCTTGAAAAAGATGTAGCATTTACATCTACTGGAACTACATGTGCATGGCACTTGCATATCCATTTGTGAAGCGCCCACGAAATCAGAAGATTCAGGCAGTTCAAATGAGTGTAAAGATTTATTGCAAACTTAAGCTTTCTTCAAGATACTGAACTACTAATGGTCAAGAGAGTTTAGATTAGAAAGAAATTCAAGGGGGGCTGGACTTAGAACTCTTGTGATTGCACAGGGACTAATGATGTCTTTGACCCATCCCTCAGGCTCAACCCGTTCATTTCTTACATCATTCAACATCAGTGAAAATCTTCACTATTCAACCAAAGTCACTTCACAGGGTAAAGATCTAGCTAAGCACATGGTGTGGAGGTGCTGCCCATCCTGCCTCAACTCCAACACATCGATATGGGCACGGGAAGACATATTAAACACATAGCATGTACACCCACACAAAATTGCATATACATATTTGAATGTTTCCCTAAGTTTTAATCTATTCAGTTTTGGTTTACTTACTTAAAGATTACAATAGGCAGTCCTTGCTTAATGATGATAATTGAGACCAGCAATTCCATAATTAAGTGACATGTTCATAAAGTATGATATCAAATGAATGCATTAACTTACAACAGCAGTTGTACTAGTTTCAGCAGTTCCAGTTGCCATTGTTAAGTACATCCTGTATGATTGCAGCATCCCAATGGTCCCCATTGACTAGGCTTGTTAGAAGTTAGCAGTGAATGATGCAAATGGTGATCATGTGATTGCAGAATGCTGCAATATTGTAATTGCAAGCCATTTGCCAAGTGCTAAAACCACAATCACAATACTACGGAGATTCTGAAACAGATAAAACTATGAGGAACAAGCACAGGTCCCCTCATCCAGCACTGTATCTTTGAAGGATCACCCAAAAAGTGGTCATTGAACAAGGACTACATGTACATGCAGATCACTGTTTGGATTCTATTATTCTTGCATGATCAAGGTGACAGTTGTCCTTATAAATGCCACATGAATTTGTCTTGTTGTCTTGTCTTCTTTTTCTTTTAATGAAATAGTCAACAAAAATCTTGGGAGAAGATAATACGGTATGATAATTCTCCAAGTAATTCTCCAAGAGACCAAGGCTCCTGACTTTACTTTGTGCACTTTTAGAGGCAGTTTTAATCAATTCATTATACCTTAATTTAATTAGGCTAAAAGCACAAACCTGGGAGTGCATTTGTACTATTGGCCCAATATACAGTAACTGTTGGTTAGTAAATAAAAAGGAATCAGAAGAATTTGAAATGTAATAAAGTACATCCTCCACATTTATTTGCAATTTCTAACTGCTATTTTAAATGTAGATTAAATCATATTAAGATTCAATTATTAATATTTAATATACTTATATGTAATGGCAGAAGTTTATACCATAAACTAAATATTTTTAGTATCAAGCATAGACCTATTGTAATTTGAGAAAAGAAGGTATAGCTTCTAGAGAATTGCCACTGTGCCACAATTCACTGAAAGCAAATTTTATTGAAGTCAAAGCTCATTGACTTCGGTGCTGCTATATGAAGTGATGAATGGAATTTGATATTTAAATAATTCTACATTTAGCTTGATGAGGTCAGTAATGTTTCAATACAAGAAATATTAGTTAAATAATTCAAACAATTGGAAATTGTTTTCTGATTCTATACTATTCTGTTCTTTTTTTCTCCATTAAATCATCTTATCATGAAGGGATTTTGTCACTGTTGAAAATTTGTCTTCTTTACGTGGCCATGTAGATCCTATATGCCTAAGGCTGCTAAGGGACTTTCATAGAATTATCAAATTAATGAGATAATTTTTATTAACTTCAACATTATTTGACATATTCTGAATTATATGGCTAAGTTCTAATTGCATCTTAAGGGTGATGATGCCTAACGTTTTGCACTTCATAATTCACAGTCAGAAATGGTAGAACATGAAATACTAAATTTAAAATGATTGTAACTCTATAGAGGAGAAGAACCTGTTATGAACAGAACATATAGCTAGTAATGGCACAAAGAGAAAGAAGGAGAAAAATTGTTGAGAACAGATAATGAAAATTAAAGTTATATGCCACATTATTTAAAGTCAAAGTGTATCTCTAACTCAGCCTGAAGTTGTGATATATAATTGGTTATTGTCAATTTACTGATGATCCTTGAATCAATGGTGTTAACTCATCCCTGAACCATTCTCCAAATTGTTTCACATAGATAGTCAGTAAATGAGAAAGTTCCATAGTCTATGGCAGGGGTGTCCAAATTTGGGAACTTTAAGACTTGTGGACTTCAACTCCCAGAATTCCCCAGCCAGCACTTTGTTCTCAAGATTGGACACCCCTGGTCTATGGGATCCTGCATTGGAATGTCCCTCAACCTAATAAATCCGACTGCCAACCCCCCCCCCCCCGCCCCACTCATCACTATTGGTTGAAACTATGCATTTAAGTAGAAACAAAACTATCAAAACACAGTGCACCCAACTCACAACACCTGCATTGATTATGATCAATGGTAACAAATGATGCCAAGAGGTCTTCTGGGATCCACTAGTTAAGTTTTCCAACTGTTAAGAAATTTATCCTGAGTGTTCTAGTTTGCTTCTGTCCTTGATTAGCTTCTATCCATTGTTTCTTGTCTTGCCTTCTGGTGCTTTGAAAAATAGGTTACATAAGAACATAAGAATAGTCTTGCTGGAACAGGCCACAGCCCATCCAGTCCAGCATTCTGTCTCACACAGTGGCTCACCATTTGCTTCGGGGTATTCCCAAGCAGATGTCTTCACCTGCTTATGATTCCCTGCAAATGGCATTGAGAGATATCCTGCCTATCTCTTCAACCCGGAGGGTGTCCTTAGGCATCCATAATGATAGCTATTAATACCCTTGTTCTCCATGAACTCGTCTAATCCTTTCTTAAAGGTGTCGAGGCTGACAGCTGTCACCACTTCTTCTGGCAGGGAGTTCCATAGACCAGTGATCCTCTGGGTGAAAAAGTACTTCCTCTTATTTGTTTGAGGTCTAGTTATCAAAAGTTTCATGGAGTGCCCCCTAGTGTTGTGCGATAGGGAAAACAGTTTTTCCTTTTCTACTTTGTGCACACCGTGCATGATTTTATAGATTTCAATCAGGTCACCTCTCAGGCACCGTCGTTCTAGAGTGAAGAGCCGTTGCAGCCTCAGATGGTAAGGAAGATGTTCCAGCCCCCTAATCATTCTGGTTGCCCTCCTCTGCACCTTTTCCATTTCCATAATATCCTTCTGAAGGTATGGTGACCAGAACTGTACACAATACTCCAGATGGGGCCTCACCATAGATTTATAAAAGGCAAAATGACACTTGCTGCCTTATTTTCTATACCCTTCCTAATGATCCCTAGCAATGAGTTTGCTTTTTTCACTGCTGTGGCACACTGGGTTGACACCTTCATTGAGCTGTCCACCAGGACACCAAGGTCCCTTTCCTGGTTAGTTGCAAGGAGTTCAGACCCCATCAGTTTATAGATGTAGTTGGGGTTTTTTGCCCTAACGTGCATCACTCTGCACTTACTAATGTTGAAGCTCATTTGCCACTGGGTTGCCCACTCCCCCAGTGTCAAGAGATCCCTCTGGAACTCCTCACACTCTCTCTCAGTTTTTACTACCCTGTATAATTTAGTGTTGTCGGCAAATTTGGCTACCTTGCTGTTTACTCCTACTTCTAGATCATTTATGAAAAGGTTGAAGAGCAGGGGTCCCAGTACTGAACCTTGGGGGACCCCACTCTTTACCTCCCTCCACTTGGAGAAGTGTCCATTTAATGCTACTCTGTTTCCTGTCCCTTAGCCAGTTGCTAATCCAGGACAAGGCATGTCCCTTTATTCCATGACTGGCAAGTTTATTTAAGAGCCTTTGGTGCGGGACCTTGTCAAAGGTCTTCTGAAAGTCCAGATAAAGAATGTCAACTGGATCTCCCTTGTCCACGTGCTTGTTGACACTCTCGAAAAATTCCAGCAGAATAGTGAGGCATGATTTGCCCTTGCAAAAGCCATGTTGGCTCTCCTTCAGCAGTGCCTTCTCTTCTACGTGCCTATTAATTTTATCCTTTAAGATGGTTTCCATCATTTTGCCTGGGACACTTGTCAAGCTGACCAGTCGGTAATTTCCTGGATCACCTCTGGATCCTTTTTTGAAGATAGGTGTTATATTCGCTACCTTCCAGTCATCTGGCACAAGGCCTGATTTGAGGGAAAGATTATATATTTTGGCAAGGACATCAGCAATTTCATCTTTAAGTTCCTTGAGAACTTGTGGATGGATACCATCTGGTCCTGGTGATTTGTTAGTGTTTAGTTTAACAAGACATGCAAGGACCTCCTCCCTAGTTATTTCTATCTGGGTTAATTCCTCAGTTTCCCTTCCTACAAAGATAGGCTCTGTTTTGGGCATGTGATCTCTGTCTTCTTCAGTGAATACTGAAGCAAAGAATTCATTGAGTCTCTCTGCAATCTCTGTTTCCTCCTTAATAATCCCTTGCCTACCATTGTCATCTAATGGTCCAATGGCCTTCCCAGTTGGATTCTTACTTCTAATGTAGTTAAAGAAGTCCTTGTTATTTCTTTGAGTGTTTTTAGTTAAACGCTCCTCAAAGTCTTGCTTTTCTTTCCTGATTATTGCCTTGCATTTATTCTGCCAGAATTTATGTTTCTGCCTGTTGTCCTCATTTGGAAAAACCTTCCATCTTTTAAATGAGCTTTTCTTGCTTTTGATCACTTCCCAAACAGCTCCTATAAACCACATTGGAGTCCTCTTGAACCTGGCGGTGCCCTTTTTCCTTTTAGATATACATTCCAATTGGGCCTCTGTTATTGTTTTTGTGAGCAGCCTCCATGCCTCATGGAGTATTTGGACTTTCTCAATTCTCCCTTTCAGCTTCTTTTTTACTAGTTTCCTCATCTTCGGGAAATTTCCTTTATGAAAATTTAAGGTCTCTGTGTTAGATTTTATCGGTGATTTGCAGTCTATGATTAAGTTAAAAATAATTGTGTTGTGATCACTGTTCCCTATTGGATCAGTCACATTAACATTTTGCACCAGATCCTGTATATTGCTCAGAACCAAGTCAAGGATTCTTGTACCTCTAGTTAGGTCTTCAACCATCTGTTCCAGGGAACAATCATTTAGCATACAGGAACTTTATCTCTTTGTCATGTGCTGAACAACTGTTCACCCAGTCTATGTGAGGGTAATTGAAATCCCCCATTATAACCAGGCTTCCCTTTTTTGATGCCTCCTTCACAACATTCTCCAACTGCCAGTCTCTCTCAGGGGCTTGGGTCGGAGGCCGATAACATATGCCTACTGTTAGACCATTCTTTTGGCCTGATAATCTTACCCACAGAGTTTCTAGTGGTGACTCTAAATCACCTCAATACGCCAATTCGTATGACTTTATCTCTTCTTTGACATACAAGGCTACACCACCTCCCATTTGCCCCTTCCTGTCCTTCCTGTCCAGTTTGTAGCCTGGGATGACTGTATCCCATTGGTTATCATCCATCCACTAGGTTTCAGTGATACCAATAATATCAATATTTTTGTCTATTGCTAAGTATTCCAGTCCCCTATTTTGTTTCGGAGGCTTCTGGCATTTGCATACAGGCATTTATATATACTTTTCTGATGCAGTCTTTTGAGTTGACCACCTTTTCTTTGTGGCAATCCCTCAAATAATGGAATACTATCATCATGTTTGATTCCGGAGAGGGAGCCTGAGAAGGCAGCAGGCATGCAACTTACCCACTCCTGATGCAGGGAGTTAGGGATGCAGTGGCTCAGTGGCTAAGCTACTGAGCTTGTCAATCAGAAGGTTAGCAGTTCAGCAGTTCGATTCCCTAGCCCCACATAAGGGGGTGAGCTCCTGTTACTTGTCCCAGATTCTGCCAACCTAGCAATTCAAAAGAATGTTAAATATGCAAGTAGAAAAATAGGGTCCACTTTGGTAGGAAGGTAACAGCATTCCTCCGGTGTTCAGTCATGCCAGCCACATGACCACTGAGACATCTTTGGACAGTGCTGGCTCTTTGGCTTAGAAACGAAGATGAGCACTGTCCCTAGAGCCAGAAATGACTAGCATGCATGTGCAGGGGAACCTTTATCTTTACCTTTACCTTACTATCATGTCACCCCTATTCCTTGATAGCAGCAGGCCAATATGTGAGGGACTGCCACAAAGAAGAAGAGGGTCAACCTATTTTTTTGTAATGATCTTTAAAAGTCTTAATAGTTGGAAATGAATTCATTTCTTTTTTCTTTTTCTTTTCACTGCCATTATGGTTTTTCTTCTTTTCTTCATCATATCACCATGTAGTACCCTCATCCTCCAATGTACAATCTGCTGACAGTTCTAAGTTGAGATGTCCTTTTATCCTGGAAAAAAAAATTAAAGAAGAAAAACAGTAGTAGTTAAGGGATATATAACATATACAGTTTTGGTCACCACGATGTAGAAAAGACGTGGAGACTCTGGAAAGAGTGCAGAGAAGAGCAACCAAGATGATTAGGGAACTGGAGACTAAAACATATGAAGAACGGTTGCAGGAGCTGGGTATGTCTAGTTTGATGAAGAGAAGGACCAATGATAGCAGTGTTCCGATATCTCAGAGGGTGCCACAAAGAAGAGGGAGCCAAACTATTCTCCAAGGCACCTGGGGGCAGGACAAGAAGCAATGGGTGGAAACTAATCAAGGAGAGAAGCAACTTAGAACTAAGGAGAAATTTCCTGACAGTTAGAACAATTAACCTCTGGAACAGCTTGCCTCCAGAAGTCGTGAATGTCCCAACCTTGGAAGTCTTCAAAAAGATGTTAGATAGCCATTTGTCTGAAATGGTATAGGGCTCCTGCCCACGCAGGGGGTTGGACTAGAAGACCTACAAGGTCCCTTCCAACTCTGCTATTGTATTGTATTGTATATGAGCGCGTATTATTTCAATTATGTAGTTCTTTTCCTCCAAATTTCTTTTATGAAAAGTGGACTGTGTAGCATCACTTTAGCCTCCCTATAGCTTCTCATTTCTTAACAACTTCAGGGAGAAAAAGCTACATTGAGCCAAGAGATGCAAGCTCGTACATCACTTTGAGAAACTGAATAATTACGGTCTTCCTTTCTGCAGAACCTTCCAGAATTTTAATTAGCTTTAGTTCACAGACAATCTGAAATGTATGGTGGTTTCACAGTTGCCAACTGGCTAAGATAACGAGTTATAATTAACTGTGGTATTTGCAACTGTCACTCTACAGAGAGAATTAGAAGGAAAATCACAACATATCCCAATGAGATTATTGTTTAACACTCTCCACTTTCCCATATCTGTCTTTTGCAGGGTCAGTTGGAAAGTGTCATAAAAGCACATAGTTACAGTTTCTTTTTTTATCGTTATCTGAGCGTTTATCACCTGCAGCTCATTAGAGATGTAAAAATTGTACATTATCTCTCCTGGTAAGGTTTATATTTAGGGGCTGAAATGATCACTATTCCCTTCAAATTTCAAAGATTAGTAATTATATTCATTCCAAGCCTACCTATCAAACAGAACAAATCTCCTTGTACGTTCAAGGACCTCACTGGAAAATCAGTCAAATTCTGATTCTTCCAGGGTTGTCTATAGTTCCAGGGAGGGGGGCCATATGAAAATGTCAGCTTATCTTCAATGCCAATCTCCTTTTTACATGTATCATGGGCAATATGCATAAATAAGAGGTGAATCTTCATGTATTTAGGGTCCTTTTTTTCTGAATACATCTTTAAACTTCCTTATTTCTTCTGCAGCAAACACACTTATAGTTCTATCTATAAGTTCAATCATTCTGCAGAAAAGAGTACCCAAAAAAATAAGCAGATGTACAAATTTAGTTTACTTGTGACTAGTAATCTCTTCTTGAACTCCCTTCCCACACTGTGCATTTAGCTGAAGATTAAACAACCTGAAGCCCCAAGTTCACATGCACTTCTGGGTCCCACAAATCCCTGGGTACAGCAAAATTGCTTTCAAATTGCTTTTTAAAAATGTGACAGAAGGGAAAATTATGAAGTATGTGGATGCAGTCATATGAACTGAACTTCATTAAACTCAAATTATATTTAAATGTGCCTAATTAAATGAAATTCAGTATTTATCCTAGCTCACTTGCCTTTTAAATTCCAGTACTTTTTTTTTTTCCCTAACAGTAATCATTCATTGAAAAATTCATCCTGACAGGAAAAGAGTAAGCATATTTTACATCAGTTAAATAGGCCTTCATAGTATCTGACCTCAGCATATCTGAGAAATACATTTGATAATGTGTGGCTTTTTAAACAGCCATTTATTTCATGTTGCATATTTTCCTACAACTTATAAATTATTTCACATTTGCAAATTACATATTGGTTGCATTCAGTAAATATGGCTACATCAATCTTCTTCAGTTGGTTACTTCAAGTCAGAAAGAAAGTTAAATCGATCACTGTAAAACTGTGCACTGAAAAATTCAAGTCAAGATGAGAAGGAGCATGCTAAACTATGTCTTTTTGTTTTATTTGATTTCTTTTATACTTTAAAGTGTTATTTTTTTTGTATAACAATTTTTATTGATTTTACAATTTTATAATAGGAAAGGGGTATGTAGGTTATTTAACAAATATTTTAGAGCTTCCATGTCAGGGTTGGTAACCTCCTCCGAGACTTCATACAAAATAATTTCAATAAAAGGTGGAAAGAAATACATACATTTCATATCATAAATTCCATGCATTCAATCATTTGTTTGTGTTAACATCCATGTAGGAGTTATAATACAAATTAAAAAATCATTTTTGTGATCTTAGCCTCTTTGCTATTGTTTCTTCTTCTTCCTTACCGCCAGTGGGCGGAGTCATGGCCCCTCCCGTTCCCACATCTTCGTCCTCCAGGGTTGAGGCATGTTTTTTAAGAAAGGCCTCCGCCTCTTCTACTGTTTTAATTCTAGCTCTGCCTCCTTCCCAGAACACCAACATTTCCTCTGGCATTAACCATTTGAACCACACCCCTTTTTAATATAATTTTTTTGAGAAGAAGGAATATTTCCTTCTTATTTCTCGAATATTTTTAGGCATCTGTTTCAATATGGCAATCTTTTTTTGTTGATATATCAAAGGTCCTCCCCTCTGTGCTCTCAGAATCTCATCCCTTGTTGAACTTTTTACAAATTTAATATGAATCTCTCTGGGTACATTATTTATTCTGGCATATGCTGAATTGATTCTATAAATCAGGTCTATATCCCCCCAAATATGTTCTTTATTTTTTTTAGTATATTCTGCTAAAATCATGCTCATTAAATCTTTTAAATTCTCAGAGTCTGTCTCTGAGATGTTTTGAAACCTTAAAAAAAAAGACATTTTTTCAAAATCGATTCTTGACATATGACCAGTAATATCTGTAATATCTTTCTGAAATTCCTTCATCTATTCCCTCATCTCAACTGCCCCTTCCTCCAACCCATCAATTTTTTGTTTATTTTCTGTTATAGCTCTTTGTGCCTCCAGTAATTCCAATTTTGTGCTTATATTGTCTTTCCGGATCTCTCTTATTTCCTTCATTATGCTTTGCAGCATCTCCTCTATTGTTGGTGGAGTGTCCTCTCCTGATGTTTCTTTCTGGAGCATTATAAAAATTTTTGCCTGCTGTAGGGATGGACTGGCCTTTGTAGAAGGTGGAGCGGAGAATGATTTCCCCATTGGAGGCTTTTTCACTGCCATTGTTAAAGTTTTAAGTTTTTATGACAAAAGATGGCGGCGAAGGGCAGACAGTCAGTGAAGCCCGAGAGAAGGAAAAGTCTATATCAAAGTTCAAAATTTTGTACTGTTTAAAATCCAGAGAAACAATTGTATCATCCAATCCATCTAAAAAAAAAGTAAAAAGGCTCACAATGGGAGAAATACCGAGAGCCGTTTGGGTGGCTTTGATCTTGTAAAGGTGAAGAAATGTTCTCAAGTCAAAGAATGTTTACTGCTGGGAACAAAGAAGCGCCATTTTTCCGCCCCGTTAGCGGCAGTGAAGAATCAGCTAAAGTTTCATTTTAACTGTAGCGAGGCTCAGATACAAAGTTTCTTTAGCAACTCCATATATGGTAATACATTTCCCTTTCTTTATGTTAATTCGGATGTTTCACTTTCTCCTTCTCCCCGATCCCGGGGAGCATTTTAAAATGCCGCTTAATTCTGAGGGGGGGTTTCTGGCAACTCCCCCCTCTATTCTTCTTTTCAAAGAGTTGAGTGCATTAAAGTCAATAACTCACAGTCCGCGCAGCTGTCCAGAGTCTCGGTGCGGTCCTCCAACTCCGGCGTTTCAGCCCGTTCTCTAAACTTTCGTTGTTCCAGCACTCCTTCGGAGAGAGGACTCTTCCCCCCGCATTCTGTCTTTCAGCTCCTGTTGCAAGATGGGCATGCCCCCCCCCGACCGCCATCTGGGTGGGGGCCTCCCTCAGCCACCCTTATGGTGGGGGCTCTCTACAGGAGCCCCCCTGCCCCCGAAGGCGCTCACCAAAAAATCCAAGCAGCCGACGTGTCAGAAAACATGTCCATCTTGTCCGGAAGCCAGAAGCAACCTCCTAAAGTGTTATTTTAATGATAACAATCTAATACTAACTGTGCTTGTTTTAGTAAGATTTAGTAAGATTGTTTTAGTGCTTGTTTTAGTAAGATTTTTCTTTTTGGTAAATTTGTGGATTATTGTGCTAATAAAAACCTAATAAACCTAAACCTTATAGGTGAAAATATGGTGCTTGTTATGCCACATAAAATAAGGCAAAGCCATTCCCATTCTAGGTACTTTCTCAAGGGCTTGAGAAACGATAAACCTGGTCATCTCAGTCTTAAAATACTTCAAAGTTCAAGGAATATTGATAACTCTAGGACAAATATAGGGAGTAAGCCAGTGGTGGGATTCAAATTTTTTTACTACTGGTTCTGTAGGTGTGGCTTGGTGGGCATGGCAGGGGAAGGATACTGTAAAATTTCCATTCCTTTCCCACTCCAGGGAAAAGTTACTGCAAAATCCCCATTCTATCCAAATCAGCTGGGACTCAGGAGGCAGAGAATAGATGGGGCAGGGCCAGTCAGAGGTGGTATTTACCAGTTCTCCAAACTACTCAAAATTTCTGCTAACAGTTCTCCAGAACTGGACAGAACCTGCTGAATATCACCTCTGAAGTGAGCATTAGTATAGAAGGGCAGTATAAAATATTAAGTCTCTAGAAAGAAGCTCCCTTCATAAGAAGAGTCTACCTCCCTACTATCTTATAGTTTCACCATACATTTGACCTATCTAAATATTGGATAGCAATAGCATGTAGAGTTATATGCAACGTCACGGTGCTTTTCAGCGCTCTCTAAGCAGTTTACAGAGTCATCATACTGCCCACAACAATCTGGGTCCTCATTTACCAACCTCAGTCAACAATCTGGGTCCTCATTTACCAACCTCAGTCAATCTTGAGCTGATGAGACCCAAACTGCCAAACTGGTGGAAGCTGGTGATCAGCAGAAGTAGCCTGCAGTATTGCATTCTACCCACTGCACCACCGGGGCTCTGGGTGGGTAAGATGTTCTATTCAATCAATTGCTGAATCAAGGGCCTTCATCTATCCAGATCATACGCTATCAGTATAAACCAATTTGCGTAAGTATAGAGAGGAGTTGCAGCCTGACCAATTTTTAGGTTTGCTAAAGATATGCAACAGGAGCAACAATACAGTTGCCCAACATGCAAATGATTTGAAATATATAGCATACTCAAGTTTATTTCCCTTTTCTATCTTTTTCCCAACTCTCATCCGAACCTACATTCCCATGAAGTTCTACCTCTCTTACTGTAGTTCTCTGTTGTCTGTTCCTTTGGTGTCATTCTTTTTTTTTCTTGTTTGTCACTTTTTCCTTTTCCTGTTCTCTCTTACCCTGTCCCCTCTCATTCTACTCTCTCTCTCCATTTCTATCATTCAATCAACTGCCAACTCCACCACTTCCAATCTGGCTACCATTTTTTTTAACTCTGGCCCCATTGCTCAGCACTACTTTCGTGGCTCTGCAGTTTTCTGCCTCTTGGCTTCTGGTTGTGCTCTTTGTAACTAGTGCTAGGCTGCCTACCAAATCTAACTCCCTTCTTTCCTTATCACAGCTCTCTCTGCTAACTCAAATCATTCCTCATTCTTCTTCCTGTCATACTTATTCTCATTTGCCCAACTCCAATCTATCTGCTTCACTCTATTCCTTCCCTTGTGAGTAGAGCTTCAAGACTTCCAGATGTTAACACAAGAGGAATATTTCTGGTTGACCCACTTTAAGCTCTCCCTCTTTCTATTAAACTGACCCACAACAAAGTATAAACCACCTACTCCGTGCTTCTCAGCGCACACATATGCAGCAACAGACACACAAATGTAACATGAGGGAAGGAGATAAATATTTGCGTATATAACATGTTGCTTTCTTACAGAGAAGAAATTTATTAACTACTATTATGATGACTACTGATAAAAAGGCTGGAAAGAATTCCAGAAACCATCTTCAGCATATTTTCCCTTTTACTGTTTCAGGTAGAAGCAAAATCTCCTTCAAGATAATGTTAATTCTTGTTAACATTTCTATGAGTTTTCTTGGCAGCTTGCTTCCAATGTGGAAGCACATTGACCATTGCCTTCTGTTTTTTGAGGGGGAAGTAATGTTTTTGATTTGGCAGTCCGGTTATGAGCATTAGGATTTCTTTTGATTTGGCAATCTAGTCATTAATTCTGGGATTTGCTACTGATCTCCTGTCCAAGTATTAAGCAGGACTGATCCTGCTTAACTTTTTTAAATCAGTCTAATAATAAGTTCTCATAAATGCTGATATTTGGGTTGACTGATGACTGTTCTTTAGAAAGCCAGATCCCAAAGATGAAACTCAAATACTTTGGCCACCTAATGAGAAGGAAGGACTCACTGGAGAAGAGCCTAATGCTGGGAAAGATTGATTAGATTAGATTAGATTTATTGGATTTATATGCCGCCCTTCTCCCAAAGGACTCAGGGCAGCGTACAAGATAAGAGACATATAGTACAAACGTTTTTTAAAAAATGAAATAAAAAGTCCAATAAGCAATAAATTAATAGACATTATAAAATAAATTAAAATTGGAATTAAAATTAATACGTTATTTTGTTCAGGCCAGGCCGGCTTGCTGGAAAAGCCAGCTTTTTAAGGCGCGCCGGAAAGACGGGAGGTCGGGAATTATGTGAAGCTCCGGGGGTAGCTCATTCCAAAGGGAAGGCGCTCCCACAGAAAAGGCTCTCCCCCTGGGGGTCACCAGCCAACACTGTCTGTGGGATCGTACTGTACGATGGGAGGCTACCGGTGGCAGTAGGTGCTCTCGCAAGTACCCTGGGACTAAGCCATGGAGTGCTTTAAAGGTCATAATTAGTACCTTGAATCGCACCCGATGAACAACCAGCAACCAGTGCAGGATACCAAAAAGGGGTGTAACATAGGAGCACCTAGGTACCCTCATGATAACTGGCGCGGCCGCATTCTGGACCAGTTGAAGCCTCCGGGTACTCTTCAAGGGCAGCCCCATGTAGAGAGTGTTACAGTAGTCCAGGCGAGAAAGGACAAAAGGGCAAAAGAAGGTGATGGTGGAAAATGAGGTGGCTGGATGGAGTCACCAAAGCAAAGACTAGATGTGAGCTTAAATGGACTCTAGGTGATGGTAGAGGACAGGAAGGCTTGGAGGAATGTTGTCCATGGGGTTGCGATGGGTCGGACATGACTTCACAATTAACAACAATAACAATGTCCGGATTCACAATGTCCAGAAACTGTCTTCTGACTTTCAGCAATTACAATCAGAAAAGATGGCAAGGATTGCTGACACACCCATTGAGGATGTTACGTTGCAGCCAAAATGTGTCCGATTCATGAATCAAGCAACTAAAATCTCTCTGTAGTTAAAGAGAGATTGTCAGATTACCTGCATGTTTTCTATAAACTGCATTTTTGTAAGCAGATGGCAGGAGCTGTATTTTAGTGGTGAGCTTGTGATTCAGAATTGTGGCATTCCATCATGCTTACTATATAACTGCTAATATTGTCTATCTATATGGATTCTGACCTTGACTCATCTCTTAATTGTTTTTTAAAAAATATTCTTTGCTTTTTTTTAAATCTCCAGACGGGCAAATTCTATTGAGATCACTGGTGAATGTCCTTCAAACCTTTAAGAATGTACTGTATGCGTTTGGTTTTTTTTAACAGAGATCAAGAGAATAATTATGGTTGGCTTTGGAAAGTCTCACATGGATCAGAAGCTCAGATTGACTTGATTTAAGATCTGGATGTTGACTGAAATAATCTTCTCTCAGAAAAATCTCTGCTTATACTTACGCTGATAATCTTTGAAGATTAGACATTAGTGTGCACTAGATGATTACTTTAAAAGAAACGTTTGACTTGGGACAACAGACTTTTGAACTATTTTACTCTTTGTTAGCAATGACTAGTATAATTACAAAGGAATGCAGATGTTAGAACTTTTTTTGAGGGTTTTTAAGATTATAGAAAGGAGAAATAATATAAATATAAAATTAATCTATTTGACCAAAGTTAAAATAATGGGCTCTTTGGGAGGATGTTTAATGACTTCTTGATTAAGACTAGATGACAATTGATATTTCTGGTAGTGTTTAATTGTTGTTGGGTTTTTTTTAAAATGGGACTAAATTTAGATAATTTGAAAACAAAAAATGAAGTTGGTGTTGATTTAAAGGGAAAGGATGAATTCAAATTGGATGCAATAGATGCATTTTGTAATATTTATGTTGTCATTTATGATCACTCCTACTGGACTTTTGCTAACAGGGATGAGGTTTTAGAGAGAGGTTTATAAAAACTAAGGTGAAGATAAGGAACAAAGAGATGTTTGATTTTAAGAGATTGTGATAAGTCCTTAAAGTTGATTATAGTTAATGGGGATGAATGACAGGTTGGGGTCTTTTTTCTTTTTCTATTTTTTCTTAATCCTTAATACATTATTTTACAAAAGAAAGATGCCAAGAAATGCCAAAAAAAGAGGCTTGGGTGATGCATATAAGTATGGGGTTTCAGTTTTAAATGAAATAAATGTAAGAGATTTTAATTTTTTTAATGTCAACAGAGAGGAATGTCAATTATAAGTGAACAATCTAATGGTCACATAATCTAAATGCTATCAAATTCATTGGGACCTAATTCTTAGAATATAAGGTAAAGATTCCCTCGCACATCTGTGCTAGTCATTTCCGACTCTAGGGGGTGGTGCTCATCTCCATTTCAAAGCCAAAGAGCCAACGTTGTCCAAAGACATCTCTGTGGTCATGTGGCTGGCATGAGTAAATGCCAAAGGCGCATTGAACACTGCTACCTTCCCATCAAAGTGGTCCCTATTTTTCTCCCTGCATTTTTAATATGCTTTCGAACTGCTAGGTTGGCAGAAGCTGGGACAAGTAACAAGAGCTTGTAGTAACTCCACTACACAGCGCTAGGGATTCGAACCATAAAACTGCCAATCTTTCTGATCAACAAGCTCAGTGTCAGATTCAGATTCAGATTTATTGAATTTATATACCACCCTATCTCCCTTTCGGGACTCAGGGCGGTGCACAGCCAACAGTAAAAGTAGGTAATACAAAAGCTAAAAACCATATGTTTAAATATATTAAATAAATTGGCCTGCCAATTAAAACCCCCTGCTAAAATCAATTTAAAAACTACGACAGGCTGGCCGCACGAAATAAATGGGTCTTCAGGGCCCGACGGAAGAGGCGTAGGTCCGTGATCGTCCGTAATTCAGGGGGTAGGTAATTCCAGAGGGCAGGAGCTGCCACAGTGAAGGCTCTCCCCCTAGGGGTCGGCAGCCGACATTGCTTGGCCGACGGCACCCTGAGGAGGCCCTCTCTGTGGGAGCGAACTGGTCAGTGGGAGGTATTTGGTAGCAGGAGGCGGTCTTGCAAGTAGCCAGGTCCCTTGCCATGGAGCGCTTTAAAGATGGTCACTAATATCTTGAAGCGCTCCCGGAAAGCCACAGGCAGCCAGTGCAGCTCACGCAGGAGAGGTGTCACATGGGAGCGTCTAGATGCTCCCAAAATCCCCCTTGCGGCCGCATTCTGAACTGACTGAGCCAACACGTCCCCTCTTAGTATATACAATAAAATAAAATTGTTTGTATTTATTTATTTATTTATTATTTAAATTTCTATACTGCCCTTCTCCCTTCCGGGACTCAGGGCAGTGTACAGGCAGCAGTAAAAACAGGAATAAAAACATACAAATCCTTTAAAATACATTAAATAATGGAGCCTGTCTTAAAACCTAGTTAAGATCCCTACTAAAAACCATATAAAACTATAATATTTAAAACTATGCCAGTTTAGAAACTATGCCAGGCCGGCCACACGGAATAAATAAGTCTTCAAAACTTCAAATAAGTTTGTATGACTTAGGTTTAAGTGATTTTTCAAAACTTTGAAAAATCCAAAACTTTGCTTTGTGCTTTGTTTTCTGATTATTTTGAGTTTATAAAAGTATCTACTTTTCTACAGCATGTGATACACATTGGCTTTCAATAAGAAGCTCTATAATTTTTACTTTCATTGGCACAAAGGAAGCTGGTCTAATGGTCTGAAAAAGGAAGACAAACAACCCAGGATTTCTTTTGTTTGCAATTAACCTTTAATCCATTAAATCTCTTTACCAGCTGTGAGGCTGCCAACTTAAATTTATATTCCATGGACATCAATGGCTTTCTTAGGTAGAAGTCAGATAATTGAAAATAGCATGAACTGGAATGATTTGGCCTAGTTGCTAAGGATATATTACACACATCTTTGAGGGGGAAATGAAGGAATTTTGTTATCCAGAGAAAAATATTCTAAACCTATTCTGCTGATGCTGAGTCTTTTATTTCAGATTCAGTTCTGTACCAATTGCTCTTAAATGAAACCAAACATTGCTGCACACAGAAGCAGAATGTGTGTGTGTGTGTAGAACAGAGCATTGCTAATCAAAGGTATAAAGTGTCCAATGAACCTTTCAAGATGATCCCATGTCCATTTGCACTATTTAGGTGGTCCTGTAAAGGTAAATGTAAAGGTTCCCCTCGCACATATGTGCTAGGCCTTCCTAACTCTAGGGGACTCTGCTCATCTCCGTTTCAAAGCCAAATAGCCAGCGCTGTTTGAAGATTTCTCCGTGTGGCCGACATGACTAAACGCCGAAGGCACACGGAATGCTGTTACCTTCCCACCAAATATGGTTCCTATTTTTTCTACTTGCATTTTTACATGCTTTGGAATTGCTAGGTTGGCAGAAGCTGGGACAAGTAACGGGAGCTCAATCCATTAAGTGGCACTAGGGATTTGAACCACCAAACTGCCAACCTTTCTGATCGACAAGCTCAGTGTCTTAGCCACTGAGGCACTGCGTTAGGTGACCCTGACAGCACATATAAACCTCCAAGTGGCCTCAAGGACTTTCAGAGAGAGTGCTAATGTCCAAATGACTTCAAGGAACACAAATATTTCCATTCTCCACCATTAAATCAGAAACTGAAGAAGCTTCTCGGATGAGAAGCAAAATGTTTTCAAGGGGGAAAAAAGGCAGTCCAGATATCTCTTGAAAAAGAGAGCAATGGAACAATGATAGGATACTTCTATATAAGAATTCAGAACCAGTTCAAAAGCAGCTTTGGGTGTTTGGGTTCCCACAAAATCAGCTCCGTTAGACAGGTGAGCAGAAGTATTTCCAGCTCAGTTCAGACGGTGTGAAACAGTAGATGAGTTGGTTTTGATACTGTGGCGCCATTTCCCTATTGAAAAACAGAAGCAGTTTTCACCTTTTCTCCTGAATGTTGAATGTGCATTTCTATAAAGGAAGCATCACTTTGATGGCTTTACAGCCATCAAAACAAAACAAATAGGAATCAATTTGACAAGTGTTCCTCCTTTCCCAGTTTTCACTTTCTCTTCAGGAAAGTTTTCCATTGTGATTGATTCCCACAATCACACACAGTTTGTCCTGAGAGGAAACAAGGACATTTTTTTTTTTTTTGCTTCTAGGACTGTCACATCCATTTTTATTCTCAGCATTGCACATTAGCAGAAGTGAAAACAATCATGGGTAGCATTCCAAGCATTTCTAAGATTTGAGGAATGAAAACATTGGCAATATTGGCAATTTAAAAAAAGTGTTCTTTTTAGCTGTTGCCTAAAACAGCCCTCTCCTGAGATTTAGCTATCAACCCTCTTTGGATTTTTTGAAAAGTTTTAAACCCTCTTACTAAGATTGTGATTATTCCTGTTGGCTGCTAGTATTTAATTGTGTTTTGATTTATCGTGGATTCCATTTTAAAGTTGCATTTTGGTTGTTATTGTTGTAAACTGCTTTGGCCTTTGTTGGATCGAATGACCCATAAACTCAAAAACTGAATGGAAAATGAAAAATAAAAATGCATGGTGTATTTACAATGGGCCGAGAGTGGGAGAAGGACCAAGTCATTTGTTCTTGCACTTAGGAAGTACGAAGTAACCTGTGCTGGCAATGTACCAAGTAGATAGCAAAAGCATCTTCTTTTATGGATGTATCTAAACATTCCTAAAAAATCAATCATAGCTAAAGATTTAATGTTTTTTCTGCACTCATAAATGTCTGTGTCAAGTAATTTTATAATTCTGTTCTAATGTCTATTAAATCGGTTTTTTTGGGTTTTTTTTTTAAAGTGGGTTTATACATTGCCTAAAGGAGTGAAGTGAGATATTTAAAAATAAAAGAAGGAAGCTTACCTGCACACATTAGCAACAAGCTCCTGGCTCAGCAGTATACTTTGTCACCATATAAAAGTCTCTATGTCCATTATAATAGTACCATGTGCATCTCTTGGCATCAGAAGAGCAATACATTTCTTTTTTACTCACTGGCTAGAGCTAAGAGCAGTGATATATCTCACTAGTGCAATTTCTTCCATCATCTTGCTTTCTAAGAAAGCCTTGTGCCGAATAGCCAAAATATTCCATTCTTACCCTTCATAATAGCAAATTCCCGGTGTGGTAAATTTGGAAGAAGAATGGCAAGAGAACAGGATTGCTGAGGAAATTGAATCTGTTGCACTTTTTAAAACACTTTTTTAAACCTATGTAAACCAGAGGATTGATAAATTAATAAATTAATAGCCTCATGTATCTGGCAAAAGTTGAGAGCGTAGAAAATTGGATAGAAAGGAATGTCCTGCTTCGAGGTTCCAAAATGGAAGTTTTGCAAAGATTTAGGGTTATGCTGCGCTTTGAGTTCAGATCCCCAAAGCACATAGCCCCTCCCTGAAACTTTTTAAAGTAGCTGCCACAAAATCCCAGGAAAGGAGCTTATGTTTTAGTGAGATAAAGATACAAAATGGAAAGATTTGGCAATATCTGCAACAGAGGAATGGTTGGGGAAGATGACAGAACTTGCTGAGATAGCTAAATTTACTTCTTTGATTAGACTAAAGACAATATATACCAGAGGTTCCCAAACTTGGCAACGTTAAGACTTGTGGATTTCAATTCCCAGAATTCTCCAGCCAGCTGGCTGGACAATTCTGGGAATTGAAGTCCACAAGTCTTAACGTTGCCAAGTTTGGGAACCTCTGATATACACCTTTATTGGTCACTGGAAACCCTTATAGACATTTTTGATTAACTTATGGTTCATAGTTTTAATGATTCGATGGGATAGATTATAGAAAGAAAAGAGCTATGATATAACTTTAGAGAGAGAAATTAAAGTATAATTGTACTCACAACAGCTGTGAAAAAGTCATTTATTTATTTATTCACATCCATATGAAGGTGTAGGAGAAATTAAAATATACTGTCAAAGCTGAAATCATCACATTTTTCCTGCATGTCTACTTTTTAAAAAAAATAAAGAGTGTGTTGATTTGTTTTCTATAGTTTTCTTTGTGTAACTGATTGAATGTTGCAGAGTGACAGGTAAATTTATCATGAGGTAACCAGCAAGTTGGTAGTTAACCATGTAACTGCTAGAGAAAAAATATTCTTTAGTTGTAGCAATTAGCTCTAGTTCTCTCTTCCAGTTTTGCTTGAAAGGGACTAGAGAGGGACTACACAGAGAGGGACTACTCCGGGTGCCGTCCACTAGGCTATGCCAGCGGGCGACGCCCAGGGAAAGGGCCTTCTCTGTGGCGGGCCCAGCCCTCTGGAACGACCTTCCCCCCGAAATTAGAACAACAACGGACCTCCGCTCCTTCCGTCAAAAACTCAAAACACACTTTTTCTGCTTGGCCGGCCTAGGTTAGGCTCCCGTCTTTTATAGGGCTTTAGGGGTTTTAGTATAATTTAATTTAAGGGATTTTAGCGCAGGGACAATTGTTTAATTCGTTTCTTAACTATTTATTTTTTCTATGTATTTTATATTGGTTTTTATTCCCTGTGCACCGCTCCGAGTCCCTTCGCGGAGAGGAGGCGGTATATAAATAAATTTATTATTATTATTATTATTAAATTAAAGATAAAGTTTTTTTCACCATTAGTTTAAAAAAAAGGATTATTACTATGGAAAAGAAACAGTGGGCAACTATCCTTTATCTCATTTGGAAGTTAACTTAAAATGTATATATAGCTCTTCTCAACAATTCTCAGAAAAAAATTCTGACTTTGTCTTTTTGCTTCCTGCCATTATTTTTTTTCATCTCCTCAAAATGTAGTTTGAAATCAGCCATTTGTGGGACATTCAGTAATGATGATGAAAGAAGCCATGGCTTATAATGAGCCATAAAGCTGATCTTAGTTTCACAACATCTAAGCAGGATTTTTTAAAAATAATCCTGCTTAGGTGTTTCACCATAAAGAAAGATACTATTGACCAGCATCAAAAAGAGGAGTTTAATCAAAGATTAGTTGTAAATGTGCACCAATTAGGATTTGCCACTGTAATAGATCTAGAAGTGTCCAAACTAATAGATCACTTGCCTCCTGGCTAGTAGACTGTTTTTGAGTATTTTGTGAAAATATCTATTGTCTTCTAAGGACAGTAGGATTCAGGAGAAGGAGAAATAGAAGTTATAAGAAACAGATTTAATTTTATATTACTTATAACTCAGGTACTTTGCCCATAAACTCTAGAACAGTGATGGCTAACCTTTTACATCACTGCATGCTGACCTGCATGTCAGAAATGGCACGCAAAACCTGGACCATGTGGTCTCGCTGGCCTTCATGTACGTGGGAGCACTGAAACCCAGAAGAGCAGCGTTCCGGCATGCATGCGCGCACTGGCACCCAAACTTCTAGATTATGGTGCAAGCTCATGCCTGACAAACATCACACATGCACATGATAGAAACCCAGAGGTTTGGATGCTGGTGTGCACATGCAAGCCGGAACACTGCTCTTCCGAGTTTCGGTGTTCCCATGCACATGAAGGCCAGCGAGACCACACGGTCCAGGCAGGATGGTTTTGCGTGCCATTTCTGGCATGCAGGTTGGCACACAGTGATGTAGAAGGTTAGCCATCACTGTTCTAGAATGTGCATGAAGGCCAACTGACTGGCGCTCATGTGCACACAGGAATGTGGAAGAGGAGCCAGTGAGACCGTGCGTCTCACACAGGATGGCTCTGTGTGCTGCTTCTGGCATGTGTGCCATAGGTTAACCACCATGGCTCTAGAAGAATAGGAACCAATAAAATAAAGTTGGTAGGGAAATTGTAGACAGACAGACATGAAGAACAGTCTGGGGAGGGGTATTTCTTCTCAGTGCTCCTAGTCTTCAACTGTGTAGCCTTAATTTGTACTTCCATTCATTTTTCAGGTTAATGGCTGTTTCCTCCCTGCCACAGGTATACGGTTCACAATCAAACTGAACAGAAAGCCACCCCTATAAGCTTCCTCATTTTCCAAGCATACACATTATACATTTCTTTTCAAATACCAAAAAAAAAGGTAAGGATGAAGATGGCCTTATTTGATAAAAGGAGGAATCCAGAACAAATTCTCCCAGCAGAAACCATCATATTCTGCTATCTATAAATTGCAATGACAGTTCAAAAGTTATTTGATGAATGAAAAGGCTTATTGCAATGTATATAATATCAAAAAGGTTATGAGTTATTACATTCCACACACCCAAAAAAAAAAAACAGAGAAAAATTACATCTCTGGTCTCTCGTGCAGGATGAGTTTGCAGTAAACTTGTTCAGAAGCCCAGTGTTTCACTTCAATCATCTTTAATAAATTATTGCTGAAATATGATTTTCCATGCTGACTTGCACACTATATCAGAAAAATACAAAAGCTATGAGTGGGTATTATTCCAAATGATCTGTCAGTAGGATTTCTTCATCTTGACAACTTTAAACAGTGTCCATTTCAACCTCCAGAATTCTCCAACCAATATTGCTGAGTGGGAAATTCTGGGATTTACACACACACACACACACACACACACACACAATGTGTGTGTGTATGTGTGTGTTTGTGAGAAAAATATCTGCAAAAAAAAAGATATTTGATCCTGAAGCGTCACATCAATGCTTCATATAGATGTAGATATATATGATGGGGCAGAGGTTACTAGCACATGCCTTCCTGTTGAGCAGAACTTCAAATTTCTGTTTTGTTGCAATCAAATTATTGAAGATGAAGAAAAGTTAACATCTTGCATTGTCACAGATCTGGACAGTGAGCTGTTTGTCCCCAGTGCAGTGTCACAGGCCATTAAGATTTAGCAGGACCAGTCCCAGGCTAGATTGGACATTCTTCTCATGCATTAGCTTGCACTCAGGATTCACTTACTAGATTTGAGTTCATAGACAGAAAATTCAAGAGGTCATCTCAAGAAACAGCAAACCTCCTCTCCTAAGATAGGATTAAACATAGGACAACCAAGTATACAGTTCTTTTACAAAAACATCTTATGGGCCACATATGGAGTCTCCCAGTGTTGTAACCCAACTTCATCTTATAATAAAACAATTTTATTTAATAAGATGTACAAAAGAGACAAAGGCACTCTTTCCTTCATTCATCCAAGGAACCAACTCAACATTTGGATTCCACTGAACAAACCTTGTTTCTACTTGGTTTATTGCCAATCAATTCCCAATTGTCCCATTATCTGCCATACAACATATACCTGTATTGCTATTAGTGGCTTCAATCAACTTATATCCGGGTATTACATTGGCAGAGTGGTTGATATCTATGTTGTGTCCAATGAATGTACATCCAGTACAGACCCTGGAAGTTTAAGGGGAAGCCTTTTTGTTTTATACATATATACCTTAAACAAGGGAGAGGCCTAGTTTTGTGTGTGTGTGTGTGTGCGTGTATACACAAATAAATGAATGAAACTGTTTTTAGAATTTTTGCTTTTCTCTATTTCCTCCAGCAACTAACAGAAGAAAACAAAACCTTAGAGAGTCTGCATCATAAACTACAGGAGCACAATAATGAGATATTTTACTTTAGGGCATTATAGCATGGTTACTATAGTAACAGAATGAATTTATCAGATATATATATTTTATAGGTTCTGCATAGCACCTTAAATTACTTGTTCCATACGAGTGCATAATTATATGTATATTTCCTGGATGGTGTACATGATAAAAAAATAAACCCCACTGCAATATCAAAAAACTAAACTCTCATTAAGATTGCATTTGCAAATTTCTTGGCATGCATCTTAGTTGCTTTCTTTCTTTATTAATATTTCTAGCAAACTCAAAAGAAAACAGGACAGGAAGGTCCAGCTCAACTAACTGTTCTTAAAGTTTTTAAAATCAAAATTATGTTAATCAGATGTATGAATAAAAATTCAGATAACCTAAAACTGTGATGGCGAACCTATGGCGTGCATGCCAGAGGTGGCACGCAGTCCCTTCTCTGAGGGCATGCGAGTCATCACCCCAGTTCAATTCTGCCATGCATGCATGCATGCCTCCCGCTGGTCAGCTGATCTTTGGGTCTCTGCCACACATGTGCAGGAGCATGGGGGGTTGTGTGTGCATGCGTGGGGCAGGGTACATGCAGGAGATTGTGTACATTGCATTTGGGGGGTTGGCCATGGATGCACTTTGGGCACTCCGCCCAACAAAGGTTAGCCATCACTGGCCTAAAAGAACACTTGTATTAGATTACAGTTGGCTAAAGACATCAGAACTTCAGGAATATATCCTGCTTTCTTTATGTACGTTATTATAAAAGATAATTTGTAAGATTTCTGTGCTGAATCTTTTTAATCTTTAAAGTGTAATTAAATTAGTATACCATCTTTCAAAACCACTTTTATCCAAGTGGACTACAACAGTGACACGCATATAAATGCTGTTGTTAATGAGAGTAATATGTTGTCTACATGCTAAACTGGCGGCTTTTTAAGAAAAGAGAAGAGAAATATATAAAACAATCTTTAGTAAGGAAATACTTTTTCATTGCTTTGATTGTGATTCTTTTGTCCTAACATAGAAAAAAAAAAATCTAGCTGAGGAATGTAATCACTGTTGAGTGGCACATAGCATTCATTTTAAATTATAATATGGCAACATAAAATAGCCATCTGCTGCCTGATCCAGTGTGTGTTTTCTCATGTTAGTCTCGCAGCATTCAGTGCAAAGCTTTCTCACTTGTAAATTGTTCACAGGACTGGAGTCTTTAATTATTTGTAGTACACAAAATAGAAGGAACGTCGTAGTATCTTTTCTGAATCATGTTTACAGTATGCAGAGCTTTGTCATAAAATAGGGGCGTGGTGGCTCAATAGCTAAGACGCTGAGCTTGTCAATCAGAAAGGTTGGCAATTCGAATCCCTAGCACCACATAATGGAGTAAGCTCCAGTTACTTGTCCCAGCTTCTGCCAACCTAGTAGTTCTATAGCATGGAAAAATGCAAGTAGAAAAATAGAGATCACCTTTGGCGGGACTGTAACAGTGTTCCATGCACCTTCGGTGTTAAGTCATGCCGGCCACATGACCATGGAGACGTCTTTGGACAGCATTGGCTCTTTTGGCTTTGAAATAGATGAGTACCACCCCCTTAGAGTCATGAGCAACTAGCACATATGTGCGAGGGGAACCTTTATCTTACTATAAAATATGAGGGATTACTTCCCATATACTTTCATCCTTTGGAATGAACTACCCCCAGAGCTTCGCATAATTCCCGACCTCCCTTCCTTTCGGCGCGCCCTAAAAAGCTGGCTTTTCCAGCAAGCTGGCCTGGCCTGAACAAAATAACATATATGTTTCTTATGTTGTACGCCGCCCTGAGTCCTTTGGGAGAAGGGCGGCATATAAATCCAATAAATCCAATCCAATCCTAAAAGGAATTGCACCTATATTTATTTGTATAGGTCAGAAACTATATATTTTCTTTATCCTTCAGTTATTGAGTTAATAGCCATTTTGTAGTAGTCCCAATTCCTTAGAAACAGGAAATAAAGAATTACACATTAGGAAGCATTTCTTCAGGGAAGCATGCATTAGGAATGGTGAAATTTTATGATCAGCTCGCTGTTCATCGGCTTGCTATTCATTATGCCAAATAGTTATTTTTTACATTATCCTTGCCTTTTTTCGGAAGTGTTTAAACTTATGCATTAAGAATGCCAACTATTGCTGACCATGAAATTAGCTTTCCTTGCTGCTTGGGGCCTGGATTTATACTGAATACATAAATACATTTGGGGAGGGTGGGGGAATCATGTATTCACAGTCCAAGCTAGACATACAAGAATTGACTGAATGTCAATAATTTTCCAAGAAAAATCCATATAACATAAATGGAAAGAAATAGCAGGTAGTGATTTATTTCTAGGCAGAATGAATTGATTGAAGACCATACTGTCTCCATAAGGATAAAAAACCAAAATGTCACTGAGAAGCTACCAGCGTTTCTTACTATGCTATTAAACTATATCATTGGAAAATGTAATATATTTCAGAGAACAATTCTAACAAATGGAAGTAATTTAATAAATGTCTCTTATGGACTGGGTTTATTGTGCAGCCTGTGCAAAAAAAACATTTGTGATGTTTTGATTAGATTATATACCCAATTCTTGGTTTCAAATAGAGAAATCAATTGTATGTCATTATGGGGTTATATTTTCAATGGTGATATAATTCATGTCTGGCAATTTGCTTGAAAACGATTGCTGAAATAATCACACGTTTATAGGAAACTATAGACCCATCAGCCTGACCTCAATACCAGGAAAGATTCTGGAAAAGATAATTAAACAACAAATAAGTGAACACCTAGAAGCAAACAAAGTAATAGCCAAAAGCCAACATGGGTTTGTCAAAAACAGATCATGCCAGACGAATCTAATTGCATTCTTTGACAAAGTAACAAAATCAGTGGACCAGAGGAATGCTGTTGATATAATTTACCTGGACTTCAGTAAGGCATTTGATAAAGTAGACCATAACCTACTATTAGATAAAGTAGAAAATTGTGGGTTAGACAGCAGCACCACCAAATGGATTCACAACTGGCTGACCAACCGCACTCAACGTGTAGTCCTCAATGGAACTGCATCTACATGGAAGGAAGTATGCAGTGGAGTCCCCCAAGGCTCTGTTTTAGGCCCAGTACTCTTTAACATCTTCATCAACGATTTGGATGAGGGGATAAATGGGGAACTCATCAAATTCGCAGACGACACCAAGCTGGCAGGAATAGCCAACACTCCAGAAGATAGGCTTAAGATACAGAAGGATCTAGACAAACTTGAACACTGGGCACTGTCTAATAAAATGAAATTCAATTGTGAAAAAAGTAAGGTCCTACATATAGGCAAGAAAAACCAAATGCACAAGTACAGTATAGGTGGTACCTTGCTCAATAGTAGCAACTGTGAGAGGGATCTCGGAATCCTAGTGGACAACCATTTAAATATGAGCCAGCAGTGTGCAGCAGCTGCCAAAAAAGCCAACACAGTTCTAGGCTGCATCAACAGAGGGATAGAATCTAGATCGCGTGAAGTGTTAATGCCACTGTATAGTGCCTTGGTAAGGCCACACTTGGAATACTGCATACAGTTTTGGTCGCCACGATGTAGAAAAGACGTGGAGACTCTGGAAAGAGTGCAAAGAAGAGCAACCAAGATGATTAGAGGACTGGATACTAAGACATATGAAGAACGGCTGCAGGAGCTGGGTATGTCTAGTTTGATGAAGAGAAGGACCAGGGGAGACATGATAGCAGTGTTCCGATATCTCAGAGGGTGCCACAAAGAAGAGGGAGTCAAACTTTTCTCCAAGGCACCTGGGGGCAGGACAAGGAGCAATGGGTGGAAACTAACCAAGGAGAGAAGCAACTTAGAACTAAGGAGAAATTTCCTAACAGTAAGAACAATTAACCTCTGGAACAGCTTGCCTCCAGCAGTTGTGAATGCCCCAACCCTGGAAGTCTTTAAAAAGATGTTAGACAGCCATTTGTCTGAAATGGTATAACGTTCCTGCCCATGCAGGGGGTTGGACTAGAAGACCTACAAGGTCCCTTCCAACTCTGCTATTGTATTATTGTATTATTATACGTTGGACATTTATACCAAATACTGTAGTCTAAGTTTTGAAACAGAAGACTGATGATTGAATATCTTTGACTGAAGTCTGAGGTTTAAAAATTCTTGTCTTAACAATAGAAAGAATGCAAGGTATTTTTGAGCGCTTGAAAATGTTGAAGTTTAGTTCAGCTCCTCTGCATACCACTTAGAAAATGTCTTTTGTTCTTTGCATTTATAAAGAATGCATTTTGTTTTTAAAAACTGAAATACAAGGTAGTCTTCCACCTCCCCATCGAGCAATATGGAGTTGATCTAAAGATATTGGTGTACAGATGGCATTCAGCTTTTCCTTCTTATTGAACAATTCAACAAAATTCTCTGACATGTCCAAACAATATCCCAAAGGTGCTTTTTTCAAGAGGCAACTGGACGTTCTGGTTTTTCTTTGAAAACATTTCGCTTCTCATCCAAGAAGCTTCTTCAGCTCTGACTTGATGGTGGGAAATGGAAAGATTTATACTCCTTGGAGACAGCTGGTTATTTGCGCTCTTTTAGCTGGTTAAGGTCATCTGGAGGTTCATCTGTGTCATCAGGGTCACCTGAGTGGTGCAAAGAAAAACCAAAAAGTCTAGTTCCTGCTTGAAAAAAAGCACCTTTGGGACAACCATGATCTGGATGACTGAGAATCTCCATAGGCATCAAAACAATATGTGAGCATTTTGCAGCATCTTCTTTTCTCTCATACCTGTACTGTGCATATGAAAACAAGTAAGTGTATATATTTATTTGTACATGTACTTATTTTGTGCAAATGGGATCATATTTGAACCGGGAACGGGCTGCCCTTGAGGTGCACCCGAAGACTACAGCTAGTTCAGAATGTGGCCGCGCGGGCAATTTTGGGAGCCTCAAGGCATTCCCACATAACACCGCTCCTGTGTGAGCTGCACTGGCTGCCTGTGGCCTTTCGGGTGCGCTTTAAGGTATTGATTACCATATTTAAAGCGCTCCATGGCACGGGACCTAGCTATCTGCGGGATCGTATCCTACCTCACACATCCCTTCGGCCGATTCGCTCCCACAGAGAGGGATTTCTCCGGGTGCCGTCCACTAGGCAGTGCCAGCGGGTGACGCCCAGGAGAAGGGCCTTCTCTGTGGTGGGCCCAACCCTTTGGAACGACCTACCCCCCAAACTTAGAACTATCACGGACCTCCGCTCCTTCTGCTGAAGTTTGAAGACGCATTTCTTCCATCTCGCCGGCCTGGCCTAATCCACACCATTAAGTTATAGACTGAAGTTTAAATTGTTTTAATTCGGCTTTTAAGGGTAAAGTTTTAGGATTTTAATGGCTTTAGGATTTTTAGCACAGGGTATTGGGATTTAATTTATTTTTAGTACTATTTATTGTCATGTTTGTCTTTTTATTCTATTTTAACTTCCTGTGCATCGCCCCGAGTCCCTTTGGGGAGAGTGGGGCAGTTTATAAATTTAATAAAAAATAATAATAAAAAATCACTGCATAGGAAAGATTTGCCAAGATGGTGCACATACACTGTAGAGCAGGGGTCTCAAACTCAATTTACCTGGGGGCCGCTGGAGGCAGAGGCTAGGTGAGGCTGGGCCTCATAAGGGATTCACTCCCCCTGCGGGCCGCACTAATATTATACTTTCATATCACGTTGGGGGCCACAAGATACCATCCTGCGGGCCGCAATTGGCTTGAGGGCCGTGAGTTTGAGACCCCTGCTGTAGAGTCTCCTTTCATATTTATCCCCATGATTTGGAACATATGTAAGCTGCATACATATTTAGGCATTAGGCGTGATGCTTCTTCCTCTTCAGCATATAGTTTTCATCTAATTAATTCCACACATAGATTAGCCTGTTTCTTTGACATGAATAAGACAGTATATCAATGCAGAAGCTTACTACAATGTTATGTTCCCACTAGGCCCTGAAATACCATAATATAAATACTAATAAACACGATGCAGCTTTTTAATTCACTGTTATTTAATGTAAGCATTTTTTTCATTTTTTTAATTAAAGAAGAGTCCCTACCCTTTTTATTCTTTCCAACCCAAACAAAGGCTGGAAATAAATTATGTAAAAGGGACCAGGTCTCTGTCCTTCTCTCTGACTATGCTTTAGTGCAAGGGTGTTACACTCAAGGCCCCTAAGCACCATGGGGTGCTTAGATCTGTCCCATGGGGCTGCCCTGGAAACAGTGGAGGACCAGCCCATAGTGTCTCCCATGGAGCTCGGGATGGCCACATGCAACCATCTCCAGCTCTGTTTATGATGGCAGAGTAATCGGGCCACCACAGGTGCCCCTGACACAAGTGATGTTGAGCTGGCCATGCCCACCTTAGTGATGCCTCCTGCCCCCCTGAAGTCAAACACAACCCTGATGCAGCTGTCAATGAAATCGAGTTTGACACCCTTAGAACAGGAGCAAATTTGGTATAGAAGGAAAAGCTTTAATCTTCTCTTACTTTATTTTTTTTTAATTTGGTAACAACTTTTGGAAGGGCTCTGGTAAACTATATCCATATTTTCTATTTGATATGGTTTGGGAAAACATTACATCTGTGAAAGGGAATTCCTAAGCTTTCAATTTCAAAGAAGGTTCAAGTTCGGCTTATTTAATCAAGTGTTAATACTTAAAGTACCATCCTTTAAGAGGCATGCCCCTCAATAGCAACCACTATATTCATGATCATTTAAAGAAACCTTGCTAGACAAAATAACTGGGAGAATAGAACCATGATTGAGTAGAAACCATTGAAATCTGGTTCTTAAGGCTAGTGTGCATAAGGGGCTCCAGGCCTCTCTTTTGTACAGCCAAAGTATCTACATGCTTGTGTTCCAGAAAGCTTTTAGATGAACAAATGAGTAATTTGGCTCACTGGAATTTTGCGTTGTAATTCTTCCAAGTTCCATTTAATTGGAGATCGTTTTGAGCACAATTGCTTTATACTGCTTCATTTCACTCTACCAAACTGCCTCCTGATAGTTGGTGAATTTAGATTTAAGCAGCAAAAGTCAACACCAAAATGTAATTTCTATTCCAAGTTTTCAAGTTTTCCTGGCCCAAGAACCTTAGTTGCTATCGTTTGGTATAAATAAAGTATAAAAGAACAAGTGGAAATAGAAACTTGTGATGATGAAATTTACTTCTTTTTCTGGTTTATTACTAATTCTTTTACAGTTGCATTACTTTGTATTGTTGTTAATAGTTTAACTAATGTAGAATGTGCCATCAGTATATCTGAATTCCTAAATATGTATAATGTTTCCTTTTTCAATTTCCATCAAGAATATTCAGATGATAAGATTAAAAAATATATATGCAAGGAATTATCTTTTCCCAAATAATAACCCCTGCAAATATGCATTATATTAATTTTCTTTGTGTAGCATTTTGAAATTAGATTTATATTCTAATAAGTTTCAAATAGCCTGTTTCTACTGCCCACAATAGTCTAAAAATTACTGCAATTAGGCTACTCACTGACAAATATGAATTAAAGTGAAGTCACTCTTGAAATAAACAACATACAGGAATGCATATTTGATATTTGCATCACATTGAATCTCACTGCATTAATATATTTGTCATTCTTGTTTTTTTTATTAACACATTAGTAAAGTAATTTCCTGGTCATGCTTTGATAGCATTTTGATCATTTTAGCTTTTGAATTAAAAGCTGAAGATCCAGCTCAAACAAAATTATGGTGGTAGAAAAATATAGTATAATATGGAGATCGAGGCTTCAAAATGTCCTCTTCCTGCTATAATTATACATAACTTTGATTCTGTTGCATCATAGAATGAAGCAATCTGCTTCAAGAAATTCTGCACAAGGAGGGATAAATACAAATATGTGCTGATGGCCTAATGGGGCTAGTAGAGTTATCATATTTTTGGGAGTATAAGATGCACCAAGGTTTTGAAGAGGCAATTAAAAAAAGTAGGTAGGTAGGTAGATAGATAGAGGGATAGAGAGAGAGAAATACAGTAGGTAGGTAGGGAGAGAGAGTAGGTAGGTAGGTAGGTAGTGGGGAGGAGAGAGAGAGAAATACAGTAGGTAGGCAGGGTGAGAGAGGGAGAGGGGGTAGGTAGGTAGAGGAATAGAGAGAGAAATACAGTAGATAGGTAGGGGAGAGAGAGTAGGTAGGTAGGTAGAGGGATAGAGAGAGGGGGGGAGAAATATAGTAGGTAGGTAGGTAGAGGTAGAAGGAGAGAGAGAGAGAGAGAGAGAGAGAGAGAGAGAGAGAGAGAGAGAGAGAGAGAGAGAGAGAGAGAAATACAGTAGATAGGGAGGGAGGGAGGGAGGGAGGGAGAGTAGGTAGGTAGGTAGGTAGATGTTTCCAGGTGTACTTATCCATGTGCTGGAGAAGGAAATTGCTGACAATCTGCGGCACCTAACTTTGATGGACCCTGTGAGGTTCCAGTTGGAGCTTGGGCCAATACCTGAGAACTTGACCCGCAACTTGACTAGGGACCTAGTGGCCGCTTGGAATAGTGCGGCCATGGGGGCCCTGGACCGGGTCATGCCTTTGCGGTCTCTCACCCGGCGCCAAACCACCTTGGCTCCCTGGTTCTCTCAGGAGCTAAGAGTGATGAAGCAGCAGAAGAGATGCCTAGAGAGCGGTTGGAGGGCCACCCACCCCGAGTCTGACCGGACACTGGTAAGGTCGCATTTGAAGACCTACCTAGTGGCGATAAAAGCGCCGAAATGTAATTATTTCTCCGCTCTTATCGCGTCTGCAGATAACAGGCCCGCCGCCATGTTTAGGGTGACCTGCTTCCTTCTTCACCAGAGGGCACGAGATGCCCCCTTGCAGGGTCGTGCGGAGGAATGTTATCTGCATGATAAAATCGCTCAGATCCGGGACGGGATGGCCTCCGATTGGACTAGTTCAGATGGGCCGACGGTGGCAGGCCTTGAGACTGTTATCTGGGAAGAGTTCGATCCTGTGACTCCTGAGAACATGGACAGGATGCTGGGGCGGCTGAATGCCACCACATGTTTACTGGACCCGTGTCCCTCCTGGTTGGTACTGGCCTCCCGGGAGGTTACACGAGGCTGGCTCCAGGGAGTTGTCAACGCTTCTTTGAGTGAGGGGTTTTTGGCGGCCTCCTTGAAAGAGGCGGTGGTGAGGCCCCTCCTCAAGAAGCCCTCCCTGGACCCGGCTGTGTTGGCCAATTATCATCCAGTCTCCAACCTCCGATTCCTCACGAAGGTTGTTGAGAGTTTGGTGGCGCGACAACTGCCTCAGCACCTGGTTCAATTTAATATAGGAAAATTGAATAAAAGGTTTTTATTGTCCTAAGACAACAACAAACTTAAGGTCTAGTTCCTTATTTTGGGGGACTTGATATATAATATATTTTGTTGGGGAAAGTACTTACAAAACTGTTATACGTGATTGTCTTCTAGGGCAGTGTTTTTCAACCTTTTTTGTGCAAAGGCACACTTTTTTCATGAAAAAAATCACGAGGCACACCACCACCATTAGAAAATGTTGACTATATATAAAGTAATTTTCTTGAATAGGAATCAAATAAACACAAAGAAATTATTTTATAATTACTTTATTTTGAAATAATAAAGTATTTTATAATTGTTCATATTTCTGTTTACTTACTCAATGCGAAACCTGGGCCTTTTTGGCTGAACACAAAGCTGATATTGCAATTGGAATTTTTCCCACGGCACACCAGACAATATCTCACGGCACACTAGTGTGCCACGGCACAGTGGTTGAAAAACGCTGTTCTAGGGCAGCCAGAACTGGCCTGGGAGTTTGCTAGGTGCAAAAAAAAACCCTTCTAAAACCAGTAAATGAATATGCCAAACAGGACATGTAAAAAGATACAAATAAAATAATTGACTGGTGAGCAGGAATTCGAATGTGTTATATATTACTTGAAAGAAATTTCATTAATCTCTGTCTGTCATCTTTTTATTTGAATTCAGAGATGATTAAAAATAAATTGTAACTTATCTGATTCCTCCAGATTTAACAAATCATAGCTGTCTATTAGATGAAATACAGAAGTAAAGGTTCCAGCAGCAAGAAAAAAAGGCAACTGGAATTTCTGCTTTTTCTTTTCTTTCTTCAGCTCTGACGGGATGATGGGGACAAGCTGAAGAAGCGTCTTGGATGAGAAGCGAAACGTCTTCAAAGAAAAACCAGAAAGCACCTTTGGTTCAGTAGGACTCCCAAGTTATTAGTTAGCCTCATTTGGGGAAGTTCTGATTTAATCTAACATAACAAAAGTTTATCACTAGAAGTTCTACAAATCAAATGTGAAAATTTCATCTCCACTTAAAGTATTGAAAAATAGCAAATTTTCATAGGTTTAAGCCCTGAGTCCCTGCTAAAAATGCTATTTCCACATTTCTCATCCAAGAAGCTTATTTGGAAACTGAAGAATCTTCTTGGATAAGTAAAACATTTTCAAGGGCTTAAAAACCCAAAGTCCAGATTCCTTTTAGAAAAGTACATTTGGGACACCGGACTTTTGGGGTTATTTTCATTGGGATTGTGTATTTTAAGTGATTGTTTGATATATTATTGTCAAGTTTTCAATTGTTGTAGCTTATAAATGTCAACTGCCAAAAGTTGCAAGGTGGTGGTATGTATATTTGATAAATAAATGTTCAGTTTTCACATCATGCTGTAACATAATTTGATTGGTTTTGTGAATCTATTCATTTATAGCTTAGTATTATGTTCAGGTCATATAAAAACTCAGTAAGCCTTGTGTATTCTACTCACATATGAATGGAAACTGCTGGTTAAATGTCTTGCTCACAGCACTATGCTTTTCTTCACTGAATAATAGCAATTACATGGAAAGGCATTGTAAAATAATATGAATCCTTTAACTATGACACAGCCTTTTTATTGCCATCCTTAGATATATAGATGAAAACAGTATACATGCCCTGAGTATCCTATTAAAAATGCCAACAGGTTAAAGTGAGTCAATACTATATTTCAGGCATAATTTTTGTCTATGAATTTTCTGCTAGAGAGAATCTTCATTCCATGTGGGTCATTGGATAAGGATATCTACATTTAATTGTTGATTAAATGCTAATTGGTCAAGAGGAAGATTTATAATTGCATTTAATTTGTCAAGTGCCTCAATGCAATTTATAGATTAACACAGTCCTTGCCATAAGGAGAGGTTATTAATTATAGCACAGTAGGTGGGCTGTGGAAATTGCTGTGCCCTTTTATACATTAATGGTGTTATAAAAATGCTTTATCTGCTAGACTAATTTCTACAAAAACGATATTGGCTAGTGAAATACCAGGATGTTTGCAGGCTAGTGGAATACCAGGATGCTTGCAGGCATGATTTTGTGACTGAATTATATGAATAAAATAAAGTGTCAATAATAATTACTATTTTAATCTTTAAAGGATAGATAAAACATTCAGAAGAAAAGAAAGCAAGATTTAAGACAATGACGTAAATCGAGAATCCGAAAGTACAATTGGCCCTCACATAGTGTTTTTCCAAAAGACCCTGAAGATGTGGTTTTATATACTTTCTATAATACAAAGGTGTCATTATTGTAAGTCTAATTGTGGATACTGACCAAGATAATACACCACCTGACAGTAGCAGTTTGCAGTAAACAAGTTTATTACATCAAGAATAAAAATTAGCCTCTTATTAAAAGAGGTTTGAAAAACAAAGAACTTAGCTTTGTATGTGTATAAGTTTTTATTCTGCCTCTTCATTGTTTCATTAAGTATGCATTTCGGCCACCTCACTGAACATGTTCACTCTTCCTGGTCAAATGAGCAGCTGTGCAGGTGTATTCATTAAACAGGTTCTGACTGTTTGGGACTTGCTGCCCATAACTTGGAAAGTTCACAGTGATTGAAAAGATCACTTTCAAAGATTGCTGTGTTACCAACTAAAACGCTGGTACCACGATCTCTGCAGCGCCCGCTTTACCTGCCCCTTCTTGGGCGGTTCCATGCAGCAGAGATCACAGTAATAGAATCTCTGGGTGGCAGCTGCAGTCTCAGGAGCCAAAGGCTATCTAGTGTTCTGATAAAAGTCTTTGTAGAGAGATTGGTCCTCTTCCCTTCCCTTCCTCCCCCACCTTCTCTCCCCCCCCCCCCACATCTCTCCGGATCTGCTTATTGCTATTGCGCCCAGATATTGTATCTCTTCGCTGCATGACAGATTCAGGTGGCTTCAGGGAGGGGGTGGAGGAAGGGAAGAGGAACAATCTCCACGAAGGGTTTTCTCAGGACCCTAGATCTCCACTTTCTTTCTGGAAAAATGCTATTTGCATCGTCGGGATTTTGGCTAATAGAACAAGCGCAGGATGGAAAGGGAACTTCAGAATACAGGAGTGCCGTATTCCTGGATCCTGGCAGCTGCCGCATTTTGAAGTTTCCTTTTTATCCCACACTTCTTTCACTAGCTAAAATCCAATGATGCCAATAGCTTTTTTTAGAGAGAAAGTGGAGATCTAGGGTCCTGAGAAAAGTCTTCATGCAGAGGAGATTTGTCCTCTTCCCTTGCTGCCCCCTCCCCACCAATCTCTCCGGATCTGTCATGCAGTGCTTATTGTTACTGCTGCTATTGAGCCCAGCTACCGTATCTCTTTGCTGCATGACAGATCCGGGCGGATTTAGGGTGTGTGTGTGTGAGAGAGAGACAAAGCAGCCTCGTTTCCTTTATGCTTCCCTTTTGCTGCTCAGGCGGCGCCACGATGAACCATTAATCTAAATGGAAGGGATCCCCACCCCTCCTCATCCAATGGGCCATTCCCAGCCAAGCACAGCAGCAGCCATTCAGCAGCCCCCACATGTCTTTCCCTCCTCGATAACAGCCTTACTCTTTAAGAAGATCAAGCCACCACATGTCACATTTTTGCCCTTCTTGGCCCCCAGGAGCACTTTGCAGGCCTCCCAAACTCTCAGCATGCCCCATGTGTGCAGGAGGTTTGGGATGCCTGCAGAGTGCTCTTGGGGGACAAAGAGGGCAAAAAACTTTTTAAAAAAATTTGCCTCTTCAAAACCTGGGTGCGTCTTATACTCTGGTGCGTCTTATACTCCGAAAAATATGGTAAATGGAATTATAAGATTTTAGTCATGCCTCTATGTCACCACTTCTCATCTTGATTGCTAGGCAATGCACACAACCCCATTGTACTACACTTCTATCCTTTTGGTTAAAGAGTAAGCATGATGTACTGCTCTTGGCAGATGATAATATTTTCCTATTCTTGATCCGTAGACCCAAATTTTGCTGTTTCTTTTGCTGGCCAGATATATATTTTTAAAAAGGTCTGTAATGCATTATATCTGAACTAGAGTGCAAGATGCCTTCAGCAAATCACATGTGAATTATGTGGTTTTAAGCCAAGTAGTTCTCAAAGTTATTATACAGATATTTTGCATAATATGCCGAGCATTGCAGTTTTTCTATTTTACAGGTCTCTTCCCCTCCCCACAACTCTCTTTTTATTATGATGAATATTTTATTCCACATTAGAAGACTTTCCATTTGTACTGCAAAATTTATCATAACAGTAAAAAAAAAGGAAAACATACGGCTAATGTCTGATCTCAGTGGTCAGATGCCTGATTATGCATTCTGTGCAGCCTGCATAAAGAAGGATGGAATTTTCAGCACTTAATTGCTTTTACCAGATGCCATCTGTTCATTGATTTTTGACCTTCCCTTCTAACATCAGTCTACATGCAGTAATCTCAGGTGAGCCAATTAGAACATAGATGTTTCATGCTGACAAAACAACCTATGTCTTCATGTCTACCTGCAGAAATCAGTTGGGAAAAGTTAATGATGATGATGATGATGTTCTGGCCCATGATAAATTGAATTATTATTTTTGAAATATCATGTATGCAACCATAATGAAAACAGTTGATATTCCAAGTAGTAGTGAAAAATAGCATGGACTTTTTCATAGATACTTTCCAGTACCTCTTTAAGAGTCTGAAGACCTGATTCTGCTGGATGGCCCGAGGACCCAATGAGACACTACCACACTGGAGATAGCCAACCCCACCTCCTCACTCCCTGCTTCTCCACTCACCCAGCCACATTTTATTCTATATTGCTATATTATTATTTTCTTTTTATTGTTTACTAGCATGGTGATGCCCGGGTATTTATAGACATTGAAGCATTTGACTGACAGGGAGCCATTGAGAAGGGGTCTTCATCCCTGCCCTCTCTCTTCCTCTTTCCCGCCCTGTCTACGATCCTGGCACTTTGCCCCAAATCCATAAGGTGCTTCTCCTGGTTTACTGGAGGATGAACATCACTGGCTTTCCAGAGGAATCTCCAAAGGAAATGGCATCACAAACAATTGCCACTTTAAGATGCTGCACTCATTCTCCTTAACAGGCCAGGCATTCCAAAGTTGGGAGGGAGGGAGGGAGGGAGGGAGGGAGGGAGGGAGGGAGGGAGAGAGAGAGAGAGAGAGAGAGAGAGAGAGAGAGAGAGAGAGAGAGAGAGAGAGAGAGAGAGAGAGAGAGAGAGAGAGAGAGAGAGAGAGAGAGAGAGAGAGAGAGAGAGAGCAGGGCTACCTTACCCCCACAGTATTTTTCTCCAGAGAGTAGGTCATCTATGAACCAGGTTTGGTTGAAATTGCTCAAGGTATTCCAGAGTTGTGGCAGTATAGAAGAAGCCATTTAAAGGTACAACAGGCTGCATCTTAACAGAACACACATCCTGAGGGGTGTTAGGGGTGTCTTACCCGCCACAGTATTTTTCTCCAGAGAGTAAGTCATCTGTGTACTAATTTTGGTGAAACTGCTCAAGGCATTCCAGAGTTATGCTGGAACATACATACATACATCCTTTTTTATAGAGAGAAGAGAAGAGGTGAGACGAGAAGAGGAGGGAAGGAGAGGAGAGATGATTGCTCACTGTAGGATATTGCTTTTTTTAAAATGATTGTTTGATACAAAACAATGAGCAATGGTCAAAACCACTTAGATAAATGTGAGTAGATTATTTGAGGGACAACCTCTTCTCAGTGAAATCTACCTGATCCTTTAGGTTTGATAGGAAGGGTATATTTTTGTTCCCCTGTATTAGGGAGTGCCATCTAGTGGATCCAGAGGAAAAAAGCCTCTTTTTTTTTCATGGCAGCTGGGCTTTGAATATCATTCCTCCAGAGATTAGATTGATCTTGACCCTGTTGAATTTGTGCATGACCTTAAAATATAGTTCTTGGTGGTTGGAGAAGTCTGGGAGTTGAAGTTCACAAGTCTTAAAGTTGACAAAGTTGGACACTCTAGCTTAGTCTGTGCAATGGCTATAAAGACCAGTGCTATAGTTTTTTACTTGGCTGTGGATTATTTGTCTGCTATTGATTCCTTGTTGTTTTATATTTGTATTATTATTATATTATTATTTATAGCCTTCCAGAGTCAGGAATTTGAGAGGGACAGCCATATAAATTGAAATGACCAAGAATTAATTAATAGACAGAAGCCATAATAGTGTTTAGAGTATGTATACAATTTATAATTCCTAAATTGAGATTACAGTTATTCCCATTTCTCCAAGAAGCTGTGTAGCAAAATCTAAAGTGCCTCTAGTTAAGATGCAAATAAACAATAGCAATGGTAACATCAACACATTTTCAAACCTTTCTGGAATTTGAGATAAGAATTTAAAATGTTTAATGGAATCTCATTTAGTCTTTTTATCTATGTTGCAAAAAGCCTAATCTTCACTGAGCGTGGTATGATTTTTAAAAGGAGGAAAAAATGCATTCATTAAAATAAAGTAAAATTCTAAGGAGGTTATGCCTGTTAATGTGCTTTTATGTTTAACAATATACATTACATCTGTGACAGCGTTGTTAAAATCTTGGTATTTCCATCTCTTCATATTTTAAATTTAAAATGAATTAATGTGTCCTTTTTTCCTGTTAAAAATCTTTTAGTGCCCCTGAAAATGAAAACATTGCATTTTGCCAAAAGACTTTTGAGGGAACACATATAGTAATTGCCTATTTCTTTATTTTCATGCTTGTTCTCAAATTTATAAGTAGGTTGGTTTTTTTTGGAATTCAACAGTAGTTTAAATTATAAAGAGAGCCGACATTTTTGATTAAATGTATTTTAATGAAGTAATGGTACAATAAAAAGAATGATTCAAGATTTTGATGATCAGACATAAAAGAAAGTAGGTAGCAACTCTGTAATTGTTGAATGGCTTTAAAGTTGTTTCTTCAAAGATTTTTGATGAAAGAAAGAAAATCTGTGGATATCTATCTGCACAGCACACTATATTTCTTGTTTAAATTTATTTTAATTATGTTGTAATCCTAAATGAATATACAATACAAACTATGTATGCCTATTGTACAATTCAAAGTATGAAGCAGGTATGGATGAGTACTTAATCTATCTTATAGTTAGTGGAAAGGATAACATATAGCTAAGTGAAGACATTTTAAGACACAGAAAACTTAAATATTCTTTATGAGCAGCATTAATTTTGAATTAAAATCAATGAGGGCAAACATGATCATTTTGTGTGTGAAATTTATTTAATCTGGAAAAACATTATGATGTTCTTTGCTGCAGTCATATTTTTAAAAGCTTATATTACATTCCACTTAAACGTTTTAGAAAACTAGAGGTAGAACCTATGCCATGTCAACATGTCCATCTTTCCAATGAACAACAACATGCAATTGAACTATATTTGCAATTAAGTGACACCCACATTAATTCCACATTATATCTTGTTACCAGCAAATGTGTTCATTTAAAATTTATGCTAATGATTAAGCAGCCATAATTCACTTTCATTATCACCTCACACAACCGTTTTCCCAGGAGAGACTTCAATAAAACAAATTTTGTTGTAAATTAACCAGTAGGCGAAGTCAGAACATTTACACTCTGCATATCTTTAAACCATACCTCTGAATATATAAATTTATCATTGCTGAAAAATGATTTGAGTCACTGGGCATATAGATAATAGTTTGCATAAATCAATACAATAAAATATACACGAGTGTTCAAACAATGATCCCTCTAGGTCTTAAATCAATAATGGGTGCAGAGATGAACTCAGTAAGTTTTCCTATAGACAATAATAAAACCTGATCACTCCCATTCTCAGCTAAGAAATGTTTTCATTTGTTACTAAGCAAAATAAAGTTGTGAAAAATTTTAAAAACTATAACTAAAATTATTTTAAGCCAGCAACATTCACTATAATTCTCAATATCTTACTCTCACCATATCCATCCACTACTCATGTTGTCTTTTGTTCTTCACATTAATATATTAATCTTTGCAAGAATTTCATCAAGCCCATCTATCCATTTACTTGGTCTTCCCCTTAACCCAAATCCATTAATTCTTCTTCATATAATTGTTCTAACATTCAGCTCCCTGATCTTTATACGATTGGTCTAAGTGTAGCTTTTCGGAGAAATCACTTTGTTTTATTCCATTCATAGACATTCAACAGCCATTCATTCTTGACTGGCACTGGCTCACTTAAAGCAACCAAATCCCTTTGAAGATACAACACAATTTGCATGCATACAAGCAATAATACACTACATACTGGAAACTTTGACCCTTTGCTAAGTGGCTATGAGCAAAAGCAGAACCTTAAATACCTTTCATCCACTGCAAGAAAAGAAAGATAAAGGTAAAACAAAGAGGAAAAAAATCAAATACATTGAAAATTACAACATGACATGGGAATATTTTAGATAAACCCATCTCTTTGATTTTATTATAGTATCTCTTCCTACTAGGTCTGTATTGTGACTTCGGTCAATAAGTGGGTCCACATCAGGTTTGCTCGAAAACATAGCTTTTATTAGCTAGGCACAGCTTACAAGGAAAGAAAGTTCAGTTAAAGAAAAGGTGCGGTAGACAGGGGCTCCCGCGCTTTGACAGCTCTTTATATTTGGAGCTGTCAAAGGGGGAGCCAATCAGGCTGCAGCAAGGGCCAGGCGCGCCTCAGCCAATCAGGCGCGTCTGTCGGTTGGCCGCCTTGCAACAGCCTGTTGCCAAGGCTCCAAGAGGCAGCCTGGAAGACCTGCGGCCGGTCGTAAGTCGAGACCGGTCGCAGGTCGAGGACACAACACCCCTTTCCCCCCTCGGTCTGCGCATGCGCGAAAAAGCTGTCCATCAGGAGAGCGGAGCATGCGCAGTCCGCTGGATTGTCCCAGAGTCTCGTCAGGAGCCGGAGGAAGAGGACGTGTCCCTGGAAGCTCCTCCTTGCCGGGGTGTAGCTCCAGGCGACGTCATCGGAGAGGCCTACCGGATAGGCGGAGTCCTCTGGAACGGTGAGTCGGGCGAGGGGGCGTGGCGATTGTTGTGTAGGCCTGGTCGTCCGCTCGGCTTGAGCTAGGCCTATGAAGGTTGCCGGTAGTCAGGCGAGGAGGCGTGGTCTTCGATAGGGAGGCCTGGTCGACTGGTCGGCTTGGGCCAGGCCGATGATGGCGGAAGGCAGGACAGGCCTGACAGGAAGGTGGTAGGGGAGGCCTGACTAGCGAAGGCCCTTTAGTATATCTTGCAGATGGGTAGGCCGGCCCGGTTGGGCGGGATTGTTGGGCCCGGCGTGGCAGCCGGACGGCTGTTGTTGCTGGTGCAGGCAGCGGCCTGGCTTCTATGGTCTCGTTTTGCGTTGAAAGCTTGTCGGTTTCTTTGGGTGCGGAGGCTTGTCGGTTTCTTTGGTGCGGAGGCTGCTTGTCCGGCGCCGAGCCTCCGGTGTGGCTGGCGCTGATGTCGGAGGCCCTTATGGCCGTAGCGGCGGTAGATGGGCCTTGCACGGCGACTCAGGAGTCCCGTAGGCCTTGGCTGCTTCTGTCGGCTCGATCCGAGGAAGAAGCGGTGCGTTTCGTAGTTCCTGGCTGTTTCTGGTGGCTTTGTCCGAGGGCGAAGCGGTGTCCCGCGGCAGGTCGTCGACCGCTGCCGGGGTAGCCACGGCTTGCGCGGTTTCGAGGTCTCGGCCGCCGCAGCTCGAGAGGTCTTCGAGCATCCTGGCCCGGTCGTACTAGCCGGCAGGGAAGCGCTCGAGGTGGGCCGTAGGAGACCCAGGTTTCCGTGGCCGCGTCGATGGGTCGAGCGGGGGAAACGATCCGGTTGATCGTACCGCGAAAATGAGCTCTGCCTGATCCCATCCTCGTCGCCAGTATTGTGACTTCGGTCAATAAGTGGGTCCACATCAGGTTTGCTCGAAAACATAGCTTTTATTAGCTAGGCACAGCTTACAAGGAAAGAAAGTTCAGTTAAAGAAAAGGTGCGGTAGACAGGGGCTCCCGCGCTTTGACAGCTCTTTATATTTGGAGCTGTCAAAGGGGGAGCCAATCAGGCTGCAGCAAGGGCCAGGCGCGCCTCAGCCAATCAGGCGCGTCTGTCGGTTGGCCGCCTTGCAACAGCCTGTTGCCAAGGCTCCAAGAGGCAGCCTGGAAGACCTGCGGCCGGTCGTAAGTCGAGACCGGTCGCAGGTCGAGGACACAACAGTCTGTATATTCACATACTATCTTTTCAGATATGGTTAGTGCATAAAAACATTTTGGTGTACTAGGCCACAGGTCCTTCTCCTTCTTTTAGTCAGGATCAAATCAGTATGCTGTGAATTTTTTTTCAAGGGCACTTTCTGCAATTCATTACTTTACGTTTACTCTGTCTCTTCTTTTACCCCACACCAATTTCTACTACCTTTGTCTTTTATATTTGTCTTAACATAACTAATTCTTACATCCATATAATGCACCAGCCAAAAACATGCACTAATATACAGACACTTAACTTCTTTGAGGGAAGTGATGGCTCAGTGGCTTAGAGGTAAAGCTCTCACCTCCCAATCAGGAGGTTGTGAGTTCAATCCTAGGTGGAGGCAGATGTAGGGTCTCCTGCTTGGGAAGGGGGTAGGACTAAATGGCCTGCAAGCTCCCTTCCAACTTTGTTAATCTGTTATCTCTTATCTGTTAAAGCTGACAGCCTGAGTTTCAGACCAGAGCACTGCACAATGGGGTGAAATCCCATTCAAATTCAAATTTATTCGATTTATAAACCGCCCCCTCTCCCCAAAGGGACTCGAGGTGGTGTACAGGAAAAATTAAAAAACCATATAAAACATGCAATATATACAAAGTTAAAAATGAATTAAATTAAACCTGTACTAAAATTTAAAAAACATTTAAAATACAACCCACCTAAGCTAAAATTCCCTAAAGTCTAATATCCATATACGTATTTGGCAGATGTTATATTGAGAGAGTCAAAACTGTTACGCAAGACCAGCTTGCTGAAAGAGATAGGTTTTAAGTGAGCGGCGAAAGAGGGGAAGGTCCGTGATAGTGCGAAGTTCGGGGGGTAGGTCGTTCCAGAGGGCCGGCCCTGCCACAGAGAAGGCCCTACCCCTGGGTACCGCAAGCCGGCACTGACCACCAGTTGGTACCCTCAGTAGGCCCTCTCTGTGGGAGCGTATTGGACGCAGGGAGGCGTGTGGCAGGAGACGGTCCCACCCTTGTCTCAGCTCCTGCCAACCTAGCAGTTTGAAAGCAACGCAAATACCAGTAGATAAAAAAGTATCACTTTGGTAAGAAGGTAACAGTGTTCCATGTGCCTTGGCGTACAGTCATGCTGGCCACATGAGTACGAAAATTGTCTTCAGACAACGCCTGCTTTCTCAGCTAAGTAACAGAGATGAGCACCACCCCCTAAAGTTGGATACAACTGGAGAAGAGAAATCTTTATCTTTGCTTTTTAGCTTCTTAGTTAAACATCCGTATATCACCAGAAACCACACATGTCTACTAGTATTTGCACATCTTAGAATTTCCACATTTTCTCACCTTTGGTAAATTTTAGACCAAAGTACACAAATTCATCTGCTTTCTATAGCTCTTCATCACGTATGTTTAACTTGCAGACTCTCTCCATTTCCAAGTTAAAGAAGTGCCTTGATCTTTGATATATTAATTTTGAGATCCACACAGTTTCTACAATCTAACATTGCTGCAAGATATTTGGGTACTCAGCCAACCGGCTGGCATCATCTGCATAAACATGTATACGCATAGTCACATATCCAACCAACACGCCTCTAACATCATCACCTCTAATACCATCACAAGCATTTCTTATGTATTTATCCACAAAGACATTAAACAACCAAGGAATCAACATATGATCTGCTTATTCCCTGCCTCATTCACTAAACAGTCAATGTATTATCATATACGCTTTATGTCCATCATATACTTTCCCTACTGTTTTCAGTAACATTCAGCTCTTTATACACACAAAATGATTCATAATTGAAGCCTAATCACTCTGGCATAAGCTTTCTCTAAATGTAGAAACACACAATAAACCTTTTTTTCTCTTGTGCCTCCAAATAGTGCTGTGTCTGTTTCTATACTGATTATCACTATTCACTTCAACATAACATGTAATTATCACCAACATATGAATTCCTATTTTCTTATGTACCCACAACAGTCTGGATTAAACATTTAGCATTTTTATTTATAATTTAAAAGACACCTTCACTTCCCTGTGTGAATTCATCTTCTGCTGTAGAAGATCAGAGCACCTTTATTTAGATATATTACATCCTTTCTTTTTGAACATAGTTTCAAAAACACAACCTGACTATTTACTTTTCATTCAATTTATTAATCCTTGATGCTTAACATTTAAAACTCTAACATTATAATATGCAATCTTTTATATGGCATTGTTATCATTAGATGAGTGCATAAACGCTAACATTGACCCCCCCTCCCATTAAAAGACTTTCATATAATGTTTTGATTGATAGTTGATTGATTATGTGGCATTAAGTCACTTTTTACTTCTAGCAACTGCATAATAGATCACCACAACAATGTATACCTAACTTGAGCTTTCAGTTTTCTAATGGTGCGCTCATCATCAATGAAACTGAGTCCATTTCCCTTGCTGCTAGATGGACTCTTCTTCTCTTTCCTTCTACATTTCCCAACGTTACAGCCTTTTCTGGAGAGCTATGTTTTTGCATAAAGTGTCCAAAATAAGAAAAAATGTTTTGGTCATTTGTGCCTTGAGTGAGAACTCTATTAATTTGTTATTTGTTGGCTTGTGTTCTTGGCTGTCCACACAATTCACAGGAAACTTCTCTAACTGCAGAGTTCAAACATCTCAATACTCTTTCTATTTTGCATCTTCAAAGGCCAACTTTCTTTGTCCTTTGTCACAGCAAATAGCATGGCTTATAACTTCTTAATCTTTTGGTATAAACACATCATGGCCTTTGAATGTCTTTTCCAAGGTCTTCATGGCCCCTGTGAAGTGCTAGTCCTAGTCTGTGATGTATTTCTTGAGTGTCCCTTTATCATTGATAATTGAACCTAAAAGGCAGAGGACATCCACTTCTTCAGTATCATCATTGCCAATTGTAAGACTGGCTTTATACTGGTACTTCCTGTTGTTAGTTTGGTCTTCTTCATATTTCATGACCATGCTAGTGGTAATGAAAATAGTGGTCAGTAATGGTAATTTTAGATAGTATGTCACAATTATAACCAAGAGAGACTTCTGTCTAAATGTGCATATTATATTCTATCCAAGGTAGGATAGAATTAGAAACCACATTGCAAGCCACCCTATTTTTGTCCAGAAAGCTGGGGTTTTTTTCTTCCAATAGTTCACAACAACTCCATAGTGGCCCCATAGTGTGCCAGCTCACTGATATATCTCTTGGCTGGTGTTATCTTACATTCTCCTCCAAATTCTGCCCTTCAAACAATCTGTTGATGTGGGTTAGACTGAGAGATGGTGAATGACCAAAATATCCAGTGACTTTCTATGGCGCATAACGAAAATGAAAATCAATATCTCTAGTCTTAGTCAATTCCAACTCCCTTATTTACAGTTCTTCTGAGAGGGAGAATTCATGTTGTCTGGTATAAATTCATGGTTGTAGGATTTGCATACTCTGAGGAAGATGAAAGCTAAGGTTCAACCCTTCCTGGACAAGCCTCATCAGAGGATCCAGTTGAAGATTAACAGTATGCTGAGATGTAATTTACAGAAACACATCCTGGATAGGTCATTGCCCAAATCAACAAAGACCATGTTAGTTACTACTGTTCCTGGAATCTGGTGATGCATACATTACCTGAGCAATCAGACTCAGCAGCTGCAAAATCATTGGAAGAAAAGTTGCTTACTCATCACAAATATTTTTTAAAACAAAAAAAAAAGATCTGTTATTACAAATCAAGTCCAACAAAAAGAGAATATTTGAAAATCATGGACCGCCCCTCTGTTGAGACCATAAAGTAGACAAGTAATAGATAACAAAGAAGATAAAGTGCTCTTCGACTTTAGAATATAAACAGACAACCAACTGCCACATAACACCCCAGACTTAACCATTTTTTATTTTCAATAAGAAAGACTAAAAAGTATTGATAATAGACTTTGCAGTACTGGGAGACAAGAGAAGAGAAGAAAAAGAACTAGAGGAAATCTGAAAAATACCAAGACCTTCAAATAGAAGTAGATACTACCAATACTAATAGTCACTATGGGTGCAATCCCAAAACATCTAAAGGACAACTTGAATGCAAGGCAGCATTTGCTTTATATTGTGTGACAGTACCTTTAACACTATCATACAACAACATCTCCATATCCCACATGGTAGATAAAAATGCAAAATCCAGTCTAAACTTTGGGCTGACTGTGTGGCCAACTTTCAGCATGATCACCATCTTTTTTCCTCTTCATCCTTCTAATACTACTACTACTACTACTACTACTACTACTACTACTTCTTCTTCATCTTCTTCTTCTTCACTATTATCAGCACCATCATCATCATATTCATCATCCTGGGTAGCTAACCATAATTTTAACAATTCAGAAAAAGTAAAGTGATGGAAATAGAGCTTTGACCTAACAAACTTTCCATTCTATTAGGATAGTGCCATGACAAAACCAAGAACTAGATCTGGAGGCTGAGGTAACAAACAAACCACATGCTTTGAAGTAATATGAAGGGAGCCCAGCATCCAAATGTTGCAAGTAGATATTTGAAGTCTTATCTTCAAAACATGTAAAGGAAGGATTTGCTGTAGAGTGTAGAGATATTTTTTGCCTTTCTAAGACAGTATCCGGCCATATATGTGTTTTGGAGAATATGAGCCCATGAGAAGCTATTAGAACAGAACTCACCCATGTGTATCAAAGTTAAACAACACTGTTTTGATTCTATGTGGAATCTCAGTTTTTCAGGCTCATTCAGTCCACTGCATCATTAAAAAACTGGTTCTCATCATGTACCAACTCACCAGCAGCTTATGGAAAAAGGATTTTTATAGCACCATAACACAAATGCTTCTATATGGATAACCTTTTTCTTCAATGTTATTCATGCATTCATTCTTGAAAATTCAGCTTTTTCTTTTTAAAGTATAGCATACCCACCCAATACAATAGAACACCACTTTCTGAAAATGTTAGCTAATTTTAGAATGCTTTTAGAACATTCTTAGTTCCTTAAGGGAAGTATGTTTTGAAGACCAGCATATACTTTTTAAGTAAAATGTTTGTTCTGAATTTCTATTATAATTACAGCACACATCTTTCAGGTGAAAACTTTATAGTTTTGATGTAAATTATACAAGCATTATAGCAACAATTGCCTACAATGTGTTTTTTTCATTGAAACCAAATTAGAAAATACTTTTTACCAGCATAATACTGAAACTACTTTTAAATAATGAAAACTCATCTATATAATATGATGTCTATCTGACAGTTTCATGCTACAAAATTAGCAAGTACAGAATCCTGTTCTCAAGAAGAAGACATATATAATATTGTACTTGACTTTTTATAAGTGTTGTGGTCAGCTGGTGGCCTGTGGAGCTGGCAGCAGAGTTGAACAGTGAGGAGGTTGAGGAGGAACATGGGCCAGTCCTAGAGTCTGGGGAAGGCTTGTATGAGGGCTCTGCATTGGAGGCAGAGAGGGGGCCAGGGCCATCTGGGAAGTATGTGCTGCCTCCAGAATCAGATATCAGCGAGGGAGAGGAACAGGGGAGCCTGTTCCCGGTGAGTGCAGAGCTGCCAGAAGGCAAGAACAGTTAAGACAAAAGGGGAGACTTGGGAGTAAGGCTTGGAAATGATTCGCCCCTCCCATAAGAAATAAAGGAGGAGCAAAGGCACGTGAGCCTTTGCAGGAAGCAACTTTGTTCATTCTGGTTGGTTTAAACTCTGAAGCTCCATTTTGACTCTGTGCTCTGTGGCCTTGCAAAGCTAATTGACAATTAGGTCTTTGGCAGACATCAAGGAAGATAAAGGTGGCGCTTATCAGCCTTATCCCGAAAGACTATGGCATACTTCTGTCAGACTCTTTACAAACTATTTGTGACTCATTGAGGGCTGTGAATGAACATTATTCATAGCCGTTGAAATAAAAAGAGAGTTTTTGGAACTAACCGTTGTGCTTTTTACTGTCTCAGGAAGCCTAGGTCAGAACAATCAGGAACTCCTATTTCTGATATAATCTAGTGCCAAGAAAAAGAAAAAAGTGATAAAGAGCATGAGGTTCTTACAAATACATTCAGGTTTTACATATTGTGTAACAATGTCATTGTATGCATGTTGATTCAAAAGAAAGTTCTATGCTTATGGAATTATTCCAAAGTCAATGTGCATCTGATTGCTGCCTTAGCTTTTCACAATTGGGTTTCTAGTTTGGCATCATGAAAGTAGACTAAATAGATATATTTAAAAAATCTGTCCTGAATTGGCATCTTCTCAAGATATGGAAAGTACAAAAAGATTGGCTACCAAGATTAGCAAACAGAGCCCCACAATTCCTTGATTTATTGCTATTTAGGTGAAATCAAATCAGATCTAAGTAAAAACATTTCAAAAAGTCTACACTTAATATCTGCACTTAAACCCACTTCCTTCACTTTCATGAAAGCAATTAGAGACTCACATGCATTGCTAATTAGTTGGCTGGAATAATTCTAATTATAATACAAACATTTCTCTTGATTATCAAAGACAAAAGGACTTCTGGAGCATAACATTTAGAGCACTTTTACATACAGAAGAAACACTTCATTTAATATCAGGGATTTCTTGGTACCTTCTTAGGACTGGCAGATAAAGACCATAATAAAGTTTCATGGCTCTTCCAGAGACTGGGAGTTGTTTTTTGGATGTGGAGTCTATAAACCCACCCACCCCACAAACACCAATACTTGCACATTTACGAATTTGTTCCTGCCAGATGCTGATTATTTTCTGTCTTCTAGTGAGAAAAATGTGTCACAGAATCAGCTGGCAGTTTATTGTAGAACAGGAAGTAAAGGAAGCTACAGTTGCCCTCCAAAAGAGAGGATTCATCCAGACATGTAGACAGGGGTAAAATGTTACTGGTTTGGGCAAACCGGTATTTACGAAGATCAGCTAGGTGACGATCAACTGTGGCATGTGATTTATATTAGCTAGAATCAACAGATTTCCTGTTTTCTAGCTAATCTAAATTGTGTGGCACAGAGGATTCCCCCCCACTCTATTCTACTTACTTTTGAAGACTTGGAAGGCTTCAACATGTTCCTTTTTTTAGCGCTGCACAGGCGTACCTCAGGTACGCATGCGTACAAAGTGTGTGCTCGATAGCAGACTCACTGAACTGTTAGCAGACTTCAGAGGATTACACCGCTGCATGTAGACCTGTCAAAAGGTGTGGGGGGGGGATTTCAATCAGCAAATAATGATTGTACATGTAGTGTACATGTAAACTTTTGATTTCAAACTCTGAGCTTTATAAGAGCCTTCACTTCATTTAGAAAGGGCCTTTATTTGCCAGTGTCATCTCTTCCTTTTAATGCTGGCCTCTAAATTTCCTGGTATCACTAATAGTTGAATTATGCCACTGTATTGCTAATGTGCAGCTATAAACAAAAGCAAAGCCTGCCTGACGTCAGTTGGGCTGGATTGTCATGCAGTGCCACTGCTGATGAAATATACAGTAAAATATAACAGTATCTATGATAGGGGAAAGTTTCCTTTCATATTCCCATTATAATTTTAACGCTTCAGTTTCTTGCTCTGAGAATCTCTTCCACAGCTGTGTATGCATTTCAGAATTCACATTGTTTATGGCATGCTTCACATCTCAGAGTCTGAAGATTGTTCATCTGGGGTGCTAGCTGCCAACCTCCTTGAACTAAAAATGGGTTCTTCGAGGTCAGACCATATATCTGTCCTTAGGTGGTAAGCAGTGTGACCAGCAATCATTTTTAGGGAAGGTAGCACACAGTCGCTAGATTTCTCATTAAGAAACTCTTTTTTAACATTTTGAAATCATTACTGCTGCATTACAAATATGAACATTGTCACTTGCCAATATTGAGAAATGGTAGGATTTGTGATTTAGGAATATTTGGGATGGTGACAAATTTCATGTCTCCATTTTAAAAGGAATTTTGGAATTGTTTGGCTACTTACATGAGCATTCATGATAGCATCAAGCCACCTTCAACGTGTGGCATGTTGAGGACTGTCTATCAGAGGTAATGTTGAAAGGAGTGATAACAAATGACTTTAATATCAACCATCATTTTCTACATGAGGAGCAGAGGTGGTATTCAGCAGCTTCTGGCCATTTCTGGAGAACCAGTAGCGGAAATTTTGAGTAGTTTGGAGAACCAGTAAATATCACCTCTGACTGGTCCTGCCCCCATCTATTCTCTACTTTGAGTCCCAGTTGAACAGGAGAAAATGGAGATTTTACAGTATCGTTCCCCTGCCATGCCCACTAAGCCATGTAATGCCCAACAAGCCATGCCCACAGAACCGGTAGTAAAATTTTTTGAATCCCACCACTGATCAGGAGTGTCCTCTCTTGGCAAATGTAAGACTTCTGGCTGGGTAAATTCTGAGAGTCAAAATCCACAAGCCTTAAACTTGCTAAGGGTGGACACCCATGCTCTATAGCCTTCTCTCCCTCAATCCTTTTGGGCTTTATATTTAATGCTGAAATATCCAAAATCCTCACTCAGTTCATCTCCTCATATCCCAATCTTGGGAAAGTGTTGGTTTCCAGGAACAGCTACTACAATTTTGACCCCGCTTCTTGTTCCAGCTTGACTCTCTACCCAAGAAAAAAACCCATAGAAATTTATAGAAAGTAGTTGTTGAATTAAAGCCAAAAATTGACATTTGCTACCAACAAAAACCTTTTATCTCTTGCTGAGACAAACCTGTTTGCAAATACGAGGAGAACATGTTGGTCACTTTTAAATTGTTTTGATGCTAAACATGAAAATGAAAAAAATGTTGATTTATTAGGTAATTTAGGATTACTTCATAAATAAATGAAATCCATTTTAGAAGGCTTCAAGAAAACAAATGACTAATACAGGAATGCACTTGGGTGTCTTATAGTGGCATTTTGGAGACTAATGGGGAGATTCACTTGGAAGGATAGATATGTAAATTGGAAACAAAACAATCTCTCCTGTGATGTGGGTTGGAGAGAAGACTGCCTCCAGTTATATGCACAATCATAAGAAATGCTTTGCTAAATTAAACCAAGGATCCATTTAGCCTAACATCTCATTTTGCACAATGGCCAAACACCTGCTTCTCATAAACACAAGCAAGACACGAGACAATATTTTTCTCTCTTGATACTTCAGCAGTATACCACATACATTTAAGAGCTAGATTACAATAGGGAATTTGTGGGTTGTGGGTTGGGTTTTCTTGATTGATGCCTGAAATTTTATATTGTCACTTGATTACCTTGAACTGACTGTATATACTGTCATTCGAGACTTCCAGAAGGTTCAGTCAAGCAACTGAAAAAAAAAATGCATTCCTGACTCCAGTGCCCTTTTTGATCAGTAGAAAAGACACAGCAATATCGACAAAGGAAGACTTCTGAAAAGAAAAAGAAATCTTAACAACTCATCTGTTTTCTCCAGCAAGGGAGAAAAGGCAGTTTGAACAAATACATAAATGAAGAATAATGGTGAACTGATTACAGTGAGTAAAGACACAGAAGCAGAGATATCGAAGATGTGGACATTTATCTGAGGAGGCCTGAACAATTCTTGATAAAAATGTGATGTTGAAACAAAGTTTACCAATCCGCTCTTTATTACAGTCGCAGACCAGCATATGGAAAATGGGTTACAAACTATTAAGCTACAAAATATAAAAATGAAAGTTTCACAAGGTTAAAAAATGGTACCTGTTTGCTGTGTGTGGTACAAAAATCGTTCAGCTTATCGAGGTGCTTAACTGCTGCCCCAAAAAACTTTGCAATACAGCTTTTCTAAAGTAGTAAATTCAGTGTGGAAACCTTTAGTTCCCAAACCATTAGCATTTGTAAAGTGATTTTAGTTTAGTGTGTGCAAACTAAAAGAGACAAAGTGAATCCACTGCAATAACTTGTTGGTAAAAAGATGTCTGGACATTTGAAAACAATGATGAAATTTCACTGTAGTAAAGGGCAGGTAGTCTATAGAATTCTGAAAAAAAATATTTAAGAGGCAGATGGAGCATTTCAAATTGTTGTCCATAGGAATTGCTATCTCCATGGAAACTGCTGCTAGAAATACAATAGAGCTGCAGTCAGGAGTAAAAACAAATGAAAATAAGCTTGCAATCACATACAGGCAGAAGGGAACAGGCTGAAATGAACTGTACTATGATTGTGACAAAGATTCACATACATCAACTCAACGTGGATTTAAATGAAAAACCTGAACAAAATGCAGCGCAATGAGGTATAGTACAGGAGAACAAATGGATAAACAAGCATTTAAAAGAACAAAGTCTATGCCAGTGATGGCTAACCTTTTGATGTTGTGTGCCAAAAGCCAACATGTGCATGTCTGTGTGCCCTCACTCATAATGCAATGTGTACATGACACTCCCCACACACCCTGCCCCTGCGCATACATGTGTGACTCTGTGTGTCCCCGCCCCCCCATGCATGCACACGCAACCCCCCATGCCTCATTTTGGGCCTAGTAGGCCTCCCTGCAGCCTACTGGAACCAAAAACAGGCCAAGGGGGAGACGTGCCACACACCCCTCGCTCCCTGTTTTTGGCCTAGTAGGCCTCCCTGCAGCCTCCTGGGACCAAAAATGAGCCACAGGGGGCACTCCCCCATGCTCCCCCTGCCCCCCTGCACACATGTGTGTGCATCTCCCACATGCACCCCACACCCACACATGTGTGACAGAGACCTGAAAATCAGCTTGCCAGCAGGAGGTGCATACACATGCGTGGTGGAGCTGAGCTGGGGCGACAGTTTGCGTGGCCGCAGAGAGGGCTCTGCATGCCACCTGTGTCACATAGGTTTGCCATCATGGGTCTATGCCATTGGTGGAGAATGTGATAAAAAAACTGAAAGGAAGATGAAAGCTCTAAATCTATAGCATAAAAAGTGAATAGCAAAGCCATATCAAGGCAATACTGGTTGTGTTGCATATCACAGCAGGAATTTGAGCAACATATCTGAGATGCTAAACTAAAGCTGTCAGAAATCCACTTAAAAACCTACACAGGAGAAAATATCATTCACGTTGAAAAAAAATGCTTTTAAGTGGTAAACACAATAATCAACAAGGCATATTGAGCTTAGATATTGTGAAAATAATTGGCCAGCACTATGAGATCATGTCTAGCTGAGGAAGTTGCTACAGGATTATTGTCAAATCAACAACTTGTGGATTATATTTCTTATCATGGAGGCTACAGAGAATAAATTGAAGAAAGATATTGGATGGGACATTCAAACACATCAAAGATAGGATAATGTTATAGGAAAATGCTGAACCCAAGCATATTCCATTTTACAGATGCAGAAACAGTAGAATCTGAGCAGAGGGAATTGTTCCAAAAGATTATTGGAATATATGGGCTCTACCTGTGATTGCAGCAACTAAAATGAACAGATCTATCAGGATCTAGGATGATTTCAAAGTTATTGATTGTCAAGCTCAGTAGACTGATTATTTTGCAGAAATGGAAATACAGGAACATTCCAAAATGTTTATTTCCATAACTATATACAATGAGTTATATTATTATAGCTCATTTGTAGAATAGCATCTTTACCAACACTTTGTCAGAAGGCCCTGGAACAAATGCTACAAGATTGTCCAGACTTTAAATGAGATCACTAATGCCAGAGAAAATGTTGACGTGCATCTGAGAAACCTTCAAGATAGCATTGCAGAGATCAGATAATGTGGCCCTTGAACACCATGCAACATATATGAATTCTGTAAAGTTTGCATTACCAGTTGTAGACATGCTATTAATGAGCAAAACTTCAGCATACTGAGAAAATTCAGATAATTATGAATGCACAAAATTATGACATAACTATATATTACTTATGGTTTTTATGTACACAGAGCTTATGCACCGATGACAAAATCCTTGGGTGTCCAATCACACTTGGCCAATAAAGATTTCTATTCTATTCTATTCTTTGCAGAGTTTGTTATTTTAGAAACTTCTTGCCAAATTTAACCACTGTGCTTCAGTGCTCAAATAATTTGCTGCAAATGGGTTGAATGCTGCAATGGACAAAATTGTGCAAACGCATCAATTATGATGCTGGCACATTATAACCTACACATACTGTAAGTGAATATGACTTGTGATGCTTCACAATATGACAATGGCATGCTCATGGTGCACTGCATGGAAGATGGCAGTACATGCCTAACAGCTTTGCATCATCCTCACAACTGCTTAAAAAGCTACGTACAATAAAAAGGTGCTAAGTTTGCTTTAGATAATTAAATGTTTCCTCCACTAGTATGGGAGGAGTGTACTTTCATCAATGATCATCAGCCACTACTGTCATTCTTTCAGCTACAAAAAGGGATTCTGTTTATAGCAGCTGCCCAAGTTCAGCTTTGGGCTTCATTCCTTGGCACATGCAGATATAAAACAGAATTCAAAAGGACGTGTAATCATGCTAATGTGGATAGATTGTCTTGTTTACCTCCAGAGAGTAAGCAGTCTGAAAATCCATGTCAGATAGGGATTTCTTTGACATGTTGTCTCTCACGGAGATGAATGGTCTTTCCATCAAAGCTAAAATGATTCAAAGAGAAATCAGAAGAGACACAACAGTGTCAAGTCTATACAGCAACCCAGAATAGATAGAATACAGTCCACAGCAAAAATCTCTGTTGAGTTTTACTTCACAACTGTGGGCCCGACATCATACAACAAACAGCCCAAACTATGTAAGCCTTAGATTTTAAGGAAAACAGTCAGCAGGCTGGTGAGCTTTAACTAACCTACTGTAAATCTTTCAGCAGTAACTCTAGCAAAAATAAGGGGAAGTATTAGACAGGTTTGAAAATATAAAAGTCTGAGTTCTTACTTATGTCAGCAGAGCAAGGCTATTTGCTTGAAAAAACTGCAGGCTGGAAAACTTGGATCATACAAGAACAGGCCATATTTTTAGTCCAGGGCTATCAAACTCCATGGGCCAGATGTGTCTTGCGCTGGCCACACCCATGATAGTTTAGCGAAGAGGGGGAAAGTTCTGATATGTCACGCGACACCTTCATGGCAATGTGAGTTTGACAAGCCTGGTCTAGAGCTAAGTAGCCTCCAAAATCCACTTGAGAAATGAAGCCAAATGTTTGTTCACATAGCAAGGGATATCACTGGAAATAGGATGGCTGTTTTCAATGAGGGACAAGATCTTGAAAATCTCTTATGTAGCCAGAATCCCTGACTTTCCTTAGTTAGAAAGGACTAATGTCAATGTCCCTGTTAGAAGTCCTTTTAAACTGGTGGTGTGATTTAAGGCTTGGACTCTCCCAAGGACAGGCTTTTATGCCTTGCTATCTGAATCACAGCCATCTGCACTGAATCTGACTCATCAGTCAAAGGTAGCTTGGAATGTTGTTTAATGGCCAGGAATAGATGAAGAAGTTGCCCACATGTTTAAAAGATACCTCAAACTGCACCACTTCCCCAGTGTCACAGTTCATTTAAGTTTTGCAGGAACTTTTATGAACACAGTAGTTTTGTTTCCATGAATACACGTTGAGGTGATCTGAGGCATTTTCAGTGATTTCTACAACAGCCATGCATATCATAGATATGTGAGAGAATTATTTGTAAAATGATATTCCAAAACAAATAGTAAGATCTGATTATCTGAGGACCAGTACCCCAACACTCAGTAGAATCTCTCAAAGATTCTACCACAGAATTGTAGCTGATGTCACACTCAAAGTACAGATAGGCACAATTCTGAAGGAAGCCTTTCCCCATCCCTATGTCCAACCAAGTTTTTTTTTAATGCATACAAAAGCAAAGTCCGCTCATCTACTATTAAACCATGGAAGAGGCAAACTTTATTACAGACCAATTCAGAATTAAGGGGCAACTGTTTGTTGTTCCATGATCATCAGAACATACCAAGCATTCCTATATATGTTGAGATATATTATCTTATTTGCATGTGGAATTCACCACAGTGCCCAGATGTATATAAATAATATCTGCATCTTGCAGAGACAGTGTATTACATTATTACTGTTGCTACTGTTTAAATATATGCAGTACACAATCTTGTATATCTTGTATTGTGTATCTTATATTGTTTACATTTTTTTGGGAGTTAGTTATTCAAGAAATTTCAGTAAAGCAAGCAGCAGAAATACCTACTTTTGATTTTGGAATCATTTGCTGACCAGTAGGAAAGACACAACATTGTAGTTCTTCAAATGCTGTTGAACTATACAACTAGTAGCAGACACAATAAGCATGATCATTAAAATGCAATATAGTTGAGGGATATCTTTCATGCCAGAATATTACAAACAGCCACCGCAATATTTTCATCCATTGATTTGTCTAATCCCTTTAAAAATATTCAAACTACATATTTTGCATTTTTATCCCTGTAAAATAAATTTTCAAATTCCCATTCTGTATTAGAGTTCACCAACTGTTTAGTTTCCTGAATTATACAGTATATCACTCATCACTTAAAGAAAACCTCCACTTTTGGCAATAAAGTTTTTTTCAATGGTGCCCTTACATTAGTAGGCGCAATTCTTTTATCCTCACTCATGTCAATTATCATCATTTATTTATTTTTTGTTCCTTCCTCATTATTTCAAACTTTACCTAGAAGAGTGGCAATGTGTGGGATCTGCTTGATTAAAAATGTATATGTTGACCTTCCAAAACAAGATAGATGTTGTGGAGGAGGGAAAGACATGCAGAAAATTAATGTGAAACAAACTATGCAACACTTTCAGTGAATAAACTGCTAAGTTATCAGTAATACACTTATGTAAGTAAGTTGTATTTCTTATTTAAACTTCAGGTTCACATCCATATTGCCACAGAGCTAGCCCTACTATTATGCAGAGTGAGACAACTGGAGGCCATGTCCATATTTGTCTTTTCAGCTGCTCTTGTCCAGGTTCATGGCAGCTGTAATCTAAATGGGCTGAAGAAAAACATGTCTGGACTAAGATACCTTGGAAACAGTCTGAAATACATGCTACCTTCCACTGGGCTGTTCCCCAGTTGCTCTGCCTCCATCTTACTGTTCTAGGTCAGTAGTTGTCAGCTGCTTTCCTTCCTCTGGGTGAATCTTCCTGAATATATATAATTTTATACACAGTAATATGCATACAAGCATATTTAAAGTTAAATTTATATTTACAAAGTTAAAGCATCAAAGTTCTCTTGCACTTTTAATAACTTCTAAATTCTCTCTCATCCGTTAATTGCTGCTTCCTTTCCTTCATTTATCTAGCTTTCCTAGAGCTACTTTTTAAAAGGAGGAGGAGAAGGGTGAGTAGGAGGAGGGGAAGAAGAAGAAAGGAGGAGGAGAAGGGTGAGTAGGAGGAGGGGAAGAAGAAGAAAGGAGGAGGAGGAGGAGGAGGAGAAGGAGAAGGAGAAGGAGAAGAAGAAGAAGAAGAAGAAGAAGAAGAAGAAGAAGAAGAAGAAGAAGAAGAAGAAGAAGAAGAAGAAGAAGAAGAAGAAGAAGAAGAAGAAGAAGAAGCTGTGGCCTAGAATTGGAGCTCTTGCCTCACAAGCAAGAGGTTGTGCGTTGGGCAGGGGGTGGACTAGATGACCTGCAAGGATCCTTCCAACTCTGTTAATCTGTTAAAGAAGAAGAAGACACAGAGTTCCAGCATTGAAAAGACTATTTTCAAACCACAGCAGGAAAATGAGCTTGGAGGTCACGTGTGGAAAAGGTGAGAGGTGGAATCTCTTTCCACCCTCAAAAGTGACTGCTGTCTTATTTTGGTGACAGGGAATTAGACAGGGCAGAGAAATTCTGATTCAGATCTAATGCAGAATGCTGTCTCAGTCAGATGTCCAGTTAGCTTCTGCGCATGAAATGGGAAGGCGATTTTCATCTTTTTGCCTCCAGTGACAAAATATTTTGACCCAATATTTTGAAGCCTGAAACAGTATATATGCATGGCATCATGTCAGGCTTTGACTAAAAAACATTTACATTTCTCTTTATCTTTTTCCTCCTGGGACCTTGTTTGAGGGCATTGCTGCCATAACTTGAAATCTCCACATACTGTGTGGCGAACATTGGATGGCCCTAATTAAGTGTGCTGTTTTGCTATTGCTGAGGATTCTATTATAACAGAACAGGAGTAAGGAACCTTTTTTTCAGCTTGGACGGAGAATAGCAATTTAAAACAATCCAGGGTGCTTTATTCCACTGGAGTTGGAGGCCAAGGTCAAAGCAGACGTCTCTAATGAGATGGTGGATGCAGCTTTTCTTCCGCAAGCAAGTGAAAGACCAGGTGAGGTGCAATTCAAAACCCAGTCCCTATCCATGTTTGCAAGAGGAAACTATCTGTAATAATTAAAGATAGTGAGAGATAAGTAAAATATCAGACAGTTATCAGACAGAGGCATTGCATTGACAGCAAGAAGCAAATACCGTCCTTTGTAAGATGCAAACTCAACTCCAGCAATCATTGAAGGGCTCTTGAATAGTTAAAAAAATACTAACCAAACCTTGGAAAAACAAATTTTGAAGATCTCAACACAGTCTGAAACTTTGAAGCTCCCTCCAGAGATTAATAAGTCTCTACAGTATTCCTTGCACTTACAAAGCAAAGGGCAAAGATTAGAAGGTCAAAGAAAGACTGGAGTTAGATTCTCAAGGCAATTTAACACAGCAAAAATAGACAACTGAGAAATCCGAAATTTAAAAAAGAATATGAAATCCTTCTACCAGCCCTGCTTCTGCACATACTTCAGAGGTATTAGGGTTAAGAACATGGAATGTGTTCACAAAAAAATGGGAGAGGGAAGCTAATCAGACTAGATAAGATACCAGGACCAATAAATGAGCTAATTATTGATTATTGATTGATAACATTATTGATTCTTATTGTAATAACCTACAATCATTTTTACAGCTAGCCAATATATTTATGTTAACTAACCTCAGGAGTGCAGATATTGAGATCAAAAATATTACAAATAATATTTACATATCTTTTTTCAGTTACAGATGAATAAAATTAGCTTCACTTAAACCAGGGGTCTGCAAAGTTGGCTCTTTTAAGATGGGTGGACTCCAGCTCCCAGAATTCCCCAGCCAGCTATGCTGGCTGGGGAATTCTGGGAGTTGAAGTCCACCCGACTTAAAAGAGCCAACTTTGCAAACCCCTGACTTAAACCATTAATTTATCTTATAGTACTTATAACCCACCCAGGACTGTGGATGCTATACAACATCAAAACAAAACAAAATTAAAAACATGACAATAAACAGCAAAGTCCAGAACAGAATGAAAACCAGAAATAACTAGCAAAGAAAGCAAAGGAAAAAATTAACCCACGTAGCTACATGTCTTTATTATAAGGATTTCCGCCTTCTTTGGGGAAAACTTGAGAAGAAATATAGAGTTTATCTCCCAAAAATGGTGAATGGTTAAGTGACCTAAGGATTTGTGCTTTCTTTTCATTCTGTTGTCTTCCAAAAGGGCAACTAAGTATATCTAAAACTTTAGAATTTTAAAGGCAGCCTTTCAAATGATATCAATTTGTATTTTCTACAGAGTTAATTTCTTAACTATTTTATATAAAGTGCAACAGAAATTTATTTTGGTACTTGTAAATTGTGTGATGAGAATTACTATTCCACTGAAAGTTTTCACCAACTATCTCTTAATGTTATGAATACAGCCAAACTTTTGAATATTTCTCGAAATATATGAGGCAATGCAAACCAGTAGGACAGTTATCTAGATTTATGAAACTGCTTATTACTACTTTTATAGCCACTGAAATCTGGTTGTTGAATAATTTTTTCCTGTAGTATATTTCATTCTAAACATAAAGCTAAAACATCTCATTTAATTTTATAATGATTCAGTCTCTTCTGGAAAATACAATATAAAACAAAAACTTGTGCTATGAAAAAATGAGATGAAATGCAATCGTCTGCTTCTATTTGAAATAGGAAATATTTCAAAAATGACAATACAGTTTTTGGAAACACACATACACACAAAGAGAGAGAGAGAGAGAGAGAGAAACATGCTGAGAGAGAGTGGTTTAGCCATATGATTTATCCCAAACAATATCAACCATAAAAGTAATGGTACTTTAACATAAGAATAAATGTTTGCTGTTTTTTAAAGATATGGGGTGCAATGGCTCAACAGTTTTAAAAAATGCTGATCTTGTCAGCTGGAAAGCTGACAACCTGAATTCAAGATCTGAGCGCCATATGATGAAATGAACTATTATTTGCCCCAGCTTCTGTTCATCGAGCAGTTAGAAAGCATGGAAATGAGAGTAGATAAATAGGTACCACTTCAGTGGTAAGATAACAGCATTCCATGTGCTTTGGCATATAGTCATGCTCACCACATGACTATGGAAATATCTTCAGATTATCCTGGCTCCCTCAGCTAAGAAACAGAGATGAGCATCACCCCTTAGAATTGAACATGACTGGATGGGGAAAATCTTCACCTTTTAAGATATGCTTTTCATTGTCAACTCTACTATCTTCTTCCTTTCCTTCTATAAACTGTTCCATTTTCTGCTACCTTTTCTCATTACACTATATGAGACCTAATCCTGATACTCAAAGGGTTTAGAAGATTACAATTTGAAGCATTAAACCTTCCCAACTAACTGGTTTTTCTCACAGCAACAAAAGCTAACAAGCACAATACAACATGTGCATTGTTATCAGTAGCAGGTTATTGGGAACCACCATTTTCGTATTTTAGAATCACCTAAACTTTGGACAACTTAGGAAAAACAAACAGGCAGCTCCTCGTTCCAGTCATATAGCAAGTATAAGGGTATTGGGAATAATTAGTATATAATATTATAATAATAATTGGGAGGCTGTGATAGTCTAATGAAATCAATTGTCCTGAAAGCTTCTTTATGATACCAAGACTGGATCTATATAGATTGTATTTCTCAGTCTCAAAGCCTTTAAGGTACAGTATATGGACTTCAACTCCCAGAATTCACCAGCCAGCATAAGATTTGGGGTGGGGGTGAGAGATCGTTTCCGGCTTCCGGACGCAACGGACGTGTTTCTGACACGTCCGCCGCTTGTTTCTTCTAGTGGGCGCCTTCAGGGGCACGGGGGCTCCTGTAGAGAGCCCCCACCTTACGGGCAGCTGCAGGAAGCCCCCACTTTGACGGTGGTCAGTGGGGGCCTTTCCAGGAACTGGAAAACTGAATGCGGGGGGAAGACTCCTCTCACCGTAGGATTGCTGGAACAATGAAAGGTTGAAGAAACGGACTGAAACGCCGGGACTGGAGGATTGTGCCGAGGCTCCACTTTATCTTTGTGGACTGTGAGTTTTTGCTTTTGAATGCATTCAACCTTCTAGAAAAAGAAATAGAGGGGGGAGTTTGTAGAAACCCCCCTTCGGAAAAAAGCGGCATTTTAAAATGCTCCCTGGGATCGGGGAGAGAGAGGAAGCTAAACATCCGAACTGTTATTAACTAAAAGGAAATGTACTACCATATATGGAATTGCTGTAGAAACTTTGTATCTGCGCCTTGTTAGAACTGAAATGGAACTTTCACTAACTCTTCACTACCGCTAAAGTGGTGGAAAAATGGCACTACTTTGTTCCCAGCAGAAAACCTTCTTTGATTTGTGAACATTCCTTCAATTTTACAAGAACAAGCTAAAACTTATATAGAAAGCCAATTCAAGTGACTCTCAGTGTTTCTCCCATTGTGAGCCCTTCTTCTTCTTTTTGGATTGGATTATACAATTGTTTCTCTGGAGTTTATACAACATACAGTTTGAACTTTGATATAGACTTTTCCTTTTCTCGGACTTCACGGACTGCTTGCCCAACGACGCCATCTTAAGCTACAAAAACTTAAAACTTTAACTATGGCAGCGAGAAAACCTCCGACTGGGAAATCTCTTTCCTCACCTGCTTCAACAAAAGCCAGTCCAATCCCATAACAAACAAAAATTACTACAATGTTACAAATAGAGACTGCAGGAGAGGACACCCAACAACTATCAACAGATGAGATGCTTCAAAGCATAATGAAGGAAATAAAAGAAATCCGGAAAGACATGATAAACTCAAGACTGGAACTGTTGGAGGCACAAAGAGCAATAACAGATAATAAACAAAAAAATTGATGGGTTGGAGGGTGGGGCAGTTGAGATGAGGGAAGAGATAAGGGAATTTCAAAAAGAAGTTACAGATATTGCTGGTCATATGTCAAGAATGGATTTTGAAAGAATGTCTTTTTTTTTTTAAGGTTTCAAAATGTCCCGGAGTCAGATTCAGAAAATTTAAAAGATTTAATGAGCACAATTTTAGCAGAGTATACTAAAAAGAATAAAGAATATATTTGGGGGGACATAGACCTGATTTATAGAATCAATTCAGCATATGCCAGAATAAATAATGTACCCAGAGAGATACATATTAAATTTGTAAGAAGGTCAACAAGGGATGAGATTCTGAGAGCGCAGAGAGGAGGGCCTTTGATATATCAACAAAAAGAGATCTCCATTTTGAAGCAGATCCCCCAAAAAATTCGAGAGATAAGAAGGAAATATTCCTTCTTGTCCAAAAAATTGTACAAAAAAGGGGTGTGGTTCAAATGGTTAATGCCTGAAGGAATGTTGGTATTCTGGGAGGAAGGTAGAGCAAGAATTAAAACAGTAGAAGAGGCGGAAGCCTTTCTTAAACTTTCCTCAATCCTGGAGGACGAAGATATGGGAGCGGGAGGGGCCATGGCTCCGCCCACCAGTGGGAAGGAAGAAGAAGAAACAATAGCAAAGAGACTCAGATCACAAAAATGATTCTTTTTTTTTAATATATTGTAATTCCTACACAGATGTTAATAGAAACAAATGATTGAATGCATGAAATTTATGATATTATATGTATGTATCTCTTTCCACCTTTTATTGAAATTGATTTTATATGAAGTCTCAAAGGCGGTTACCACCTCTGGCATGGAAACTCTAAAATATTTCTATGGTACCCTATTCACCTCTTTTTCTCTATAAAATTGTAAAACCAACAAAATTGTTTAAAAAAAAAAAAAGATTTGGGGTGGGGGTGGGAGTAAGCATTACTGCCGGTTCGGTGCATGTGCAATTTTCTTCGCAAGCACGTGTCCATGCACAGTTGCCCATAAATAGGTCTGCAAATGCGCAGAACATTTTAAAGTGAAAAAACAAAACATGCCGCACCAATGAGGGAACCAGTTTGGAGGTATCGCAGACCTGGGTCACTGCTGGTTCCAATGACCCAGTCCGGCAAACCACTACCAGTTTGGCCGAACCGGTCTGAACTGGTAGGAACCCACCTCTTGTGGTAGTTACCAAATGTATATCTATTTTAAGGTCCCATCTTATTCATATTCTTCCTAGCATATTCCCTCAAGTGGCTTAAGGCGCTCTCTCTCTCTCTCTCTCTCTCTCTCTCTCTCTCTCTCTCTCTCTCTCTCTCTCTCTCTCTCTCCACATCTCCTTCCCTCCCTCCCTCCCTCCCTCCCACCCTCTCTCTCTACATATAACAAGATCTAGAATAGGGGTAATAAATATTACAACAAAAACGAATCTGCAAAATGGAGAACAATTTTATAATGCACCCTTACTAATATCATTACTGTCTAACGCCACAAATAGTATCAATACAACACTATAAGCTTATGAGTCAGAATAAACTGACAGTGATTCAGTAGACATTCTAATATGTCACCTAGATAGACATGACAATACTTTACTATTCCATTCTGGCTCTTGATAGCACTGCTAACTCAAAAAGAAAACCCAGTAAGTTTAAGGTTATACTTTCTACCACATGGCTCAGAGCATCTGCAATTCCTCTGGAGCTTGTTTATGACTGAGCCCACTCAAACGATAAAAGCTAGATATAACTTGGGCTGTTGAAGATGCTTATTAGCATTCATCTATGATTATATCTGTCTCTTCCACCCCAGCAGACCCATTTACATATATTAATCTAGTGGAGTTACAGATGGCAAGCTCAGTGGTTAGAAATTGCTCTGACATTTAAACTTATCTATTCTTAATTGCCATGCTTGAAAATCCTGAGCATAGTACCTAACACAATTTTCTGTGCTCTTATGACCTTACCAGAAGCTGGAGGGTGCAAGGTTGGAGAAATTAAGTAATGTATTTTTAAAAATGCTTTTTAAAATGGCAACTAATCACAATATATATATATATATATATATATATATATATATATATATATATATATATATATATATATATATATATATATATATATATATAATAATTATTAATAATTATTATATATATATATATATATAATAATCAGAGAATGCTGGCAGGTACGGCTTTAAGAAACTCTGATATAATAATTTCAATATTCCTAGTTAGACTGTAATCATATACCAAACCCGATTACAAAATTTGTGATGTTTAACAATCCTTCCCTATTTAATGCATGATGTGCTTATAAAATGGTTACCTTGCCCTTAACTCTGCCTAGCTGCATAACTACTTACCCATAATACAAGGATAGGCAGAAGTTTGATCGTATATACATATACTTGTGCTTAGAAACTATTCCTAAAGTTGTTTTCTTTTTTCCAAAAAAGAAATTGAGGCTAAGAAGAAGCATTAATTTTTGAAATCATGTCAGGATATGAATGAAGAGATGAAAGCTAGCCAGTTTTTAAGCTATTTTATTGGAAACTAGCTGATAATCTGATGTTGTTTGGGTATTTATTTATAGGGGCAAAATGTCCAGATGAAATGTAATTGCTAATGTTGGATTTTCCCCCTTACCAGAGGGAGCCCCCTTGTGGAGTACTGTGAAGCCGTTACCATGGCAACTCCAATGCACTGCACAGTTGAAACCATTTTAAGACACAATAGGCTATATAGAACACACACACCCAAGGAGTATCTTAACCAGGGGTGGGTTTCAATTTTTTCACTACCTATTCTGTGGGTGTGGCCTATTTTGTGGGCATGGTTTGGCAGTCATGTGACTGGTTGGGTGTGGCCAACTTGTAAAATGTGGTGAAACTCACTTAACAACGCTCTTGTTTAGCAACCCTTGCACCCTTAACCCTTTACACCCAAAAATAAATAAATCCAGGGGTGTTCAAACATGACAGCTTTAAGACTTGTGGACTTCAACTCCCAGAATTCCTCCTCCAGTCAGGTTGGCATTAGAAGTATGCAAGTCTTAAAGCTGTCCAGGTTACAAGACCCTTGCACCCCTAACCTTTTACCACCACCCTCACAAAAACCTAAAACTATATTTTTTAAAGCATTTTGCACCCAGGGAAAGTTGGAATAAAGCACATCAGCCACACACCACCTCCACTGACTTTGAAGTCTTTCTCTTGCACTGTCTAAACCCCTCGCCACTCTTCACCTGTTGTCACCCCTTCAACCTCCCACCTCCCAGTGCGTAAGCTGAGGAAAGTGAGAGGGGAGAGGGGAGTTGCTTTTTTCCCCGCAAGGCAGAAGGAGGAGAGGCAGCCTCAGGGCCATCCGTGGATAGCCCCTCAGAGGCATCGCTTCTCAGCCCAAAACAAAGCAGCAGTGAGGAAGAAGTCTCTGGTGGCTGCAGCAGCAACAATCCCGGGCAGTCAATTCTGGCTCTCCCTTTCCTGACCATGTCCTATTGCTGATGGCACCACTTTTGGTGAATCTGGCTCAGTGGCGGGGTTCTTGCTGTCACCGAAGACATCGCTGGCAGCCACTTCTTGCCATCTGCCAGCCAGATTCACCAAAAGCAGAGCCAGCAGGAGTGGGACATGCTCGGGGAAGGGAGAGCTGGAACTGACTGCCTGGGATTGTGCTTCAGCCGCCGCCACTGCTTCTGCTGCTGCTGCAGCCACCAGAGGCTCCTTCTTGCTGCCGCTTTGTTTCAGGCTGAGAAGCAACACCTCTGAGAAGATGTCGCCGGATGGCACCTGAGGCCACCTCGCCTCCTTCTGCCCCACAGACAAAAGAGCAGCTTCATTCTTGCTCCCTTCCCGCTGTTGCTGCTCGGCCTGAAACATGAGGATCATGGACGAAAGCAGCAGCAGCAGAGAGAGTACAAACCTCCTGAGCTGCGGGAAGTAGCTGCCAGCCATGCTCTCAGGGCGAGGGGAAAAGGCTTGGCACTCTTAGGAGCCATGGGTATATTCTATGAACTAAAACCAATGCCCAACAAATCCTATGATCATGGCCATCCATGTCCTACAAACCAACTCAGAGCCCCCAATTCAGACTTTTCCTGCTCTGGAGGTTAACCAAATATGGTTAGTTGTCCTATTATCTTCTGGCCGCAGTTCCCGCCTTTTTCCAAGTGACATTTAACCTCTAGCTTAGCTCCGGAAAATTTTTAAGCACCAAAATTAGTTTCTCTTAATCTTACGTTGGCTCTAACACTCCATCTGTTCCTCTGTTCCTGCACAAATCTTGCTCCAGATACCCTGGCTCCAGAGCGATCATTTGAAGATGGCCACCACCCCCGCTGCCAATCTTTACAGAGCTTTGAATCAGACCTGCTGAAGAGTTTGCCTCACTTCCCACAGTCAACCAAAATGCCTCTCCTTGTGCCCTGCCCCTTCAGGACAGTTCCAGTTCACAAAGAGCCTCTCAACCGCTATTTGCTGGCTGGGTTTTCGTGGAGCTCAGAAGAGCTCGCTATTTCCCAGCCATTCTCACTGTGATACTTCCGGATCTCCATTATTTTGACGTTTTGCCCTCTCCCTTTTTCTGCCTTCTGTTGATATTGTTGATTACTGAAGGAAATATAAAATCATTTTCAATTATTCTCTTTCCCTATAAAGTTCCTGAAAATATATAATCTGGAAGGGGGGAACACTTGATACAATATGGGACATGGCTTTATTATATCCCAAAGAGAAAGGAAATTGATGAAAATTCCTCTTTCGTCCTTCTTCGTGGCAACCTCTCTGGATCCCAACCAATTCCTTACCAAGAACACATTCTACTTAATGTATGCAAATTCTTTACCACACTTAAATAAATTAAACACTGAATTTGACTCTCACTCTCTTATGAAAGAGTTAAAGTTTAATTTCAACCATTATAAAGTTGCCTTATAGAAAGCTTAAAGGATTTCCATGTTCATCTCAAGAGAACACATTTCTTTTTACAGTACATACAAGTGAGAGGATTTGTACAAAATGCCATTCTTAGTCTTCTGTAATGAAGTAAATAATGAAGTTACATTAAAACGAACATAAATTGAGAACAATTAAATACACATTACATCGTTGAGCCCGACAGTAGTACAAGGGGGTAATGAATGTAAGGACACTTTTAAAAACTGAGCAAAAAGAATAAAACCAGTTTATCATGCCTCATAAACTGAGTTTCAGTTTTAAGCTGTAACAATAATTTAAAGTATAAACTTCTAATGAACAGCCAGGGGAAGATTTTATTATTCAAAGAGAAATTAGAAATTATTTATGATTCTGTGAGAAAGGGAAAGCGAATGAGAGAACCACCTCCCCCCCCCAAAAAAGATTTAGTATTTGATGTATGTAAGAATATGAATTATATAAATGTATTTGTAGGGAATGTAAAAAGATAGTGTGGGATCCTTGTCACTGGAACACATGTGTTGCTGCCAGTGTAAGTGGTAAATTTGGTTAGCATTCATATATTTGCACTATGATGAAATCTTTCCTCTGTTATTCCACCGTCCCTCCATCCCTCCCACCCTGCCTTCCTCTTTCTCTCTCTCTCTCTCTCTCTCTCTCTTTCTTTCTTTCTTTTTCTTCTTTCTTGTCTTTTCCTGATCATAAAGTAAAGGTTCCCCTCGCACATATGTGCTAGTCGTTCCTGACTCTAGGGAGTGCTGCTCATCTCCATTTCAAAGCCGAAGAGCCAGCACTGTCTGAAGACGTCTCCGTGGTCATGTGGCTGGCATGACTAAATGCCAAAGGTGCATAGAATGCTGTTACCTTCCCATCAAAGGTGGTTCCTATTTTTTCTACTTGCATTTTTACCTGCTTTTGAACTGCTAGTTTGGCAGAAGCTGGAACAAGTAATGGGAGCTCACTCTGTTACGTGGCACCAGGGATTCGAACCACTGACCTTTCTGATCGACAAGCTCAGCATCTTAGCCACTGAGCCACCGCATCCCCTTACTGATCATAGTCACTAATTTATTGAATAGACAAGACTTTAGAAGTTTTAGAATTTCTGTTCAAGCTCTGCATTTTTCCTTATCCCACAAACATACAGTGAATTCTTTATCAAAGCTGTAAATGCTCCATTATATTCTACTACATTTCCTCTAAGCAGCAGCTCAAAAATATTAAGTAACATTGTCTCTGCCTCAGCTCTTTGACTCAACTGTTCATCTTATAGAGAAGGGAAGGTGTCTATATGAAATTCATATATTTTGAACCTACATGACAGAGACAAGCTCCCATGATGGATGATTGTGAAGCATCCTGCCAGTCCCTCCACAGGAACTCAGACTTCCAAAATGAAGTCTATCTTTCAACTTAGGTTGGTGAAGCTAGAAGGAATCCCTTACCTTAGCACATGAAATGTGTTTTTAAACTTGAAAAGGGCCTTTTCTTAACCTTGAAGAAGGCATCTTTCCAATCATCTGACTTGGAAAATAATCTTTAAAAATCATTCCAAAATATTTTGAAAATTGCAGTATTTACAGTTGCAGAGCCATCAGGCTGAAAGCTGCAATTGGCCTTTGATTTCTATATTGGGAGCTGTACAAAGCAAAGGAAGGCAAAGTTAAAAATGTAATGTAATGTATGTCTTTTAATTAACACATAGTATAGCATAGCATAGCATAGCATAGCATAGCATAGCATAGCATAGCATAGCATAGCATAGAATAGAATAGAATAGAATAGAATAGAATAGAATTCTTTATTGGCCAAGTGTGATTGGACACACAAGGAATTTGTCTTGGTGCATATGCTGCCAGTATACATAAAAGAAAAGATACATACATCAAGAATCATAACGTACAACACTTAATAATAGTCATAGGGTACAAATATGCAATCAAATCATATTAGGAAACAATATAAATCATAACAATACAAGCACAAAGTTACAGTCATACAGTCATAAGTGGAAGGGGGTGGGTGATAGGAATGATGAGAAGTGCAGACTTAGTAAATAAATCTAATAGCAATTCATATGACCGTTGCTTAAATCTGTCTGCGATCATATTAAAAATTATATTTTGGTGGGTTTCTGTATTGAGAAATCCACAGGATCTCCTTGCTTTTGTCAAAAGGAGGACTGCAGCATTGGGCTGTAAGCATCTCTTTCCATACCTGTATGAAAAAAAGTAATTCATGTGGGGTGAGGGGAGGTTACATTGCAACACCATGATGTTCTTTCACAATTCTGAATTTTCCCCCCTCTGGATATAAGTGAATTTATGGGCTGTGTCCAGAGCTTTATGGATCACAGAGAAGTCTGACAGTATGTAGCATGTGTCTCTGAAAATAGGAATTATGAAACCCAATATGATATCCTTGAAAAAGAGACCCTTCCAGATTTTTTTAAAAGAACGAATAGTAAATGCAATGGGTAAAAGAGAATTTTCTTTCATTTCTTCATGTGCTAATACAAGAGGGTGGGTCACTCTGCAAGAACGCAACTTCAAAAGAAAGTACCTGTTTTGTTCTGTAGTAATTAATCAGTAATCCTGCAATATTGTTTATTCAATATTCTGAAATATTTTGCTGCTGCTCCCCATATTGTGTGGATCACCTGTGCTAAGAATAATTCATGTTGCTGTTACAAGACAAATTTAATTAATGAGATCTGACTGTGCAACATTAACTTCCATTTGATGTAGATTCTTCTTTATTTGCATTGTTTGGTTAAAAATGCTGCTGGTTTAATACATGCATTTGGAAATATTTACACTAACAAAGCAATGTTTCCACTGGAGGAGCACAGAGCACGGTCCCATTCATCCTGCTTACAGGTGAAATAAGGCTAATGAAATGGGACACGAAAATATGAAATACAACTAGGCAAGCCACACTACAGGGCTTTAACAAACTCAGTTTGGGGGGCAGACTGTCTGTGTAGCATATCGTGTTTCACACTACCAAGTTGGTCCTAAGGTAACATTTGTATAAATTGGATGTAACAAAAGCAGTAATAGTGACTGATTTGTGTTGCTGAAGCCCATGGAGGTTTCTGAATGAAGTACCTGAAGGGCACCACATTACTGCTTCAGACAGGAAGGTGGTGCAGACAGTGGTGAGACAGAAAAGATCATTGGTAGTTCACTTCCTTCTATCCAGGAAATAGCATATAAGTAATGCATCATCTTCACGATTTGTTTTCCTTGTTGCCTTCTGGGAGGAGGCTTCATGCTAGTAGAAGCAGAACATCTAGGTTCAGTCACAGTTTTGTTCCGTACCTTGTGAACTCTCAAGTTTCCTCTTTCCCTTACTTAGTCAAAATGGACAGTGATTAATATCTATCTATCTATCTATCTATCTATCTATCTATCTATCTATCTATCTATCTATCTATCTATCTATCTATCTATCTATCTATCTATCTATCTATCTATCTACCTACCTACCTACCTACCTACCTACCTACCTACCTACCTACCTACCTATCTATCTACAGTATCTATCTATTTTCTATCATCTATCATCTATCTATATGTATATATTTAACAGATGAACAGAGTTGGAAGGGATCTTGTAGGTCATCTAGTCACACCCCTCTCCCAAGCAGGAGACCCTACACCATTTCTGACAGATAGCAATCCAGTCTCTTTTTGAAAGCTTCCAGTAAAAACACTATATATAGAGTTTCTTTCTCTCTCTGTGTGTGTGTGTGTGTGTGTATGTGTGCATGAGAGTACACAACATAATTTCATTTTTAATGTGAGTCAGTGTGCTCACAGTACAAAAAAAAATAATTAAGTTATCTATCGTGATTAATGCATTAACACTGGATGTTAACTAACAACAGCCACAAAAACAGATTTAATTTTTTTATTATAAATTAATAACAGAAAAAAGAACATAAATAAGACATTGACAAGACAAAGCAAAACTACACAGATGCAACTGGGAGTAACCCACCCCCTATATGTACACAGTTACCAAATAACATCGTATACCATCTTACTATATTCCTAGATATTCCAGCTGTTTCTATTTGTCTATATCTTATATTTATCAATTCCCCATAGCTAGCATTGCTCGATACATTCATTTTATTTATTATCTATATATCTACATTATATATCCTTCCCTATCTCTCATCCCTTAGTCTCTTTACTTCCATCCAGTCATACCATCTTTCCCAACTTTGATAGAATATTGCTTCCTGTCTGTCTTTGAGAATATATGTTACTCTGTCGCATTCAGCGCACCAGAAGATTTTGTTGATGATTAGTTGGTCTGATGGTAGTTCTTTCCCTTTCCAAAACTGTGTGTATGTTATTCTGGCTGCAGTGGTAATGTGTGTGAAAAGATACCAGTCTATCTTCCTTATGCCCCTGGGGTTTATTCCCAATAAATAAGCCTCTGGTTTTAATTGAAAGGTGGTTCCTGTAATCTCCGTAAGCCAATCTTTTTGGTATCTTGACTGTATTTGCCTATATGCCCACCAGTCCAAATTAATTCCCCGTAATTTTAAATCTGTTTTGGACCTAAGATTACCTCCGCCATCCAGCAATTCCCTATAAGTCTCAAGTTTATCCAAGTTATATAATGTTGGGTACATGGTTACTTCAAGATCACGATTCAGTATGGAGTCTTACTATACATCAATCCTTTGGTCTTATCCCATATCTTAATCAAACATCCTCTTACATAATGGTTCATGAAATATTTGCATTGAACTTCTTTTGTTGGCCACAGAAAGTAGTGCCATCCCTGCTGTAAATTGTATCCTTTGATTGTTAGTATACGTTTCCTCTCTAGTGTTATCCAGTCCTTTATCCAAACCAGGCATGAGGCTTGATAATACCACTCCCAATTTGGAAGCCCCAAGCCTCCCCTTGTTTTATGCTCCGGCATCATTTTTCTTTTAATACGTGATTTTTTTCCCTTGCCAAATGAATTTGCCAGTTATCTGGTCCATTTTATTAAAAAATTTCCTCTCTAATCTTGCAGGAGCCATTTGGAAAAGATCTAGGATAGCCCCCCGTTTCTGACTTTTTATACATAAATTATAATTTTGGTAGGGTTTTAATGTGGGTTTTAGCACGGGTTTAAATAATTTAATATATTTTAATGATGTATATTGTATTTATGGCTTTAAATAATGCCTGTGCGCTGCCCTGGGTCCTAACAAGGAGAAGGGCGGGGTATAAATTAAAAATAAAATAAAATAAAAATATATCCATTTTGGCAGCACATGTGCCTTTATCACTGCCACTCTTCCTAGCAGGGATAGTTGTACATTCCTCCACCTGCCTAAGTCCTGTTCCATTTGTAAGAGGAGTTTGTCATAATTGTTTTTCCTTATTGCAGAACATTTTGAACCATATACCCAAGTATTTTATTTTTTTAACAATTTGTATTCCCAGTGTATTCTCTAACTTCATTTTCCGTGTCCCCTTAATATTTTTTGCTAGCAATTTAGTTTTATCTCTATTAATTTGCAAACCTGCTACAGCACCGAATTCCTCAATATTTGTTAGCAAATTTGGCCCCGATATCATTGGTTCTTCTAAGATAAAAACAAGATCGTCTGCAAACGCTTGTAATTTGAATTCTTCTTTTCTAATTTTAGTTCCTTTTACTCCTTTATCTTGCCTGATTTTATTTAATAAGGGTTCCAACATTAGAATAAACAGCAGTGGAGACATTGGACACCCTTGCCTCGTCCCCCTACCTATTTGTATCTCTTCTGTTGTTTCACCTTCAATTAACACTCTTGCATATTGTGACATAAAGTGCTCGAATAGCTTGTAAAAACATAGGTCCAAAGTCCATCTCCTCAATTTGCCGCAGAATAAAGTCCCAATTGACTCTATCGAATGCTTTTTGCGCATCCAGAAACATCAAAACCATTTCTTTATCCAAATGTGTTTCATAGTATTCCATTGTATCCATAATAATTCTAACGTTATCTCTAAGGTATCTATTTGGCAAAAATCCATTTTGATCTTGATGGATGTATTCATTTAGAAAAATCTTTAATCTTTCCGCTAGTGTTGACGTAAATATTTTGTAATCTGTATTGAGCAAGGAGATGGGTCTATAGTTTTTGATCAACGTTCGATCAGAATCTGGTTTGGGGAGCAGCGTAATGTAGGCCTCCATCCATGACCGGGGGACTGCACCCTTAGTTAACACCTTATTGAACAAGTCTTTCATATTTCATATTCAGCCAGATTACTCCAACTCTGGCCATTGGGGGCGAAACACCGGTCCCTGTGGAGAGGGCGCGCAATTTGGGTGTCCTCCTGGATTCCCGGCTGTCCATGGAGGACCATGTGGCGGCCATGGCCAGGGGGGCGTTTCATCAGGTACGCTTGATGCGCCAATTGCACCCCTTACTGGACTGGGCTGCCCTTCGCACAGTCACTCAGGCCCTCGTGACATCCCGACTGGACTACTGCAATGCTCTCTACATGGGGCTTCCCTTGAGGTGCACTCGAAAGCTACAGTTAGTGCAGAATGCAGCCACGCGGGTGATTATGGGAGCCTCTAGATGCTCCCACATAACACCGATCCTGCGCAAGCTGCACTGGCTTCCTGTGGTCTTTCGGGTGCGCTTCAAGGTCTTGACGACCATCTTCAAAGTGCTCCATGGCTCGGAACCTAGTTATATGCGAGACCGTCTTCTGCCCCATACATCCCTTAGACCGATACGCTCCCACAGAGAGGGCCTTCTCCGGGTGCCATCGGCCGGACAATGCCGGCTGGTGACACCCAGGGGAAGGGCCTTCTCTGTGGCGGGCCCTACCCTGTGGAACGACCTACCCCCTGAACTCCGCACCATCACCGACCTCCGCCTCTTCCGCCAGTGTTTAAAAACACACTTATTTCATCAAGCCGGCCTAACATAGCCTCCGCTGTGACTAATCTTAGATAGTTTTAAATGGGGGGTTTTAATTGGTTTTAGCGCAGGTTTTGCTATTTAATAGATTTTTAAATTTATATGTTTTGTACTATTTTTGGATGGTGTTTTTAAATTCCTGTGTGCCGCCCTGGGTCCTTTTGGAGAAGGGCGGGATATAAATTGAATAAAATTTAAATTTAAATTTAACAATAATATATCGTATATTTCTTTGTATAATTCAGCTGGCAGTCCATCCGGTCCTGGTGATTTGCAACATTTCTGCTTTTTAATTGCAATTTCTATTTCTCCTTCTTTAATCTCTGCGTTGAGAATATTTTTCATCTTTTCTGGCACCTTAGATAATTTCAAACTTTCACAGTATATCCTTACTTGCTTCTTATGTATTCTTTCCTTTTGGTATAGTTTTTCAAAAAAGTTTTGAATCACCCTCTTTTTCCCTTCCATGTTCCCCACAAGAGTTCCCTGTTCATCTTGCAGTACGTCTATTTTTCTTGCTTCTGCCTCTTTTCTTAATCTATAGGAAAGCCACTTACCTGCTTTATTGGCATGCTCAAAGAAGTGTTGCATCCCCCGTTTGAGTTTATTTGCCAGTTCTTCCTGATCTAATAATGTTAGTTTATGTTTAATACTTTTAAAATGAAAATTGCTTGGCTACAATGCTTGAACAGCTATCTTTACGCTAGGAGAATATCTTTATACTAGGAGAAAAAGAAACAATAATTTAGCTATACCTCTCTAAATTCAGGGCAAACGAGACAAATAGATTAACTTTTCTACACTTTTACTCCTGTTTTGATATCACAAGCAAATCTGAGGTGTTTGCTTCCACATTGACATAGAGAAAATAGAAAACCGCAAATCATTAGAGCTGAATTCATAGGTCACACTTGAGATTTCTTTAGATATACTTGGTAACTCAGAAGTTACTGTATGTTTCAGCTTGATATGTGAACTCAGCCAGTAGTGATTTGATTCATGACTAATTGCTGGTTCAGTACAATATAGCCAAATAATGTGCTATGCAAGGCCATACAAAGGTTGTGTGAGATTGACCGTACAGTGCTTTATGCCTAGTCTAACTTAATTCCATGATGCTACCGTTCATTGTATCAAGAAGGTATCACTGGCATAATTATCAAACAGATCATATAAAAGCTAAACTTAATGGAAAGCAGTATATTCAAACAGACAATTGCAAAGGAATTGCAACCAATCAAATAGTTTCAAAAAGATATGCTATTTTATATACTGTAAATGTATATTACTGGCAATTAGAACAATTAATCAGTGGAACAACTTGCCTCCAAAAGATCTAAATGCTCCTATACTGGAAGTTTTTAAGAAGATATTGGATAACTATTTTTCTGAAGTGGTGAAGGGTTTCCTGCCTAAGCAGAGGGTTGGACTAGAAGACCTCAAAACAATATCCATTTTAATGTCTTCAGCTATAATGTTTGTGTTATTCTTTTAATGGAAAAGTAGCTTACTTTTTGCATTAATGTAACAAGATCACATCCCATCTCCATAAAGCAGCTTATCATGTATGCAAAGACCTTTATGTACTATAATAAATTTTGAACTGAATTCTATATTACAAGTATGATTTAAAAGTTCAGTGAAGGTTGCCACTGAGGATGAAATATGTTAGCAACCTAGCCTTTGTAGTTTGACTCATATGCATTATTTCTTAATGTACTGTACTTAAATTAAAGCTGTAAATGAATGAATATTTTACAGCAGCGGCCATTATATTCCCCGAATATTTTAAATGGTGTTCCCACTGCACATTGATAATGGACCTGTATAATAAATATTCCCCCTAAAGAAATAAGAAATGGGAAGCCATCATATTAAAGCAACATTTATATGGAATTATATCAGTTTTAAAAAGATGTATGTGCATTCCTCATATTTAAATAGTGATTTCCACGACTCAAGCAAACATCAAAATGGTGAAGCTGAAGCAGAGTTAACCTTCTGGCTTAAATCAATGGGACAAACATCTAAACATATTTTAGCTGCAGCTCATGGGGTCATTTGCACTGGCAATAGAAATCCTTTCTTTGACAAATGGATCTGAACCTTGCAGCTTACCCCCATTTGCAGTTTAAAGATTCAATTGTGCAGGCAGCTCTAGCACTAGACAAAATGAAATTAGCACTCCTGGCTGCTGATATGGAAGGAAGCAGATTGACAGTTAGGTAATTGGTTAGTTATGGCATTTTCATTGCCTAGGATAAGAAAATGTACCTATGGGATGCTCCATCTCATATGACAAATATAACCTGGCTGGTTATGGACATAATGAAAAGAGAGGTGAATTGACATAGTGCAGTATTTAAGCAGCAAGTATCTTCAGCTAGTTCTTAAATAGGAGCCAAAAGAAAGAGACTGATTATTTTTGAGTAATTTAAAGGTTATGTACTATTGATCAACTTTTGATCAAAGAAACATCTGGTGCAAGCTTTCTGACATTGCATTTCCATTCTGCTAGAATCATCATAATAAGGTCCTGTGCAAAGCACATTTGGCACCAAAAGGTTTCCAGCAGGTTCAGTCATTCACAGCATCTTTGGCATCATCTCATGGGACATTCATAATCTTAAAGTCTTCCTTAAATGTTTGGTGCCAGGTTTTTTTGAGGTCAGCTTCATTTTTTCTTCCCTCCAGAAGGTATCCAATGTAGTGCAATTTTTGGGTGCTGGTCTTTAGGCACATATAAAGTATGGCCAACAAGCCACACTCAAGATTCATTTAATAAACTCTGGTAGAAAAGAGCTTATTATACGACTACAGAACGTAATCTGAGAGAAAACCCCCAAGAACAACCTAATTTATCCACTTCAGAATAGTAATATGGACAATTGGATGAAGACATTGAACACTTATGAATAATATGCATGTGTAACTTTTCTTGAAGGCATTGTTGGTAATGGCCCATGGTGACTAAAAAAAGAATTTCTGTCTCATGTTGGTCCTATTTTGATAGAATTAACAAGTTTTCAGATGGCAACAAAACAATGCAAGCTATTTATTTCACAGTAACATGACTCTATACAGTATTTTATCATGTGTGACTTGAAGGACCATCTTACATTCCCTGGTTAAGAACAAAAGGAGCTGTTGAATAAAGGGATATCTGGAAATGCTAAAGACCGCAGATGTTTCCTGCTGAAAAGCCTGCATGCCTTATAGGTAAGCAGTTGCTGGGAAGGGGCTAACGGCTGATATGTTTTAACTTTTTTGTACTATCTAACTAGGCATTTTTTCTTCTTTTAGAACCCTGTCCTGTTAAACCTTTCCTCACCTCCTTCAGTTCTTGGATCATACCCGTTGTTTCTTTCAGGACCTCAAATTGATTTAAATAGCACTTTGTCCCTCCAAAACTCATTTCCATCCAGCTTGGTCCATGTGAGAATAGAATGTACATGTAGATAGAGCTCAATTGATTTTATAAAAGGAGTACCTTATTCTACAGGCAATACATTTTAAGTAATATATGTTAATTCATTTTATGTGGGTATGCCTTCAGGGAGGTGTGAATAAATACAAAAAAAAATTGGATGCATTTTACAAAAGAAATTGGTTTTAGCTGGAGTTGGCAAACTTCTATTATGCAGGTGTTCTGCAGGATTTCCCCTCTCCCCACCAGTCCTGGCCTACCCTTGTTTTCTATCATTTTTGGAAAATTATCTTACATTTGAGGTTAAGTAAATAATAAATGTGTATATTAAGATTAAAAAGGTTTTCCAGCAATTACATGATGCTTTTTTCAAGCAATGTCTGAAAATGATAGATTGCAGAGAAATGTTTATGTTAGCAAAACACTTTTAAAAGCACTGTGATTTTGTGGGCAAAGTAGATTTGGAACTTCTTCCAAGAAATATCAGTACCTTATTCTGTTGATTTATGGAAATTGTTATCAGTGTGTGCATTTATTGACCATTTGTTCCGGTGAAGTCCTACCAAAATGGACCGTATACCTGATGTAGTGCTCTATGTTCCATTTGTTCAACTAATTTAATTTAACCAGCTCTTCTCAGAATTGTTGACTTTAGTCTTGGGGAAGTTGGATTGAGAGCATATACATTTGCATTTAGAAATCCAACTGCATTTTATAAGGCAGTGGTTTTTATTTTTGGTGGACTTTGTAAAACATTTTTTCTAGTCAATTAGAAAGTGAATAGTTAGCAGTTTCTAGAAAAATATGTAAATTGGATTTTTGAACCCCATAGTATTGTAATATGTCATATGTTTTATATAATATATAAGCCACTTCCCATTACATAGTATTTTACAGCTATATTGAATCTGGGGACCAGATATATCCAGAAGCATCGGTTGTGGTGCATGGATGATGGGGAGGCAGAAGGAATTGGGAAGTATGGCCAGGATGATATACCTTGAATGCCATATTCTCTTGTACAGA